>OY992509.1:37346585-38035235 GCA_963921215.1 Scoparia ambigualis | reverse complement strand
TTAAGAGGAATAGGATACATCATTTAATAAAGTAGTTAAATTATTTAATCTTTGATTTATTGCCCATACTAGAGGCAGATCTACTCGTATACTCAATGTTTTCTATTTCATATTTACAAAGCAGACTAATGAATGTCTAATTTTAGCTTGCTTTGTAAAACTGGTTGTAATGTGCGCATTTTAGCAGCAATGTAGAGCCCGTATGTGGTAATTTTATCTTCTAATTCCAGCGTTTTACTTTTACTTTCTTTAATTGCTTTCAAATTAAGCAAAGCCTCATCTATAAACCACCGGTCTTTCTCTAATCAGTTGTATAAAAAAACAAAGTATTTTCTTTATTCCACTCCATCATAGACAAAAGAGATTTGTCACACAATTCAGCACACAATCTTCGAACGATAATGGCGTCTTCCTCTAGTGAGCGCGAACACAAAATGCGTCACTTCCTCCCCGAACGCGGGGGATGCCAACCCCCGCGGGAACCATGCATCTCGGCAAACATGCTATTGTGTTTTGCTAACAAAACTGTTAGGCCACGCCCCTATTCAGTCAACAAACAATGTTATCCTGTTTGCAAAAACGGTGCAGCGGACCCGGCTTAACATAATGATTTTTTGTTCAGACTGCCACGATTAAGTATATAAATTTTAGCTAGTGTTCTAAAGTAAGCAACATGTATGTCGTGTTGTGTAAGAGAGGATGTTGAAAAGTAGGAGATGGTGTTTATGAGAACAACACGAACACACCGGAGCTTGGATGTTATAAAATTTATAAAGTTTTAGAAATGTTGTTTGTTTGGTGAATGGGCTGTTCAGTCCGCCTGGCTAGCTACCAGTGACGAAGGTTCCATACAACTCGATTCCCACCGGCTTCCCTTCAGAAGTTTAGAACACAACCACTCTCTACTTGAATTGAGAAATGGCACAATCAGTAATTAAAAAAGTAAATATATAAAAGAAACATTACAAATTGCCTACACTATGGACATTAAATCAACAAAATTTGCTTTTTAACAACATATTGCTTTAAAATAAGCCGCAGGCGCGATCGGCTTTTAGGCAGTTAAACTTCCATACAAAATAAACGTCATGACGTCACATAAAAGTCAATAAACCCACCCGCGTATTAGCAGCCGGTAAGCCGTCTTTATCCGAGTTACTTGATAGAGACAGTTATACAATTTGCGTACGCGTGAGCGGGACGGAGGAATATCGCTTTCGGTTTGTGTTCTGTTGACAGATAATTTGACGTAATTGCAATTCATCATTGAATGCATGACTGTGTTTTATTAGTATTTGAATTTATTAGTTAGTTTCACCTATTATAATGATTAGTATTGTAGTTGGACTTTGTTTATTTGTGTTGTGTGTAGAAAGTAGTTACGAAGACGTACGTTGTAATTAGGTATTTGCGTAAGTAGATATTGTAATAAGTTGAAATTACGTATTTAGAGTAAGTAGATTTGCAAAGTAATCGGTAGAATTGTAAGATGTCGGCATTAATAGCTTTAGATTCTTCCCGGCTTTTATGGATAATGTCTTAGCGCACTTTGTTAGAAAGAATAGACGAATAGCTTTAGAGTATAAGTAGTATTATTAGTACTTAGTCGATTAAGTTTTGTTTAATTTACATCATATCATCATTTCACCACAAACGGCTTTTATCAAAGCCCACTTCTATTATGCTTGCAAGACACTGTTTCAATATCTCAGTGCTTACACGTATAGTAAAAGTGGACTGAAGATACATCTGCCTATACAAGACTGAAGCCAGGATGCCAATCACAGATTTTCGGTAAGGACTCAAGACTGCGTGCCCGCGCTTGGAGTAGGTAAGCATTTTTTTTTGCTCCGGCTTACCTCTCTCAATATTTCACGCTTCGCCACTGCTAGCTACCATCATATCTTATCTTATTTAGGTTAGTCGCCATACCAACGATGTTTATAGCATTGTTGTGTTCCGAAAGTTTAGAGCTAAGATAGCCAGTTCCTCAGTGGTTGAAGATTACGTGTGAAGCGCGCTTCCACCTTCGGCTTTATCGTTATTTACCATCTGTTGATGGAAGGAAATATACCACGGAAATGGATACCATGGAAAAGCGCTTTCATCACTCCTATCCCAAAACCAGGTCCCGCGCGTAACGTTGTGAATTACCGGCCCATTTCTGTTTTGTCTGCATTGTCTAAGGTCTTCGAACGATTGGTTCATAATGAAATATCCGCTGCTGCATCACGTTTTAATACCAGAACAACATGAATTTGTTAAACGCCGCTCTACCTCCACCAATTTAACATTATTTACGAACGACTTATTCACGAGCATGGATAAGAGGACACAAATCGATGCAGTGTACACTGACTTCCTGAAGGCCTTCGATAAGGTAGACCATAAACTGCTTCTGGAGAAACTTGCGTTTAATGGGATTCATGGCGATCTTTTGCGTTGGTTTTCCTCCTTTATATCAAACAGGACACAGAGGGTTGTAATTAAAGGACTCGAGTCAGATAGTATTCTTGTGACCTCGGGTGTACCCCAGGGATCCATTCTTGGCCCCTTGTTATTCCTTCTGTATGTCAACGACATTAAACAATGCTTCACTAACACAAAATTTTTATTGTGTGCTGACGATTTAAAAAATTTATAAAGAAATAAAATCTCTAAATGATTGCTTACTTCTTGAATCGGACCTTGACACACTAAGCGAATATTGCATGGCTAACAAATTATTCCTAAGCATTCCTAAATGTAATTGTATAAGCTTTACGAAAAAGAAAAACCCTTTGCATCTTCGATTATAGGCTAAAATAATAATACTTTGAATAGAGTCTAAGTATTGACATTTTGCTAGACTCTAAAACTTCATTTAGATATCCATATCAACTCGGTAGTTGGCAAAGCTTTTAAAATGTATGGTTTCGTATCCAGATTTGCAGATAACTTAGAAAACCCAAAACAGTTTTACAGCTGTACTGCTCGCTAGTGAGGTCTCAGTTGGAATACGCTGTGCCGGTCTGGAATCCATTTTACAAAAAGTACACAGAGTCCATTGAGAAAGTCCAACGTATTTTTTACGAAGGGTCAACTTTAAATGTTGTCGCTCTCGGGTCCCTTATCAACAACTTCTAACAAAATTTAAAATCCTGCGCCTTGAATCAAGACGTTTACTCCTGTCTGTAATGTTTATTTATAATATAATACATAATAGAATCGATTGATCAAACCTCTGCAACTTGACCCACTACAACGTCCCTAGACGGCTGTACTCAGAAGTACGCGCAGAATAACGACCTTTCATGTAAACTGTTGTAAAACCAACGCGGGCAAGCGAGCCCCTTTGAATAGATTGCTGTCTGATTTCAACATGAACTGTCAAATGAGCTCGATTTTTCCCAGAGTCCTTCAAAATTTAAAAGGCTTGCTGTAGATATTCTGCTCGCCTAAGGGCTGATTTTTCCCTCTCGGATAAAACTTATCCGTCTGATAAAGTATTACGCGACTTACTTAAAATGTCACCTGTAAAGAAAGAAAAGTCATGATATGACTAACCTTTTGAAATGGTTGTGTAATACTTTAACAGACAAATAACTTTTATCTGTCAATTGAAAAATCGGCCATAAGTGTTAGTTAACATACATGCGTGTTTTTTTTTTTTCTCTTCTCTTCTCAATTTTGTTTAAGTAAGTAGTAAGTTAAATAATATTTTGCGTCTCTACAGTTAAGCTAATCATAGAATTTATATTATATTAAAAGTATCTACGTATTTTGCCTCGGTATCTAAGTTCATTTTAATCTGTAGAAAGAAAAGTCATGATATGACTATACCTTTTGAAATGGTTGTGTAATACTTTAACAGACAAATAACTTTTATCTGTCAATTGAAAAATCGGCCATAAGTTAAGTTAACATACATGCGTGTTTTGTTTTTTTCTCTTCTCTTCTCAATTTTTGTTTAAGTAAGTAGTAAGTTAATAATATTTTGCGTCTCTACAGTTAAGCTAATCATAGAATTTATATTATATTACAAAGTATCTACGTATTTTGCCTCGTATCTAAGTTCATTTTAAATCTGTATACCTACACGTGGATTACGTGGTGGAATGTGTTACCAATTTTAGTACATAAGTCTATTGATAAGATAATTTATGTAACATATTTGTTTGTCATCATCAGCCTATAAACGTCCCACTGATGGGCACAGGCCTCCCACGTGGACAATAGCACGTGGGGATGCGGGTTGGTGGGTTTTAACGACTGTCATCTTACGACAACAACCGGGACCAATGGCTTAACGTGCCTTCCGAAGCACGGAGGAGCTCGAGATGTTTTAAATTTGGTCACCCATCCAGCGACCAGGCATTGCGAAAGTTGCTTAACGGGCAAGTTCGCAAGCCAAACGCGCTAGCCGCTGCGCCATAGAGATCCTAATTTGTTTGTAATCCCTAAAAAAAAAAATTGAGATGAAGGCCAAGCGCTTACCCGTTGTAGAATAAAAAAAAATTGTAACCTGTAATAGAGCGGGGGGAGCGGGGGCAGCGCGGCGCTTACCTCGTACTCGCGCTCGTGCTGGTCGGCGAACTGGCTGAAGCTGTCGAGGATGACGCCGGCGTTGGAGCAGTCGTACACGTACAGCGATGGCGCGCCCATCCACGTCTGCAGGTCGTACATCGACAGCGGGATGTACTGCGTGTACGCCTGCCCGCAACCGACGATACAAATTGACACATAAAATATACTTCATTCTATAACATTTTAAAAATAGTTATCATGTTTCTGAAATGGCACTAACAGAGCTTAATGTCATGGTATGCTGACACCCCACGCCGCTGGTCTCCCCTACGCGCCAAACTTGAGTGAAGGCTTCCGCAGCACTCATTAAGCGCTTAAGTGAGCGCGGTGGCCAACAGTATTTACTACGCCTCCTACTATTACTCTGAAGCAATAGCAAGCATCTGCCGACGGCCTCATACCCGGTTGTGCCAAGGCCAAACCTGGCTAACACCTGGTGTCGCTTCTATTTACCAATAAAACAAGATCAATTTAAAATTTAGATTCAGTCCACGTTTTTGGAATTTGCTTTTGTCACTACAGATATGTTCAGCGAGACATTTGTGCTAGCTTTTCAGGCATTGGTGTAATTTATTGACAATCCATGTAACATGGACAGTGCGTCATTCGATGTTAGAAATGTTTGCAAAATCGTACTCCAATGCTTCAATGTAAAGGCGAGGGCGCATTCGGGTTACGCAAGTAGCGAGACTTGTAGCATGTTGTCACGCGATGTCCAGATGAAATTTGACCCTGTTTCAGAAACTAGTCCGCAGGCACGGTTTATGACTTTTAACCTAAATATGAAAGTTATTAAACACATCCAGTCTTGTTCCAAGACATTGACTTAAGTTAAACTCGGTTTAAAACCAATGCTGTATCTTCCATTGTTATAAAAAAGACAGTATCGGTTTTAAAGTTGGTGTAACTTTAGGCTATGTTTTGTAATAGGAGTGTTTTGGTTCAAACTAGACGCAATAAACGAGATCAGCCGCCTTACTCTCGAAACCGATCGCTATTGGATCGGATTGGTATTGTGAATTTTCGAATTTTTAAGTTACGACCGGCCAGTGAGGCTTCCGGAGACCCATAACCCCCCCCCCCCCCCCCCTTTCACAATTCCTATTCCTTCTTTAACCCTATTCCTTCCTTAAAGGACGGCAACGCGCCTGCGATTCCTCTGGTGTTGAGGGTGTCCATGGGCGGCGGTGTTTACTCTCCATCAGGTGACCGGCCTGCTCGTTTGCATTTTTCTTTATACAGGTGTCCCAGAAATCACAGTCAAGCCGAAAATGGGCAATAGACCAAGTCGTGTTAGTTATTTTAAAAAAAAGAAAAAAATCTTGGTCTTGTACTTGTATAAGGATTTAAAAATAAGTCCTAAAATTGACACCCTGTGATGATCTTTCAAATACTGTGACTACAAATATTAACTTTATGTCAGTTTTTTTTTGTGATGTACCCATGAATAACCCTTCTATAAATTACAGTTAAAAGTTAAAACTGCTTCAGTTTCAAATAAAATATTACATTTGTGCCCAACATTGATTTAAAATAATAACATCAACCAACTTTAACCGACTGTTCTTTAAAAAAAAATTACTACACTGTTTTGGCAAGTAACATTACAAGATGGCACGTTTAGTCTAGATTGCAAAATGGTATGACACTTACTAATTGCTACTTCTTAATTGGGAAAAAAATAAAATTCTGTTGTTAGATTCCATTAATTATGATTTTTATTAAAACAGATTTACAAGGTTTTTATAACAAATGTTCGAACTGTTTGCCTTCAGCTGCAATGCAAGCTCTTTATAACAAATGTTCGAACTGTTTGCCTTCAGCTGCAATGCAAACTCTACATCTCTTTGAAAATGATCGCGTAATAAGACGGGCGTATCTTCTCGAGTTGATGTATTCAACGGCTTCGGCAAATCTTTGGCGCAGCTCGTCTAAATCTTGAATAGGTTAAGAGTACACTTTTTCCTTTATCGTACCCCAGTAAAATAAATGTAAGGGGTTTAAGTCAGGTGAACGGGCAGGCCACGGAATTGTACCATTCCGCCCAATCATCCATCCTACCTATCTATATTCTCGATTGAGAAACTCGTACTGTGGGAGCATAATGCGCTGGGCAGCCATCTTGTTGATACCACATGCTGCCGTAAATGTTCAGCGGCACTTTTTCCAATAAATATGTAAGTGTAGTAATTGATTCTGTAAGAAGTCCAAATAAGCCTGGGCATTTAAGTTCTCCGGCAGCTCGATTGGACCAATAACATTACCATTCAAAATTCCCGTCCACACGTTTACTTTAAACCGGTACTGCGATCTGTCGCGATTCTTTGAAATAATTCTATGACCCGATGAATCAACATTTAAAAAGGACGGTTACATGAACCTCCACAATTTGCACTAATAGCACGTGGAAAATCCAACTTTGATACATGCATCACACAACTGGGCGCAATGTATTGTTTTTTTATATATAAATTGTTCATTTTGTGTGCTTGTTGTGTGATGTCAATAAACGTTTTTTCAATTTCAATTTCAATTGATACAGGTAGACCGATCGCAGTACCGGCTTAAAATAAAAATGTGGAGAAGATACGCCCGTCTCATTACGCGATCATTTTCAAAGAGATGTAGAGCTTGCATTGCAGCGAAGGCAAACAGTTCGAACATTTGTCGTACTAAAACCTTGTAAATCTGTTTTAATAAAAATCATAACTAAAGGAATCTAACAATTGAATTTTATTTTTTGTCTCAATCAAGAAGTAGCAATTAGTAAATGTCATACCATTTTAGAATCCAGACTAAACGCGCCATCTTTTAATGTTACTTGCCAAAACAGTGTAGTACATTTTTTTAAGTACAGTCGGTTAGTTTATGTTATTATTTTGAATCAATGTTGGGCACAAATGTAATATTTTATTTAAAACTGAGCCAGATATGTTTTAACTTTTAACTGTAATTTACAGAAGGGTTATTCATAGTTACATCACAGAAAAAAAATTGACGAAAAGTTAATATTTGTAGTCACAGGACTTGAAAGATCATCACATGGTGTAAATTTTTAGGACTTATTTTAAATCTTTATAATTTGAGAAGTACATGACCAAGATTCGTGCCGTGTCAGTTATTAGAAAAATATGAAAAAAAAATATAAGTTTCTAATAACTGACACGACTTGGCCTATTGCCCATTTTCGGGTTGACTTTGATTTCTGGGACACCTGTATATAAATAAAAAAAATTATCTATCTAGACGTCATGACTGTTTTAGGCTGGTTTCTTGACTTAAAGCTGGTGGATGATATGCATTAAGTTAGTTAAGGTACTGCTGCAGCTTACCCGGTTGAACACCCAGATCTCGCCCTGCACGGTGGGCTTGGGCACGCCGTGGCCGTTGTAGTGGAACAGCACGCGCTCGTCCTTGGCGTTCCGCCGCAGCGAACAGCACAGCTTCTTCACCTGTCACCATTACACTTACAGATCATACTTCGTACTAATAGTCAGTAGGTTGTTGTACTGCTGTGTGCTCGTGGTGAGCTGTTGTGGATGGCAACCACACACAACCCATCCAAATATTTATGGGGAATAGCCCCTTTAAATTGTCAGGTTTTAGATTGTGAGAGGACGATTTTGCGGTCCCCGTTGCCTAGTTTCTGACCAACCTTTATGGGATAGCAGTCGTATGATGTATGTAACTGACTATAATTAAATGCTTCCTGTTAATCAGGGTAGTGACCAAATGGTGGCGCTCAGGCCGCCGATTAATAACTGTGATGACTGCTACTGTCAAGCATTTATTTTATTTTAACGGGTGAGCAATTATATTATAATAAAAAGGTAGATAGGTTATGTCAGTACTAATGTGATGTCAATAATGGACCAAAGCTCGTACGAAAGTGGAAGCAAGACAGCATGACAACTAGCTATAGCGTAAACGAGACAGATAATGTTGTTGGTGGCTTAAGGTAAGCCATCACTGAAAAAAAAACTTACTTATACATAACCAAACTTTCATCAACCTATAACACAAAAAAGTGACCACATAACATTTTGCAATATGTAACCAAACGCAGTTGGTTTATTTTTCTGACAAACTATGTGTGTTGTGTATTGCAAAAAAGTTTTTGCTACGTGTTATAAAAAAGCTTACGTTACTTATGGCCTAACATTTGTTATAAATAAACAATTTGTTTGTTTTTCATTTGTAAAACACTTTGACTGGATTTAGCCAAAAAATTTGTTACTTTTTGTGTTTATTTAATTTCAGCAAAACTTTTGTGTTGATACATTGTTTACGTATAGCAAATCTTGTGTTAATTTTCTGTTTACATATAGCAAAACTTTTGTGTTAATACTTTGTTTACACAGCAAAACATTGTGTTAATATTTTGTTTACGTAAAGCAAAACTTTTGTGATAATACTCGTTCACGAATAGCAAAACTTTGTGTTAATAAACTTTTGTGTTAATACTTTACTTAGGTATAGCAAAGCTTTTGTGTTAAAACTATAGCAAATAAAAATTGTTTTCCTTAAATGCAGCTCACATACCTGCAAGTTCCACAGTGAAGCTTACAGGCACGTGAACCACATTAAGAATAACAAATTTTATTCGCTATTATTTCTAAAAAACATGTAGATGATTGAATAAAACAAAAAGATACATATCAAATGGTTTATTAAATTTTACAAAAACAGTTATGTATCAGCCTTTCTTTACTTAATTCTTCATTAACGAATTAACCTTAAATAACTAAAAAATAAGAATTATTCCACATAATTAAATTTTAAACATTAATAATAATGAATATTAAAAAAATAACTACATAATATAAAAATAAATACAAAATATTATTTATTGTTATTATCATTTATTGAATATTAAATATAAAACGCTCTCGTAACGTAAATGGTTCAATATTATGTACCTTGAGGTTGTCTCTTTCAGTGATGAACCCACAACAATTATGAGGGGTTGGAAAGTTAAGTCCATTTGTTGAACTTTTGTTTGCGACTTTGTATGGTTTCTTCTATCTCCGCAGCGCTTTTTTAAGTGGCAGATGAAGCTATCCAAGACTTCAAGTTTAGAAGGTCTCCACTGTTTTTTGTCTTGTCTGTTTTCAGCAAGAAGGTTGTCATTAAAAAGGGCAGTACTACAAACGCAACAACATTCAACACCTCTTCCGTGTCTGTAAGAGATAATTTAACATGTTAATGACTGTCATTGTAATATTAAAATACTTAATACTACTTCGAAGAATCGAAGAAAATTATCTCTGGAACTAAGTTCTTTTACTGCTTAAAAAACCGATGACGCACCATGCTGGTTCATCATCAGCCTATTGCAGTCCACTGCAAGAAGGACGCAGGCCTCCCCCAGGGGGCGCCCCAAGCCCGATCTCCCGCTTTCGCCATCCAGTCAATGCCAGCTACCTTTTTTAGGTCATTGGTCCATCTGGCCGGTGGACGTCCAACACTACGTTTGCCGAGCCGTGGCCTCCACTCAAGAACCCGTCTACTCCATTGGTCATCGGTTCTGCGACAGATGTGACCATGCTGGTTGAATTTGATATTAAAAAAACTTACCTTTGAAAAAAGCGATGAACGTTTCCAGACCCCATAGACGGAGATAAAGGGTCTGGACGTTCGTCATGCAGGCACTGGAGTCTCCATTGAGGTTTTCTAACCTTTTAATAACTTCACGTACATTCACCACAAATATTACAATAACTATAATCTTTATAACAACATCGTGACTGTCTTTGCCGGCCTGGCGTGTTAATAAAAATGAACGAACACGAGCTGTCAAGTTTAGCGCCGATTCGGTTTCAATTGTAAACAAAATGTTTTGTTAATAATAAACGAAAGTTTGGCTTAATATTACTAAAATTCAAAAAATTCAAAATATCTTTATTCACGTAACTAATATTGACAATTTGTTTATACAAGTGTTGGAACCATCCTATTAAGTATAATTTAAAAAAATAATACCTGTTTCAGGAGATCCCAAAGTTACTAAAGTTCTATTATTATTAAATAAACGTTAGGCAAGATGTTCTAACCAGCAGTTTTGCATGTACTACAAAATATATTGTGCTATTTGTTACAAAATATTCATTTATGAATAAGCAAATTATTGCTGAACTGCTTTTTGTTATGGCTTACAAAAACGTTGGCTGTACGCAAAATAAATACTTTTGTTGTAGTTATCGATGATAATGCTTAAATTGGACAAAACGGTTTATTAGCCTGTAACTACTTGAGTTTGTCTAATTCAGTATGTTTAGAGCTAATCAAAGGTTTATTTACTAATAACCCAACTTGAAATAACATAAGCGGTTTTGTCTTATAAAACCAAATCACTTTTGTTAAATCAAGTTAACTTTATTAGAATATTGTCAAACTTTGGTTATTCCTGAAATAGCCAAAGTAGTTAGGTTAAATATTTTTTCAGTGCAATTAGCATATTTTTCTGGTGCCACTTTTTGGCATATATAACGCATCTACCTCTTTTTATTGTAACATCATTGGGTGAGTACTAGGGCATGCATTTCGGAATGGACTTGGGAAAAATGAAAAAGAAAAGTTCATATTTACTTTATACCATTATAGAAGTCGTTATTCTAAAACCAATAGTTTTTATTTTACTTTGACACGAGAAATAAGGTATGTTGGGATAAGAGCGACTAGATTTTCACTGTTCTTGAAAGACTTGAAAAAATATTTTTTATTTTAATGTTCTGACTGGTTATATAACTTATGAATTATTTTTACAATATAAGAAAGACCATGCTTTCTATTTACACATTTTTGAACCCCGTAACAATGTAACTTTGTCCAAAAATTAGGTCTAACTAAGTATGCAGTGGTTTTTTTTCAGGGAAAGTGCGGACTATATCGGGGCAAGAGCGTACTATATCCTAAAATCGATTCTATTCACTGTATTAATAAGGTTCTTAAAGAATTCTAATCCGCTGTAGTCCAAGATAAATTATACTATTAAAACAGTCTGGATTCTTTCGTATCTGGGCTGGTAATGAAATTTTGGATTTTTTTACGCATAGAACGTCCACTCTTACCCCCTTCAAAAATGAAACACTAAGGTGATTCTTAAAGTTTGTTCAACAAACAGTGATGAATATCAAAATATTAAAATATTATTCATTTCAAAGCATTTTTACGGCAAAATGGAAATTAAAAATAAATTAAAGCAGACACTTCAAATGCGACCCAAGCCCAAACTGATTTATCAAAATAATACACTCTACAAATATTAAAAAATTTTAAAGTTTGGAAACCACTGCTTTCTTCCAATCATTTTTAAAACGGGAAAGTGCGGACTAAATTTACCCCGCTCTTCCCCCGCAGAGGAAAGAGCGACACCAATCCAACCACAATAATAACAATGATGCAATTTTTTATTGTTGTAGATATAATACAAATAAATAATGATGATAAAAGATACAGAACCTCCATCTTCTGGAAACTACCAAAAACGTCATTGTTCATTCTGTTCTTTAAAAAAAACAATAAAATAACTGCATTAAATGCAAACATATTATTGCCTCAAACATGCAGGTATGTATGGTGATATTTTCTGATCGTTATATCAGCCTTAAGATACTAAATAATTAGGTATTATAAGCTACTAATCTTTAATCAATATTTTTATTCTGTTTTATTTAATTAAAACCTCTTCTTTTTAAATCAAAATACTCTTAAAAGTAAGTACTTACCTATTTATTTACTACACCAAAAACGTGCTCATATTTGGGTCTGAGAAACCGTGTTTATGTGTAATGCTTATTGGCGCGCGTGTATACGAAAGTTAGGAAACTTGATTAATCGTGTATTTACTACTTATGACGCAATTTAAGCTTCTGGCTCCGTTTTTCAAATGTAATGGTAAAAAAAAATTGTTTTTTTTATTTCCGAAATTCCTAAATTGACGGAGTTAGTTTCATAAGCAATTTCCGAAACTGAAATCAAACGAAAGTGCACGCCCGCTCTCTTGCTCTTTCTCAGTGAGTATTGCTCTTTGGTCACTAGTCACCCAAAGATCAAAGGTTCGATTGCCGGTGGGAGTACATTTGTAGGTATTACGGCTTGTTTCAATAGAGGCAACAGCGCCAGTGACTGCTATTTCAGCTTTTGTTCGTCCCTAGCGACTAGTGAAGGGGTGTACTTGGTATTTAAGTAGATATGGGGCCTACCTTCTCTCGAATACCTGAACCCCACATACTTAGAAATAAAAGTTTAAAAATAAAAATATAAAACAGTGGTTGTTCCGATCTAATGGTACCTCGTCACTGGTGGGGTCCAGCGACTGCTTGTAGCGCGCGCGCGGCTGCCAGCGCTCGTACTGCTGCTGCAGCGCGTGGCCGATGCTCTCCAGCGCCTTGCTCGGAGACAGCGAGTTGGGGTCTGCGCAAACAGATACATTTAGATCAACCACAAGTAGGCTTGACTGGCTTTGCTTTGATTAACCTTCCACCTGAATTTCTACTGTGCCTGGTGGCGTCGCGTTTTAAGTGTTAAGAGACAATACTTAAATTGTACATGTAACATTAGATTTCTGTTTTGACGTTCACTAAGGTATAAACTTTAAATAAAATTGTAGATATTAAATTATAGTACCTAATTTGGGATTCCTTTTTTTCGCCTAAATTTTTTTGTCCTAATTTAATTTGGCATATTTTTATTTGTCTTAATAATATTTTGGCGTAATTGTTTTTTGGCATACATTTTTAGTAAGCATAAATATGGTTTAGAGGCTAATGTTATTAGTACTAATTTTGATTTGCATAAAGTTATAAGGCATATTGTTTATTAGTCTAAAAGTTATTGGGCATAAAGATAGTCTGGTAGATTAGACAAGACAGAAGGTAAAGGTTTTTTTTTCAGGATTTGTCTTTGCAATGTTTTTTATTTTATTGATAGCTATTTGTATCTGAAAAACCAAAAGTAGGTATTAGGATATCAAATATAAATTGGATACCGTAGTGTAATAGTAGGTTAGGGTGCGGCGGTGGTGACCCTTGGGCCACCCCTAAGCCGCCATCAAGTTTATTTTATATACGAAAAGTATTTTGTCATCTATTATTGTAATACCTACATTTCACAAATAAAGATATTATTTTTTAAAGAATTTAAAGATATTATTACTTAAGTAAAATTTTAAACACTGAAAAAAGACGACAACCTTAGGCGGGAATCGAACCACGCACCTTCCGCATTCCGGGCGGCTGCCTTAACCACTTGGCTACCGAGGTCTGGTTTTCACCCGTCGAAATTTGTCAGTGCTTGATGCTTATGTTTTTAGTCAACATTGCTTCATCAAATCTTAGAAGTTTTCACCACAGAGATCCGAGCGAATTCAAAAAATTCCGAAAGAATCAGTGTTTAAAATTTTACTTAAGTATATTTAAGCGTTAATAAAACGCTAAAATATATAAAAAACATTAAAGACATTACTACTATTACTATTTTATTAAATGCAAACACATGTTTCCATAACTTACTTTTTCCCTATATCATTATTATGCCTAACAAAATTATGCTTAATTATCATTATGCGTAAGCAAATTAAGGTTTTAGAATGTTTAATAATTATTATGCTTATAGTAGTTATGCTTTAAATAAATGTGCCTATAAAGTTATGCCTGATTAATATTGTGCGTAACTATTATTATGA
Organism: Scoparia ambigualis; assembly: GCA_963921215.1. Lineage (NCBI taxonomy): Eukaryota > Metazoa > Arthropoda > Insecta > Lepidoptera > Crambidae > Scoparia > Scoparia ambigualis. The sequence continues at coordinate 38,020,984 of OY992509.1, read as the reverse complement.
TAAGTAAAAGTATGCCATGCAAAAAATAAGGAACCACCTAATTTTAAGTTTTGTATACATTTTTAGTTAAGTTAAATTTGTTACTATTAGTCCACATCGCATGCCGTGGCTGTCTGTAATTAACTGTCTGTAAAAACTGCACTTAGATGAAGTTTAGCATTTACTATTCACCCTATACACCTACTGTTAATTTGTTGGTTGTATGTTGTTGGTCAACATGTACCAACAAAACATGTGTTTTTATTGACCGTCCAATAAATAAATAAATAAATCAATAACTTCTCCATACCTTTTGATGGGTATCTTACTGTTCATTAGATTTTATATTACAGCGGGGTAGCTGCTTAGCTTAGGGTAGCGTTTGGTGTTATAAATTAAGTCATGTCAATATTCTTAGAATAAAAAACTATACATTGTATATCATGTACTTACCAATCCAACATTCAAGACGGGCACATGGTTGCGTCTTCACAATGTCTGGAGGATCAACACCGACGTTGAGGCACAGGACTAAGGCCACGCAATGAGTCTTATACTGCAAAAATATTTTATTGTATGTTTTTATACCATAGCAATTATAATAAGTTAAATAAAATACTTATTTAACTTTATGCTGGCAAATTCGTAGGCGACAGTCCCATGGTCTGCCGGTGACCTGTTCCGTCTCATCTCATGGTCTGCGGCCTCTGCGGGTGACCTGTTCCATCACATGGTCTAAGGCTGACCTGTTCCGTCTCATGGTTTGCGGGTGACCTGTTCCGCAGATCATGGGACTGTCACATATGAATTTGCCAACCAATAAGAAAGTTAGCTTAACCCCTTGTATGTCACGAAGACTCCATAGTCAACGCAGAGACTTATGGCAGACGGTGCATTAAAACGTGCGAATGAGACAGCGCTCATCATGTGCTCTCTCGCACTTACACTGTTTATGAGTGACGTCACAAAGACGTAGTGAAGCGCATTGTTTATTTAAACTATGTTTATCGATAACAATAAGTTTTAAGTGGGTTATTTTAAATGTGACAAATGTAATTGATTGTTATATTTATTATACCTATGTATTTAATATTCTTGCAAAAAATATTTGAGACTAAATAATCATCTTTATCATCATCGGTGTCGCTACTGTCAACATGTATGCAGCCATTGCATAAAAATGATTTCTTCAAGTTCTGTTCTTGCAGAGATGCAGCGTGAAGAACACAATTTTTGCCAACTTTAAATTGTCGATAGCCTTCAATACATAATGTGTAAATTTGTCATAGTACAATAACTGTTACTTATGATCAATACTAAATGAGGTGACTTGTACATATATGTCGATAACTCTCAAACAATGCTTTTAATCCACAAACCTGTAAAGGAGAAACCCGGTTCTGGGCCTAAATGTGCGTGAATAAATCATAATCCAAAAAAAATCGTATATTTTACCCAATTAACCTCTGTAAATAACAGCATCGTTGGCAGTGGCAAACAGATGTTAATTTGGTAATTAAAAAAGAAAAAAACTTTAAAATAAAACTTTCCTACACTCACACCAATTATCTAGCCCAAGAGAAGCTTCGAAGAAACTCGTTAAATAGTTACTAGACAATGGATAAACATACTTTAAATACTTAAATACATACTTATTATACATAGAAAACACCCAGACCCGAGACAATTTAGAAAAAAATAAATTCTAAATTGACCCGACTGGGGATCGAACCCGGGACCTAAGAGATGGCGACACCATAAAAACCAGACCAGTGTACAAACCGCTCGACCAAGGAGGTCGTCGAATTATGTATTTAGTTTATCGATTCGCAAAAGTCGATACGAAGAGATCTTTTAACTTTTAAGAGAGACAATCCTTTACCTATCCATTAAAAAACTAAAAGCATTATTATGATTCGCAATAAATATCTTAATAATTATCCACTTTTTCTTACGTCATCATCAGTTAGAAATATCCTAGTAAGATCGATCAATTAATTGATGGTTTAAAGTTTGTTCAAACAATTTCGATTGTGGGACGCAACGCAGCCATATTGTTAAATGTCTATGTCTTAAGTTTACGTCACTGTCAGTCATGTCATTTGTGATGTCATTCATATTTCATATGTGAGTGATCTTTTCTGTTTTCCTGGATTTTGTTTTACAACTAATTGTGCTCGGCTCGAATACCTGACTCCGACTTTGATTGTTTCCTGGCTGACCGTCTGCTTGAACACTGGATACTGTACCCTGCAATGCAACTCATATTGACCTTTGCGCTAACTACCGGACAACTTGGACCTAATCTTTCAAACACGATTTTGACCCATTTGGCCAAAGCTGGCTGATGTGGAAATTGAGCAAATGTAACCTTTTCGTATGTTCTAATTTGTGACTAATTTGTAGCCCTTAACATGCAGGCCCCAGTTTGTATGAGAACCGGGGTTGTCCTTGGCGCGTGCGCATCTCTGTTACAAAAGTGATTTATGGCACCGTCTGCCGAGTCCTTGTGTTGAGTACAGAGGTTATCAACAATTGAATTTCTATTGTGTCTGGTTTTACGGCAGCTGAGCTCATAACTTTATCTTTAAATTAATTAAATTTCAACCAACTAATATGTGGACTAAGATTTTTCATACACTGCCACACGTATTGCAGTTGATCAAGTTAGACAAGTAGCCCCCAGGAGGCAAGAGAAAAGTTGGCAGACCCACCAAATGGTGGACCGATGATATTTACCCAAATAAAGAATGGACAGAAATTGGAAAAGATCACAAGAGGCTGCAAAAGGATTTTTATTAAAATCTTTTATATAAAAATGAGAAGAAAATATCATACTACTAGCTGTCGCCCGCAGCTTCGCTCGCCTAAATTTTTCCTGTGAAAAAGCAGTCTTATAACCATACCAAATTTTATACAAAATCGGTTTAGCGGTTTTAGCGTATGGTATGACACACTCAACAAATAAACGAGACTGTTTTTCAGGACATGTCAGCAGAATATCTAAAATATTTAATTTTAATGTTAATTAACTTAAAACAATTTTGCAAGGTCCTATTGTTTTATGAAAATAAATATGGAGTCAATAAACTTAGTTGCTTAACCTTTTGAGAGGCGCGGTCTTCTAAAGAAGACAGACAAGTTTCAGTGCCCTCTGCATCACTATGTTTATTGTCATAATGCTTATTTATAACTTATTCATAAAAAAATATATTTGTTAAACATAATGTATAATTATAAAAATATATATAATGTTTTTCCATATTTCTCTGTCTACAGCTATGATCATCCAGGTTTTCCCAGCTGTTTTTACAGTATTGTCGATTCATCTCTTTCTTTGCCGTCCTTTTTGTCTTTTTCCAGTGGGACAAGTCACTTGTTGTTTGTAATGTCCATCTGTTATTCTGGTGTCTAGCTAGGTGGCCTGCCCCCTTCCATTTCAGTGTATTGTAATGCATCCTTGTGTTTTGTTTTTTTGCGTATGTCTACATTTCGTATTTTATCTATTTTTCTCAGTTTCAGGATACTTCTTTCCATGGCATGCTGGCATGACAAAATTTTTTGTTAGTATGGGTATCGACATTGAATTAAGTTGGACGGATCAGAGCGATCGCCTTTTTTGGGAATCGAGTGGACAAGGGCTGTCTTCCAAGAACTCGGGACAACGCCAGTAGTAGTGTACGAGAGCCGGAAAAGGCACGTTAGAACCGGCGCTAACTCAGGAGCACACGTCCGAAGCACAATGGAGGAACTGCATCAGGCCCACTCGACTTATGGATATCAAGGGAAAAAAGATCCTTACGAACTATCCTTGGTAGGAACCGAATGTTTGGCATTGCATTAGCGCAATGCGGGAGGCCCACTCGACTTATGGATATCAAGGGAAAAAAGATCCTTACGAACTATCCTTTGTAGGAACCGAATGTTTGGCATTGCACTAGCGCAATGCGGTGTGGTAGGTGGAGAGTTTTCCCCATCGTCCAGGGTTGAGGATGCGAAAAAAGTGACCAAGAGATCGGCTTTCTCTTTTGCAGTATGGGCTAGGCAGTCATCGGTCTTTTGCAATGGTGGTAAGTACGGCTGACAGAAATTCCCTAAGATAGCTTTGGCAAGAGACCAGAACGCGCGCGTACCCGAAGGAAGACGCACTAGCCTCTCGCCAATTCTACCTATGAATGATGACTTCGCCTTGGCTATGTCCCTCTTGTAGGTCCTGGCGGCAAAGTTGTACCTCTTTATGAACACGCTGGTATTTGGATCCTTAGATGACACCGCAATAGGCCAGGCTTGGTAATGCTGTCGCTTTTGGCGAGACGCCATTTTGCAGCAGCGACCAAACCATGGTTGGGACCTGCCGCCAACGGGAACCACAGAGTTTGGAATGAAAATTTCCATTCCCTACAGTATCACGCTTGAGAAAAGTTGTTTAGTTTCATGGGTGGAACTCACAATTAGTTTCATTAACCTTTTGAACGCCACGGTCGGATATGGCCGACAAATGAAAACGTGCCCAACACGCCACCGTCGTGTATATCCGACAAGAAAACGACATTTTTAAATACATAATAAAATATACTAAATTAACTTTTCTGTGTTTCTTTTTCTTATTATTTAAAAGTACATTAATATATGATGTATAGTAGAATGGCACAAAGATATATCCAATAGTTACATTTCACTAGGAAAAATAATCATTAAATATTGATAACCGAAATCCTTAAAAGAGGTGTTCTCCTCACGCCACAGTCGGTAAGATACGACAGCTAGTGATGCGAAGCTGGGACGGGTATATCGATGTACCATTGAATATGCCTATTTGTTGTAGGTAGGTATTTGTTTTTAAATTTACTAGTCTGGCGCTGAGGACACGACGACTTATATAGTCTGGCGGTTAAATAGGCTGTTTCGTAAAAGTGCATAATTTCGATTATCATTTTCAAAAATTTATATCTCCGTAACTACATATCTCACGAGGTTAATCTTTTTGATATCAATAGCTTATCAGTCGCAAATTATAGGCATATGCATAACTCCATAGGGTACTTTTGCGAGTGGATTGTCACATATTGTCTTTAATTGGGAAATTACCGAACCATTTGCAGCTTTCAAATCAAATAATTTATTTGCTCAAATATTGTGTACAATTAAGATGTTACATTCGTTAATAGATCTACAATATTTTTACCTTATTAACGTAGGTGTGCAAATATTTAAATTACAATTGTAGACTCTAAACTCAACACACACAAATAAAAAAAAATGTGTTTCAATTTATCTTTACAATTTCTATTTCGCCATTAAGGTTTTCATTTATCATGCATAAAGTCAGATCTGCTTATTCAATTAATTGTTATACATGTCAATATGGTGCTTATTTAAAGAAAAATATAGGATTAAGTTAATAATAAAAGAAAATAATTTTCAAATCATTATAATTAAAATAATACAAAAATGTCTAATGTCAACAATGTTTTTCTTCTGCACATAACAAAGTCACAACTAACAAATCCTCAAAACTTTCGTATTTTCAAATCTTTTCAGTTGCATTCGGGATGAATTTAACAACACATTTAAGCAGGAAATTATTTAAGGTCAATGTGGGGAAGGCCGGCATACTTTTCTAAAATTTAAGTTTAACAGAACTTATTGAATCGAGATACGCTATGTAAAGTAACTTGTGTCGTCGGAAGTTATAGGTAATATATTTATTTACTTATATTGGTCTAAAAATCATATGAATTGCAATAATCTTTAGATTTATATGATATTTTTTTAAACTCGGCGTGTAGACGGACTTCCCGTGCAGTTTAAGGTAAGTCCGTCTAGTAGCAATATAACCAAAACTTGTGACGCAATATGTTTGAAAACAGTTTGTAGCAGTGATGTACAACTGGCGTTGAAATGTGTGTTTTATGAATTCGTCCACAAGGTTTAAATTTCAATGATAATTTACTTTATTTCATTTTAAGGCAAGTCCGGCATATCTTTGGTGACAGTGGTTGCAAACATTTTTAATACAATAGTAACGAATTTCCTTTTTTGTAAAAAAAAATACTAAGTAAAAACATAAATCATTATTTCTTAATGAACATTATAAGTAGTGCTGCAAAATGAACAAATACCTTCCCTCATTATCATTTAAGGGGTCAGAAATTTTTTAACTATATTTTTTGCACACCTGTCAACTTTCTTTGGTTTTTTAATAAAAATCAATATTTGTATTTTTTTTGTTTAAGTATTTGTACCATGTTTTTAACTATATTTTTTGCACACTTGTCAACTTTCTTTGGTTTTTTAATAAAAATCAATATTTGTATTTTTTTGTTTAAGTATTTGTCCCATGTACGCCGCCGTTTTGAGATAAAAAACAAAGAAATTTGACAGGTATGCCAAAAGATTCGAACCCGTATTTGACATTAGCAGGTTGCAGGAATTAGAAAATTTTCGAGCAAAAATTTACTTTTTTTTTCACAAACCGCCGAAAAACACTGCCATCAAAAAGAGATAGAAAAAGTGTAAAAAAATTGAAAAAAAACTCTTACCACTCTTAAATTTTTTTAGTTGAGTTTGTATGGAGCCGACACTTTAAAAAATTGGTATGACTTAGAAAAATTTATGTATGACTGCCCTACTCATGTAGGTAATTTAAGAAAATCGCGAAGCGCAGCGTAGCGATTGTTTTAAATTACCACATTAGACAACATAAATCTAGATCTACAAAAATTTAAATGATTTTTGTAAATTTTTTTTTCCAAAAAAAAATATCTTTTTTTTTAAATCTTTCCATCTCTTTCCGAAAGCAATATCTCTCGTCAGATTGTAAAAAAAAATAGAGTTTATTTTTTATGCACCCCCTTTGCGACACCCGGACCGAATATGGAAAATAATAAATGACAAAATTCAGCAATGTGCAAAACCTGAGAAAAGCTTACTTACGAGGGGCGTTCAAAATATTCTCGGTATGTGGATAAAAACAAACAAGTACGAAATGTTTGATATTTTTATTTTTCAATATACTCCCCCCCTATGTTCATACACTTATAAGATCGATCAATTATTTTTTTTAATCCCTCATAAAAATATTTTTTATCTTTGGTGTAAAAATGCTCCTCCACGGCCGTCTTCAACGCTTCATCGTCAGAAAATTTATTTCCACGCAGATCCTTTTCAAGATTGGGGAACAAAAAGAAGTCGCTTGGGGCTAAGTCCGGACTATAGGGTGGATGAGTAACAGTTTCAAACCCACATTCAACAATAGCTGCCTTGGCAATATGAGCAGTATGGACAGGGGCGTTGTCATGCAGAAGCAGAACACCTTTGGTTAACTTTCCTCGCCTCTTTTCTTTGATCGCATCTCTTAATTGACGTATAACGTTAGCGTAGTACTGCCCTGTGATATTTACACTTTTTTCTTTATAATCGATAAGCAAAACTCCTTCACAATCCCAAAATATTGTGGCCATGACCTTGCCAGCTGACGGGATTACCTTGAACTTCTTGGGATGAGCTGAACCCTTAATGTGCCACTGCATGGACTCCTGTTTGCTCTCTGGGTCATAATGATGAACCCAGGTTTCATCTCCAGTAACTATTTTTTGCAGCACCTCATCGGGATTTTCACCACACAGGTCGATAAAATCTGAACAGCAAGCCACACGCATATCCTTTTGAAGAAGCGTCAGCATTCGCGGAACCCATCTTGCACTTACTTTTGACATATTAAGATGGTCATGTATAATGTCATGTACGGTACCAATAGAGAGATTGGTTACTTGAGCTATAGATTTTACCTTCACTCGGCCGTCTTCCAATATAAGTTTTTCCACTTTATCAATATTTTCTTGTGAGGTAGCCACTACAGGCCGGCCAGGTCTAGGGTCATCTTCAATACTCTCCCTTCCACGCTTAAATTCGCTTGACCATTTTTGAATAGTAGATAAAGAAGGAGCAGACTCACGGTAAACACAATCCATTTCCTCTTTTATGGTTTTTTGATTTTTACCCTGTTTTGTCAAGAATTTTATGACGGATCGGTGCTCTAATTTCGTTAAAATTGTTAATTCGCTCATGGTGTTCATGTTTGTTCGGCAATTGCAGAAAAACAAAAGAACATCTCGGTTCCAATTTTACTTTTTTTTAATGTCAATGGATGAATCTTAGCGGCCAGTAACAAATATATATATAAAAGAGGTTGTAACGTATCAATACCGAGAATATTTTGAACGCCCCTCGTAGTAACTCGTTTCAAGATCAGCTTAAAACAATCAAAATTTTCTATCCTAGTCTATAACAGTAATGATAGTCCCGCCACTGAGCATTCCTCACCTGCTAATTGTCTTGTAGCCAGACAGACAATACAGCTTGAATATAAATAGGTACCTAATGATAGTTTTCATTTGGCGACTACTTTTAAGTAGTAGCTAGCAAATACAAAGAATCGTATAGTAACATAAAATACGTGCAGCTGAAAAGGTTGACAATATCTGCAATCGAGGCAAGACCGGCATATGACGGATTTTCCTTATGCATGTAGACGGACTTCCCAACTATTACATTTTGAGCTTAGACATTTGTTGCAGGTAATAATTACGAAACTCAAGGGATATTAATGAATTCATCATCAGAAATAAGTATGTGGATCACTAAATGACTTACGTAATCAAGGAAACTCCAAAAATTCCTTTGATTTTCTACTTTTTTTTTAGTTTTTTGAAGAGACGTTACACTCCAACTTCAAGTACACAACGCGAAAAAAAATGGCCTACCGATTTCTTTCGACCTAATGATGTTAGCGACATCTATGATTCTCAGTTCGAACTAGCTCCGTAATACTGTTTTACCGACCGAGGCATAAGAACCTAGTCGTTCAAATATGCAAGTTATTGCCGCTAGACGGGCTTACCTCCTAGACGGACTTCCCCACATTGACCTTAAATAAAATAACTAAGAAAAAGTTCAGTGACTGGGCGACACCAGGTATTTATGCAAGTAGAAGAAAATTGTATGAATTGTATGACTTAAAATCTACTTCTAAAGATCCAAACTTTATTGCATATGTTAGAAACTATTCAAAATTATTTAAAAAATTGCACTTTCGAATAACAAAATAAAGACTACATGGAATATTATTAACCAAGAAACTGGTAAAACAAAAATTAAGGACCGTTCATATTCACTTAAAGTCAATAGTAAAATAATAGAATCAGATGGCGCAGTTGCTGGTGCATTTGAGAATTTTTTCTCTAGGATACCTATGGACATAACTAGTAAATATAAGTTCTTGCTCTCTCTCCTCGATTCAAGTGTTGATAAGTGCGGTGACAGTTTTAGTTTTAGACATATAAACACTGACACCATTTTTAAAGCTTTTAAAACATTAATATTAAAAATACAGAAGACCTGTGATCTCTACAAATCTTGCTCAAACAATTATTAATTCCTTAGCTCCTCAATTGGCCGATATTTTAAATAGGTGTCTTGAAGAATGAACTTTTCCAAATTTAATGAAGCATGCTAAAATATTTCATAGTTTAAAGCTGGTGACAAAAACAACCCCTCTAACTTTAGACCAATTTCTATATTACCAGCAAAGTTTTTGAGAAAATTTTGAAAATAATAAACTTTTACATGAAAAACAGTTTGGTTTTACTAATGGTAGATCTACAACTGACGCTGGAGTTGTGCTTCTTATACAGATTTTTGACGCCTGGGAGGGTAAGCAAGATACAAAAGGTATTTTCTGTGATCTCTCGAAGGCATTTCATTGCGTTAGTCATGAAACTTTAGTTAATAAGTTAGAGCATCATGGTGTCTCAAAAATAGCACTGAGCCTTATTCAATCATACTTGTCGAATAGAAAATATATACGTGCCCCAAGGGTCAATATTGGGCCCATTACTTTTTTTGATTTACATAAATGACCTGCCCATACTTTGCTAGAAACTTGTGTGAGACTGTACTATTTGCAGATAATACGTCTCTTATTTATAATGTTAAAAGAGGCCTTGAAAATGTTATTATTATTATTATTGACAGGCAGGCAGTTGAAACAACTGTTATCCCGTTAGCTCATACTCGTGAATTAACTTTCTTCTAGTTTTAAATACTTGTCTAATCCATTTTTAAATTGATTTGTGTTCTGTGCGGAAACCACTTCAGCTGGCAACTTGTTCCAAGCATCGACGACTCTGTTACTAAATAAGTGCTTGTGCGGATTGTTCCGCGGTAGTGGCTTTGACAACTTGAGATGATGCCCTCTTAAGTGTGTGTTTTGGGAGAAGTAGAACAATTGTTTATCCAAATGTTCGATATCATAATGGCCATGTAATATTTTATATGTCTCTATTAGATCCCCTCGTTCTCTGCGCTCCTTTAAAGTCGTAAGTTTTAAAGCTTTCAGTCTTTCCTCATATGGTTTATTCTTGTTCTTGTTATGTTGACAATGTAAATAGTGCACTTTCAAAGGTATTATCTATGATCTCTTGAAGGCATTTGATTGCGTTAGTCATGAAACTTTAGTTATTAAGTTAGAGCATTATGGTGTCTCAAAAATAGCACTGAGCCTTATTCAATCATACTTGTCGAATAGAATCAATAAGTTGTTATTAATGGTGCTGTGTCTTCAGGAGCACCCATAAATGTATACGTGTCCCAAGGGTCAATATTGGGCCCATTACTTTTTTTGATTTACATAAATGACCTGCCCTACTTTGCTAGAAACTTGTGTGAGACTGTACTATTTGCAGATGATACGTCTCTTATTTTTAATGTTAAAAGAGGCTTTGAAAATGTTGATGATGTTCACTATTAATAATTTATTACTGAATTCAGCAAAAACAACGTGTGTTTTTCTTTACCTAATGTGAGACAGGTCAGCACACAAATTAAAATGAACGATAATGTAGTTGAACTAGTAGACTCTACTGTGTTTCTAGGCATTAAACTGGACTCACGCTTACAATGGGACCCACATATTGATACCTTGTCAGGAAGACTGAGTTCAGCTGCATACGCAGTTAAGAAAATAAGGCTTCTAGCTGATGTTGAGACGGCAAGAGTAGTTTATTTTAGTTATTTCCATAGTGTGATGTCTTACGGCTTACTGTTGTGGGGCTCCGCTGCTAATATTGACGATGTATTTATTCTACAGAAAAGGGCAGTCCGCGCCATATACAACCTGAAGTCTAGAGACTCACTCAAAGAAGTGTTTAAAAAAATCGATATATTAACTATTGCACCACAATTTATTTTTGAAAACCTTATGTATGTCAAGAAGTATGAAAAGACATTTGTTAAAAATTGTGATCTTCATAACTTAAACACTCGTAGGAAAAAGAAGCTTGCCACCCCTAGTTTTAGACTTCATAAAACAGGTGGCTCTTTCTTGGGTAAATGTGTAACGCTTTATAACAAACTTCCACTAAATATTACTGAAATGCCTTCACATCATTTAAAGCCCATGTTAAAAAAAACCCTCATGAGTAAAGGTTATTATAAAGTGGAAGATTATGTAAATGACAAATATGTATGGTCATAGTGCATGTACGAGCATAACATATTAGTAATTTGTATATTGTGTAATTTGGTAACGACATATTGTTTTGTAAATGTCGTTACTTTTATATTATTATAAATCTGTGGAGTTTCTTGCGCCCGTTCTTCTCCACAGCTAAAAGACTTCCTAAATGGGCGAGGTGGGTGGGCGGGTGCCCATCCATCCAAATAAATTTAAACGATCCAAAATGCTTATTTTAAGTTTATTGAATAAAGAAATTTTGAGTTTGAGTTTTAACGTTCGGAGACGTTACTGCTCTCACGCGATTATGTAAAGGAATGACGCGAGCTGCCTAGAGATGGGTAGGTCCGGTTGGATACGAATACGCGGAACTGTATCACACGCGTGAATGATGGATGTCTAACTAACGGCCAGGTGGATACCGATCACCGGAGCGGAACCGTATAACGGACGAATAGCGGATCGTACGGGATAGCGCGGTACGTTGGGCGGCGGGCGGACCGGGGTCACGCTGTTGATTCCCTTCATTTCAACGGTGGATTCGCTTTAAATCAAATTTCAGCACGCAACACGCGTTATACGATTAATTGTTTACTGTTTGGTACTGCAGCTGTCTATAGACGGACGTGGCGCTTGCCATCAGATGTGCGATCTGCTCGTCCCGTTACATAATTAGATAAAAAAATTTAACTTAGCGATCAAAGGCTCAAAAGAAAACTCCTTATAAAAATTGCATAGTTGCTATTAAGTTTTGGTGTCCATGTCTACAGCTTCCTCATTCAACATAGAGAAATTTTAAGCATGCCATATTTTTGTGCATATTATGTGCAATCAAACGTGTCAGTCCTAATTTTTGTGCCACCACAACTTCGTTACTATGAGTTGTTTTATGTGTGTAAGCTGGAGACACGTGTCACCAGCTCGCACACGCCCGTTAAGACAAACCAGTGAGGATAGGGTTTTAGACTATAGCCAGAAATTTTGTACATAATTTGTGCACTAGGAACAAAAAAAACTAACCATCATACTCAAATACTTTTGAAACTACGATCATAAAACTGTGTGCGAGCTGGAGACACGGGTCTCTGGCTTGCACAGCTGTATCGTCGTAATTGTTTAAGCTACGGTTCTGAATTATACCTCAAAATTTTGTGCATAACTTGTGCATAAGGCACAAAAATGTTCAAAACTTTTAACTCAAAAGGATTTTGAGCGACGAACCGATAAGTTTGTGTAAGCTGGTGACACGTAACACGGGCTAACACATGGTGAATTACTGTAACTGTATAAGATAGCGTTTCGTTTTAAAGATCAACTAATACGTTATAATTTGTGCAAACACGAGGCAAAATTACAAATCTCTGGGCCTCTTAGTTTAAAAATTATAAGCCAAAAACTGTTTTCCCGCCAAAAAATTCAAAATAATGGCTCGGAAGTGGCTAAGCGCGCCGTTGCCGTTCCGTGCGCTACACGATTGCAATCGAGTTTGAACTTAAGAGCTAGCAATATTTAGAGTCATTTTAATTTGCGCTCTCGTTTGTTTTAATTTATGTACCGAGAATTTTAGACTAGGAGCCGTTTGCTTAGATTAAAACTAAAAGGGAAGATACGGCATTAGCGTCTCGTGAGTGAGCCGCCAAAATTAGGCCTAAAGGCACAATTTCACTTCAGTCACAATTTGTCGAGCGAACAGGCTACATCGCACTATTGCGGATATTCTACTGTGTGAAAAAGAGAAAGACGCTACTCCGCAGTGGCGTCGGAATCGGTCGTACGTACTCGTCTGTTGCGAAGCGACCGAGACATCAACGCGCTACTCGCTGACTCTCTCGCGCTGACGTTGAAACTTACCGCTTTGTCTCGCTCGCTCGATTTACACTTTATAGGTGTGCGTGTGTGAGTGTTTGCTTAAGTAGTTGAGTAGGACTATATTTTGAATGACTACAAGTAGGAGCATGCCGTATCTTCCCTTTTTGTTTTAATCTAAGGCCGTTTGTTAAAGCGATGCGCGACGCGACTAATTTAGTTTCATTATAGGTACCTAACTAACCTACCCTACTTTTTATTTTAAGGCCTCAGTACTAGTGTTGTTGCAATACTGATAGTTTCACTATCGATAGTTGATCTTGAAAAACCGTCGATAGCGCGAATAGTCCTATCGAAAATATCGAAATGCTGCGATACTATCGATAGTATCGATGGTGAAAATTGGGTACTATTGAACTTGGTCGATACTATTGATTCTAAAGTCAAAGTCAAAGTCAAATTATTTATTCAATGTAAACCCTCATTGACGTTAATACTAATAATAATAAAAAAACAGTTAACTAACTTATAGTGAAGACTTAACAACTAATCTAACGAGCTATAGTCTGTGCCAGATAAATGCGCATCGCTACCCCCAGTACCACTGCACGCCGAAACAGAATCGCGGCGATTCTATCGATACTATCGACATACAATACTATCAATAGTATCGATACTATCTATAAACTATCTACGCGGTTCGATAGTATCGGTAGTTTTGCTTTAGAAACTATCGACGAATTTTCGATACTATCGAGTGAGTATTGTAAATCTAATCATATGATGTGATAGATGACCTACGTAATTACCAGCTATATTACCTTTTATGAGCAAGCAATGGTATCGAAAAATGTTAGACTATCGATGTTGAACAACTGTTACTATCGATCGAATGGTTTTTTGCTGATACTATCGATAGTATCGAAACTATTGAACTTTAGCAATAGTATTACTTATTTTTATCAATCGATGCTATCGATAGTATTGTCAATGGTCGATAGTTTCGATAGGACTATCGATAGTATGACTGATTTTCGAAGTCACGATAGTATCACGATCCTACGCAACAACACTACCCAGTACACATTGGCGTATTTTGGCCCACTGCCGGCCATAGCCATTGTGTAGACAGGGTAATGGTGTACAGTCGCGGGTAATTTATCGATAGTGGCGCGCAATTTACCCCCTCTACACAATGGCGATTGCCGACAATGGGCCAACATACGCCAAGTCGCCAATGTGTACTGGGTAGTGTTGTTGCGATAGCGATAGTCAATCGATAGTATCGTGATACTATCGAGACCTCGAAAATCAGTCATACTATCAATAGTCCTATCGAAGGTCCTACATAGGTCATCTATCACATCATATCATTAGACTTACAATACTCACTTGATAATATCGAAAATTCGTCGATAGTTACTAAAGCAAAACTATCGATACTATCGAAACGTGTCGATAGTTTATAGATAGTATCGATCCTATTGATAGTATCGTATGTCGATAGTATCGACCAAGTTTAATAGTATTACCTAATTTTCACTATCGATAGTATCGATAGTATCGCAGCATTTCGATATTTTCGATAGGACTATTCGCGCTATCGACTATTTTTCAAGGTCAACTATCGATAGTGAAATTATCACTATTGCAACAACACTAGTACTGGGGCCTTAAAATAAAAAGTAGGGTAGGTTAGGTAGGTACCTATAGTGAAACTAAATTAGTCGCGTCGCGCATCGCTTTAACAAACGGCTCCTAGTCAAAAATTCTCGGTACATAAATTAAAACAATCGATAGCGCAAATTAAAATGACTCTAAATATTGCTAGCTCTTAAGTTCAAACTCGATTGCAATCGTGTAGCGCACGGAACGGCAACGGCGCGCTTAGCCACTTCCGAGCCATTATTTTGAATTTTTTGGCGGGAAAACAGTTTTTGGCTTATAATTTTTAAACTAAGAGGCCCAGAGATTTGAAATTTTGCCCCGTGTTTGCACAAATTATAACGTATTAGTTGATCTTTAAAACGAAACGCTATCTTATACAGTTACAGTAATTCACCATGTGTTAGCCCGTGTTACGTGTCACCAGCTTACACATACTTATCGGTTCGTAGCTCAAAAACCTTTTGAGTTAAAGTTTTGAAACTTTTTGTGCCTTATGCACAAATTAGGCACAAAATTTTGAGGTATAATTCATAACCGTAGCTTAAACAATTACGAAGATACAGCTGTGCAAGCCAAAGACCCGTGTCTCCAGCTCGCACACAGTTTTATGATCGTAGTTTCAACAGTATTTGAGTATGATGGTTAGTTTTTTTTGTTCCTAGTGCACAAATTATGCACAAAATTTCTGGCTATAGTCTAAAACCCTATCCTCACTGGTTTGTCTTAGCGGGCGTGTGCGAGCTGGTGACACGTGTCTCCAGCTTACACACATAAAACCACTCATAGTAACGAAGTTGTGGTGGCACAAAAATTAGGACTGACACGTTTGATTGCACATAATATGCACAAAAATATGGCATGCTTAGAATTTCTCTATGTCGAATGAGGAAGCTGTAGACATGGACACTAAGTTTTGCCACGTTTATTGAATTCCACTCTTAAGTATGTACAACTTTATATCAACCTTCTACCTAATCTGTTAAAATTCCTCAATTGATATTGAACTCTATGTTTGGGAGATTAAACTGAAAATTGGTGATGTAATTTGACATTTCGTAGGAGGATGATCTGTGTGTGTGTAAAGTCGTTACCTTACTATACCTAGTCCTAGTCCTAAACAATCTGCATCCATCCAGACTCGGGCGGATCACGGTCGACGATTAGTCAACCGGACCCATATGGGTCCGACGACCACGGAGCCTGGATGCATGTCACCATAGCTGGATGTACGTCCGGATACAACTCCTAAAAAACAGCGGACCTACCCATCTCTAGAGCTGCCGCTACGCGCATTTAAAGTGCGATAGGTGCTGTGAAGCGACGCGCAGCGCAGCGCCGCACGCAGTCTTGCGTGAGCGTCAAGTTGGCAGGCACACCACGGAATTAGACGGTTTTGACTATGTCAAGAAATTGTGTATAAATAGTGATAAATAGTGACGTATAGCATATAAATAGTGATACTATGGTTCAAAAGATATTTGAGTATCTTGGTGTGCCTGCTAACTTGACGTCAAGATAGCAGGCACCTTAAGAAATACAGTTCGTATCAATGTGATTTATATGTCAAAAAACTGTGCATAAATAGTGAATCGTATACGCAAAATTTCAACAATTGTACTTCAATACAAACCGAGATATTACGGTCTCTAAGTGGGCTGCTAACTTGACGATTCTTGCGATGGCGATTACAGAGAAACGGGTTGAGGTTTTAAACAAATAAATACATGAAAAAATTGTCTGTGAAATTGTGAATCTCTCAATATCAATAGAAAAAGAATTCTTTTTTGCTATTTTCCAAAAATCTAATGTAAACTTCTACCATACATTAGATTTTAAGTACAATCGTGCACAATTTTATTTATTGACTTAAGATACTGACATAAAGTCTAATTATTTTTAATTCAAGTCATAAAATTACACTTAAATCTACCGTTGTAATATCAGTTTCACGTTATTTCTATGGAAACTTATGTCAAGCAATTTATAATTTTAGTGGATCGAATTAAAAGTCTCGGGTAGTGGTGGACGAGTGAGTGTCGCGAACGACCGAGAGATGGCGTGATTTTGTTTACGTGCGGTGAGACGGTGACAGGAGAATGGTGCACAAAAAAAGTTTTATTTGTTTGTGTTGAAATTGGTAAGCAGTGAGTACATTTACATCAGAAGTTAAAGTGTTTAAATCGTTTAATAACAACCTACATTTTTATAGGTACGCAGCTTATTTTCTATTATGGTATTTACAAAAAAGATATACCTAGGTACCTACCTAATGTGAGGTAGATATTTTCTCAGTCATTCAAAACCATTGACCTAGAAGTATAGACAAGAACTTTACAAACCATTTGTTCAAATTCTGGAATGAGAGACCTAAAGTTCGCTGCAGCGCTTAAACATTTAAATGTCGTCTAATCAACAGACAGACATCGCAGCGCCAGATCGGTCAAAGACAACGTAGTGTGTATCAAGATGGCGTCCCAAATAAATTATCAATAACAATAATTTAAAAAATATTTTTTCTTTTCTAATAATACGATATAACTACAAAATAATGACTAGAATTACAATTAATTTCCCTTACTTGACAACTGAACTGTAGTAAACGTCTATATGTACACTTTGAAAAGAAATAAAGAATTATTTTCGCCGCTCCGCACGCGCGAATGTCAAAGCCACACTAAAGCATGGTGCCGAGTCGACTCCGCAGATGAGTGGAACATAGTGCGTGTTCGGAAGGGCCTATCTAGTGTAACGTATATATCGCTGTTCAAAACTTTTTATATTGACTACACGACCAACATAATTAACCCCATTATAGCTAGACGTTTATCATTTGTTCAATGATTAACGAACTAAATATATTGCACTTCAATTTGTTTGCACATGCTAAGTGGTCAGATTTTAAAATGGAATATCGAAGAATATACGTTTAGTTTGTAAATTATTGAACAACTGTGATAAACGTCTAGCTGACATGCGCCTATTTATGTTGGTCGACTAATACGTATTACTTCATAGTACGTAAGTACTTACCAAGCTAATCTTTTGTAAAGTTAACTAGGGTCAAGTATATTCCTCGAGCATTAAATGTTAAAGTTACATGCCTAGTCTTTTATGACTAATAAACAAAGAATAAGCTACGAATAGTTATTCCGTGTT
This sequence comes from Scoparia ambigualis, assembly GCA_963921215.1. Classification (NCBI taxonomy): domain Eukaryota; kingdom Metazoa; phylum Arthropoda; class Insecta; order Lepidoptera; family Crambidae; genus Scoparia; species Scoparia ambigualis. The sequence goes on along the minus strand of OY992509.1, from coordinate 38,002,860 downwards.
TTGTTCCTGTCATTTAAACGTAAATTATATTTAGAGTAAAAGAGACAAAACACGGAATAACTATTCGTAGCTCATTCTTTGTTTATTAGTCATAAAAGACTAGGCAGGTAACATTAACATTTAATGCACTAGGAATATACTTAACCCTAGTTAACTTTACGAAAGATTAGCTAGGTAAGTACCTTCCTACTTATGAAGTTATGATAAATATTATTATTATTATGATAAGACAATTATGATAAACGTCTAGCTTTAATGCGATTAATTATGTTGGTCGAGTAATAAATATGAAAAGTTTTGAATGACTGAGAGAATATCTACCTCACATAAGGTACAATGGCGGACTCCGTCGCTTTACCAGTCTAAAGGTAAAAATCCCTTGCACACCGCGTCGTCTATTTGGTACGGGCACGTAGGTACCCGGGCGGTCGGTGCGCTTCACACGAAAATCGCGCAGTGGTAAAGCGACGGTGACCCCGACCGTACCTAGGTATATCTTTTTTGTAAATACCATAATAGAAAATAAGCTGCGTACCTGTAAAAATGTAGGTTGTTATTAAACGATTTAAACACTTTCACTTCTGATGCAAATGTACTCACTGCTTACCAATTTCAACACAAACAAATAAAACTTTTTTTGTGCACCATTCTCCTGTCACCGGCTCACCGCACGTAAACAAAATCACGCCATCTCTCGGTCGTTCGCGACACTCACTCGTCCACCACTACCCGAGACTTTTAATTCGATCCACTAAAATTATAAATTGCTTGACATAAGTTTCCATAGAAATAACGTGAAACTGATATTACAACGGTAGATTTAAGTGTAATTTTATGACTTGAATTAAAAATAATTAGACTTTATGTCAGTATCTTAAGGCAATAAATAAAATTGTGCACGATTGTACTTAAAATCTAATGTATGGTAGAAGTTTACATTAGATTTTTGGAAAAAAGCAAAGAAGAATTTTTATTTTATTGATATAATTTTAATTGATTGATAAAATTTTAAATTTATTGATATTAATCTTTCAGATTCACAATTTCACACACAATTTTTTCATGTATTTATTTGTTTAAAACTTCCACCCGTTTCTCTGGAATCGCCATCGCAAGAATCGTCAAGTTGGCAGCCAAAGTCAAAGTCAAATTATTTATTCAATGTAAACCTTTACAGGCACTTATTGACGTCAATACTAATAATAATAAAAAACAGTTAAATAACTTATAGTTAAGACTTAACAACTAATCTAACGAGCTATTATAGTCTGTGACAGACAAATGCGCATTGCTACCCCCAGTACCACTGCACGCCGAAACAGAATCGCGTCGAACCGAAATATAAGCCGTGGTCATAAAATTGTGTAAACATACGTATCCTGGTACGAGAAAAAATAGCGGGCAAGTGTCTCTCCCCTAGCGACACAAACGGCTAAATAGGTAATTTATCGTTTTTTTGGGATGAAAGGTGAAAAATGATAAATCATAATGAATTGTTAACTTTAGTTATAACATAATGGAATAAAATTAAATATGATTTCCAATTATCGTATTGATACTGTGGTAAGTAATAGAAATTGGAGAGTTTTTGAAGTAAAATAAAGTAACGGCTGAAATGAGTTTTGGAAAACATTAGTACCTAACCAATAAGGTTGACATTTTTAATCATTCAAATATCTTTTTTTATAAAAACTTAAGCACAAAAAACGTCAAAAATTAATAAGCATAAATTTGTGTGTTTTAAAATTGTTTCGTTTTTCGTCTTGGTACAAGCACAGAATAACTAATATTACTACCGTACAGAAGGTTCACCCTCCAACGACCCCCACGCGAAACTGAAACCTATCTCGAGACCCGAGCGTTCATATTCCGACAAGCACAGCCGACTCGATATCGATTTGACGTCCGTCAGGAGCGCAGGGTTTACGCGCGCGCGTAGGGATTACGAGTTAAGAGGAAACACCACGCCGACGCGGCACCTAAAACTCCCACACAAAACACAGAAAAACGACGCCCCGCAGCAAAAAAAATGATCAATTTGCTGGAGAAAAACGCGATTAAATTTATATAATTATTAGCTAAATATGAGCTTTTAAAGATGTAAAAAATACCGCGCTGTACGTACATTAATATGTACGGAACTTGGCTTTTTCCAGTAACCACGTTGTATGTAGGTTGTAGGTTGAAGATAGCGGTTTGTGTGTAATGGTGTTTAAGGCAGTGGCAACACAGCGGTTTTCAACGCGCGCCCGCAAACAAAGGTCGTGGAAAGGTTGACCGAAATGTCGTTGAAAACAACCTACCACACTGTTGTAAACGGATGTTGTAAACGTCGGTTTACAACAGTGTGGTAGCCCCTTAAGCCGCTAAAATTAGGCCTAAAGGCACAACTTCACTTCAGTCGCAATTTGCCGAGCGTACAGGCTACATCGTACTATTGCGGACATTCTGCTGTGATAAAAAGAGAAAGACGCTACTCCGCAGTGGCGTCGGAATCGGTCGTACGTACTCGTCTGTTGCGAAGCGACCGAGACGTCAACGCGCTACTCGCTGACTCCCTTGCGCTGACGTTGAAACTTACTACTCTGTCTCGCTCGCTCGATTTACACTTTTATAGGTGTGCGTGTGTGAGTGTTTGCATATGTAGTTGAGTAGGACTATATTTCGTAGTCAATCGAAATTTTCGATTGACTACAAGTAGGAGCATGCCGTATCTTCCCTTTTTGTTTTAATCTAAGCAAAGGACAAATCAAAAGTCAACAAAATCGAGTAACAAATCAGCAAGAACGAGAAAATCAACGGGGAAAACAACAACCAAAAAATCGACAGAGAAATCAACAAAATTAAGAAACAAATAAGCAATGAGTAATGATAACGACCAAGTAAAACGAAAAAATCAACAAATATGAAAGATATTTTAGCCAGCACAGTTGCAGAATAGAAAGCACATCAACACTGGAGCACAAACTGTCTGAGACTGTAAGCCATGGCTTGGCTTGGTATGTCGTTGCCTGTGTGCAAGCGAGATGGTGAATGAGAGAAAAGGACAACGTATGACAAACGCAGCGCACAGGGCGCGCATAACAAAGCCTATTGATCGAAAACCGGTTTGCCTATTTTTCGGAAACCGGTTTGCTTATCTATGTTTAGGCTAGGAATTTAGAAATTACTACTATCTGTATTAGTAACAATTTCAAAAATAGGTTAGGTGCTGCAACATACCCCTTACTTTAAATTTAATTCTTTAATGTAATTTGGCGATATTAAAAGCTTTTTCATAAATTAAAAAAAAAAAATTTTTTCAAATGTTTAAGCGCCTGTAGCCTCAAAGACTGCAAGGCTACAAAAAAAAATTGTTAACATTAATCATAGAAAATGATAAGATCTTGAAACCCACCAAGATTCAACGCAAATCCTCAGCTCATTACGGAGTTATATACGTCAATCACTTTTCCTCCATACAAAAAAATATTCAATATTTTTTTCCCGAAAATTATAAGTTTATTTAAAAAATTGTTATCAGTAAAAGTGATTTGATTTTTGATTAAAGAGGAGTACGCATAAAAAATATAAACTTAAAATATTGACTTGGATGCGAATGTCCCGTATTTTGCCAAAATGGACCAGTGTGCGTCTTGCGGTTGTGCTTCCTTAGCTTCGAGTTTATTTGAGCGTTATTAAAGCAAATAATCAAATATTAAAAATTAATAATATCAAATTAAGAGTTTTACTTTCAATTTGTAAAGTATATTATTACTTATTGTAATTTCTTTAACAGATTAAAAAATTAAAATTAAAAAACAAGTGGGCGATCAAAGAAGAGGGGTTTTAGGGGGGCTAACCTGGTTCGACGTTGCTGCCGCGTGCTGGTTGTAGAGGACGCGCGTCTCACTTCTTCTTGACCTTCCACGGCAAAAGTTCGTGATCACAATAGTAATGGTGGTTAACTCGCGGCGATTACTCGGAAGATGGTATGACTTGACCGATAAATGAGGAACACGAGAGCTCGACTCAAAGGCCCTGTCGCGTAGGCAGGCTGGATCGGAAGTGAATATGGCCGACACGACACGACGAGATATTGGTTAACCCCCATAGGATAAAAAATGATGAGGGTAGTAAAAGTTAGATTAGGGATGTAGCATCGGTACAAGTCTAAATCGATGGATAGCAATGTAAAAATGATTAAATTATGATGGATCTAAATATACCAACAAGCTTTTATTTAAATGCGCTAAAAAGAAAGAAATAAAGTTTTACAATCAACTTATAACGTCGTTACACAATTTACATGATTTAAAAGGTTGTCACGAGATTATGTAAGTACTCGTATTTAACTATCCTTAGATTGAAAATTTTAATCACCGAGATTATGTAAGTACTCGTATTTAACTATCCTTAGATTGAAAATTTTAATCAATCACATCATGTTATTTAATTTTTTTTTTATTTACACAAGAAAATCTCGCGACAACCTTATATCATATAAATTGTGTAACGAAGTTATACGTTGATAGTAAAAGTTTATTTTTTCTTTATAGCACATTTAAAAAAATTGTTTTATAAAAAGGTATTTTAAATTATTTTTTACTTTTTAGTATTGGATTTAGAGTCATCTAGCACTAAAGTGCTCCAAAAGACAAATCCAACGAACCTAAGCTCGATGAGTTTCCGCTGTTTCGTTTAGAAGTTCCTATGGCCACCTCCTGACTACATCATCAGGACCCTGGATACCATCTAGCACTAAAGTTCTCGAAAAGACAAATCCAACGGACCCAAGCTCGATGAGTTTCCGCCGTTTCGTTTAGGAGATCCTATGGCCACCTCCTGACTCCATCATTAGAACCCTGGACATCATCTAGCACTAAAGTGCTCGAAAAGACAAATCTATCGAATCCAAACTCGATGCGATTCCGCCTTTTCATTTAGTAGTTCCTATGGCCACCTCCCGACTCCATCATCAGGACTCTGGACATCATCTAGCACTAAAGTGCTCGAAAAGACAAATCTATCGAACCCAAACTCGATGCGATTCCGCCGTTTCGTTTAGGAGTTCCCATGGCCACCTATAGACTCCATCATCAGACTAGCTCAATGGTGCCATAACATTGCATTGTCATCATACTTACATAAGTATACCAAATTTCAACTCAATCGGTTGAAATCTTGCAACTGATTTAAGACCAGTTCTCTGTCTTAAATTCAGTTGCAAGATTTGTCCCACACAAACACACAGGGGAAGTCAAATAAAAGCTTGTAAAAAGGAGGAGGTTCTCAATTCGTTGGGAGCTTTTTTATGTATATTCCCTGATTTCTCAAAGACGGTTGAACTGATTTAGATAAATAATTCTTTTTTTTTGTTTGAAATGATTTTTTTATTTATTTATTAAGACACAATTATAACACCATAACAGATTAGTACCCAAGGCGATGTTATAAAAAAAATAAAGTAAAATAAAATACAACTTAACAAAAGCGAAAAAATAAATACATATAAGTAACACCTAACAATAAAATTAACAATCAACTAACATATATTTTTCGACTCAAAAACAATTTACGCCCTTTCCATAAATTTCGGCAGGCTTTGGCGAAACACATTTATATTGTTCTCCGAAAGTACATTAATGAGGCGAATGGCGTGTGACTGTGATGTTCTATCTTGTTGGTCGAATTTTCATCAGGTCAGGATCCTAGAGAAATTGAGGGAACTGTACGAACATTATAGGCATACCTAAAGCGATTTAGGTATTATTTGAAAAACAAACATTTGTCTTCGGAAAGCACCATTTAGTTGAACTCACAATGAAGACCACAGACGGCTACCGGAATTACGAAATATGTTTAAGGTGTTTTCTATACGTTTACAAACTTTAATATAGTTGCTAAGCAATTTATGTTCGCCACAATGCATCATAGTGAAGTAGAGGTAATGGTAAACCATCAAGAGAGTATAAAGGCAACCATCAATTGTATAGGCAGAGGCAGGATATATTTCGAGGCTTGGCATCAACTTCAAAAGCATGTAAGTTTAATTATAACTGAAGGGATTACATTTAGTTATTCAAGACAACACTATCATTTAGTTCTTTTTATTTATTTTATTTTGTTGTGGTTGGTTCTTTATTTTATTATTTTATTTTGATATTTTAGGTCTAATATGACATTACATTACTAGTCTCATTTAGACCTCAGCTGGGAGTTGCCCTCATAGCGAAAGGTCTTGGGTTCGAAGCCCAGTTGAGGGCTAAATATATTACATTAATTAGTAATGTTATATTAAATTTAAAATTATACTTTAAGTAGTATTCTCTAATATTGCTCGATAATTATTTTTTTATATCAAATTCCTACCTTTATTCTTTTTTGCCTTTATTCTGTACCTCACTCACTCTACCAAAATATTAATTTTAGGTACTTACTGAACTAGGGGTTGAAAGTGGACAAGGTATGCCTGTCCTTAGTATAAAAATTCAGTCTCGCCCCCCTGGGGGTCGAGTGTGAACTATGTTTATGGGTTGAGAGGAAACAAACAAACAAATCTTTATTTAGGGGTCGAGGGGATGCGAGTGGAGTAAACAAAATACTCATTTATTAAGTTTACTTCAATAAAGAATGAATGACTATGACTTTGACTGTAGTGATATATTGAGGAGAATTGGGCAATGAAACTAACAGTTGCTCCCTTTCAAATGAAGCTAACTACAATCTAATACTACAAATAAGTGGGAGTGGGACCAGAGTGTGGTGGCTTATGACCGGCTCTATGTAGGTACCTACCCAATCTTTATAAACATAAAGATGGCCACTGACAATCGGCGGCGGTATTTCCGGACCGTTACGACTTAGGGATCTTCAAGAAACGAGCCTATTCCTTCCTTAAAGGCCGGCAACGCGCCTGCGATTCCTCTGGTTTTGCGGGTGTCCATGGGCGGCGGTGATTACTTTCCATCAGGTGACCCGCTTGCTCGTTTGCCTCCTTCTGCTATAAAAAAAAAAAAAAAAAAAAAGTTTTGCGCGTCAGTCCAGGCGTAAAACTGTGACGTCACTCCAAATGGTTCTACCCCAAACAGGTTTCCCCACTCACCGGCTTTACTCCGGCTTGTCAGTTCTCGACCGGCCTGTACAATCAATTTTGAACTTGAGTTTGGTACCAAGGATCAATACTCATTGGAGAAATTCAAACTGAAGCGATTGGAATGTTTTAAACGGGCCGGGCTGTATTTTGAACTTTATCATTTGGTTCTACTGATCAAAATTCATTGGAAAAATTCAAACTGACGCGATTGGGGTAACGATCACACACTCACAGTCAGTTTGGCGCGACGCGCCGGAAAATTCTATGTCGCGCCGTCAGTTAAAACTTTGGAGTGACGATTCGACATTCACAATCAAATTATGGACTGACGTCAGTTCAACTGATGGGAAAAACTGATTGTCAGTGCCCAGCTTAAGATAAGAACATAAAAGCTTTACAGACGTAAATTACTTGATCACTATGTATGCTAAAAACTAAAAGATATTATACTGTATCCAGTGTCAGGGAATTGGAGGAATGTAAACTCCATGCACTTTTTATGGTACCTTTACAGTTTACCTAAGTTATTTAAAACATTTTCATTTTATTATAATACAGTAGTTAGCTACCAATAACCACTTGAATGTGAAGTCACCTAGCCTGTTTGTTTTATAGCTTGACCACTGCTATACCGCTGGTACCATACAAGTTAGTACCGCAGCAGCTGTACAGCACTTGTGGTCACAGTATAGTACAATATGATATATTCTTGAAAGATTATTATATTTGCACATGTTGTTTCTACTTCACTATTCCTTCCACAATAAAATGCTAGGTAACTAGTAGTAGTAATTTTAGGTATGTACCTACCTACTAATACCTTTAGCTTATCTAATATTATAAATTTGAAAGTGAGTTTGTTTGTTAGGTACACTATAAAGCTAAAACCATTGAACAGATTTTGATGAATTTTGGTTTGGCTACTTTTACCTGCTAAAAATTAAGGCATGCGTAGCCGCGGGCAAAAGATAGTATTATTAAAAATATGAATTGGAAAAATACGGTCTCTGTTTACCCCTCTGGGAAACGGCCTGATCTGGTTGGAAGCGAAATGCGAAGTAAATTAATAAGTTTTCTTTAAACACCGACAAAACTATTAATGAATAACATAACATGATTCTGCAATGTGCAGAGTAGGGAACTCATGTGCGTTTGTTTTCGTTTGGTAATACGCAGTTTCATCGCATCAAGTTTGGAAAGCAAAAGATAGCCTCTGACCTTTTCCTTTACTCTCCACGAGTGCTCCACACGCTCGGTGCCTTTTATTGGCTCAAGGTGCCACGGTTTATCGAAACTAAGAGGCAAATCCCAGTCATCTACGTCCGAAGATGTATCCTCACTGTCACTCTGTTCACCTTTCTTCCCCTCATCTTTAACTGCGAGATAAGGAGGCATGTCTGTCATTTTCACACAACACTTGTTTGTAAATTCGTCACTTTACGGTTTAACGCGTACAACAAGAGAGAAACATTTTAAAAATCTAATTTATTCCACTATCAGGTGCGCGTCCATTTTTCAACACCACATGGGAATAAACAAAAATTTTGAGATTCATTTCACGCATATAATATTTTAGTACCGTAATAAAAATTTTCCCTAAAACATGTAGAAAAATCTGAATTATGTACTTAATATAAAATACTTTTTAAAGTCTATTGAAAAAACTAACAAAACAAAGAAATAGTTAAATAAGAACCTAGTATCATGTGTTCAGTCATCTGTGATTATGAAACGTAGAATGTGAACTGAACATGCGTAGAACGAAACACTCATGGATGGAGGAGGGCCTAGTCAACTAAACGCTACGAAATGAACGCTACGATAAACAGAATGTATGGGATTGACATAAGCAAAAGTTACCTACGACGTAAAATTTACGCTAAAATAGACCTAAATGACAGTTTGACAAGCCAAGAATCGCTAATCTAGCGATCACTCAAACCTTGAAGATAAAAATTACCGCATAACGTCACACAAAATGGCGATTGATTGATCAGCTGATGAAGGAAGAGTTGTGTTGTGTTCAAAGTTTTGTCTAAAAGCTCTTTTTATTGTGGACTAGGGTTGCCAACTATTTTTGAGGAAAATAACGTATCAAATGTTTAGAATGGGAAAAATAAAGTATTAGGAAGAAAAAAAGTATTTCTTTCAAGTTTATTTTTCTATTACTTTAAAACTATATTTTAGGGTGCTTTTAGCAAACGCTAACAGCTTTTTGTTATCTTTGAAAGTTTTAAAACTACTTTTGCAATCAAACTTTAAATTTAAATAAACAAATAATTAGATGGACGACCTCTCTTCTCACCACTTCAGATTCATTACCGAAAAAACTCTCTCAGTGAAAGCTGAAGTAGCGGGAACAGAGAGTAAAAGGAAAAATTATTTTAGATTTGGTAACTATTAGATTTATTATAGTATCTCTATTTATTTTTGATGCATTTTTAAGCACATAGTTATTGCAATTTTTCAACTGTTTTTTTTCCTGAAAATTCTTTATTATTTTGTAGATTTTCTTTGAATCTCTTTAAGTATTTTTGACTCGGAAGTTAAATTGTCAATACTATATTTAATCTGTCTGTAATTTGACCTTTGTAATTAACATTTCAAAATCTTTAAATTCAACTTTTTTAACGGTATTTTAGGAAGTTTTGAAAGCTTATTAATTAGTATCTTCAATAAAATCAATCCATTTTTCAAATAACTTACTCATATTACAAATTGAAAAAGACCGTCGAAAAAAAATTTATATTCGAAACAAAATTTTTGTTAAAATTATATAAGTAGTCAAAACATTATAAAAACATTATAAATAATAACTTACACTCATATCAATAAAAAAGAAAAAAAATTGATAACTTTATTGACTATTTCGGGTGATAACTTCAAGTTTTTTAATCTATTTTTTGATTCATACCCAAAGTACTTTTCAGTTTTTCTTTGTTTTGGTTTGCTTCTTAAACCATCCATAACATTATACTTAGACATCCAGTATAGTTACCGTATTTCCTTCTAAACGTTTTATTATTTTATTAAATATATTCAGCATGTGGCTTGTAAAGTGTAGATAAATTTCAACAACTTCCTGATCCTGTTGGTCACTTACAACCATCACATAAACTTATAAATTATTTACATATTTGCGCCCAATTAAGTAAAAGGGTGTCAATGGCTGGAAGTAAATACCTCTCGTCTGTGGGAGAGCCGGTATTGCCGCGGCCCCTAGTCTGTGTGGCTCAATTGAGCCATCTCCACAGACAGGGGTTTTTTTAGCTACCTACCGCTAAAAACGTTGCTACCGTCCGTTCTATTCATAATTAAGCCTTAATATGATAACTAGTAACTCTGCATTAGTTCCTTAATCTATTAAAACCATTCCCAATACCTAAAATATTGTAAGAATTAAGATATGATTTTTTTTTTCATAGTAAAATAAAAATTAAATATAAGGAAAACACGTATTTTATTGAAATAAAGCATAACATAAACATCAAAAAACATGTTATAACACTTATAACATAAATCAGCTCATAATACTATCAACTCGATAATAAATCGATTATTCCGATTTCAATATACGCGCTAAAACAACCCTACGTTTCAAACGACGATATTTTATTTTTATCCCTCGGGACGCGACAAAGGAACTTTTGAATCATGGAGCCTAGTTCATGGTGATTCCAAATATGTACGGCATGTCACTAACAAATAAAAAACAAAGGAACACAGAGCCGAAATATGACACCCATTTTCGGCGTCTGTGGCGTGGCTCAGTTGAGCCAGCCCACAGACAGGCGCTAGAAATATTGTGGCTCAATTGAGCCACTCCACAGACGAGAGCAATAGTAGAAAGTACCAATATCGTTAAGTTTGTAGTTTGAGTGTTTCATTTTACGCATCAAATCACAGCTCAGTAAAGATTGAAAATAAAGTATTTTCGCATACTTTATATTCATGCAAAAGTATAAAGTATATCTATCGAAAATAACGTAGGATACTTTATTATAAAGTATGGTTGGCAACCCTATTGTGGACTTCAATAATGAAAGAATGGTGCTCAGGCGATAAGGAAGAAATGTTTCCCGAGTCCCGACGTTGCTTGGAGCAAATTAACGAAATCCCGAGTTTGTTGTAAGTACTTGTGAATAGTTCTCGGAGTTCTCTTTTACGAACTTTCAAATATCTAACTAAGGTCTGCCGGGAATTGCGTGCTGATATCGTGGTTGCGACGTGAGTGATCAAATAATGGGCGATTTTCTGACAGCCCAAATTAAAAAGTAAAAATTAGTTCAAAAACACTCGATAGATGTCGTTTTATGAAAGCTGGGCTACTTATAAGCTGTAATAAATTCTACACTTTTACTTGTCTACCAAAAGAATAAAAAAATAGTATTTACTTACCTATTTATATTCAGGACATCCAGAACCTATTTCTATTTTGGAATAGAATAAATATTACGCAGCCATACACGTGCTCTTCATGAATCCGCCTTTTACTAAGCGCCATACTAATCTATGCTAAGCGCCATCTATGAAGTAATTTACGAACCAATTTCTTTTTTTTTTTGATCTCGGAAAATCGCCCATTGTGTGTCATGCAACATTTTCCGCAACGAAGAGCAAGTCGCTGCATGACAATTTGTGGAGGCTCTCAACCATACAAACATTTTGGCCAAATAAATCCACTTAGGTACCTTTAATCATGACAAGAAAGGTCAAGAATGAGACAACAGTAAGTTAAATTTAACTATTCATAATGTCCATTTATCAATTTATAACTTAGATTGCCTATTTGTTTTACAGGTTCCAAGGAAGATTTATTTGCCAGGTGTAAGCTTATTGCATTAAACCAACGCTCTAAGTGTAGTAAGGTGTACCTATTGACTGTATCCTTAAAGCTTATAAATCTTATACAGACAAGCATCTTTCATAATAGTAAAAGATATCAGTCCTTATGTTCAAACGGTAAGTTTTAATAAAAAAATTATTACTTACATAAAGGTAAGTATTATGCCTATTATTATAATGGGATTTATCAGGAAATGTAATTGTCAGTGTTGTTAAAATTGCTAGAATAAAGAGTAGTGACATAAAGATAAAACTATTTTATGTGGTTTTGCAGATTGAATACGATGATTCAAAAATCTTAAATGTTACCTCATAATTTGGTGGATGGACTTCCTCAGAATGGTGAACAAACATGGTTATTTGGTAAAAACAATATCAAGCAATTTTGTATAATAGATAGGTACATACCTACTAACTTTTTATCTATGACAATTTTCTATACTTAAGTAAGTATATTGTTCTAATTTCTTAGGAGATTCTGGATACCTTCAAAAAGCATGGTTTAATGATAATAACACCAATATTGAATGCTGCATCAGGCTCACAAGACAGGAGGGGTGTGTACCACATGTCATATCCAACAATGAAACTGCATTGAACATGGCTTTGGCTTGCTCAAGTCACGCTGGAGGTGTTTGCTCAAGCACCAGAGTGGTTAGATAATTGAATTTAGTTATTTACATGATTTTATTTTGTGGAGCTCTAATGTTGAAAACGTTTTTATTCTACAAAAAGGAGTAGTCTGTGCCTTAAATATATTTAACCCATAAAATAGTATATTGGCTTATATGGTGGGTGTAGTCGCCACGTCTAAGTGGCGAGTACGCGACGTAATCAAGGTTGTGGACCCAGAACGACCGGTTTGGTTAGGGCTAAGGAAGAAGTAGGTACTCACGGGAAGGTGTCCGGAATCGCAGGAACCTGGAGGCGAGCTGGCGGAGGGCAGCGATGCAGGCGGTTTCTAACGCATAGCACACAGTTCTTTCACCTAATCACAGGCACTATCTTCACAGGCACACTGGTGTATTAGTAAAGGCAGTCCCAAGCGATATCAGGGCGCGTATTTTCTGTACGTCTCGCGGTCAGCTGTTTTGTGCGCGCGCGGTAGATAACAGACATAGTGACGAACAGACGCGGTCTGCTTACGAGGCGAGTGGCCGCGGGTCGCGCTGCGGTGGCGCCGCGGCAGATAGTCTGACGTGGTCGTCAACAACCGTTGAGTCTTGATGAGGACGAGCTCGCCAACTCGGGGAGGGGAGGATGGTGACAACCATTTGGAGCGGGTTTGGAGGGTGTGAAGGTAGGACCGGGTCCACAGCCTCCAGAAGCGCTGGGAAAGGGCCTGTACCATTTGGAATCGCCTACGTGTGGAAATCGGCCTATCTTCTACGGATAGTTCGGGAAGGGCCGTTAGTGGGCGGCCTATAATGAAATGTCGGGCTGTAAGCGGCTCAAAGTCTGAAGGATCAGACGAAAGTGGGCAGAGAGGTCTAGAGTTAAGGACAGCTTCGATTCGAGATAAAAGTGTGAAGAATTCCTCGAATGTGAGGTGTTGTTCGCCAATTACGCGATATAAAAGTTGCTTTGTTGATTTTACGTTGATCTCATGTAACGCACCAAACCATGGTCCCTTTGGGACGTTCAACAACCAAGTAATGTGCTGACAGCGAGCTTGTGCGCAATCGTGTCATTATTCGAGGCAAGAAAGTTTTGTACTTCAATGAGCTGATTTCTAGCGCCTACATAATTTGTACCGCAGTCCGAGCGGATGAGAACCGGGGCACCGCGGCGTGCTATAAAACGCTGTAACGCCGCGAGGAACGCTTCCGTGCTGAGGTCCGAGACCGGTTCCAAATGAACCGCCTTAGTGGAGAGGCACACGAATATACAAAAGTACGCTTTTAAGAGTTTAACATTACGTAGGGTACTAGATTTAACGAGGAATGGGCCGGCAAAATCGGTCGTGACTTGACTAAATACTGGCTGAGGCGTAACTCTATCGGCTGGCAGGTCGGCCATGAAGGGCGCTTGCGGCTGGGCCCGGCATCGAAAGCATCTAATGCATTTAAAGACTCGGTGTCTAATAATACGGCGCGTGGACAATATCCAAAATTGTTGGCGTAGGATAGCGTGTAAAGTGTCAGCGCCAGGGTGGCAGTGTATTTTGTGGTAGTGGTCAATGATGAGGTCTACAAGTGGGCTAGAGCTGGGAAGTATGAGCGGATGCTGCGCGTCATATCGGATAGACGCATGGGACAGTCGTCCGCCAACTCTAAGGAGCTCATCTTTAATAAGAGGTGACAGTCGCTGGAGTCTGACGGAGCAGATTTTGCCAGTTTGAAGGCGATGAATGTCTTCCGCAAACTCATTGTGCTGAACACTGCGCACCCAGTAAAGTAGGGCCTCTCTTCGTTCACTGACGTACAAGGGGCCTGAGCGTCGCGAATCTGGGTGGTGTCTGCAGTTGTTCAGAAAGCGTTTTAGACAAGCTGTCGCTCCGACGAGCTTGTCTAGTGAACTGAACCGAGTGAGCAGGTCAAAGTCAAGACCGGGCACTGTGACCAGTGACGGGATGTGTTTGGGCTTAAGGCCGGGCAGTGCGTGATGGCCCAGAGCTAAGGGCATCGCAGGCCAAGACTCACAAGGCTGTCTAAGCCACGTGGGAGACCACCATAGGTCGTGAGCTGACAGGGATTGCGCAGACATCCCTCTGCTTGCGCAATCTGCTGGGTTGAGCTCGGAAGGTACGTGTCGCCAGGTACATTCTGGTGAGCCTGAGCTGATTTTAACTACCCTGTTGGCTTCAAAGGGTTGAAGACGGTGAGGCGGTGTATTGAGCCAGGCCAGGACTATCGTACTGTCTGACCAACATATGTGGTGTTGTATACTGATATGGGCGGATAACTGAACTGACACACGGATCATGAGCTGGGAGAGTAGGGTGGCGGCCGACAACTCTAACTTGGGGATTGTGAGGCGATTCTTGATTGGTGCGACTCGCGACATGGCGACAATCAAGTGTACCAAAGTATCTCCGGAGGCATCGAGCTCATGGAGATAAACAACGGCGGCAAACCCGGCTTCAGAGGTAACTGCAAACCCGTGAAGCGAGTATGCAGCTGAGCCTTTGTTGATACTTGATTCATTATCAACATACATTATATAAAATTAATTGTTTTAAAATTATTTTTGGTAAGTAAATATATAAATAATGTTATGTTTTATTTCAAAACATTATCAACCAACTCATAATTAATGGCAGTGAAATAAATAATGTAAAATAAATAAATATTTTAACTTGTCGCGTATAGACCACGATCATGTCATTGTGTCTGTGAAGGCGTATATTTAATAAATGATTTGACTTTTATTTTCAATTATTTTCGGTACCTACCGCTATAAATAAGTAACAATGAAGCAATCCTATATTAAGGCGATGTTGTCATCATCGTCATCCTATGAACGTTCACACATGAACGACAGCAATAAGAGGCAGACTGGGCTATAACAGGCTACGCCCTGAGCCAATACAACCGCAGTGTGCTTTACGTACCTTCCGAAGCACGAAGGAGCTCAAAACGCTTTTTATTTGGTTACCCAGCATTAGTTGAACCTCTAGCATTACCTTTCAAGTAACAGTAAGTACATTTGTTTGCGCGCTTTTGTGTGTTTCCTTGTGTGAGAAGGTAGTAGCACTATAAATGGTTATCGGTGTACCGTCCGCACAAGCGATTCTCGGCGCGCCCCAGCATTCCTCTGACTGTCATCGGACAGTTGCAAATTCACCGCTGAGCTGAACGCCCGCTCCCGCTTGTTCGCTTTTCATCGCCGCCGCGAACACCGTCGCCGCCACCGCCGCTAACCGCTCCGCCCGCGCAGCTAGCTGCCAGAATCCTGGGTGCTGAAGACGCCGATTACCAGGTTAGTGTTGCTGCTTATTTCGCTCAGGGGAACACTTGAAGGCCGTAACCGCCGCCCTTGGCTTCCTTCGTTTAAACTGCCCCTTTCTATATATTTATACGAGTATATGTGATAACCGCCCCCGCTCATACAGTCCACTGCGCTTAGCATTAATTTACCCGCCCTCCAGTAAAACGGAGACACCATAAATTTTGGTCCATACGACCCGGATTAAAACTAGTTTATTTATCTATTTACCCGCTCCGCTTATAATTATATTTATTTATCACATATATTTTAAATATATATTTTAAGTACCCCACGCATTTATAACTGTATTTTCGACAGTCGTTATTTTCCAGCACATACCTACCCACATTCCGTGGTAGGGGGCACTTACCCACCGTTAAATTATTTAACGGATTTTAATCAACCGCGCTTATAGCACTTTAATTGTTTCTTCGACTACAAAATGGCAGCCGAAGAAGCAAAACTAAAACTAGTCATTGCGAAAAAGCAATCCATTTATAAACGCGTTACCAAATTGTATGACGTTTCAAAGCAATTGGTGCCAGGCGCCGTCGACACTAGAACGAAAACTGAGTTTATGGCGATGTCGTCTAACTTGAAAGGTTCATACGAACAATTCAGCTCATTGTGTGATGAACACAACCTGTTGTTGTTGCAGCAAAAACCATACGCTGAAATTAACTACAATGACTGGGAATCTTTTGAGACCTTATATACGCGTATAAGCCATACACGCACTCTAATGTCTGGGAGTAATGAGTCGCCTTCATCGCCCGCTAATTCAGCCCCTTCTAAATGCAAATTACCGCCTATCGAATTGCCATCATTTGATGGGAACCCGGAACATTGGCCTCTTTTCTATGAGTCATTCAAGGCAAACATCCATAATAATAATAGTTTGTCTAACGCGCAACGGGTCCAGTACTTAGTGGGTAAACTGAGTGGGAAAGCTCTTTCGGTATTTGCAGGTATTATACCTAACGAGTCTAATTATCCCATAATTTGGGATTCGCTCATAACTAAGTACCAAGATAAAAGAATGTTGGGTACCTTATATTTAAATAATATTTTTGAATCGCAACCGCCCGCTAATTCACCCGCTCATTTAAATAATTTTATAGAAAAAATACACTCGTCACTATCCGCTTTAAGACAATTAGATATTTCTGATTTGGCCGATTTTATCGTCACGCATATAGCATTAAAAAGTTAGACTTGCAGCTTGTACAATCGTTTGAACTATCGCTAAAGGACAAAGATCTTCCTAACAGTTCCGATTTAATTAACTTTGTTCGTCATCATA
The DNA here is from genome assembly GCA_963921215.1 of Scoparia ambigualis. Lineage (NCBI taxonomy): Eukaryota > Metazoa > Arthropoda > Insecta > Lepidoptera > Crambidae > Scoparia > Scoparia ambigualis. Next base: position 37,985,707 of record OY992509.1, on the reverse strand, counting down.
TTAAAATACTCGAGAGAACGTCGACCGTTAACAATTTAGAACCTACCGCCGTTAATTTAAAGTCGAAAGTTCGAAATCTACCTCGCCAATCAGTAACTAAGATGTCGCATACCTTCGCTTTAACCAGTAATCATAACCGTCAAATGTCAGCACCCGCTTCCACTTGTGGATATTGCAATATGTCCAATCATTCTCAATTATTTAATTGTCTCGCATTTAAAAAATTAATGGTTAAGGATCGTTTTAATTTCGTGAAGCAAAGTAGGTTATGTATAAACTGTTTAAGCGCAAAACACTCGACGTCTTATTGTAAATCGCTTAATACTTGCAACGTATGTCATAAGGGTCATCATTCGCTTTTACATTTTAATACGGAAACCGGTTCGATGTTGCGCTCGCGTGACACTGCTGACACGGCTGCGCGCCCGCCCGCCGGTGTTGCGCCGTTAGATAATAATAGGCCTGCCACCGCCAGCTCAGACATCTCGCCGCCGCCGCTCCGCCCGCGCGAGTCCTTGTGTTTACACAGAAGCGACACAGAGGGCACGTTCGCAGTTCGTGATAGCTGCGCGCGCGCTCAGATTAAGAATAATACGACTGTTTTGCCAACCGCTCAAGTTTATGTGCCTACTTCTGATAACAATAACGCTATTATACGGTGTTTAATAGATAGTGCTTCACAAAACAATCTCATAACGCTCGCATCTTGTAAGAAATTAAACTTAAAAATTACACCGCTTAATAACACTAACATAAAAACTGTAGGACTGATTAGTACACCTATTTTAGGATACGTTCCGCTCAAGATTAAATCGCGCTATACGGATGCTCAATACAGTTTGTATTGTTTAGTAGTTAATCAAATTACAGATTATCTGCCTACGCAAATTATTAAGTCAGACTTTATTAATAATTTCGCAAACTTACCGTTAGCTGACGATTCGTGGAATATTCCTGGGAAAATTGATGCTATACTTGGCGCTCAAATGTTTCCACACATAATACTTGGAAATAAAATTATTTCCACGCCGCCGCCGTCGCGATCAGCTGATCGTAAGAACGCTGTTCAGATAACACCATATGCGCTTGAAACTACGCTTGGTTATATTGTTATTGGAGAAATATCTACAATGGAACTGACTAATACGACGTTGTCCTTTGGTCCTTTACTAAAGGAAAATTTAAATAAAAATTTAAAATTTTCTAAACTCAAGCAAGTGTGTACGCTTAAAAATAATATAAGTTCGGACTATCGCAAATGTAAAAGGTCATACCAATCTTCGGTAACGCGCCACCCTTCTGGTCGATTTATTGAATCCTCACCATTTAAGGGCGATCAATGTCACACAACATTAGGGCACTCGCACACGTCGGCGCAACGGCGTCGATTAACGTCGATAGAACGTCAATTCATTTCGTGTCCGGCTTTACGCCAAACATTATTTTAATACTTAATACTAAACCGAACGTAATTTAACGTCAATTCTTTCTTTAATAACCCGCTTATTTGACGTTTTAGGTTTTAGGTTTAGTCGCGCCTGTTACACTTTATGCCAAATTGTTATTACAAGACTTGTGGCTCGCTAAAATGGATTGGGATGAGGAACCGCCTCAACCAATTATCAACCGCTTTAATTAAAAGTGAATTATCACTTTTATCGCATTTACAAATAAATACCGCGGCATTTAGGAATTTCGACAGATTGTACTGCACATCTAGGTTTTGGTGACGCAAGCCTGAAAGCTAACGGCTGTGTCTTTTATTTACACTTTACGTATCCTAATAGCAACGTATCACAATAGATTGGTATGTTCGAACACCAAAGTCGCTCCGCTAAAAACAATAATACTCGCTAGGCTCGAGTTATGTACCGCGCTGCTTTTGTCTGAGCTAATAAATCAAGTTTACCATATACCTATTACATAATCGCTATCCTATTAAAAGATATATTCGCCTTTTCTGATTCTACTATCGCGTTATCGTGGATACATTCTTCGCCGCACCGTTGGCAAACGTTTGTTGCCAACCGTGTTAGTATAATACAGGATAATTTATCTCCTGATCGCTTCTTCCATATACCGGGAACTGTGAACCCCAGTAATTGTGTTTCGCGTAAAATACTTTTTGTGGAGGCATGGTCCAATGTGGACTCATAGCCCTATATTTGCATGGCCTATTGTGCCTTTCGAGCATTCTCAAACTGAAGATGTACCCGAAATTAATCTTCCGTTATGCATCCGCTTATTAAACTCGCACTCCAGGTCTCGTCCTGGAAACAATTAGGTATTTACGCATAATAATTTATGTTTTACGCTTTATAAAAATAAAATTACTCTAGTCCCCGCGGATTAAAGTTTCTCATTTAGAAATAGCAGAACACATTCTTCTCCGCTCCTTGTAACATTAATACTTTTGTAAGAATGCTGCTGCCGCGACATCATCACATCGTCGATCTTCGTATCGATGACTGCCACCGCTCCAACTGCCACACTGGCTCGCATCTTGTTATGTCTTTAATAATAAAGGCAACGCTATTGGATAATTTCGCAATATAAAACGACAGTTGGAAATTTATATACTTAGTTTCTTTTTGTCGCTCATGAAACATCAGCCGCTTTTCAAAACGAATTTAGTAACCGCAGAATTGAATGGAGAACTATTCCCGCTCGCGCTCCTCACATGGGAGGTTTGTGGGAGTCTAATATAAAATCCATTAAAACTCACTTATATCGCACCATTGGTAACCAATTGCTTTGTTATGAAGAGCTTCTAACTGTGTTAACGCAAATTGAATGTATCTTAAACTCGCGTCCGCTATGCTTGTTGTCCGATCAGCCGCATTTTGTTCTCACTCCCGCTCATTTTTTGCAAACTACTCCTTTACAGTCACTGCCCACGTGTGAGCTGGATACAACGCTTAGTCTCTCCGCTCGTAAAAGATTGCTAGATAATTTGGTGCGTGGTTATTGGAAGCAGTGGCGTGTAGATTATTTACACACCCTGCAACTAAGACAAAAATGGAATACACCTGACGTCTCTGTCAGCCCCGGTACTCTCGTACTAATTCACCAAGACGATGTTCCGCCTCTACGCTGGCCTACTGGCATTGTAGAACAAGTCTTCCCAGGGAAAGACGGAGTAGTTCGTGTCGTTTCTGTACGGACAACAACTGGCACGTACAAACGTCCTGTTGTGAAATTGTGCCCGCTGCCTACGCAATAGTTAATACAGTTATATCTGCACTTATTTAGTTTATTTTAATCCCAATGTGGCCCTATATATATTTTTGTTTAACTTAGCTTCATATCAACATATTTATGTACATATATTTACGCTTATTACCCGCTATAATTGTATTTCCGCTCATCCTCTCTGATGGAGAGACTTCTATACCGCTTTATGGTTTCGAAAATCCCTAGTATTTTCAAGCCGGGGAGGATGTTTGCGCGCTTTTGTGTGTTTCCTTGTGTGAGAAGGTAGTAGCACTATAAATGGTTATCGGTGTACCGTCCGCACAAGCGATTCTCGGCGTGCCCCAGCATTCCTCTGACTGTCATCGGACAGTTGCAAATTCACCGCTGAGCTGAACGCCCGCTCCCGCTTGTTCGCTTTTCATCGCCGCCGCGAACACCGTCGCCGCCACCGCCGCTAACCGCTCCGCCCGCGCAGCTAGCTGCCAGAATCCTGGGTGCTGAAGACGCCGATTACCAGGTTAGTGTTGCTGCTTATTTCGCTCAGGGGAACACTTGAAGGCCGTAACCGCCGCCCTTGGCTTCCTTCGTTTAAACTGCCCCTTTCTATATATTTATACGAGTATATGTGATAACCGCCCCCGCTCATACAGTCCACTGCGCTTAGCATTAATTTACCCGCCCTCCAGTAAAACGGAGACACCAACATTGCTTCGCTAATTTGCATATTTTAAAATTAGTTTTAAGTTAACTAGCAAAACAATGTACTTGGAATGTTTTTAATTTTATTTTATTTAGGACGATAATCAATTAGAAAAGTAATGTGATAGGTGTTGTAGTTAGACAATTAAACCTGAAAGCCTTAGCCGCTACGCCATAGAGTTACTTTAGGCGATGTACTCATACAAGATGCAAACGTTTTAATCACTACCTAGTGGGTACTCGCATCTAAGATCAAACTGTTTAAATGTTCGCGCGGTTTGTAACATTTAGTGTTATCACTTATTTTATTACAGACGGACGTCAAGTTGTTAATATTTGAGAAATTCTTGGTAGCAAGCGTTTGCTTGTGGTCTTCAGTCTTAATTTATTTATATTATATGCTGAAAAATGGGTTTGGTCTCATATCAATGTCATATTATGGTAGGTAAGTCACTCGTCATCAATTAAGTACTTTTTTACAAACGTGCTTGCCTGGCGAACTTCCGGCGAAAAAAGCGATTGATTCACTTTTCAAATTGTCTCAAGGAGTCAACCCGAATTTCTTAGTAAAGTGACATTCAATTCACTAAAACTCAAAAGGATCCGCGTGGTTACTAACTACCTATTTATAATCTTACATAAGCGTTAGATTATCATCAAACCAAAAAATACTAAGACAAGCCTGTATGTTCTATATCCCTTAGCTTATCGATATCGATATATCCCATAGAATTCCTTTTTCTGATGCCGGCACTTCACTTGGCGTATCGTGTTCGTGTGGCGATATCGTTGTGTTTGCCCCTGTGGTTTGCCCAAATAATCTGGCACATCACTTGGCGTCAAACAAGCAATCCACACATGGCCTATACGGTCAAACAACGCAAATATTCACGTGTCAGTGGCAGCAGCTTATTAAATTTATCTGAATGCGGCTTGCCAACACCTGTTTTTTTATTGTGCAGGGTTCTCCTAAGTTATTTTGAATATCGATCAATGCAACGTGTTCGGTTTTGTTTTTATGAGAGGCATTTTTGGGGTACAAATACAAGGATGCATTTGGTATAATTCCAAAACCGCAATACGGTTTCGTTTGTCCAATCCATTTTACTATGTTTACGTATAAAAAACTGAACACGTCTGAACAGGACAGCCGCACGCGCGCTTCTGAACAGAACCAAGTGTGGACGGCCGACGCAAATATTTGCCGTATTTGATTCCTTTGATGTGTGATCAAAAACCGACAAGTGGACGGAAACGCATATTCGCTATTTGCGTTGTTTGCCATATTCGTGCAAATAAAGCAAATATATTCAAATAGGCCGTCTACACATTGCCGTGTTCGGACAAATAATGCAAATACGCGAACACGATACGCCATGTGAAGTGCCGGCATGAGATATATCCTAGCGAATTTGATGAGCGATTTTGACGCTGTCACCGGTCGAGCGTTTGCCAGTTGACTAGGCCATAGATAAAGGTAATAGGCCCTCAGAGGCCTCAGAGGGCCAAGCGGCAAGGGCCGCAGGCAGTGTGACCATCTCAAAATTGGCAAATGTATCTGCCCGACATTGGCCAAAAATCTGCCAAAATCAGCCACGCCACAACGACGTTTTAAAGGGGCTCGAACATTTTTGTATGGAAGCTGGCATATCCACATGCCGCCATTTTGATTTTTTCTGAAGTGTCCGCGCACGGTGAAAGAGGTATACATAGATAGAGGATACTTCAACAAATAAAAAATGTCAAGTAATATGCTACCCTAAAATGTCACGTTCTCAAGATATTTGGAGGTAAAGATCGCCATGTGAAAAAATAACAGTTATTAAAACCCTTCCACTGCATTCAAATGATCGTTCCTAGGTTGACTTAAGTATTTATTTGAAGGCAGCACAACCTAGTAGCACGAAAAACGCTATATTGTCAAAGTAGGTAACTCGAACCGAGGTGGTTTTCTATCCCGTCGCCGCCGCCACGGTAGTTTTATACCTAGGTATTGTAGTTTTTTTTCAATAATAATAAATGATTGTTACCTTAGATTAATGATTGGTCTCGCTGCGCTCGACTAGATACCTCCGTCGTGATTGTCAAATGCGGCAACAAATACTTCGCCGAAATCGGCGTACCCGAGCCAGTCACACTGACAGCTGTGGGTGACGTGTACGTCCCGAATGTTTTATTCAATTTTGGGCTTAATTCAAACTAAAATGCCAGTTTGCGTAATAAAACTGTGTAAAAATAATATTTCTAAAAATAAGAAGGACACTGGGATCACGTACCATCAGTAAGTATCGTATAATTTCAAAATTTCATCATAAAATAATATGAACAATAAACGCCAATAAGTGTTACCGCTTATACAAGAATAAAGTCCCCGTGGTTGAGATTTTTATTATGTGAATTTATTGTTATTGTCATTTATTATATAGGTAACCTATTTCATTTGTCTTAAAAATGTTACTATATACTTAACCTAGTTCTATGTTATTTCATGTTTACTTATATTTGTGATCTATATTAGGGTGTAAAAATGTTAGCTGACACTATATCAAGAGGATTCTACCGATGAAACTGAACAACTTTCCATTAAGGAACATGGGTCGAAAATTTATTATTTTTCCCAAAACAAAATGCGCAATCAGCTGATTGACTCCAGTATAGAAAAGCTATTTTTAAAATTTTGACCTATGTTCCTGAAATGTAAACTTTTCGTGTCTGTACGTACATTGAAAATATTTGCGAAAAACATAATCTAGGGGATGAAGGATACGTGAACATTGGAATCATTTTTGGAATTTTTGTCTGTCTGTTTGTTTGACGCGCATTACAAAAACCGCTGGATGGATTTTAATGAAACTGAGAACAGGTATAGCTTATGATTTGGGTAATATTATAGGTTAAAGGTTGCTTCACACATATCAGTGAAGCCACAGTTCCGACACAGTACCGGCACAGTGTTTTTCATACATTCTCTATGAACGCATCCCCATCAATAATGCTCTCAGTGTTAGTGCCGCCACCGGCAAATCACGGACGTATTCGTTTTGAAAAAATTCATAGACAATGTTTAAAATAATATTTTTACTCCTCTTGCTCAAAAAGACCGTCATTGTAGCGTTGTAAAGCGAGGCTACAATAGTTTTTCTTACCTTAAGGAAAAAAAATATTTTTTTTAAATTTTTGTCTGTCACATTCACATCACATGACAATATGCCTCACAGACGTAATACATCTGTGATATGCCTACAAAAACGAAAAAGTATTTAGTCATAAGTAGAATAATCATGAATAAAGACTCGACTTATTACTGTTTACTTAGAGATCAACAACTTTTTTGAGATAGTTATTATACAGACCACGCCCACACAGTCCACGCTTCAGCAAGAAACAACTGCACAGTCTGCACATGTGCTTAGGTGGTGAGCCTTTAGCCCGTTAGTCGCTTTTACGACACCAAAGGGAAGAGAGGGGTTGGTAGTATTATTTTGATGAGCCTATCGCCGCTCTATGCTGTTGGATGTATGTGCAGTCTTTAGTCCGTTAGTCGCCTTTTACGATACCCAAGGGAAGAAAGAGGTTGGTAGTAATTAAAAAAAACTACTAAAAAAATGAGGTCTAATCATTGCTATACATACCTACCATTTTTCTACAGAAGAAACCTACGTCTAACCTACATAATAATATATACAATTATATTGATACATATTCGCTTTTAATTGTTAATTTTTAAATATTTTCTGAGGTACATTTATAACCAACAACTTAACTAATACATCACAGCAAAAATATTTTTCCCATTAACTCGGGTAACAGTTGAGCAGCTGGCAACAAATTTTTCACGCACACTAGCATCCTTGCATATTGTCATAACACACTACAATAATGAGTTGCCGCATTTACGGAGCTGTTGTTTATAGGTAGTAGCGCGGTATCTAGACGAGCACAGCGGGGCCAATTATTCATCTATGGATTGTTACATTACATCTTGTGTTTCATGTGTGTGTCATCATCACATTAAGTGTTTTGCTTTACTTTTAACTGGTTATGGAATGGAAGATAAGCCAACCACCGCGGTTCGAGTTACCTATTTTGACAAAGTAGGGTAAATTTCGCGAACGCATTATTCAGTTGCAGCGAATTTTAGAATCGCATTTTGTTGCAAATCAATATGTCACGTTGAATATATTTTGCGAACGCCTTATTTAGTTGCAGCGGATTTCAGTATCGCATTTTTTAGGGAATCAGTATTTCATGTTGGATATATTTTGCGAACGCCATAATTAGTTGCAGCGGATTTCAGGATCGCATTATTTTAAGGGGGTCCTGCGCGATATTGTAAAAATTTACGTATTTTTAAGTCACTTGTACGCACGGCGTCAGATCAACCTACCCAAAACTGTCAAAGTTCATCAATTTTAATTTTATTGTTTGGGTTTAAGGATCAATATTCATTAGAGAAATTTGACAGTTTAGGGTAGGTTGATCTGACGCCGTGTGTACTATGCGCTGAATTAGTTAAACACATTAAAAGAACTTATTTATGTTAACCTGATCATTGCACAAGGTCATGGCCTTGTTGAAAAAAACAAACTTAAAATTTTAGAAGAAAAGTGAAGAATAACTAAACTGTAGTTATTATGTGACTATTATTAATTTAAGATAAACAAACTTACTTTAAGTTTTAAAGTGCAGTAAACAGTTTGGTATTTAGTTATATATATTTGGTTATTAGTTATTCAATTTAATTCAATAATAAAAAGTTTATACAGAGAACATATTTTTATTACCATAGCGGAGATCGCGAAATTCAACTAATAATAAATTATAGGAACATAAATAAAGCTTTGGCTAAAATGCGACTCTAAAATTCGCTGCAACTGAATAATGATTTGCGTGTGGTGTGAGGGCCACTTCGTTAAAACTCTTTGAAAATGTGCTTAGGATTTAGTGAACATTCCCAAAGAATTGTGTAAGTTGGAATCAGATTTTGTGAAAGTCAAATAAGCGAACTATGGACTGTATAGTTGGGCCCTCAGTTCTCACATAGAGGATTGAGGGCCCACCTGTACCGGATAAACTATGGACACTACAGAAAAAGTCTTTATGCCAAAATCTAAGGTAATGCCAAACAAAATTTGTGGAAACAAGCTGTTACTGTAAAACGTTGTCCTATTTTGTAAATAGTCATTCAAAATGGGCCCTCAATACTCATACACGTTCAAGTTTATTTCGCAATTAAAATGAAACCATTAACTTACAGCTACTGTTTGCTTATCCTATATGCTACTAAATAATTTGTGAAAATTTGTGAAAGCAAGATCAGGTCACCACTTCTTGTAGTTTGAAAGTTATGACCTTGTTAAAATTCGGGCCCTCGATCCTCCATTTCTTTTGTTTACATTTTCTTACGCTTAACCTATGTAAGAAAAGACAAGACAAAATTATCTCTTTTCGTGAAAAAAATTGTTCATTAAATTGATGTTGTTTGTTACTACTAAGAATTACGATAAAACTACAAATCTTAATAGATACCGAAATCAACTTAGTTATGTAGTGGTTAGGGTGACAATAAAATCGTTTTACCCTCATGTTATATAGGCGATCTGAGATCGATTAATCGAAAAATCAATTTAACGGAACCAAAACAAAAAAAGATTATTTGGATCGATTTATATTACTGAATCGATCCAATGAATCTATATTTCAAATTAGAAAATCGAAAATCGATTTTTCCAGTTTTAATAAGGACCATAAAATGATTTTCAGTTAGTTAAATGTACTCAAACACATGTGAAGAAATAATAGATTTTCACGAAATTACTCAAAAACTGACGAGATAGCTGTGTGCTTAGTTTTCCTCGCCTCTTCTTAACAAATCAAAGCAATAAAAAAAGTTACGTTTGTAATCAATGATTTATTAGGATTGAAAATACAAACTCTATAATAAATCGATTTTTGAGAAATCTATCTTTAAGAACTCGATTTTTTTGTAAATCTTGCGATCTATGCGATTCGAATCAATTTAAAAATCAATATTTTATTAAAAGAATCGCCATCCCTAATGTTTTATACTTTTTTAGTAAAACGATTCTTAGTTACCTTTTAGTTGCTTCTGCTGTTGCAAAGTAATTATACCTCACAAGCTGTTTTATTGTTTACAAATGCACCATAGTTTTATTATTTAGTGTAGTTACGCTAAACAATAGTTTATTATAGTGCAGCGGAAGTTGTAGGTGATAAAGCATTAAGACAAGATTTTATTTCAGGTAAGTTTTTTTGATACGTAGAGTTTATATAGCTAACTAGATTTTTTTAAAGGCAAACATGTTTGTGAATAAATTAAATATTTTGATTAAAATATGAATAAATAAATAGTTTTAGATAAATAAACACGGAGTAATTTTACCAAATTATTATTTTGTATATAAATTAATTTTAATTCGTTACGTTATTGTTTAGTTTATTATATTATTAATATCTATACGCTGTTTGACTGTAATTTGTCCTTTGCCTTATTATTATTCTATGTAAAATAAGTAGGTATGTATTTAAGTATTTTAAGTATAGTTGTCTAGTAATCATTTAGTTTCATTACGAAACTTCTCTTGGGCTAGATAATTGGTGTGAATGTAGGAAAGTTTATTTTTATTATTTGCGCGCGAGAAATAGCGCGAAACATCTTTGTTACTCAAAATCAAAATTTCTCTATTCAGTAAGCTTAAAATAATCATTTTGAATAGTCTAAACTTATATTTACTTCTCTTTATAAATATGGGTACCCACCCCTACTTACACAATAACAAAAATGTTTTCTGAATACGAAATAATTTAGTTGTAGGTACTTTAAAAACGGTTGAATTAAAAACGCATTACTATTGATATTGATTAATAGCAGAGCAAACCATTGACATTAAAACAATTATTAAAATATTAGGTAGGTACTTATAAAATTACAAGTACGTATCAAAAAAAAACTTACCTGAAATAAAATGTTTAATATCTTGTCTTAATGCTTTATCACCTACAACTTCCGCTGCACTATCATAAACTATTGTTTAGCATAACTACACTAATTAATACAACTATGCTGCATTTGTAAACAATAAAACAGCTAGTGAGGTATGATTACTTTGCAACAGCAGAAGCAACTAAAACGTTACTTAGAATCGTTTTACTAAAAAAGTATATAACATTAGGAATGGCGATTCTTTAAAAAAAAAAAGATTTTTGAATTGATTCGAATCTAAAAATTAATCAATCATCGCATTCTTAAAAATGATTTACAATAAAAATCGAGTTCTTAGAGATAGATTTCTCAAAAATCGATTTATTTTAGAGTTTGTATTTACAATGCTAACAAATCATTGATTACAAACGTAAATTTTTTTTTTGCTTTTATTTATTAAGAAGAGGCGAGGAAAACTAAGCACACAGCTATCTCGTCAGTTTTTGAGTAATTTCGTGAAAATCTATTATTTCTTTACATGTGTTTGAGTACATTTAACTAACTGAAAATCATTTTATGGTCCTTATTAAAACTGGAAAAATCGAATATCGATTTTCTAATTTGAAATATCGATTCATTGGATCGATTCAGTACTACATATCGATCCAAATAATCAATTTTTTTTTTGGTTCCGTTAAATTGATTTTTCGATTAATCGATCTCAGATCGCCTTTATAACATGAGGGCACAGACAATTGAGGGTAAAACGATTTTATTGTCACCCTAACCACTACATAACTAAGTTGATTTCGGTATCTATTAAGATTTGTAGTTTTATCGTAATTCTTAGTAGTAACAAACAACATCAATTTAATGAACAATTTTTTTCACGAAAAGAGATAATTTTGTCTTGTCTTTTCTTACATAGGTTAAGCGTAAGAAAATGTAAACAAAAGAAATGGAGGATCGAGGGCCCGAATTTTAACAAGGTCATAACTTTCAAACTACAAGAAGTGGTGACCTGATCTTGCTTTCACAAATTTTCACAAATTATTTAGTAGCATATAGGATAAGCAAACAGTAGCTGTAAGTTAATGGTTTCATTTTAATTGCGAAATAAACTTGAACGTGTATGAGTATTGAGGGCCCATTTTGAATGACTATTTACAAAATAGGACAACGTTTTACAGTAACAGCTTGTTTCCACAAATTTTGTTTGGCATTACCTTAGATTTTGGCATAAAGACTTTTTCTGTAGTGTCCATAGTTTATCCGGTACAGGTGTGCCCTCAATCCTCTATGTGAGAACTGAGGGCCCAACTATACAGTCCATAGCTCGCTTATTTGACTTTCACAAAATCTGATTCCAACTTTCACAATTCTTTGGGAATGTTCACTAAATCCTAAGCACATTTTCAAAGAGTTTTAACGAAGTGGCCCTCACACCACACGCAAATGAATAATGCGTTTGCGAAATTCTCCTAACAAATCTTTTTGTTTGTTAAAGTATTCTCTATCCATATAGGTATACCACTTTTAACGTGCGCGGAAACTTTATGAAAAAATCCAAATGGCGGCAATGTGGATATGCCACAAAGGTTCTATCCCGTTTCTACTATTACTATCTATAAAAAAAAGCTAGTCGCAACCGCAACCTTTTTGTGTATATACTATAAATACTATTATAATTGTAATAGAAATAACTATCTAAAAAAAAGGTCGTCGGCAACATTTTCTTAAAATCTGCCAAATTCTGCACTTTTTTTAATTAAAATTTAACATTATTATCTTAGATGAATAATTTGTTGCCAGCTGCTCAACTGTTACCCAAGTTAATGGGAAAAATATTTTTGCTGTGATGTATTAGTTAAGTTGCTGGTTATAAATGTAGCTCAGAAAATATTTAAAAACTAACAATCAAAAGCGAATGTGTATCAATATAATTGTATATATTATAATGTAGGTTAAACGTAGGTTTCTTCTATAGAAAAATGGTAGGTATGTGTAGCAATGATTAAACCTCATTTTTTTAATAGTTTTTTTTTATTACTACCAACCCCTTTCTTCCCCTGGGTATTGTAAAAGGCGACTAACGGACTAAAGACTGCACATACATCAAACAACATAGAGCGGCGATGGGCTCATCAAAATAATTCTACCAACCCCTCTCTTCCCTTCGGTGTCGTAAAAGGCGACTAACAGACTAAAGACTACACATACATCCAACAGCATAGAGCAACTATGGGCTCATCAAAATAATACTACCAACCCCTCACTTTTATTCAATGTCGTAAAAGGGGACTAACGGACTAAAGACTGCACATACATCCAACAGCATAGAGCGACGATGGCCTCATCAAAATAATACTACCAACCCTCTCTTCCCTTTGGTGTCGTAAAAGCGACTAACGGGCTAAAGGCTCACAACCTAAGCACATGTGCAGACTGTGCAGTTGTTTCTTGCTGAAGCGTGGACTGTGTGGGCGTGGACTGTGTGGGCGTGGACTGTGTGGGCGTGGTCTGTGTTGTCCATACATTCAAATGATTACTAATTTTACCATAAACTTTAATAATAACTATCTCAAAAAAGTTGTTGATCTAAGTAAACAGTAATAAGTCGTGTCTTTATTCATGATTATTCTACATATGACTAAATACTTTTTCGTTTTTGTAGGCTCATTGTCATGCGACAGACAAAAATAATAAAAAAATTACTTTTTCCCCTAGGGCAAGAAAAGCTAATTTATTTAGCCTCGCTTTACAACGCTACAATGACGGTCTTTTTGAGCAAGAGGAGTGAAATATGACATTATGATATAAGTGCGGTAAGATGAAAATTACAGCCGAGGCGATATAGGTGAGGGCTACAAGAAAGCAGAGGCTGTAATTATCAAAGCGCACGTATGCCATACGACGTTTCATAACATATTTGCGAGGAAAACACATTTTCCGAAAATGACTGCGTTTTTTGTTGTTTTACTAGTGCATGAATCTTTGGTAAGCCAACACATATTTTTCTTTGTCCAACAGCATAGAGCGTAGATGGGCTCATCAAAATAATACCACCAACCCCTCTCTTCCCTTGGGTGTCGTAAAAGGCGACTAACGGACTAAAGACTGCACATACATCCAACAGCCTAGAGCGGCGATGGGCTCATCAAAATAATACTACCAACCCCTTTCTTCCCTTGGTTGTCGTAAAGGGCGACTAACGGACTAAAGACTGCATATACATCCAACAGCATAGATCGGCGATAAGCTCATCAAAATAATACTACAAACTTCTCTCTTCCCTTCGGTGTCGTAAAAGGCGACTAACGGACTAAAGACTGCACATACATCCAACAGCATAGAGCGGCGATGGGCTCATCAAAATAATACTACCAAGCCCTCTCTTCCCTTGGGTGTCGCAAAAGCTACTAACGGGCTAAATGCCTGTGTTGTCCATAGATTCAAATGCTTCCTAATTTTTAAATTACATTACCTCACTAGTGCGAAACTTATATTTTACATTACGATACTGAAATCGGTGTAATAAGAGCTTCTTTACGAGCAAATGTGTTTTATATATTATTTCAAACATTGTCTATGATTTTTTTCAAAACGAATACGTCCGTGATTTGCCTGTGGCGGCACTGATACTGAGAGCATTATCACTGACAAGTGGGGATACGTTCATAGAGAATGTATGAAAAACACTGTGCCGGTACTATGTCGGAACTGTGGCTTGACTGATATGTGTGAACCTTAAACCTATAATATATATAACCTGAATCATAAGCTATACACCTGTTCTCATTTCATTAAATCCGTCCAGCGGTTTTTGTGTAATGCGCGTCAAACAAACAGACAGACAAAATTTCCAAAAATGATTCTAATGTTCACGTATCCTTCATCCCCTAGATTATATTTTTCGCAAATATTTTCAATGTAAGTACAGACACGAAAAGTTTACATTTCAAGAACATAAGTCAAAATGAAAAAATATAGTTTTTCCATACTTAAATCTTGAATTCAATCAGCTGATTGCGCATTTTGTATAGGGAAAAATAATAAATTTTCGCCCTATGTTCCATAAGGAAAGTTGTTCAGTTTCATCGGTAGAATCCCCTTGATATAGTGTCAGCTGACATTTTTACACTTTATTATAGATCACAAATATAAGTAAACATGAAATAACATAGAACTAGGTTAAGTATATGGTAACTTTGTAAGACAAATGAAATAAGTTACCTATATAATAAAAGACAATTACAATAAATTCACATAATAAAAATTTCAACCACGGGGACTTTATTTTTGTA
Source organism: Scoparia ambigualis (assembly GCA_963921215.1). NCBI lineage: Eukaryota > Metazoa > Arthropoda > Insecta > Lepidoptera > Crambidae > Scoparia > Scoparia ambigualis. Next base: position 37,970,566 of record OY992509.1, on the reverse strand, counting down.
TAAGCGGTAACACTGAATGACGTTTATTTTTCATATTATTTTTATGATGAAATTTCGAAATTATACGTACTTACTGATGGTATGTGAACCCAGAGTCCTTCTTATTTTTAGAAGTATTATTTTTACACAGTTTTACTACGCAAACTAACATTTTAGTTTGAATTAAGTCCAAAATTGAATAAAACATTCGGTACGTACACTTCACCCACAGCTGTCAGTGTGACTGGCTCGGGTACGCCGATTTCGGCGTAGTATTTGTTGCCGCATTTGACAAGTACGACGGAGGTATCTAGTCGAGCGCAGCGAGACCAATCATTAATCTAAGATTATTATGATTGTCTGAAAAAAGCTCGTCGCTACATTTCCATTGTCATTTGAAAATTGAAATTGGCAAAAATCTGCCAATTTTTTGAATCGTTAGCATAGTCTGCCTCAGTTAAAACCAATGGCAGAAATCTTCCACAAATGGTCACCCTGGCCGAAGGGGAGGTCGGAAAGAAAAGACGCGGTATTATACCACAAAGTACTTTTTTATATAGGTACGGAACGCGGCACCTCAGAACAGGGCTCTGAACCGGTTAATAAATAGCGGTTAATATCGTTCTTTTAACCGGTATGATTAACCGGTTAATAAAATAAACTGTTCCAATAAACCGAAAAAATTATGGTTACCGGTTAATACAGAGAACGGAGTTTTAAAGCTCGGATAAACCGATACTTGGCACTGATTTAACCGGTTAATCTCATATGCACTCGACTCAGCCAGGCGCATCCGACCCGCCCGCCGGCCGCTCGCCGCGCCGCCGCCAACGTGCCGTCCGCCGCCTTCCGTCGTATTTTTTTGTGTCATGCGCTCCCTGTCTCACATGTACGCCCAGTTGTGAGAAACGCGTCGTACGTAACAAGTTCGTTCGTTTTCGCAAAGACCAATGAGCGATTTTCCGAGATCAAAAAAAAAAAGAAATTGGTTTGTAAATGACTTCATAGATGGCGCTTAGCATAGATTAGTATGGCGCTTAGTAAAAGGCGGGTTCATGAAGAACACGTGTATGGCTACGTAATATTTATTCCATTTCAAAATATAAATAGGCCCTGGAGATCCTGAATAATAATTTGTAAGTACTATGTTTTTATTTTTTTGATAGACAAGCAAAAGTGTAGAATTTATTACAGCCCTTAGGTAGGAACGGGTCGGCTTTCATAAAACGCCATCTATCGAGTATTTTTGAACTAATTGTTATTTTTTAATTTGGGCTGTCAGAAAATCGCCCTTTGATTCTCTTACGTCGAGTTGTTATGTAATGTGTATCGCTCGTAATATTAGAATTTATTTAAAAATCGCCGTGTATAAATAGTGTAAAATCATGGGACGAAAGAAGGAGAATAAAATTTATTCTGTGTTCGATTACGATCAACAAACAAAAGCATCCCCAGTGGGTGCAATTTGGGGGACTGAACCGCCAAGTTACCCCCTTCCGGGCGAAGATTTGGCTTAAACTATCTACATTATTTTCTAAAAATTTATAAACATCATTTAGATAGTTAACATAAAGAACTGTTAATAAGTAATTTGTTTATAAACATTATTCAAATTTGGCCTTAGAATTAAAAGCACCTAGGTTAGTCTTTTTAAATTATATTTTATTATATTTTTGAGTCTCAACAATGTTTTTCATAATTAATTACGTTGGACATTCCTTCAAAAAAATCAAAATCAAAATCAATATCTCTTTATTCAGTAAACTTAGAATAAGCATTTTGAATCGTCAAAAGTTAAAGGATGGACGGGCACCCGCCCACCCATCCCGCCTATTCAGGAAGTCTTTTAACTGTGGAGAAGAACGGGCGCAAGAAACTCCACAGGTTTATAATAATATAGAAGTAACGACATTTACAAAACAATATGTCGTTACCAAATCATACAATATACAATTAAACAAATTATGAGCGTCAATACAAGTTGGAACATGCCCTCCCTGTCATAGAAGGACATTTTCCATTACAACAAAAAAAAACATTTGATACGATTACAAAAAACAGGTATTGCTCGATTTTAAATAAAACGAACAACGTCTTACAATATCTTTGAAATAAAAAGAAAAACTATTAAACAACCAATAAAAAAAATAAGATTGCAAGGGCAGACCAGCCTCCACAGGCGGCACCCGTTCACGAGTATGACATGTGAATCAGCCATCGCTTCGCTCAACCATGTTTTAGGGAACGTAACGACCCGACGCACATGCCACCACCGCAGAGACACTTTAAGAGAGCATGACACACTCGAGCAACTCCAACGAAAGCAAGAGAACAATAAGACAACTTTAAACGCAACATAAATTTTGAGTGGGTACCTTTGTCTGTAAGACACTGCTGTTAAAGGCTATCAACCAGCGTAAAATTAATTATTAAAAAAAAAAATATATTGCTAAGAAAATAAAATGTGAAAATATTATTATAACCAGGCTGTTTTGTCTTCCAAATATTCTTTGACTGTATAATAACCTTTCTTATGTAAACAAGATTTTACATGATTCTTAAACTTATCTAAAGGTAAATCTTGTACAGTACTTGGTATTTTATTATAATAGTGTATACCTTGCCCCAAGAAAGAGCCAAGAACCTTTTGTAACCTAAACAGTGGCATTACTAGTTTTGACTTACTTCTAGTATTGAAATTGTGTACATCACCGTGTTTAGAAAAAGAGTTAATATTGCACCGCACAAAAACTATACAATTATAAATATATTGCGATGCAACAGTAAGAACACCAACTTCCTTAAAAATATTTCTCAGAGAAGTTTGTGATCCCAGTCTATAAATGGTTCTTATTGCTCGTTTCTCTCGTTTTAATATCAGCCGCTGTTCCCCACAAAAGGACGCCATACGACATGACACTGTGAAAATAACTAAAGTAAACAGTCCTAGCAGTTTCAACATCTGTTAATTGTCTAATTTTTCTAATGGCGTAAGCTGCTGAACTGAGTTTGCCGGCCAAATTCGATATATGCGGATTCCATTGGAGTTTTGAGTCCAGGGTTATCCCTAGGAAAACTGTCGAATCTACAAAATCTAATTTATCACCATTCATTCTAACATCGGTTTGTTCGGTCTTGACATTTGGTAGTGTAAATTTAATACATTTCGGTTTTTTAGCGTTTAGCTGTAAATTGTTAGCAGTAAACCAACTAAGTACCTCTGAGAGAGCATTGTTTACATCGTCAAAATTATTCTTATTCCTAGTCACATTAAAAATGAGTGAAGTATCATCTGCAAACAATACAATATCACAGAAGTTTTCTACAAAGAATGGCAAGTCATTGATATATATCAAAAATAAGAAAGGGCCAAGAATTGACCCTTGTGGAACTCCCATTTTTACATGAGAACCGGATGACTTAGTTCCATTAACATCGACAGTTTGTGTTCTAGAACTAGGATAAGACTGTATCAATTTAAGCGCAAAACCTTTGAGACCATAATAATTTAACTTCATCGCCAGTGTTCGGTGCTCAACGCAATCGAAAGCCTTGGACAGGTCGCAGAAAACTCCAAGAGCGTTCTGAGACCCCTCCCAGGCATCAAATATATGTTTTATTAGAGCAACACCGGCATCAGTAGTGGAACGACCCTTTGTAAAACCAAATTGCTTACTATGTAAAAGATTATTTAAGTTAAAGTATTCTACTAACTGTTCGAGAATAATTTTTTCATAAATCTTACTAAGTGCTGGTAGTATTGAAATTGGTCGATAGTTACTGGGGTCTTCTTTATTTCCCGATTTAAATAAAGGTATAACCTTACTAAACTTCATAAGATCAGGAAAGATTCCCTTATCAATACAGTTATTAAATATGTCAGCAAGATAGGGTGCAATAGAATATATAATATTCTTAATTATCTTTATAGACATGCCCCACAAATCACCTGTGTTTTTCATTTTTAGTGATTTGAAACTTTTAATAATATTATTAGAGTTAATATATTGAAAATTAAAAGAAAAATTACATTTGGGTACATGTTCTTCGAGAAAAGATTGTGCCGCCACTGGTGATGAATTCAAATTAGAGGTTGTTACCACAGGTATATTTAAGAAGAAATCATCAAAATATTAGCAATTTGTGCATCTGAATTGACAAGGTTGTCATTAACTTTTAGAGTAAAAGTGTTGTCCCGTGGTTTTAATTTACCAGTTTCACGGTTGATGATATCCCAAGTGGCTTTTATTTTATTATTAGACTTGTGGTGTCACGACCTGACGCCCACAGTCCGGCCCCTGCAGACGAGCCTGAGTGCAGCTCTGTGCGCTGCGCGCCCCCGTCGCCCGGCGACGGAACGCATCCAGCTGCGAGACAGATCGGCGAGACGAGAGCTGCCGCGCCAGTCACCCAGACGTCTCCGCGCCGAACGCACGCTGCCCACGCCGCCGCCGCCGCCTCGCGCCGTACCGCTCGCTACTACACCGCGGCTATACATACCTCGCTAGCTTTATATATCGGGCTTAGCTATCAGCTTATTGTGTTGCTTCATTGCGCCTTGCATTTTTGTGATCTAACGTGTAAAGACTTAGCCTCCGGTCCATAAGTGTACGAGTACAATAAATAGCAAGCTTACCTACCTAAATACGTTTATTATTGTTTCTCACCGTAGGCTAGGCACCCCACATTTGGTGACCCCGCGTTTGAACAATTAGTTAGGATGGAGAAAGAGGCTTTTCGCGACGCCGTGGATAGTGGAACCGTAGTTAACCGCGTGGCGGTTAAATTAGCGCCATTTTGGAATGACGAACCGGACTTATGGTTTGCTCAAGTAGAAGCTCAGTTTGAAACATCGGGAATTAAAGCAGATTCGACTAAATATTTTACGGTGGTGCAGCAACTTGATAATAAAATTATCCGTGAAGTGCGTGACGTAATTCGCAATCCTCCCACCGAAGGGAAATACGATAAATTAAAGCAAGAATTGTTAAAGCGGTTATCGGTTTCTCACCAACAACGGTTGCGGCAATTAATGGTTCACGAAGAATTGGGTGACCGTAAGCCGTCTCAATTTTTACGGCATCTTCGCGCATTAGGCGGTGAAACAGTAAGCGATGAATTTTTGCGAAGCGTGTGGATGGACCGCCTACCTACCCACCTTCAACCGATAATTGCGTCACGCCCGTCAACCGCCGATCTCGACGACGTGGCGGATTTGGCAGATAGAATTTGCGAGGTGACGCCGGTACCGAATCACCACGTGGCTAGCACGTCAGCGATGTCGATCGAAGGCATGTTAAAGAGTTTTGAAAAGTCTATTACCTCACGCATTCAATCCGAAATTTCTGTACAGATTGCACAGCTTGATTTACGACGTGGCCGCAGTACAACTCCGAACCGCCGAAGAAGATTTCGTGGCAGCAGTAGCAACCGACGCCCAACTACGAGCCAGACCCCAGGCGTGTGCTGGTACCATGACAATTTTGCCGAACGAGCTCGTAAGTGCAATGCTCCTTGTAAATTTAGTTCGGGAAACTACAAGGGCAGTCAGTAGAAGCGGCGAACGACTGTCAATCTTCCACCAGCCGCTTGTTTGTCACAGACAAAAAAAACTAAGGTACAATTTTTAATAGATACCGGCTCGGATGTCTGCGTATTGCCACGTCGTTTTCTTCGTGAACGCAGGAACCCGATTAACTATACCCTCACTGCTGCCAACGGTAGTCCTATACACACGTACGGATCTTTAAAGCTACATCTTGACCTTGGGCTAAGACGCGATTTTGCGTGGAACTTCTTGGTGGCTGCTGTGGACAAACCGATAATCGGCGCTGATTTTATGGCATTTTATGGTCTTTTAGTTGATTGCAGAAACGGGCGCCTCTTGGACAGGGTAACTTCCCTGCATTCACCTGAGGGCCTAGTCAATTGGCAAACAAATGAAACGCTACGAAATCTTCGCTACGATAAACCGAATGTATGGGATTGACATAAGCAAAAGTTACCTACGACGTATAATTTACGCTAAAATAGACCTAATTGACAGTTTGACAAGCCAAGAATCGCTAATCTAGCGATCACTCAAACATTGAAGATAAAAATTCACACAAAATGGCGATTGTTTGATCAGCTGATGAAGGAATAGTTGTGTTGTGTTGAAAGTTTTGTTTAAAGTGCTCTTTTTAGGGCTATTGTGGACTGCGATAATCAAGTGCTCAGGCGCTAAGGAAGAAATGTTTCCCTACGTTACTTTGGAGCAAAGTAACGAAATCGAGTTTGTTGTACTTGTGAATAGTTCTCAGAGTTCTCGTTTACGAACTTTCAAATATTTAGCTAAGGTCTGCCGGGAATTGCGTGCTGATATAGATAGTTGTTGCGATGTGAGTGACCAAATAAATGTGTGTCATGCAACATTTTCCGCAACGAAGAGCAAGTCGCTGCATAACAATTTGTAGGGGCTCTCAAACCATACAAACATTTGGGCCAAATAAATCCACCTAAGTACCTTTAATCATGACAAGAAAGGTCAAGATTAAGACAACAGTAAGGGACTTTTTGTATAAATATTAAATGTAACCTATCCATAATGTCCATTTATCAATTTATAACTTAGATTGCCTATTTGTTTTACAGGTTCCAATGAAGATTTAATTTGCCAGGTAGCTTAGAGTATTAAACCAAGGCTCTAAGTGTAGTAAGGTGTACCTATTGACTATACCCTATAAATCTTATACAGACAAGCATCTTTCTTAATAGGAAAAGATATCAGTCCTTACGTTCAAACGGTAAGTTTTAATAAATAAATTATTACTTACATAATAAAGGTAAGTATTATGCCTATTATTATATTGGGATTTACCAGGAAATGTCAGTTTTGTTAAAATTGCTAGAATAAAGAGTATTGACATAAAGATAAAACTATTTTATGTGGTTTTGCAGATTTGAGACGACGATTCAAAAATCTTAAATGTTACCTCATAATTTGGAGGATGGACTTCCTCAGAATGGTGAACAAACATGGTTATTTGGTAAAAAACAATATCAAGCAATTTTGTATAATACATAGGTACTTACCTACTAACTTTTTATCTATGACAATTTTCTATAAGTAAGTATATTGTTCTAAATTCTTAGGAGATTCTGGATACCTTCAAAAAGCATGGTTAATGATAATAACAACAATATTTAATGCTGCATCCGACTCACAAGAAAGGAGGGGTGTGGACCACATGTCATATCCAACAATGAAACTGCATTGAACATGGCTTTGGCATCGTTGAATTTAGTTATTTATATGATTTTTTTTGTGGAGCTCTAATGTTGTCAACGTTTTTATTCTACAAAAAGGAGCAGTCTGTGCCATAAATATAGTTAATTTAGTTCTAAGTTTATTGTGCTTTATTTAAAAAGATTTACTTATGTACAAAAAAACAATACCTTTGTTGACAACATTTTTATTTTAAGAAAAGGAACAGTGTGCCATAAATATATTTAACCCATAAAATAGTGATTTGGTTTATATGATGGGGAAAAATTAAGTATAAAGTTAATTTAGTTCTAAGTTTATTGTACTTTATTAAAAAGATTTACTTAGGTAGGTACTACTAAAAAACAGTACCTTCATAAACACACAATTGGCATTTATTTTTATACACAAGTATAGTTTTAATGTCAATAAGAGAAAGTGAAGCCTCATATTTAATAAACTTTGACTTTGAGAGAGTTAGGTAAGGAAATAAGAATATATTAAGAAATACAACATTAATGTTATTTTTTACTTGATATTTAATTTTACTTGCAGTAGGTACCTATAGAAAATGTTTAAGTACCTACTTATATCAATTTCTACTAGTCATAACATTAAGCTATTGAAGTTGTACTTGATTCATTATCAACATACAAAGGTAATTATATGTATAAACTTGCATTATTATTATCCGATTATTAAATCTGGTGGGTTCTATTGTGTTTGTTATAATATTGTTTTTTCTTTAAATAGGTGGCTTAACATAAGGTGGCTTGTTTGTATAACAATTATTATAACAACTATACAATACTAGGGTAATTATATAAAATTAATTGTTTTAAAATTATTTTTGGTAAACATATAAATAATCCTATGTTTTATTTCGAAACATTATCAACCAACTCATAATGAATGGCAGTGAAATAAATAATGTAAAATAAATAAATATTTTAACTTGTCGCGTAGAGACCACGATCATGTCATTGTGTCTGTGAAGGCGTATATTTAATAAATGATTTGACTTTTAATTTCAATTATTTTCGGTACCTACCGCTATAAATAAGTAACAATGAAACAATCCTATATTAAGGCGATGTTGTCTTCATCGTCATCCTATGAACGTCCTGAACGTTCCCACATGAACGACAGCACTAGAAAGACTGGGCTATAACAGGCTTAAGCCCTGAGCCAATACAACCGCAGTGTGCTTTACGTGCCTTCCGAAGCACGGAGGAGCTCGAGACGCTTTTTATTTGGTTACCCATCCTTTAGCTCGGTAATGTGAAAGTTGCGTAACTAACTGGCAAGATCACAAACCGGTGCGGTGCGCGGGCGGGGACTTTTTGCATTAGTTAAACCTCTAATTTTTTTTTTTTATTTACCTTTCAAGTAACAGTAAGTACATTGCTTCGCTAGTTTGCATATTTTAAAATTAGTTTTAATTTAACTAGCAAAACCATGTACTTGGAATGTTTTTTATTTTATTTTATTTAGGACAATAATCAATTAGAAAAGTAATGTGATAGGTGTTGTAGTTAGACAACTAAACCCGAAAGCCTTAGCCGCTACGCCATAGAGTTACTTTAGGCGATGTACTCATACAAGATGCAAACGTTTTAATCACTACCTAGTGGGTACTCGCATCTAAGATCAAACTGTTTAAATGTTCGCGCGGTTTGTAACATTTAGTGTTATCACTTATTTCATTACAGACGGACGTCAAGTTGTTAATATTTGAGAAATTCTTGGCAGCAAGCGTTTGCTTGTGGTCTTCAGTCTTAATTTATTTATATTATAAGCTGAAAAATGGGTTTGGTCTCATATCAATATCATATTATGGTGGGTAAGTCACTCGTCATCATTATAAGTACTTATTTACAAACGTGCTTGCCTGGCAAACTTCCGGCGAAAAAAGCTATTGATTCATTTTTCAAATTGTCTCAAGGAGTCTACCCGAATTTCTTAGTAAAGTGACATTCAATTCACTAAAACTCAAAAGGATCGGTGTGGTTACTACCTATTTATTAATCTTACATAAGCGTTACATTATCATCAAACAAAAAAATACTAAGACAAGCCTGTATGTTCTATATCCCTTAGCTTATCGATATCGATGTAGCCTAGCGAATTTGATGAGCGATTTTGAAGCTGTCACCGGTCGAGCGTTTGCCAGTTGACTAGGCCCTCTGCTTCGCTCACAACATGCTTGCTACCCAGCGTGAAAGCTATTTCCGGAACTAGTGAGTACCATAAATTATTATCAGAGTACCCGGTTTTGACTAAGCCTTCCGGCATACACCGCGAGATAAAACACAATACGGTGCATTATATTCGGACAACACCAGGCCCACCTGTTTTTAGTAGACCACGCCGATTAGCTCCAGATCGTCATAAAATTGCAAAGAAAATGTTTGAAGAAATGCTGCTTGATGGTACTGTTCGTCGATCTGATTCACCATGGTCTTCGGCACTACACCTGACATCAAAAGGCGACGACAACTGGCGGCCATGCGGTGACTATCGCACTCTCAACGCCCGAACAATTCCAGACAGGTACCCCATTAGGCACATTGAGGACTATGCACATCAGCTCGCGGGATGTACAGTCTTCACTAAGCTGGACCTCGTCAGAGCGTATCATCAGATCCCAGTTTCTGAGGAGGATATTTCAAAAACAGCGATAACGACACCTTTCGGACTCTTCGAATTTCCGTATATGTCGTTTGGCCTTCGAAACGCGGCTCAATCTTTCCAACGTTTTCTCGATGAGGTGCTTAAAGGCCTGGATTTCTGTCATTCCTACATTGATGATGTTCTCGTCTACTCCGTAGATCGCAGCAGCCACCTGGAGCACCTAAAGCAGCTGTTCGAGAGACTGAGCCAGTACGGAATTTTGCTAAATGAATCCAAGTGCCATTTCGGAGTAAATGAGGTAACATATCTGGGCTATAAAATTACAGCAGAAGGCACTTTCCCACTAGGCGATAAGGTGCAGGTCATCCAGGAGTATCCACCACCTAAAACTGTTAAAGGCCTGCGTCGGTTCTTAGGAATGATAAACTTTTATAGGCGGTTTCTACCTAATGCTTCAGAGGATCAAGCCCCTCTTCATCAATTGTTAACAGGTCCAGCTGTTAAGCTATCAACAATCTTATCCTGGACACCTGAACTTCTGGAAACGTTCGAAAGATGTAAGTCAAGACTCTCAAGTATGACATTACTTGCTCATCCAGTACATAATGTACCGTTGGCGTTGGTGTGTGATGCCTCAAACAACGCAGTCGGAGCCGTTCTGCAACAGCGAATCGACAATGATTGGCAGCCCCTCTCCTTCTTTTCAAAGAAAATGAATAAAGCACAAACTCAATACAGTGCGTACGACAGAGAATTGCTGGCAATCTACGAAACTGTTAAACACTTTCGCCACATGATAGAAGGTAGACATTTTATTATCTATACAGATCACAAGCCCCTGACGTACGCATTTCAAAAGAAAGATCGTGCGTGCACTCCTCGCCAATTCAATCATCTTGACCTCATTTCTCAATTTTCTACTGACATACGGCACATCTCAGGTTTGAAAAACGTGACTGCCGATGCTCTTTCTAGATTAGAAACGATTTCAAAGCTGCCCGACTTTAAGGAACTAGCTCAACAGCAAGAGCAAGACAAAGAACTGGCGGATCTTCTATCTTCTGGATCCTCACTCAAGCTGCAACAAATCCATATACCAGGTACTGGCATCTTACTATACTGTGACGTGGCAAACCAAAAAGCGAGACCGTTTGTAACCGAGAAGCTACGGAAAGAATTCTTCAACAGCGTACATGGTTTGAGTCACTCTGGTGCTAAATCTTCTATAAAGCTGATGACTGACAGGTTCGTCTGGCCCTCCATTCGTAAGGATGTTCGCGAATGGGTAAGAACGTGTGATGGATGTCAACGTAGTAAAGTTCACCGTCATACTTCCGTTTCCTTGGGGAGTTTCAAATTACCAGAGGCCCGATTTCGACACGCCAACATAGACCTTATTGGACCATTATCTTCTTCAGACGACTATAAATATTGCCTGACCGCCATCGACAGGTTCTCGAGGTGGCCAGAAGTCATACCTCTCCACGACATTACTGCTGAAACTGTCGCACGTGTTTTTTATGAGTCTTGAATTACAAGGTTTGGCTGTCCCCAGGTTATCACTACGGACCAGGGCCGCCAGTTTGAGTCCAGCCTATTTAAGGAGCTTGCCAAGTTTTGCGGGACAGAACTACGCCGCACCACTGCCTACCATCCAGCAGCAAACGGGATGGTGGAGAGACTACACCGAACACTAAAAGCAGCATTAATGGCGCATGGTGACAAACGATGGACCGAGACACTACCTACTGTGCTGCTGGGACTACGCACTGCATGGAAAAACGATTTGCAAGGCTCAGCAGCAGAAATCGTGTACGGTGAGCCATTGCGGATCCCGGGTGAGTTCTTGCACACTTTTACTCCTCAAACTGTGAAGACAAACAATTTCGTCACAGAGCTCAGAAACCATTTTTCTAATCTAAAGCCAGTACCTGCGTCTAGACATGGAAATAAGTCAGTTTTTATACACAAAGACCTAGAAACTTCTAAGTTTGTATTTTTACGCAAAGACGCACTTCGAAGTGCGTTGGAAGCCCCTTATACAGGCCCTCTTCGGGTTATTAGCAAGACGGATAAGACAGTCACTGTTGAAATGTTAAGAGGACCAGTGACCGTTTCCATCGATCGAGTCAAGCCAGCATATCAAGTCAATGAAGAGGCAGCAACAACTGCTAAGGAAGTAGTGCCTGCCTCTGATTCACACCAAGTCAGAGGGCCTAGTCAATTGGCAAACAAATGAAACGCTACGAAATCTTCGCTACGATAAACCGAATGTATGGGATTGACATAAGCAAAAGTTACCTACGACGTAAAATTTACGCTAAAATAGACCTAATTGACAGTTTGACAAGCCAAGAATCGCTAATCTAGCGATCACTCAAACATTGAAGATAAAAATTCACACAAAATGGCGATTGTTTGATCAGCTGATGAAGGAATAGTTGTGTTGTGTTGAAAGTTTTGTTTAAAATGCTCTTTTTAGGGCTATTGTGGACTGCGATAATCAAGTGCTCAGGCGCTAAGGAAGAAATGTTTCCCTACGTTACTTGGAGCAAAGTAACGAAATCGAGTTTGTTGTACTTGTGAATAGTTCTCAGAGTTCTCGTTTACGAACTTTCAAATATTTAGCTAAGGTCTGCCGGGAATTGCGTGCTGATATAGTTGTTGCGATGTGAGTGACCAAATAAATGTGTGTCATGCAACATTTTCCGCAACGAAGAGCAAGTCGCTGCATAACAATTTGTAGGGGCTCTCAAACCATACAAACATTTGGGCCAAATAAAGGTTTAGGCGCAGAATGTCCAATTCGCAAAATGTCCAGCGGTCGCAAAAAGTTCAAGTCGTCATTATTTATTTAATTTGTCCGGCACAATAAAAATAACTCGTGGATACCGTTTTATTGTGCCGGACAAATTAAATAAATAATGACGACTTGAACTTTTTGCGACCGCTGGACATTTTGCGAATTGGACATTCTGCGCCTAAACCCAAATAAATCCACCTAAGTACCTTTAATCATGACAAGAAAGGTCAAGATTAAGACAACAGTAAGGGACTTTTTGTATAAATATTAAATGTAACCTATCCATAATGTCCATTTATCAATTTATAACTTAGATTGCCTATTTTTTTTACAGGTTCCAAAGAAGATTTAATTTGCCAGGTAGCTTAGAGTATTAAACCAAGGCTCTAAGTGTAGTAAGGTGTACCTATTGACTATACCCTATAAATCTTATACAGACAAGCATCTTTCTTAATAGGAAAAGATATCAGTCCTTACGTTCAAACGGTAAGTTTTAATAAATAAATTATTACTTACATAATAAAGGTAAGTATTATGCCTATTATTATATTGGGATTTACCAGGAAATGTCAGTTTTGTTAAAATTGCTAGAATAAAGAGTATTGACATAAAGATAAAACTATTTTATGTGGTTTTGCAGATTTGAGACGACGATTCAAAAATCTTAAATGTTACCTCATAATTTGGAGGATGGACTTCCTCAGAATGGTAAACAAACATGGTTATTTGGTAAAAAACAATATCAAGCAATTTTGTATAATAGATAGGTACTTACCTACTAACTTTTTATCTATGACAATTTTCTATAAGTAAGTATATTGTTCTAATTTCTTAGGAGATTCTGGATACCTTCAAAAAGCATGGTTAATGATAATAACAACAATATTTAATGCTGCATCAGACTCACAAGAAAGGAGGGGTGTGTACCACATGTCATATCCAACAATGAAACTGCATTGAACATGGCTTTGGCATCGTTGAATTTAGTTATTTATATGATTTTTTTTGTGGAGCTCTAATGTTGTCAACGTTTTTATTCTACGAAAAGGAGCAGTCTGTGCCATAAATATAGTTAATTTAGTTCTAAGTTTATTGTGCTTTATTTAAAAAGATTTACTTATGTACAAAAAAACAATACCTTCGTTGACAACATTTTTATTTTAAGAAAAGGAACAGTGTGCCATAAATATATTTAACCCATAAAATAGTGATTTGGTTTATATGATGGGGAAAAATTAAGTATAAAGTTAATTTAGTTCTAAGTTTATTGTACTTTATTAAAAAGATTTACTTAGGTAGGTACTACTAAAAAACAGTACCTTCATAAACACACAATTGGCATTTATTTTTATACACATATAGTTTTAATGTCAATAAGAGAAAGTGAAGCCTCATATTTAATAAACTTTGACTTTGAGAGAGTTAGGTAAGGAAATAAGAATATATTAAGAAATACAACATTAATGTTATTTTTTACTTGATATTTAATTTTACTTGCAGTAGGTACCTATAGAAAATGTTTAAGTACCTACTTATATCAATTTCTACTAGTCATAACATTAAGCTATTGAAGTTGTACTTGATTCATTATCAACATACAAAGGTAATTATATGTATAAACTTGCATTATTATTATTCGATTATTAAATCTGGTGGGTTCTATTGTGTTTGTTATAATATTGTTTTTTCTTTAAATAGGTGGCTTAACATAAGGTGGCTTGTTATACATATAATACAAATTAAGTTCCATATCTAGCATACTCTGTAATAGTTTAGTTATTATCAATTTGGCGATTGTGAAGTAATCGATTGTAATTGTTGCTTGAGTTTGTAATGTTACTATCACATTTTTATTTGTGTGAATCTGTAAATGGTTTGCTGTTTCACATTTTCAGTGTTATACTTTTTATAGAACTGTCGATTCACTTGTGAATATAAAATAAATAAATAAAATTAATTGTTTTTAAATTATTTTTGGTAAATATATACTACCTACCTACTAACTTTTTATGTAAGTATGACAATTTTCTATAAGTAAGTATATTGTTCCAATTTCTTAGGAGATTCTGGATACCTTCAAAAAGCATGATTAATCATAATAACACCAATATTTAATGCTGCATCAGGCTCACAATAAAGAAGGGATGTGTACCACATGTCGTATCCAACAATGAAACTGCATTAAACATGGTTTAAAGTTGTACTTGATTCATTATCAACATACTAGGGTAATTATATAAAATTAATTGTTTTAAAATTATTTTTGGTAAACATATAAATAATCCTATGTTTTATTTCGAAACATTATCAACCAACTCATAATGAATGGCAGTGAAATAAATAATGTAAAATAAATAAATTTTTTAACTTGTCGCGTAGAGACCACGATCATGTCATTGTGTCTGTGAAGGCGTATATTTAATAAATGATTTGACTTTTAATTTCAATTATTTTCGGTACCTACCGCTATAAATAAGTAACAATGAAACAATCCTATATTAAGGCGATGTTGTCTTCATCGTCATCCTATGAACGTCCTGAACGTTCCCACATGAACGACAGCACTAAGGCAGACTGGGCTATAACAGGCTTAAGCCCTGAGCCAATACAACCGCAGTGTGCTTTACGTGCCTTCCGAAGCACGGAGGAGCTCGAGACGCTTTTTATTTGGTTACCCATCCTTTAGCTCGGTAATGTGAAAGTTGCGTAACTAACTGGCAAGATCACAAACCGGTGCGGCGCGGGCGGGGACTTTTTGCATTAGTTAAACCTCTAGCATTACCTTTCAAGTAACAGTAAGTACATTGCTTCGCTAGTTTGCATATTTTAAAATTAGTTTTAGTTTAACTAGCAAAACCATGTACTTGGAATGTTTTTTATTTTATTTTATTTAGGACAATAATCAATTAGAAAAGTAATGTGATAGGTGTTGTAGTTAGACAACTAAACCCGAAAGCCTTAGCCGCTACGCCATAGAGTTACTTTAGGCGATGTACTCATACAAGATGCAAACGTTTTAATCACTACCTGGAGGCCAATTCTCGTTTTTCGAGATGTAGTCTCGAATCGAGTTTTGATTTCGATCTCTATCTCGACCATAAAATCTCGTTATTAACATTTTGTTCACGAATCTCCTATTCTCAGCGCTAATCGACTTCGAGTTTGAGTCGAATTCGAACTTTATCGAGTGGTAATCCAATTTAGTTATTCTGAACATCTCGAACTCGACATTTCTCGAGGGAGAGCCGCTCGAATTGCTTCGAGTGGTCGGCAGTGGTCGAGACGTAATTTCGACTACGAGAAGCTAATGAAACGTCAAATAGCGGCGAAATTACGGTGGATATGGAGGAGTTAATTTCCAATTTTGTCGTAGAAGTGATTTAAAAATATTGAGAGAGCTCGCTCTCTTTTTTTTAAAAGGTGGAAGAAAACTTTCCACTCCTTAACTGTATATCGGCTTCCAACATTTGTAGAAGAAGCTGCTTCTGCTGTGGTGTTGGGTATTTTTTGTTGACATTGTGACATTGTGTGTGTCTTGTGAATACTAAAATGATCGTTTCGTCACCAAACAAGCACACAACCACAAACAAAAAACATAAAATTTATCGACGACACGTCACGTTTTAAACAATACAAGTTGTTTAAGGAATTTAAATTTGATCACAACACATTAAATATAATGATTTTTCGATACTTATTAAAAATTTACTTCTTTAATTAAAAAGCAAGTTCAATACATTTAAATACCTTTACAGTAAAAATATTTGAGGTACATAGTTGCAAACGGTTTAAAACCGGATGAAACGTGTCAAACGGAACGCATCCCGAGTTGATTGCATTAAAAAGAATGGCAATATTCATCAAAAAAAAACTCGAAGTCTATTTCGATTTCGAGATTCGTGAACAAAATGTCGATTATCAAGATTTTATAGTCGAGAGAGATCGAAATCAAAACACGATTCGAGACTACATCTCGAAAAATGAGAATTGGCCTCCTGACGCCCACAGTCCGGCCCCTGCAGACGAGCCTGAGTGCAGCTCTGTGCGCTGCGCGCCCCCGTCGCCCGGCGACGGAACGCATCCAGCGGCTGCGAGACAGATCGGCGAGAGCTGCCGCGCCAGTCACCCAGACGTCTCCGCGCCGAACGCACGCTGCCCACGCCGCCGCCGCCGCCTCGCGCCGTACCGCTCGCTACTACACCGCGGCTATACATACCTCGCTAGCTTTATATATCGGGCTTAGCTATCAGCTTATTGTGTTGCTCCGTCGCGCCTTGCATTTTTGTGATCTAACGTGTAAAGACTTAGCCTCTGGTCCATAAGTGTACGAGTACAATAAATAGCAAGCTTACCTACCTAAATACGTTTATTATTGTTTCTCACCGTAGGCTAGGCACCCCACAGACTTTTTAATTTTATCTTTAATGAAATTTGATTTTGCTAGTATGCCCACTTTCTTAAACAATTTAGAGTATTTTTTTACATATTCTGTAAAACTTAAATTATGGTTATATTGTCTTAGATTATATAGCTCAAACAGTTTATTTCTACTTTTATAAATACCAGGCGTGGCCCAGTCACAGAACTTAAGTTTTTGTGAAAACTTTATTGTTTTAGAGGTAAACACCTGGTTGTATTCTGTCTTTATTAAATCAAAGAGATTACTATATAGTTCATCCGGATCATCTTGTACAAAGAGCAAAGTATCAATTTTACAAGCTACATTGTTTTTAAAATACTCCATTCGCTTTTTTGTAACTGGTTTACATGTTGCAGTTTTAGGCTCCTCGTTAACATCAATATCATAGCTCACCTTCAAACCGCAATGGTCAGATGTAAGACTACTAATAACTGACTTAGATACAGGGTCATGTCTGTAAAAATATTATCGAGACAAGTGGCCGAATGTGAAGTTATTCTAGTGGGTTCAAGAAATAGATTTTTTAAATTAAAACATTTAAATAAAGCTAGAAGACTAACACTCACTGAAGTGTTTTCTAAAATATTTACATTAAAATCCCCACATACTAAAACAAATTTATTTTTTAATTTTATTTTATTAAGTACATCTTCCATTACTGATTCAAAAACATCGAAATTGCCCGAGGGGGGTCGGTATACACACACTATTATAAACCTATTTAACTCTACGCATGATAGCTCAATATTACGCTCCTTTGAAAGACATACAATATCATTTCGCTCTTTGTATTTAATATTATTACTAACAAGTATTAAAGAACCGCCGTGAATAGCTGTGCTTCGTACGTACGCACTTGCTAGTTGGAAATTATTTACATGGAAAGACGTGTCATGTGTTTTTAGCCAATGCTCAGTTATACAAAATATATGAATAGCCTGACTTTTTGCAATTAAAATTGCAAAAAATGTACTTAAAATTGTACATACCTCACGGCTATCGAAAGGACATTGTCGAACTCTACAAACTTTTGACGACTCTTTTTTTAAGCGTCTATAAATAAATAAAAAATGTTGGTATATAGATTGTAATCCTGAGCAACATGGTCTTGGTTTTACTTCTCTAGTAAGTCGACAATTAAAGATATTCTAATTAAAAGTTTTGAAGGTTATGTCTAACATAAGTAATTGGATGAAACAAATACTTACCTATCTAGTTGTGTTATCCTTTCAAGGGTTGGCCACCACAAGCAACAGACCGCGAGAAAAGGAGGGCTTTTCCCAGTTCTGGGAAAAATATAGCCTTATAATAATAATAATGTGATTTTAACTAACTAATGACTAGGCAGTATGGTCTCTGACCTTAGCCTGTTCTTTCAAGGAACAAATTATAAAAAAAGTCGTGCCAAAATAAAAAAAATAAGAACGTGGATTAATGAGCTGGACTTCTTGGCGGGAAAGTAAAGCGTCATGTCTGCAGTTTACTGTTAAGTATTCGTGAACGTGCATGGTGTTGGCAAATAAAACAAAACAGTGCAACATAACTTTTCAATTTCTCTTAAAAAGTCCGTGTGAGATCTCAATAAAGCCCCACAGCTTTATTGAGTTTCAAGGGGTTTGGGGGAATATCATTTACCATTAAATTTAAATTAACTTTATGCAAAGAAAATATTCACTTCAATATCTTACTTGACACTGGCTAAATGTGCTGAACGCACGAAGCCATTATTTAAGAGAAAAAAAACTTTTATTTTGCCACAACATCAATATCTAGTAATATACGTGTCTTTTAAACTTATTTTTATTTAGAAAGTTAGACAGGTTTTTCATATGGTTTCAAAAATCTTACGAATTTATTTCATCCGTATTTGTAATAGTGAAATTTATAGACTAAAGAATTCATTCAGCAATGATTTCACCATTGTCTTTAATCGATAAAAATCGATATGTTTTAGGGCCCGTTTTTTTAACACAGATATTTTTCTTGTTACGCTGTCACAATGAAAAATGTGACACTTTGAACTGGTCGCGTGACTTCGTTCCATTAGATAGATATCTGAGACAAACCAACAGGTGAACCGGGTAAATCTACCCATACCTTTGTAATTTGTGCCATTGTCAGAGCGAATAAGCCAAGGCAGACCCCTACGCGACACGAAACGATCCAACGCGGCGACGAAGGACTCCGTGGACAACGCCGAAATCACTTCCAAGTGGACGGCCTTGGTAGCCAGGCACACAAATACACACAAATATACCTTCACAACTCGAGCGTTGCGAAGGGTGGTAGTTTTTACCGAGAAAGGTCTAGCAAAATCGTTGCGACCCCCGAAAATGGACAAGACTGACGACTGAAGACTTAAGACTCGGTCCGAAGGCAGATCCCCTATCTGCGGCTGCATGAGCCTCAACATGTAAAAAGTCAAGTAACGCGCCACACCCTGCGTGCGCATTACGAATGTGTCAATCATACACCAAGAGTTTAACCAAAGATCCATCCTTCGGTAAAAGTAAGGGGTGGCGACTTCCGTAAGGCAGATCAGCTTTCCGAAGTCTACCTCCAACACGCAGAAGCCCCTCCGCATCTGTAAAAGGATTCAACCGGGCGACCGCTCCCTTCAGCTTTGCGCGACCCTCACGCAGAACCCAAAAAATAAAAAAAAATAATAAAAATGTTTATTAATCAGACAACATAAAGTCCATTAAATGTTAGTAACAAAAAGACTTAATACCTATGTTAGTAAATAATTTTTAATTTTGAGCGTGTAATTTGGCACATGTGCTCGATAAATGGACAGTCCCCACTATCGGCAATTGCTTGCAGGACGTTGTTACTGCTGCCGCGAACTCGCTTCAAAAGTGCGCCTGCTTTTTTACGAATGATGGTCGGGAAACTGTCAACCTCTGCGTACGCAAACATGCTGGAAGCGCTGCAATATCGCGGCAGCCCTAACAATGCCCTGAAAGCATTATTGTACTGAACGCGCAAGGTGCTGTACGATTTTTGCGTGTAATTAACCCACAGACTGCCCGAGTAAAAAGAGGTACAGTAGGCTTTGAAAAGCGTGACCTTTACAGGTGCAGAGCATCGAGCAAATCTGCGAGCCAACATGTTGGCCCTAACCGACAGCGCCCTGCGCTCTCTCTCCATATCAATGTCGTCTTTTAGATCCTCTGTAATTATATGGCCTAGGTACTTAAACTGCCTGACTCGATCAAGAGGGGATCCATATAGTCTGATGGGGGGTACAAAATCAGGAAGTCTATTGCCGGACTTGAAAACTATGTACTCGCTCTTCCTGCAATTGTACACTAACCCATGGGCGATCGCATATGTTTCACAGAGACCTAACATTTTTCTAATGGCATTAACTGAGGGGGCCAGCAGGACCATATCGTCCGCGTAGCTAATATTGTTAACGCATACGTTATTGATATGACACCCTATCTTCATACTACTGAGCCCCTCAATAAGCGCGTTTACATAAAGGTTGAAAAGCTTGGGGGAGCTCAATCCCCCCTGCCTGACACCGCATTCTAACCTATAGGGGTCCGAGTACTCGTCCGCCCATCTGACACAGTTCAGCTGATTCTCATACCAAAAACGAAAAAGCGATATGGTTTCAGAAGGCAAGCCAATCTCTTTCAGTTTATCCCATAGGATCTCGTAAACGACCAGGTCGAACGCCTTGGAAAGGTCCAAGAAACAAGCATAAACAGATGTGTTTCTATCCGTATAGTACCTGACAGTGCGCTTCAGGCTCAGGATTGCACTTTCCGTAGACAGCTGTGGCCTAAAGCCAAACTGAAGGTCATGAATTTTTAAGTGACAATCCAGCTGAGAGTTCAGCACACCGTCAAGCACTTTGGCGATAATCGTTGCCAACGAAATGGGTCTGTAGTTGGACCTGCTCGATACGTCACCCGTCTTACATTTAGTAATAGGAACTACAATGGTCTTAATTAAGTCTTGTGGCAAGTATGAATGTACCAAAAATATGTTGAAGAGCATTGCGAGTACCCTAGAAAGGTGGGGCCCCGCGTTCTGAAGGTGCTCGACGCTGTGGCTATCTTGATCGGGTGACTTGCCCCTGGTCATTGACTTAATTATTTTGGCAACATCTTTGGCTGTAACTAGCTTATTCATTTGGTCACGATTAGTCCCAGCATCGGTCACCCCCGTACACTTTACACAAGGCGGGGTCCCTGGTCCCAAGCGAGACTTATTAGTGAAAAGCTCTTTAAACATGTTAGCTATATCTTTGGGTTCACTAACACCCTCTATGACAGTAGGCAGGCCAGGTCGAGAGTTTAGCCTATTAGTCGATTTCCAAAAATTTTTGAAATCTCCTTGACTATGACAGGTAGCTAGCGCATCCATTTTTAATTGTTCTTGGTGGTTTTGACACCATTTCAATTTTGCCTTGAAAATTCTGCGACTATTTACCATCGCCTCATAAAGGGTCCCACTTCTAGGTCGACCGTACCTTACCCACAAAAGAAACTCAGACCTAGCTCTACTATAAGCCTCCTTAACATGTAAATTCCACCCTCTCAGGCCTTTAGACATTTTACTACTTTTCATTTCATAAGTTACAGTTGCCGCATTGGATAAAACTGAAACCACCCGATCATACATGTCGTCGATTAGGCGTCTATGTGTTATATTATTACAGGTACCTTTACAACAAACTTGGAAATCTCTAGGAAAGTCAAACAATTTTAATTCATTATTACATATTTCATGATAACTATCGATTTGACCTTGGGATCGTTCCCCCCATCTTATTTTATTTATAACAGATTTACATGTTGAGAAATTTCTTTGCAATAAATTTAAATTACACGTAATCAACAACGGAAGGTGATCAGACCAGTATGAGTCATACTTGACCGCAGCACTAGTAACGCACTGCCAAGCTGCCTCCGTAACTAAGCAGTGGTCTAGCCACCTTCTGCTGCCATGCGCATCACTAACATAAGTAAAAGTTTGAGAATCAATGCCCAGTTTACTCACGTCCGCACAAGTCCATGACTGGTCCGCACAAAAATTGTCCATCTCGTTAAAAAATAACTCATTTGGGTGAGCATTAAAATCACCTAACAAGAATGCGGACCGCACGCCACACTCTTCAATTATCGCACTTAACGCAATAAGGCAGTCTGTAAACTCCGTTAGACTTTCGCGACAGTCGCAAGGCATATAAACACTACACACAAGAATAGGGGAGTCGCGAAGCGTTATCAGTATAGCACAAATACGCGGATTTGAGCACTCGATCACTTTAACACACGAAAAAGAGCTTCTTCTCCACAGCAAACCGACTCCACCGAAAGGCCGGCCCGTAATCATGCCTGCAGTTGTGTCCACGGCGGATGTGCCGGTGCTGCCGAACTCGTTGTCCACCGTCCCAAGATATGATAGGTCATGCGGGAAAAGCCATGTTTCCTGAAGCGCCATAATATCCGCATTTTGACATAGCTTTTGCACACCATCGATAGATCTTTTTATCGATTCATCGATCATCGATCATCGATATCGATCGATCAATTTAAATTGTGATAATAAAACCTTGACTTCTGATGCTGATGTTGCTGCAGTATTTGAGAGGTTTTTTACTGACATTCCAGTTTCAACTACAAAAGCCTTGATTTCCTCCCCCACTGTAGCTGAATCTGTTTTGAAGGAGAATGTTAAAGATTGTGAAAGTAATTTCAGTTTTCAAAAAATTTGTGTTATAGATATATTAAAAACATTTAACACTCTCAATAAAAAGAAAACTGCTGATCTGTGGGGTAATTCCGTGGATGTCGCTAAATCAGTAATTATGACAATAGCTCCAGTTTTAGCTTGCATATTTAACGAATGCATTGACTGTGGTGTTTTTCCTGACCTAATGAAACATAGTAAATTAATTCCAGTGTTTAAATCAGGTAGCACTTCTGACCCCTCTAATTTTAGACCTATTTCTGTGCTACCCACATTTAGTAAAATTTTTGAAAAGTTGATGCTAGACCAAATTCAAATTCATTTTCATAGAAATAAACTTTTACATTGTAAACAGTATGGTTTTACTAGGGGTCGCTCAACAACTGACGCCGGTGTTTTAAGCTTTTAATCCAAATATTTGATACCTGGGAGGAATCACAGGATGCCCTAGGGGTATTTTGTGATTTATCCAAGGCTTTCGATTGTGTTTTACATGAAACTTTGGTCAGGAAGCTTAACCACTATGGAATTAGGGATGCTTCTTTGAGCCTTCTAATCTCATACTTGAGTAACAGGATTCAGAAGGTCGACATTAACGGTAAAAGATCTCCGGGATCAGTGGTTACAATGGGAGTTCCGCAAGGTTCAATACTAGGTCCGTTCTTGTTTTTGGTTTATATTAATGACTTACCTTATTTTGTAAAAGACAGTCATGAGATAGTATTGTTTGCTGATGATACTTCACTTTTATTCAAAGTGAAACGACGACACCCAAATTATGACGATGTGAATAATGCGATCTCAAAGATTGTTCACTGGTTTAGTGTAAATAACTTGCTATTAAACGAGGGAAAAACCAAATGTGTAAGATTTGTATTGCCTAATGTTAAGCAAGTAACAACTAGTGTACAAATTAAAGATAAGAATGTGAATCCTGTGGACACCACTGTGTTTCTAGGCATCACGTTAGATGCCAAGCTTCAGTGGGGCCCACATATAGCTAAATTGTCGAATAGACTTAGCTCTGCGGCTTATGCAGTAATGAAGATCCGTCAGTTAACTGACGTTGATACATCCAGATTAGTTTATTTCAGTTACTTTCATAGTGTAATGTCGTACGGCATTTTACTGTGGGGAAATGCTGCCGACATTCAAACTATCTTTGTGCTTCAGAAGAGGACTATTCGAGCAATCTATAACCTAAAGGCTGGCGTCTCTCTCAGAGATAGATTTAAGAATATAAATATAATGACAGTTGCATCACAATACATTTATGAAAATTTGATTTATGTTCATAAAAATACTGGAATGTTTTCAAAAAACAGTGATATTCACAATGTAAACACTAGAAGTAAGAACAAATTAGCAGTACCTTATACTAGGCTCCATAAAATAAATAATTCTTTTAGGGGTCTGTGTGTAAGATTTTACAACAAAGTACCAAATGATATTCAGAAATTAGATCTTAATAAATTTAAAATCAAAATCAAAGAAAAGCTTTATAAAAAAGCTTATTATAAAGTGTCAGATTACACAGAAGACAAAACAGCTTGGATCTGAAATGCTCCAAGCACTCCAACAGCTATTTCTAATTGTCTCTATTTAATTGATACTACATTGTATTGTAATTTTGTATTGCATCATTTTTTTTATATTTTTAAATTCATATTTTGTATTGACCTGGTAACGACATACTCTTTTTTTTGTTTGTAAATGTCGTTGCTTTTGTGCGCTGTGGTTTCTTGCGCCCATTCTTTGCCACAGTTCAAAAATTATGTTCTGAATGGGTGGTAGGTTAAAAAAGATTTGGACGATTCAAAGTACTTATTAATTGAGTTTATTGAATAAATATATTTTGACTTGACTTGACTTGACTTGATTTACAGTTAAATGTTATCATCTTTATACATGTTAATTCATTATCGTTAATGTTCTTACTTATTGTTGTGTCTCTCATTGTTGATTATTATAATGTTTGAAAATAACAAATTTCCTGAAAGTTATACCCTCAGGCCAAAAACTATCTTTCAGGAAAAGCGTCACCTTGCTCTTCGGTACCTCGATTTTAAAAGAATTATATTGTCTTGGGGTCTTTGGATTAATTTTGGAAAGAACGACTTTAACTTTCGACCTGTCATATATGTACCGCGATATGTCATCTTCCGACGTTTCTAAGGAAACCTTATTAATAAACAAAGACACGTTCATTTCAGCAGCTTTAAATTTGTCGTCAGCTTCAATCGTTCCCTTTCCCAAAGAAGCACTGAACCGATTTCTTAGCCTCTTCCGCTGCACAGTAAGCCATTGCTCGTCTTGCTTCTCATTTTTCCATTTGCGATCTGACTCTTAAGACACGCGCAAACGTTTTGTTGCCGGCCGGCGTCGATACAACCCGATGAATCATACGAGTGCCTGCGCTCGCGCTGAGGCCCTCCAAAGCTCGGCTTTGAAGCGATCCGTCTGCAGTACCCGGACTCAGCGGACCTAGCACCCAGCAGCGAGCTTCGACGCTCCTTTGCACTCACAACTGGGGACAAACATCTATCCCGCGGATGTCGACAGTTGTGGCACGACCAGCAACTTGTCCAGACTGCTGTACCGCCCAGGCAGCCAGTCAGGGTCCAGGGCCGTCTCCACGGCCAGGGTATGCACGCGTATCCCAGGTAAAATGTTGACCGTCCTATCCAGCCGCTGAACAGGCCGAAAAGTTTCGGGCGACTCCAGCCTGGAGTCCAGCTACGCTGATCCCGACTAGAGATGGTGAGCCGCCAATTCCGGAGCAGTGCAGCCCCGGGAAGCATTGTCCGCTAGGTTAATATTACCTGGGACGTATCTCCAGATAATAGGAATTCCAATGTTTTGTATTTGGGAAACCTGGTTTTCCACGAAGATCTTCAAAGTATGTGGCGCCGCGCGCAACCATACCAGCGCGACCTGACTGTCTGACCATACAAAGACATCCTGGATGTCAACAGTGGCGGCAAACTCACGACGAACATGACTTTACAACCTGGCTAATAGATGAGCCCCGCTCAATTCCAATTTAGGGATGGTCAGACGAGTTCTAATTGGAGCAACCTTGCTCTTGGCGAAGAGTAATACGATGTTGACCCGGCCTTCGGAATCAATCGTTCGTAGATATACTGCCGCAGCGAACCCCCGTACCTGAGATTTGCCCGGCGGCAAAATTCGACGAGATAAGGCAACCCGGTTGATTTCCTCCATGGTAGAAATTTGCTCGAGCCAGGTGTCCAATGAAGGCCCGATAAGCGGCTCGTCCCACGTGACGCCCATCATCCACAGCTGTTGCAGAAGACACTTGGCCGAGAAGATCACCGGACTGATCCACCCGTTCGGATCAAACACGCGGGCAATAGTGGACAGCGCCGTCCTCTAACTCCATACCCTCTGGAGTTCCAGGTCCACCTGTGAAGATGTCATTGAGGTTGGTAGTTCAAACCTAACACCCCTATCATTTTGGGGTCCTCCGCCTCCGCAAACAAGTTAGGGGTTTTGTTGGTGATCTTCCGGTATACTTTTTAACAGGCCAGGCTCGTTAGATAACCACTTCTGCAACTCGTAGCCCCCGGCTGCAAGAAGTGCAATCAGATCATCCCACGGTGTGAGAGCCTCCTCAACACTTTCGGCCCCGGTGCACACATCGTCCTCGTACAGGTCACGTATCAGCACGGCGGCCGCACGGGGAAAGCGGGCCCTGTTCCGCTCAGCCAGCTCCAACAAAGATCGGATTGCAATATATGGGCTGGACTTCAACCCATATGTATTGGTGTTGAGCTCGTAGACGGTCACCGGGTCATCTGGGTGCTTACGCCAGAGTATCAGCTGGTAACGCCTGTCATCCGGATGGATAACCGTCTGTCTGTACATCATCCGGATGTCAGCTCCAAACACCACCTGTCCATATCTCCTAAAGTTCAGGATAATGTCAAAGACATCCCGGACTCCCGGTGCAAATTGGGACCAAAATGTAAACACTGTTTGAATGACACCCCTGTCAACGTGGGAGCTGGTCCGTCAAACACGGTTCTCAGCTTAACCGAAGAAGCCTTTACAACGGCATGGTGAGGCAGGAAATAGTGCTCAGTTGATCTCTAATCAACTCGAGCCTGAGACATGTAACCCAATGCCTCTTACTCGCGCATAAACTCTATGTATTTATCGCGAAGTACGGGATCACGCCGCATGTGCCGTTTCATGGCCAGCAGCCATTTCTCCGCTAATGTCCTGGACTGCCCTAGAACAGGAGAGGAAGCGATAAAATAGAACCTAGTAACGAACCTACCGGACGCCAACCGTGACGTTCTGGCCTGACAAAAGGCCTCACACTCCTCATGGTCTGAGGCCTCCCTAGGGACCATGGGAGGTTCCTCAATTTCCCAAAACCTTTGCATCGTTTTGGCAAGAGACGCAGACATGACTCTAGACTGATCGAGTCGAGTCGTCAAAGACTGGTCCCATAATAGAAAAACCAAAAAGAGTTGACAATGCCACCAATGAAGAGGGACCCAGAGCCTTCTGGGTGCCTATTAGGATTCATCCGAGTACATCCGAGCCCAAGAGGAGGTCTAACGGGGTCGAATGATAAAAAAGTGTGTCGGACAGATCTAAACCCGTTGTACATGACCTAAGGGCAGATCGGTAGATGGCTGCCAGCCCACAATGGTATCTATCACCGTGACTATTACCGAAATCGTCAAAATAGAGGAATGTACCGTTGAGAAGGTGACTTAGGTTTGCCCCGTCAAACCCACAACTTGCGTGCCACCAACCCCCAGTAGCGGCACTGAGGGGGCCTCTAGACCCAAACCCTAGCCTCATACTCGAGGAACTTCACTTTGAGGTAGAAAAATTGAAGTTACAGCTAATTGAAAAAAATGGATCCACTGTACCCACTCTCTCCTATGACGACTGAAGCACACTATTAATTTATTTATTTTGCTTACTCTTTTCTGTATCTAAAATAGTATCCTTGTCATATTTATTAAATAATGGTTGACTTTTCCGTAGGTCCCGTTGAGGTAAAACTTTACTTTCAGTATTATAATCAATAGTCTTCTCGTGATCCTACTTTATTGTAACGCTTATTTTAATTTAATGATATCAGTGAATGAGAGTATTCGTAATCTAAAACAAATAATTACTACATATTATATTGATTACAGATCACACAAAAATATTATCATTGTTTTGTTTACCTACCTTGCTTTGTGTTTTTACTTACCGTACTCGGCATTAGAATAGGACGTCTTTACAATTTCAGAGAAAATAATTATATACTTTACTATCTGGCAAGACTCCTGTCCGGTAATTAGAATTCAAGTTTTATATGTTTCAGAAGAAACGTTTTACACGCAAAATATTGCTATACAGCCCGGCTCGCAAGCAACACAGTCGAAAACTATCTTCTAGTAGTTGCGTATAGTGTTGGGCAAATTTCATGAAATATTTCAACCGCTGAAATTTTTCGGTAAAATTTCATTTTACATTGAAAATTTCAAGTTTACTTGAAAAATATTTTTATTTTAAAATATGAACCGCAGTCCTTTCAAAATAAAACAACGTTATAATTTATTGAACGTTTAATGCTATTTTTAAATAATCAATGAAAAAAATCAACAAAGAATAATATTTACGACATAAATAATATTTTAAATAGAGTAAAATCACAGTTTGTATCATTATTGACAATATTTGGTACTATTATTTATTCTGTGATATTTGGTCACATGTGTTTAATAATTACTTGACAAAAAACTTAAAATATAAGTACTACATGATGAATGTATCAACTGAAGTTTAATTAAAAGTTTAATAATGTTTATAACCTTACGTGCTAAATAATTATTATCAAAGTCTATTTTTGTAATCATACATTGCGTGAAAAGAAGAAGAACGTACAGAATTGCATGTTTGTTATTTCATTCTGAATCAGAATCGTCAGTTGAAATGCTAACCACTAATTATTGGACCGATTTTCTGATTGTGGATGATTTTCACTGTCCGAGTCCGTACCCTCGCTTTCTATACTATATTATAGACTTAATTTGTCTTTATTTTTTAGGTTCCAATTATATTTTCGGTAAGAAATTTTACCAGCTTGATTTGCTGTAAGTCTGTTTCTTGTTTTCGTATGGATTGCACCGAAGACACTAAATGATCGTTCGGTTGCAGCTGACGAAGTTGGAGCAGTCAAAATTCGTTCTGCCACGACACTCAAATGATTGGACTTGCATATGCCTTTCCACCAAGATACAGGTTCTAAGTTTTACGCAGCTGCCCAAACAAATTCTTTGTCAATTAGTGGCGTCCTTCTTTTGATCTATACCTAGCTAGGTGTGATATAATGTCTAAATTTTTTGACTGACCCACGCCGTGAATAAACTCCATTGCGGTTGTAGCTTCACCTTCATCTAGAGCGATAAACAACAAACAAAAAGGTAGATGCAAACATTTATATCTTTTAAAGTAGGTGTAAACATAAATATTCTCTTCTGATAATGAAGCATACTTATTTAACACAAATAATGTCCGTTGATGTTATTAATATACAGTACTTATGCCAATCATTCATAAAATCATGCAACATCGAAATTTTAAATTACAAAAATAAATTTCACCCAATTTGAAAATTTTCACGGTGTTTTGAAATTTTTCATAAATTTCACATATTTTACATTTCATTGAAATTAAATTTTTCATCTGCCCATCCCTAGTTGCGTATTCATAGAAATGATGCGAGAGCCTCATTACATCAGTTTCAATTAGTTTAACCGGTTAATGTAGACCTTTGTGGGTAGATAGGAAGTAGGATCATGCCGCAGATCATGTTTCTTGTATGTGATCATGCTCATGCCGATGCGGGAGAGATTCACATGCTTACGATTTACACGTATTATGTAATTTAGTAGTTTTGAGATCAAAGTTTTAATCCCTCGCTAGAGTATATTGTTCTGTTTAATCCACAACTTAGCACTAAGGCTGGTTTCACAGTCACGCGTTTGACCAGCGCCGGCCACACGCGCAAAAAAGGAATTCGTGTTTTTTTTTTCATTTTTAGTGAAATAATTTATTTTGTGAATTTTAATTGGACAGTCTTTGAGCATCTAATTAATTTTAAAGCATAATATGGCCGTCTGTTGACCCGTCCGCGCCAGCTGGGCAATAAGTACCTACGTTGACGGGTCAACAGACGCCCGGCCGGCCGTTGCCCCCGTCAGCTGGGCGATAAGTACCTACAAAAAACACGAATTCAAAAAATGGCAAAAATTGCCATGTATAAAATACTTGACCTGACCAGCCCTTGAAGTCTCTTGCGGTTTCTAGCAGTCATCTTATATTACCTTTTATGAGCAAGCAATGGTATCGAAAAATGTTTGACTATCGATGTTGAACAACTGTTACTATCGATCGAATGGTTTTTTGCTGATACTATCGATAGTTTTGAAACTATTGACCTTTAGCAATAGTATTACTTATTTTTATCAATCGATACTATCGATAGTATTGTCAAGGGTCGATAGTTTCGATAGGACTATCGATAGTATAACTGATTTTCGAAGTCACGATAGTATCACGATCCTACGCAACAACACTACCCAGTACACATTGGCGTATGTTGGCCCACTGCCGGCCATAGCCATTGTGTAGACGGGGTAATGGTGTACAGTCGCGGGCAATTTATCGATAGTGGCGGGCAATTTACCCCCTCTACACAATGGCGATTGCCGACAATGGGCCAACATACGCCAAGTCGCCAATGTGTACTGGGTAGTGTTGTTGCGATAGCGGTAGTCAACCCTCGAAAATCAGTCATACTATCAATAGTCCTATCGAAGGTCCTACATAGGTCATCTACCATATATATGCATATCATTAGATTTACAATACTCACTTGATAATATCGAAAATTAATCGATAGTTACTAAAGCAAAACTATCGATACTATCGAAACGTGTCGATAGTTTATAGATAGTATCGATCCCATTGATAGTATCGACCAAGTTTAATAGTATTACCTAATTTTCACTATCGATAGTATCGATAGTATCGCAGCATTTCGATATGACTATTCGCGCTATCGACTATTTTTCAAGGTCAACTATCGATAGTGAAACTATAACTATTAGAACAACACTAGTACTGGGGCCTTAAATAAAAAGTAGGGTAGGTTAGTTACATAGAGTACTTTAAATTATATATGTGTTAGTTAGGTACCTATAGTGAAACTAAATTAGTCGCGTAACGGCTCCTAGTCTAAAATTCTCGGTACATAAATTAAAACAATCGAGAGCGCAAATTAGAATGACTCTAAATATTGCTAGCTCTTAAGTTCAAACTCGATTGCAATCGTGTAGCGCACGGAACGAGCCATTATTTTGAATTTTTTGGCGGGAAAACAGTTTTTGGATTATAATTTTTAAACTAAAAGGCCCAGAGATTTTAAATTATGCCTCGTGTTTGCACAAATTATAACGTATTAGTTGATCTTTAAAACGAAACGCTATCTTATACAGTTACAGTAATTCACCATGTGTTAGCCCGTGTTACGTGTCACCAGCTTACACATACTTATCGGTTCGTAGCTCAAAAACCTTTTGAGTTAAAGTTTTGTAAATTTTTGTGCCTTATGCACAAATTAGGCACAAAATTTTGAGGTATAATTCATAACCGTAGCTTAAACAATTAAGAAGATACAGCTGTGCAAGCCAGAGACCCGTGTCTCCAGCTCGCACACAGTTTTATAATCGTGGTTTCAACAGTATTTGAGTATGATGGTTAGTTTTTTTTGTTCCTAGTGCACAAATTATGCACAAAATTTCAGGCTATAGTCTAAAACCCTATCCTCACTGGTTTGTCTTAACGGGCGTGTGCGAGCTGGTGACACGTGTCTCCAGCTTACACACATAAAACAACTCATAGTAACGAAGTTGTGGTGGCACAAAAATTAGGACTGACACGTTTGATTGCACATAATATGCACAAAAATATTGCATGCTTAGAATTTCTCTATGTCGAATGAGGAAGCTGTAGACATGGACACGGTGAATTTTGCTACTTGCTGTCATTGGATGGGTTACCAACTCGAGCTCGTGGGAACGAAGCGTCCTGCCGTCCATCAGTCAGTCAGGAGACTAATGCATAGACAATATTTTACTCACTTTAAGACTAGGTAGTCTGTGGAAGAGGCACGTATACCTAGCTGTCGGTCCCAATGATATTATATGTAAATAAAAGGTCATTGGTTGGTCCCGGTTGTATTTGTAAATTGGCAGTTGTTAAATTCTTATTTTATTTATAAAAAAACTCACACCACGCCGCCGCCGGCCCGATGCGAGTTGGTAATATACCTAACCAATAACTCATTATAGCATAGCCCACTCTTCCCATGTATGTTGTCCATGTGGGAGGCCTGAGCCCAACAGTGGGTCGTTTATACGCTGATCGTGATGATGGAAGTCACTACATTTTTTAATCGAATTTCTGAATAATTTCTTAAAACTACTAACTAATAATAACGAAATAAAGCTATTTGTGTTAGTTAGGTGGGACCTCCGTGCCTGAGACCGGTCTATCAAATCAGAACCAATCCTAAAATCATAGGTAGGCAATTTACTTTTTTTTATATATGCAAACATGCATGCATGTTGCAAACGAGCAGGCGGGTCACCTGATGGAGAGCAATCACCGCCGCCCATGGACACCCGCAAAACCAGAGCAGTCGCAGATGCGTTGCCGACCTTTAAGAAAGGAATAGGTATTGTGGGGGGGGGGGGGGGAAGGGGGCCTCCGAAACTCTCACTGGCCGGACGAAACACAACATCACCAAGTGCCTATATTTCACGCCCGATATTCGTGAGAAGGTGGTATTACGCCGGGCGAGCCGGCTCAATTCGTGTGGCTCTACCACCGTCAGTGTCACTCATTTAGCACCACCCAGGGGTCACGTGTAGAGTCTCAAGGGTAAACCTACGGACGCAAATTACTTTAACTTGCAAAGTTAAATTGTATGATATTTGTACTATCTACACGCATGCTGCACCGCATGTACGCGCAGTGGGAGTGGAGGAAACGCAAGCGAATATTGCCCAAAAGTGGTAGACTGGGAAGTTCCTCAGCAAGTTAACAAATAATAATGTTTAAAAAAAACCAGCACACAAAAATCATTAATTAACTATACTGGATTTTAATATTACAAGGAAAATAATACAAGCCACTTCATTACAAAAGCACCACATACTGATAACATTTTAAACAATTATTATTGGCTGATAAACACAGAATACATTTTTGTTAGCTTACATGGAAAAATATTGTTACCTTGAATCATTTTTACAGTTACTCTATAACCAAACTACATTGAGCTTCTTGAAATACTGGTAATGTCGGTCACATTTTGACAGCACTACACACAGTACAACTATCACACTGAATACCGTCTGGTAGGCATTCTATATGAAAAGAATGCCTGCAGTTATAGACTTTAAGGTCAGAAGCATTGGCCAAGTCTTTAATTATGATTCGGCCTTGACACACACAACATAAGAAATCATCTGTTACAGATATGCCTCTTTGTTGGCCTACAATCAGCTTCTCATGTAAGTCAAAATAGTTCCTCAAAGTAATCACCTTGCAGGCTTCCTGCACTGAAAGCTGGAGGTGGTAATCACACATCATTTTGGCTAAAGAGTCCTTCAAGTCTTTAATCTCACAGCCAGGCTGTATGTTCTGTATAAGCATTCTTGGATCAACATAGTTTCCTATTCTTTTGAGCAATAATGTTACATATTCAGGCTTATCAACGGTTTGCTTAATGAGGTCAGTCCACAGCTCCTTATCATTGTGCTCCTGGCAGAAATTGATTGCTTGATTGATGTCATTCAACTTTTCTATGATGATTTGCAAAGCTTCCCTGGTGTTGCCAATTCGACCAAGTAGAAAAACCATTTCCGGATAAAACCCATTGCTCTGACAAACATCAAGTGCCTCCTGGATTGGATAACTATCACTGCACTTTAGGAATGGTAGCAATTTATCTCGTGCATATTTAGCATATAGCCTTACTAGCTTCCCATGGTATCTTCCATTGGGCTCCAGCTTGCTGTATGCATCTAAGTACTTAAACAGATAAATATCAGTGTTTTCAAGTTGTTTTTCCACCACTTCTACTGGAACGTGCAATTGCGTAGAAATAACTGTTTTATCTAAGAGCACAGAAATTGCTTTATCACAGTCAAGATTCATCAAATCTAGTATTTTATCATGTATTACATTGTACATATTATGTTTTGTAATTAGTTTAAACACATCATTGTGTTGCAGTTTCAAATAAGTTGTAAGAGCCTTGTCATATTTCTTTTGATAACAATATAGCAAAGCTAGGGCTTCCAGGTAAACATTCTTGTCAACTGTAGTGGTCAACAAGTGCTCTATCACCTCTTTAATTATATAACCAGTTTTGTACAGTTCTGGATTCCATTCTTTGACAAGTTTTAAGAATCCCTGTGGATCAACTTTAAGGTATTCATAGAATATTAGTTCATAAATATGTGAACTTAAAGCATGGTCAGGGTTTTTAGGCACATATGGACTAATAGTTCTAAGTTGGTTCACTTCAGCAAACTTGACAATTTGATTTTCCCATAGCACTTTATCTGTCTTACATATTCTTGCACATAAAATAGCTGCTTCCTCATACATGTGCTCAGATATCAAATGGTCTAAGTACTGGACACCAACTGTCACCACAGAGTGCCTTGAAGTCTTCCCT
Organism: Scoparia ambigualis; assembly: GCA_963921215.1. Taxonomy (NCBI): domain Eukaryota; kingdom Metazoa; phylum Arthropoda; class Insecta; order Lepidoptera; family Crambidae; genus Scoparia; species Scoparia ambigualis. The sequence continues at coordinate 37,935,987 of OY992509.1, read as the reverse complement.
CCCACTTCCTCCAGTACCGTAATGGCTTTTTCGTATCTGCCATGATCTGTCAGCCAGCTGACTCTGTCATCAATATCATAGGGGCTGGCAATTACTATATCCTTAGGTGAGACAATAAAGAACCTGTTTTCCTCAATAAGCATATCCAAATGGTAATCATTGCAAGAGTATTCCTCATAACCACTTATGTTTAAGCTGTCTGTGGACACTTCACAAAACTCACAGTCTTTATAGTCTGCTATTGACAGAACAGGCCTCTGTGTTTTTCCTGTCTCTGGGTCACACTCTTTTGGCACTCCCAATAGAACAAGTTGATCATCCAAAGGCCCTAAACCACTTACATAATAATCTGTCTGAAAAGTGTGCACGGGATCTACAAGATATTCTGTCACGTCACGAGTTTGCAGCTCAATTTGACTTCTTTTTCTAATGACACATATTCTAATTGTGTCTACCCATCCAATCATGAGGGTCTTTGGGGCTGACCACAAGAGATTACAGCGATAATCTTCAATGGATCTACTTGCACTTTTTTCCCATTGAATAAGGCCTAGAGAGCACCTAGCTACAAGGTCATAGACCCTCACACCAACCTCACTGGCCCAGGCCACAAATCTGTCATGCCAGGCCATAGCTTGCATATAGCCTTCACATTCACAAAGGATTGTGTTGCGCAGTCGGCTCAAAAAAGTTTTTTCATAGAGAATTAACTTATTGTCACCTGAAAGAAAAGAAACACAACTGTTTAAACAATTTGAAAATACTTATGAAGAGGTTAGCATAATAAATTAATCAGAGGGCAAATTGCCTAACTTAAACACCTATCTCTATACCTTTCAAGTAAAAGTACAATGCTTTTCTAGTTTGCTTATTTAAAACTGATTTTAAAATTATTAGACTAGCGAAGCAGTGTACTTCTGTTTGAAAATGATGAATTATGATAGATGTTGAAATCATACTATAAGCCCCCCCGTTCACTAATCATCTTGTGGGTGCAATGATTTAAAAAGTCTAATAAAGAGTGTTCTGTGGTTTTATAGTAACATTTGCTGATTTTTCAGACTTATTGTAGGTACTCAATGTTCTTATTGGTTGAACATTGAACATATAACATTTAGTCTTTTGTAATACCATAAAATGAAATAGGTAATAAAAAATTAAACAATTGTTAGTATATCCTTCCCTTTTTATATTGTTTCAACAATAATATTTATACAACATGAAGTTTGTACAATACCTGTTAGGAACCTGCGGCCCGAGCCAGATTTAAAATAATAGGGGTCGAGGGCCACAGATTTCACCACTCTCCCTAGCGAGAGGTTGTGCGTATTGTCACTCGCGTACAGGCCGTGCACCACAACTTTCCCGTCGTCAGAACAACTCGCAATGTAGTCTCCGTTCAAGTCCACGGAGATCTTGTTCACGGCTATAGCGTGAGCCTGTAATTCTTTGGCGTTGCCGTCTTGTGTTATCGGAACTGTATTACCTTCGTGGTCCAGTAAATGTATCACTCCCCACTGTGTGCCAAGGCAAATAAATTTTGTGTGTACGCAAATGCAACTCACTGCGTCTTTTAAAAGAATGTTTTGAACGTCGTTGCCCATTCGATTGTATTTTAATTTTGGTTCCTCATCTGGAGGAAGACTGTCACAGCTTTCTAAATTTACTGCCATTTTAAATATTTTAGGAACGTAAGTTGTAGCAGAAGAACTCACATTTTAGCGAAATCAAAATATTTTACTTTTCCTTCTTTTCCTTTATGATGTAAAAATGTAGTTATACCTACTACCTATCTAGGTTGATTTGACATTTTGACATCTGTTTTTCTTGTTCTCACGTAAGGGAAGACAAAGAAATCTAGCGCATGCATCCTACGCTTAATTAATTAAAATATTTTAACATAAACTACTAGTTACTAGAGTCTGGCCAACGAAAGCTGAACCAGGAAAAACGCGGCAATTTAAAAAAAACATGACACGGTAACACAGGGTCACTCACACAGCTGCAATTTTCTTAGACAAAATTTCAATTTGACATACGACATGACACCTCAGATTAGAGTAGGTATATTTTGGTCCGAGTATATAGGTACCTTTGTTGATAAACGCATACCGCCACTGCGTAGGTATACGCACAGAAACTCCGTCTCAAGGGTCAGGGTTGTCACAACAAACTATTCAAATATTTTACATAAAAGTTTTAATTTCGAATAACGAAAGACAAAACAGAAACAGCAAACATGAAACAGCTGATTTTTTCGCGATTTTAAAGTTTGTCCTATAGTAAAAGTTGTTCAGTTTGATGGTCCCTATCAACCATATTCGGCTTTAAGGGTTTTTTTTGTAAATAATGGGGTCCGTCGGTGATTTTTAATTGAAAGTCAAAAATGAACATATAATACCGTTTATTAAAGTTAGTTTTACAAGCATTCCGTACGTATATAAAGTTTTGATATATAGCCTGAGTAGTTGTTTAGTTCTAATTTTTTTTTTCAGCTCAGTCAGGGTTCGTATTCTTCTGTACACTCTTCTAGCAGCTCTGGAAACAGCTGGACGCTGGGCGCCATGTTGTATATAGGGGCTCGGACGCCTAAGTAGACAACGATATCCGCTGCCTAGTACTAACGTGGCGGGTGGCAATCTACCACCACCAGAGATAGCCAAAAATTCAACTTCAAGGCAATACCGACTCTAAGGACCATGTAAATAATGGGGTCCATCGGTGATTATTAATTGAAAGTCAAAAATGAACATATAATACCGTTTATTAAAGTTAGTTTTACAAACTTATCTAACAACCTATATATACTATCCGTTAAACATCTTGATAGCGCGATTTAGAAAATTGTACTAAACTGCACAGCGCCATCTCTTGGCAGCAAGTCTAACTAAAAACTGCTTACAAAATATTTATTTTAATATTGAAGTCTTTACATTGTTTTTACATTAACAATAACAAAGTATAATTATATATTGTATGTGTAAACATATATAATGGAAACGTTTGTACATTCCGCCCGCCAAGGACATATTGCAGAATGTCCTTAAAAATATGAAACCCAAACAATCATTTATTTTGCACAAAGAAAACAAAAAAGAAACCAAAATTGGTGACTATAAAAACTACATATAAAAAATAAAAACTTATGTTGATTAACAAAAACGAATAACATTACAAGCTAGCATCAAACTTATAATTAATTGGCTATTGGGAGCACACACACCTTAGAAACGGGTCTCTTAATTAAGGAGTTCTTTGTAAGAACAGTAACCACTCGTTTAATTTGATCCTATCCCGGATGCTTCTGCTCTATCTTACCCAATAACCACTTGCCAGGAGGCATGTCATCTTCTTTTATTAAAACTATAGACCCAATTTCTGGCTCTGGATTTTTATGAGCCCACCTATGGCGCTGTAGAAATTGATTAAGGTAATCCTGCGACCAGCATCGCCAAGAATCTTGGAGCATTCTCTGCGACCATTGCCAACGTTTAAGAGAATTTATGTTGGATTTTTCAAAATTAGAGTCAGGCGCTAACACCAGTGGCTCTCCCACAAGAAAATGACCGGGTGTTAAAATTGCCTGTTCATTAGGGTCATCGATATAGCAAAGCGGCCTCTAATTGAGGCAAGCTTCAACTTGAGCTAAGACCGTCGACATCTCCTCGAAAGTAAGTGTAGAGTTGCCTACAACTTTTCAGAGATGGTGTTTGGTAGATTTTATACCCGCTTCCCAAAGACCTCCAAAGTTTGGAGCATGCGGAGGGATAAAATTCCATTGCGTTCCGTTATCTGCGAGAGTCTCGGCGAGTTCGGGTATGAAGTTAGATTTTTCTTTATCTAATAACTCAGAAAGCTCCCGAGCTGCTCCCACAAAATTTGTACCATTATCACTGTGCAATTCAGCACAGCGACCGCGTCTCGCAACAAACCGCCTAAAGGCTGCCATAAACCCTTTTGTGGTCATATCACTGACCGCCTCCAAGTGAACCGCACGTGTTGCCATACAAATAAATAATGCAATATACCCTTTGTAACATTTATTTCTACGGCCTTTTGACATTCTCATATTTATTGGACCGGCATAGTCCACACCGCTACAAAGAAAAGGTTCGTTTGGTGTTACACGAGAATAGGGCAGTTGACCCATAAGTTGTGTCCGTGTTTTGTTAGAATGCCTGATGCAAATTACACAATTACGATAATAAGCCTTGACAGCTAACTTTAAGCCAATAATCCAGTACTTACTTCTTAGGTAAGTAATCATAGCCTGTGGTCCTCCATGCATAGTTTTACTATGTGAATCCGCAATCAAAAGCTTGGTAAGAAATGAAGTTTTCGAAATAAGAATTGGATGTTTTCGGTCATAATCCAGCTGTGATTTCTCCAACCTATCTCCAACTCGAACTATACCATTAGCATCTAAAAATATGTTTAAAGAGTTCAGCTTCTTTCTCTTGGTACGTAAATCTCCTTTCTTGTAAAGGTCTTCTATTTCTTCTTGAAAATCTCCTGCTTGTGATCTTTTTATGCACACTATTAAAGCCTTTTTTTTTTTTTTTTTTATAAAAGAGGGAGGCAAACGAGCAGGCGGGTCACCTGATGGAGAGTAATCACCGCCGCCCATGGACACCCGCAAAACCAGAGGAATCGCAGACGCGTTGCCGGCCTTTAAGGGAGGAATAGGTTTAAGGAAGGAATAGGAATTGGGAGGAGGGGGGGGGGGAAGGGCCTCCGGAACCCTCACTGGTCGGACGAAACACAACAGCACCAAGTGCCATTATTTCACGCCGAATATTAGTGAGAGGGTGGTATTACGCCGGGCGAGCCGGCCCAATGTGTGCTGCAACGCAGCGTGGCTCTACCACTCAGTAATTCCTTCCGCCTTCAGCCTTCTCAATTTCTTCGGTTGCCAAGTAAGTAGTGCAGATTTTATTAATGATTTGGTTCCTGAGTTTCAAAAATCTCCTGCAGTAAGCTACTACTCGGACTAACTTATGTAGATAAGAAAATTTGCTCCACAACGACTCGTCGTATACTGTACAGGTAAATGTTTTAACTTCCTCTAACTTAGTTATAAGGTGTTTGGGTTTTATATATACAATTTTTGATTGTCTTAAAAATTCAGGGCCCTCAAACCAAATGGACATGTTTGCAAGTTCTTCCGGAGGCACACCGCGAGAAGCGCAGTCGGCGGGATTCTGTTTAGACGTCACATGTGACCAATATTGTGCGTCTAACGTATTCAAGATTTCAGAAACCCTGTTGCCCACAAAAGTTTTCCATCGACTAGGATGACAGTTCAACCAGGCAAGCACAACCTCCGAGTCCGTCCAAGCATGTAAATCAGTCTTTTGTATCTGCAGTACTTTAGAAACTTCCAACATCAATTTAGCTAAGAGTACCGCTCCACAAAGTTCCAACCTGGGTATAGATACTTGTTTAATAGGGGCCACCTTTGTTTTTGATGTTACCAGGGCCACATTTACATTACCTTCTGACTTTATTACACGGATGTAAACCACCGCTGCATACGCTAATTTCGAAGCGTCCGAAAACCCGTGCAATTCAACCTTTACATCGTTAGTTTTTGTGTTCAGCCAACGTGGAATTTTAATACTTACTAACGCAGCGAGTCCACTACGGTAAGTGATCCACTCTTTTAATAAATTGATTGGGACTTCTTGGTCCCAGTCAATACCTGCCAACCAAAGCTTTTGGATCATAATTTTCCCTACTATAATAGTGGGTGCAAGCCAACCCATCGGATCGAACAGTCTACTAATATCAGATATTATTTTTCTTTTTGTTACAGGTTCGACAGCTGCTGGAAGATCGACGGAAAAATGGAAGACATCAGCGCTTGAATCCCAGGATAGTCCTAATATTTTAGTAACATTATCTATCTAAATATTTATATCTGCGCTTGTAACCCCTTTTCCTTCTTTTATTTTGTGTATTAGTTCCGCACTATTGCTTTTCCATTTTTGTAATTCGAACCCACCTTTAGCCAGCGTAGTCTTTATTGCTTTACAAATTTCAAAAGCTTGCTCTATGTTTTCAGCGCCTGTCATCAAATCGTCCATGTAGAAGTCATTCAATATTATTTGCTTTACTACTGGAGAGTTCCAAGCTTCGTCATAAGCGACCTGATGCAGGGCTCGCACAGCCAAAAATGGTGCTGACGCTGTTCCAAAGGTTACAGTTACTAATTCATGTTCCTCCATTTTCATTCCAGGGCTGTCCCTCCAGAGTATACGCTGATACACTGTGTCCTGCCTATCCACCAGCACCTGTCGGTACATTTTAATAATATCACCCACTATACACACAGGATGTATTCTCCATCGCATTAATATATGTCGAAGATCTGCCTGTAAGGTGGGACCTACCATCAGATTGTCATTCAAAGATATTCCGTTTTTACCTTTGCAGGAGGCGTCAAAAACGACACGAACCTTCGTCGTTTTTTTATCTTCCCTGATGACAGCGTGATGGGGTAAGTAAACACCTTTATTTTTGTATTGAGCTGGTACCTTAAGCATATGCTCAAGATCCTTATACTCATGTATCACATTTGTATACTCGGTCTTTAGTTTAAAATTTTTCGTTATCTTAATTCTAAACTTTTTAATCTATTTTCAGCTATGAACCTTGAGTTTCCGTCCGTACAGCTACGTGCTCCCTCCCGGAACGGAAGTCTGACTACGTAACGACCGCTTTCATTACGCCTCGTTGTCTCTACAAAAAGTTGTTCACATTTTACCTCTTCTTCGTTTAGTATTTTTTCAGATCCAACAGGTTCAGCCTCATGCTCCCAGAATTTCTTTAGAAGATCATCTATTTGGATGCTGGCGTGCATCACCGCAATACACGGGAATGACGCTGCGCTAGAAGGAGTATCCGCTTCAACGACGCCTGACAGTATCCATCCAAATGCTGAATCCTGCGCTAAGACCAGTCCACTTACACTGCGTTTGATACCTTGCCTGACAACCTGACTATAGATCTCCGCCCCTAACAAAATATCTATTTTGTTAGGTCTATGATACTCTGGGTTTGGCAAATTCTCACTTGTCACACTTACTAAATCGATCTTACTTACCTTTACAGCTGGAAGAAGAGATGTTACGGACTTCAAGACATATGCTTTCACATATAAAATAAAACTAGGATCTACTCTCGATTTAAGAACTAAAGTAACCTTAAATTTTGATAATAAATCATTACCTCCTACACCAATCACTGTATGTTTTGATGAAATCTTCTTCAACCCCAAGTACTGAACCATCGCTTCAGTAATGAAGGATCCCTGTGATCCTTGGTCAAGTAAAGCGCGTATTACTTGATAGGTACCGTTCTTCGACTTTGCTTTCACTAAAGCCGAAATACACGATACCACAGGTTGGCCTTTAGACACCTCCGCTTTTCCTGCGGCTCCTTGACTCTCCGATGAGCTCTCACCTACAGACTCCGAATTCCCACTGGGATGGAACAACGTGTGGTGACGTCGCTTACAAATGTAGCATTTAAAGTTGCTTTTACATGCCTTGGCAGAGTGGTTATCGTTCAAACAAACAAAACACAATCCGTGTGTCAAAGCAAATTCACGACGAGCATCATTGGTTTCCTTTGAAAATTTATTACATTTAAAAATCTTATGGTCAGAAGAGCAATTTCATTTTTCTCCTTTTGTATGTAAAAGGATTGCGAGTTTCTTTGAGTGTGTGTGTGAGTTTTAACATTATAATCTTAGTTTTCTAGACCTCGAAATCGCCTTGTTAAAAAATCGGTGAATTGAATAAAAGTTGGCAAATCGTCTCCAGTATCAGACGATGCCTTTAACTCCCAAGCCTTTCAGGTATCTTTGTCTAATTTAGCACCTATTAAGTGAATAATAAGTATGTCCCATGTGGACACATTAATACCTAAATTTTTCATAGCCTCTAAACAGTCAGAAGAAGTGCTGATCAATCTTTTAATTTCTGATGCTGACTCTGACGTCAAACTTCTCTGATTGAGCAAACGTTTTAAAATGCCATTTGCAACAAATCTTTTATTGTTGTACATTTTCTCTAATAATTTATCCCAACTACTTTTATAATTGTCTGCAGTAACATTTACATTGCGTAAAAGTTGTTCTGCGTCCCCTGTTAAATTACCCTTCAAATAATACAGTTTTTGAGCATCATCCAAAGAGGTATTATTATGAATGAGGCCTTTATATAAGTCGTGAAACGTTTGCCATTCTACATATTTACCAGAAAACGTAGGAATTTTAATTTCAGGTAATCTTATACTACTAGTTTCCACTTTACTGGTGGTTCCGACCGAAACCTTAGGCGACATTTCAGACATCTTAAATTGAGTTAAAATATCTTTTAAATGTGACTTAAATTGTATGTACAGATCCTCTACTTCATCAAATACACTAGCTTTATGATAAGTAGAACTATGCAACTCAGATTTCTTAACATCGCTTATTATTTTCACATGTGTATTATGAAATAACTGCCACTGTTGTTCCAGAGTTTCTAATCTGGTTTCCACATATGACGCTGACAAACGGTCTTTAGGAGACTTTTTAAAATTATTAAATGACTACTAATCTAGACTTAATGTCATCTTGAATATCGCTTAATGACTCCATTATTACCAAAAAAAGAACTAACCAACAACAACAAGCAGGTGACATAAAGAAAAGCAATAATTATTAAAGTTAAAAAAATTCACAAAATTTTCTAAGTGTTTTTCACTTTATATTCTGGCCGAAATCGGGCATAGGATCCCCGTCTCAACCACAAATCACTTAAAATTATTACAAGTCCTAAACTAAAACTATTCTACTGTTATTCTTATAAGTTAAAATTTCCTAAAACTATTAAAAGTCCAATAACAAATTCTTCTAATTTAAATCTTCAAGTTCAAAGTTAATTTCCTAGTAGTAATAAGGTCGAAAATGTACTCACAATTTCACTGCACACTCACTCAAGGTACACTGATACTCGTCGATGAAAGCTCCTCTAGCGCCCTCTAGCGCTCCGCGGCTTCCAATTTCCAAACTCTGCCGGGCTCCTCCCGCACGCTTTTCCTCCAGTCACCAGCTGGATCCTCCACTGCCTGACGTCACCGCTGACGTCTCGCTGTAGAGGTAACTATAAGAAGTGTGTGTCAAGCTAAGTCAATTAAGGATCAGTCTCTGTCTAAAAGTCAAAGTGTCATACCTAATGTGTCAAGAGTAGTCAATGATTTGTGAAGTCAATTTAGGAATGTTTTACAAAGAGGAACAGATTCATGGATAAAGAATTTTGAAGCAAAGTTACATTTAAAAGATAACTATACACCGGTATTTCAAAAACCTTATCAGTTACCATATAATATTGTTGAGGATATTTCCAAAACATTAGATAAAATGGAGAAAGATGGAAAAATTTATAAAGTAAATTATTCAGAGTGGGCTTCCCCAATAGTTCCAATAAATAAGATTTTGTTAGATAATACGTATGACCAACACATTGAATTACCCATGTCTCATGAAGACATTGCTTGTCAAACTGTAAATGACCATGTTCTGATTAAGGTAAAAGATTTTATTCTGAATGGATGGCCAAATAATAGAATCTCAGACCAGGGTATTTTTCCTTATTTTAGATTGCGTCATTACTTAACAATAGTTGAAAATTGTATAATGTTTGGGTCAAGAGTTGTTGTTCCATTGAAATGTCAAGAAAAGGTTTTAAATTTATTACATGAGGGACACCCTGGTGTTGTAAGAACTAAATTATTAGCTAGATCATCGTTTTGGTGGCCAAATATGTCATCAGATATTGAAAATAAATGTAAATCGTGCGAGTCCTGTGCTATCATCAACTTTAAACCAGATAACACAAAAATTCCATGGCCTCAGACAAGTAAGCCTTTTGAGAGAGTTCATATAGATTTTTTTTGAATTTAATAAAGCACACTTTTTAATTTATTGTGATAGTTATTCTAAATGGATAGATGTTAGAAAAATGCGTAATTGTACAGCAGGTGAAGTAACTAAAGAGTTAAGTTTGATATTTTCTTATGTAGGGTTACCATGGGAACTTGTGTCTGATAATGGACCGCCTTTTGATTCAACTATGTTTATTGATTATTGTACCAAATTAAATATTAAAGTAATTAAGTCACCGCCGTACCATCCCCAAAGCAATGGATTGGCTGAAAGAAATGTTCAAATTGTAAAAAAAGGTCTTAAAAGAATGTTATTAGATGGCAATTTACAGTCAGATTTTGATATGAAACTTTTTAACTTTTTAATGGCATATAGAAACACAGAAACTACAGTTAATGAAAAATCGCCAAACGCTATGATTATGATGTATAAGCCTAGAACTAAATTGTCAATGTTAAACCCTTTAAATAACACTGTTAACACTAATAATCGTACTAAAACTTATTCCCATTTTCGTGAAAATGATATTGTTTTGGTTCGTTTTGGACAAACCTCACCTATTAAAGGAACAATTGTGAGAATTTTGAGTCCTATGACATGTTTAGTTTCTGTTCAAGGTGTATTAAAGAAGGCACATTTAAATCAATTATCATTTGCAGCATTGAGTTATCAAAAACCTAATCAGGAAACCTTAACTTCTAATTTGCCTAGAGAGAAATTGTATGATAGGCCAATAGATATAATTCCACTAAGAGTGCCAAGTCAGAATGTTACTAATTCAGAGCCGATATGTAATAACGATCCTTCCAATTCAGTAGAGACTCAACCTAGAGTCAGTATAAGTTCTAAACCAGTAGTTGTGCCTGTAGATAGCGGACGTTTCAAAAGGATACGCCGCCCGCCACAAAGATTAAATCTCTAGGGGGAGAGTGTGGTGTATCGGAACACACCCTCTATAGTTTTTAGTTTGGAAGTCTATGGTCGATTGTCGATGGTGTCGTGTAAGAAAATGGAATACAAGTCTTGTTTGAATTAATGTGTTTTCTATTTAATCCAACGGAACCCCAGCCTGACTATTAATATTACAAGCAGTAGAACATTACAGTCACTTGGGCCGAAGCATATTGGTGGTGAGCTACTGAGCTAAGTAGGGGATACCAGGGTTGGCTCGGCCAATACGATACGACTAGTACACCAGTGGCTTCGTCGTTAATTATTTTCCTGAAGCATTTTAATATGAGCGAGAAAGGGGGGAAAGCATAAAAATAAAATATATTTCAATTTAAGGTGAGAGCATCTATGTCAAAGACATAGGGGTCTCGTTGCCATGAGACGTATTTATTGCATTTATAATTTTGGTAAGTAGCAAAGAGATCTTTAAGAGGTGTCCCAAACGATTGAACAATTTTTTCGAACATTTTTTAGATTTTGTAATAAACAAACAGTTTCGAGAACAAAACTTTTACATTCTTCATAAGAATGGCCAAGGCACAAGATCTAAATATATTAGAATTAAAAAACCTTTGTTTCTAAGATAAATCCGGTAGATAGACCGGTTTCATGAGTTTCGTAAAGACATAATAAGGTGCTGAACTAAGTCCAAACGGTAGGCACTAAAATTCATACGTATTACTTTTGTGTCCCAAAACTTTGAACCTTAAATACTTTTGTAGTTTTCATCAATAGGAAGTAAAGAAAAAATACGCGTCTTTGATATCAACATTGGCCATATAACTGTCTTGGAACAATAATTTGCTTGCTGTCCGTATGTCCTCCATTTTAAAGTGGTATGAGGCGACAGCTTTATTCTATGATTTTAGGTTCAAGATAAATCTGGACGATCCATCACTTTTAGGTGTTAAGAATATGGGAGAAATAAATTAGTCTTTGATATCCTCTCATATGCATATTACTCCTGACTGGCACAAGTCAGATATAGCTGTGATTAACTTACTTATTTCAGCCGAAGTCAAGTTAGGAGTGATAGGTTCAGTAGCTTGCTTTACAGTATTATTAAATGGTATTTTGTAAACCGTAACGTACTGTCAGACTACCGGGTCATTTGCGATTGAACACCATGTGTCAACAAAAAAAAATTTATACGACCAGCGTGTAAGGTTACCTTGGTTGTTATTTACGCAACATCGGTCTGTATGAAGGTCTCACTGCTGTCGTGGTGTGATAGCGGGCGGACGTCGGTGCTTGCGCTGATCGCCTCGGAGGTGGATACGGGAATCTTTGCTTGCTCCCACCCGGCCTGGCAACCCATGACCTTGTTGCTTGGATGGGTCTTGCCACTTTCCCTGCTGGGCGACGTAGTTCTTAGTGAAGTTGACGGTCCAATGTTGTTAGTATTCCGTGTTTGCAAATCAGATTTGTCAGCGGCCTTAGCAGCTTCTATCTTTTCTCCCAAATTTTCTCCAAAAGAGTGTGCGTCTCTTTTAACATCTTGTGTCATTGACAAGAATTTTTTATCAAGAGTAGGCAGGTAGTGTACCAGTACCAGGGTTGGCTCGGCCAATACGATACGACTAGTACACCAGTGGCTTCGTCGTTAATTATTTTCCTGAAGCATTTTAATATGAGCGAGAAAGGGGGGAAAGCATAAAAATAAAATATATTTCAATTTAAGGTGAGAGCATCTATGTCAAAGACATAGGGGTCTCGTTGCCATGAGACGTATTTATTGCATTTATAATTTTGGTAAGTAGCAAAGAGATCTTTAAGAGGTGTCCCAAACGATTGAACAATTTTTTCGAACATTTTTTAGATTTTGTAATAAACAAACAGTTTCGAGAACAAAACTTTTACATTCTTCATAAGAATGGCCAAGGCACAAGATCTAAATATATTAGAATTAAAAAACCTTTGTTTCTAAGATAAATCCGGTAGATAGACCGGTTTCATGAGTTTCGTAAAGACATAATAAGGTGCTGAACTAAGTCCAAACGGTAGGCACTAAAATTCATACGTATTACTTTTGTGTCCCAAAACTTTGAACCTTAAATACTTTTGTAGTTTTCATCAATAGGAAGTAAAGAAAAAATACGCGTCTTTGATATCAACATTGGCCATATAACTGTCTTGGAACAATAATTTGCTTGCTGTCCGTATGTCCTCCATTTTAAAGTGGTATGAGGCGACAGCTTTATTCTATGATTTTAGGTTCAAGATAAATCTGGACGATCCATCACTTTTAGGTGTTAAGAATATGGGAGAAATAAATTAGTCTTTGATATCCTCTCATATGCATATTACTCCTGACTGGCACAAGTCAGATATAGCTGTAATTAACTTACTTATTTCAGCCGAAGTCAAGTTAGGAGTGATAGGTTCAGTAGCTTGCTTTACAGTATTATTAAATGGTATTTTGTAAACCGTAACGTACTGTCAGACTACCGGGTCATTTGCGATTGAACACCATGTGTCAACAAAAAAAAATTTATACGACCAGCGTGTAAGGTTACCTTGGTTGTTATTTACGCAACATCGGTCTGTATGAAGGTCTCACTGCTGTCGTGGTGTGATAGCGGGCGGACGTCGGTGCTTGCGCTGATCGCCTCGGAGGTGGATACGGGAATCTTTGCTTGCTCCCACCCGGCCTGGCAACCCATGACCTTGTTGCTTGGATGGGTCTTGCCACTTTCCCTGCTGGGCGACGTAGTTCTTAGTGAAGTTGACGGTCCAATGTTGTTAGTATTCCGTGTTTGCAAATCAGATTTGTCAGCGGCCTTAGCAGCTTCTATCTTTTCTCCCAAATTTTCTCCAAAAGAGTGTGCGTCTCTTTTAACATCTTGTGTCATTGACAAGAATTTTTTATCAAGAGTAGGCAGGTAGTGTAAGCATTTTTCTATTCATGGTATTTTCATAATGTAAATGCAGCATAATTTGGCCAACTTTAAACAGGTATCAAAGTTCTAACAGTTTTTTATTATCTTTGTTCATACCACCTATGAGGATTTCCCTAGCCTTTAGAGACCTCTTCTGGTATTTTGGGTCCCAATAGTACCTCCTTCACTTTAGAAACTCCAAGAACGTCAAGAAAATCCGACGATATTGGATTTACAACTGGCAACTCCTCTGCTGCGCTTGGATTATTACGAGTAGGTATCCATAGCGTCCTGGATGGTCTGGGTAAGACTGTGTACTTGTGCTACGGTCATGACAGATCGTAAGCCTTTTTTAATATTAGATTTATATACGTCCGTTATTTACGGTTCTTTATCGAAATCGGAGTCACTAAGCCTTGTGGTAGGCGAGAGGCCACGCGCAAACGAAGTCATTTGAAAGGAATGATCAAAGAATAGAAATGCCGTAATCGCGTCACAGCATAGGGTGGGTACCCGTAATATCGATCGTAATCGCGTCACGATACTAGATTTCATATTAGCACTGACCGTAATCACGTCACGGTACTACATAAGGATAGATACCCGTAATATCGATCGTAATCGCGTCACGATACTAGATTTCATATTAGCACTGACCGTAATCACGTCACGGTACTACATAAGGGTAGGTACCCGTAATATCGATCGTAATCGCGTCACGATACTAGATTTCATATTAGCACTGACCGTAATCACGTCACGGTACTACTTAAGGGTAGGTACCCGTAATATCGATCGTAATCGCGTCACGATACTAGATTTCATATTAGCACTGACCGTAATCACGTCACGGTACTACATAAGGATAGATACCCGTAATATCGATCGTAATCGCGTCACGATACTAGATTTCATATTAGCACTGACCGTAATCACGTCACGGTACTACATAAGGGTAGGTACCCGTAATATCGATCGTAATCGCGTCACGATACTAGATTTCATATTAGCACTGACCGTAATCACGTCACGGTACTACATAAGTGTGCAGTATGTAAGGCGGAACTGTAAGATTTTGTAGAAATCACTTGCACACAAAAAAAACACACCAATAAAAAGATTAGTATAAAATAAAATAGAATGTAGGTACTGCCTCGCGCAAACGAAGCGTCATTTGGAAGGAATGACCGAGGAATATAATTGCCGTAATCGCATCACAGCATAGGGTAGGTACCCGTAATATCGATCGTAATCTCGTCACGATACTATATTTCATATTAGCACTGACTGTAATCACATCACGGTAATACATAAATGTGCAGTATGTAAGGCGGCACTGTAGGATTTTGTAGAAAACACTTGCATACGAAAAAAAAACGCTCCAATAAAAATATTAGTAAAAAAATAAAATACAATGTAGGTAACTACTGCCTCGCGCAAACAAAGAGTCATTTGGAAGGAATGACCGAAGAATAGAATTACCGTAATCGCGTCACAGCATAGGGTAGGTACCCCTAATATCGATCGTAATCTCGTCACGATACTAGATTTCATAATAGCACTGACCGTAATCACTTCACGGTACTACTTATGTGTTTTTACTTTTTATTATTATTTAAAAAAGCAAAACGTCTTATGTATTCTTGAAAATCGATAAATAGTGAAAAAGTCAAAAAATGTGGGTAACCACAAAGGCACTAGCGAAAGTATTAATCGAAATTAAGAAGGAAACGTACTATGAAATATATTTCAATAACGTTTCTACTTTGAATGTCTCACTAAGAGGTTCTGAGTCGTATATTCGCTAACGAATCACATAGTTTTTAAAAAATCGTTTGTCTTTGTAATTTAATCATAACATCGACAAAATGTAATATTTAAAACACTGACTGACCTAATTTACTTGGTGATCGTCGTTTACGCAGTTTTTCCACATGCGTATATAATGATTATCCATGCTTCCTTTTGCACATAGTTTTTTGCTACACAAAACACTTTTACGGTAACGATGTGCGGATGCCCGAACACGAAAAGCGAATGAATGACGATGACAGCGCGGGTGACGAACTCGTGCACTCGGTTGGTATTCACTAGATGGCGCCTGTGTCTATACTATGGGTAACATTTTATGTTTTTTTTTATAAAATTTCTTTTAGATAGCTCTTAATATGTGTTGGATGCCTGGTACATTGAAGAGTGGACTACCTTGTGAATATAAATCTCGAGGATGCAACGTCGAAGTACAATTATTCTATTGTGAACTCTAAAGTCAGTTAATAAGGTGCAAAATCAGCTGATATGGCGGTTACCATAAAAAGTTAGAACACTTTTTTGCTAATTTTGGTACTAGAGTCTGACCAACGAAACGTGACGCGGTCTATTTTTAAATGTTTTATTATGGCAATAATATTTAACTAAAGGCAATGATATTATATACAACAGATATGTTATAAGCGCGCGCGATGTGAAGACTCAAATACGTCCTAATTGGGACGTCTTGTGTCTAGTCTGCCTCGAGCACAATCACGAGCGTGTCGCACCCAAGTCGCACCGTAGTTCCTGTGTCTTACCAAAATAAATCAAAAATGCCATCGTGTGTGTTTCGAAAGTGCACCAATTATGACTCTAAAGTAAACAAAATACATGGGTTCTCTTACCACATATGAATATGCAAATATACTTAGATTATTTGGTATATTTCAATTATTTTTCCGAACAATATAATAACTGACGCAAAGACGACATGTTCAGGTAAAGAAAGAGAGAGCAATCTAGTTTTGACGCTAGAGCGATAAAGATGCGTGCGCTGCGGACATAGATTAGGTAATGCAGAATCGAATATTGATGTTGACTTAAATGCCTAAAATTAAAGATCAGTTGTTTTTTTTATTTTTACTTCGTTTTTATAAAGCTATCTATTGTATGTAATGGACTAATTTATTAAACATTAAAATAGTTTCACTGAATTGGCTATTTGGCTGTTGTAATAATAAAATATCAAATATGTCGATTATGGCAGTTTATAATTGAACGATAATTATCCAATAGTTTTTTTATTAAGATAATTTGTAAATATTTTATTATTACAAAATAAATTTGCGATTATTTGGACCAGAAACACGGGCCATGATTGAGCTTCGTGTGACGCCACATTTTACAAACTAAAGAAAAACTATCTTTTGGGTTTCAAGATAAATGTTTATTGTGGTGTGACGTCACAGACATTTAGCCAAATGTCACATGACCAACCATTTCCGCAGAAACTTTAAATGAATAAAGAAAAATATGTCTTTTTCTATTAAATAAAACTTTTTGAAAAAATAATATTGTACGTGGTATCAATGATATTATTATAATAACTATAATATCATTGCGTGGTAAAATAAGCGTTTGTAATTTTCAAAATACTTTTCCGAAAACTGTCAAGTAACCAATTTGTTTTCTACTATATATAATACATTAATTTATTGGATTATTAATGTTTTTTCTTTTAATGAATTAGGTTTCTGAGTGATTAGGTCAGTTCGTGAACAAATAAGCGAATTTGTCATAAAATCTCATTTAAATTAAAAAGGGTTACATTTTGCTAGCAATGAAGACGTAGAGAAATTAAAGTGCCGCATTTTAAAAAACGTTTGTATTCTAATGTTTTGACTCATTTTTCGACCATTCATCAGACACCCATTTTCAATCATCGAGTACATCTCATTAAACCATAATTGATAAATACATAAATATTCGTCGCCATTCTCGAGTACATCTCATTAAACCATAATTGATAAATACATAAATATTCGTCGCCATTCTGCACATAAAAATAACTCCGAAATATAAAAACTTTCTAAAAGACAAAAAAGAAATAAATAAAATCTTTTTAAAGGTATTTAAAATATGTATTTTATTTTGTTTCTTTTATTATTAATTATTACATTGTTCAAATTTCCATTAAATATGATTTACTTTTGTAAGAAGTTTTATTTCTTACCTATGTACTGACATTTCAATCAAGTGTCCACTCTACGACTAAATGTTACTCTAACCTCTCGTGCGTGTGGAGAGCCGGTCTTGCCGCGTTGCGTATATCTACTTGTCAGTGTGGATTGCTCGGAACAGATTTTAAACGCAAATTACTATGAACGTAACGTATCTATAGTTTATAATATCATTGACTAAAGGTATGTTTTGTGTACTTGAATTTATCATTTTGATACTTAACTTATCTTCTTTTATTGTTTTCGTCTACCTATTATTTTACATTTTACTCTGAAAAACTAATGCAATCGTAAATAATTCTAGGTTAATTCTGTATACTTACTTTTTCCTTTCATTAAAAATTAACTCATTGAGTTATAATGTACTAGGTACGTACTAGAGGAGCTATCCCAAGCAAAATACTACATTTTTTAAAACTTAAAAAAAATAGAACATTTTTTAAAAGTTAAAACAAAAGTGCGCTGCAGCGCTAAAATAATAATTTATCGTCTTTCTGAACAATCCAAACATACAGCGCTAGACCGCTTCTTTTCTCGCGACATCGAAACATGGCCGCCAAATCAATAGTCAAATGCATGTTAAATCGATAATTTAGTGCATATTTACAGGTAAAAAGTGATTCGTTTAGTTTTCTTTGTATTTTTTGAATTCTTTAAACAGTACCTACCTTAGCACACATGAAGGCATATTTAAAATAGAACACAGAATACACAAGTATTGTTGCATCTGGCGCCTGACACAGACTAATATAGTTGGAGCGAGTGGCTCTAAACGCGTGTAGCAAACAATCTAGTTGTGTTGTGACGTCTTCTCTAGTACGTAGTACATTATACTTGACTTGACTCTCCAACCAATTTTTGTTTATCTTACCTAAAGAAACTTCAAGTACTAGTGAGACAAAACTAAAATATTGTCAAGAACTAAACTAGAGACAAAACTAAATTATTACATCACTTGAACAAAGGAAAAGTTTTATCTAGTGAAACGCAATATTTGGAAACAATATCGTCAATGACAGACCCATTTTCCAACAAATAAAATTCTTCTATTCTACTTTGTAAGGTGGTTAATATTAATTATGGTATTTTCATTATCAAAAATGCTTCTTCAATTATTCTTAAGATTTATTTTTATTTATTGATACTACAATTTATATGTTTGGTTGATCTACAATTAAATTAAATAAAATACAAGTATGAACGTCGTTTTTTCAGAGTATAATGAGTGTTGACACCCCAAGAATTTTTGAATTTGCCGCCATTCTTTCTAGTCACGTTCCGTTGGTCAGACTCTAACGATGTTTTTCCGAAAAGGTAAGTTAAATACTTGTCGCATGCGATAATTTTGAAAAATATATACTAATACCTTTGAAATATGCAAAATGGCGGCTTCGATGTTCTTCCTGAAAAGGCTCGATATGTGGTACGTAAGTACCTACACATACCTAAGTAGGTGCCTAAAAGTACCATTGAGATATATTAATTATAGATTTTTATAGATCTCAATGAAAAGTACCCACGTGCCTAGGAACCTACCTAAGTACGTATACATGGTAACTTGCACTGCATGCACGACTGCACGTACCTACGTAAGTACCTAGTAACCTACACGTACAGTCAGCAATGAAAGTCACTTAACACTTTAGTACCTTGTCATAGCAACTTTTTTGGTTAACAGACAGCACATCAAGTTATACAGTTAAACTGCGAAAGCAGCTTTTATCACGTAGGGCATAAAGACGGTCTCAAGGTCAACATGTATAGTCTGAGGTCTTACAGAGGACTCTAGGTACTTACAAGAGGGAGAGTCTACCTACATCTGTCGGGAGAGGTGATTACAAATACCTACAAAACTACTACTATGAAAAATAATGTAGATAGGTAAGTAGGTAGGAGTAGGAGGTATATAATGTAGCTAGGTAGGTAGTAGGTACGTGTCATTTTCAGTGCTAATCTGAACTAGGTTTATTGATGTAGGTACTACCTACTTAGTATATGTGTGAATTTGCGAATAACTCATCTAACTTACCTAACATCAATTTTAAAAGCAAGGTAGGTACCTAATTACCTAGTTAAATAAAAATAACTTAACGGTCGTCTCGTGGAAATCGGTGGAACTTTAAATCTTTATCAAACCTTGACGTGGATTTACAATTAAAAAAGGAACAAATCCTGTAAACTATTATCAGTTTTGAAATTTCGTTATACTGCTAAAAACGTACACCCCTTCAAGTTAGGGAGCGCAAACTAGAGGAGATTGCGCTCGCCGACTCTGCCGCTCACTTCCCCGCGTACCCCCTATCGTTGCTCCGCGCAAGTACATGAGTCGGTCGACTGTTAATAGTAAGGCTGTGCCTATACACCGAAATGTTTCATTGGCTGTGGAGCCGAAAACGTTATAATACAAAAAAAGTGTTTTTACGAGCAAAGAAAAAAAAGTTGTAAAAGTGACTTTTTGTCGAAAACACGTAGTAACGTTCTCCTTAACAACTCGTATGCCGTGACCCCTATGAACTTTCCCGGCCGGCCGCCTGCGCCGGCGCGGCGGTGGCGGGACGGGGGGTGCGCGGAGCGTTTGGAGCGCCTCGGTCATTGACTTTCTTAAGATCGTCCGGTACTAAGGGTTTGTACACTTTTTATTGATATTTTTTATGATTTTTTTATGCTCATATTTTGTTTTACAAGCTAAATAGCTTCTACTGATGATAAACATGAATAGGATTTCGGCTCCAAAACCAATAAAAAATCTCGGATGGCATACCTACGAAAAAACGTGTATAAGTACCTAAACTTGCTTGAAACCTAAAAATGGCGCCTGTCCGTATTGCTGCCCTATTGTGTAACGATATATTTATTGATACAAGTTTAATGTGACGATATTTTATAAAAGCATCAACGGAAATAAGCTATTTAATTATAATAGTTTTAATGTAATTAAATTAAATGAAAACTTTATTCATCAAAATATAATATTTACTGGAACTAAGAACAAACCCATTTAACAAGTAGAATTTAAATAACATAATAAATGATAAATAATTTAGGGATAAGCAGTCCAGAGCAGACGCTTCGCTCGACCATATTTTATGGAACGTAACGACCTGTCCCACGGTTTTGACCCATTTGGCCAAAGCTGGCTGATGTAAAAATTGAGCAAATAAATGTAACCTTTTCATATGTTATAATTTGTGACTAATTTCTAGCCCCAGTTTGTATGAGAACCGGGGTTGTCCTTTAAAAAGTGTATCTTTGAAATGAATAACTTATATTATAATAATTATTTTAAAACGCATATAAATTAAAACCAATAATTATTGCAATATATTTGCACTATGGATGGATTTGACTTGACGATTGTTTTGCTTGTTGAACACCAACAAGCAAAAGAACACCAACTTCCTTAAAAATATTTCTCAAAGAAGTTCGCGATCCCAGTCTATAAATGGTTCTTATTGCTCGTTTCTGTAAAATAAATATAGTTTTAACATCAGCCGCTGTTCCCCACAAAAGGACGCCATACGACATGACTAGGGCTCGGATAATTATGTATTAAAAATTTAAAAATATGTACATATAATATGGACTAAAAACACTAAAATATGGCAAAAATATGTGTTAAAAAAATAACAAGACAATAAAATTTACGACTGTTTATTGCAAAAAATAAAAATAAATACAATTTTACTCAGCTTCTGTTTCATTATTACTTGAATTGCAGTATAGAATCACGTGTTTCTTTAAATTTTCAAAATTAAAACTGTCTGTTTGGACGAAACAATGCTTTGTATACTTGCTGAATGATCTTTCAACATCACAGGATGTGATCGGAGCATATTTAAATTTGCATAGTTCTACAAGTGAGTACGGCATATCTAACTAAGTATAATTTGATTGATTTTTTCAGGGTATGAAATCTTTTGTTTTTATCCAATACGTCTATACGATCTATCTAACGTAAAATTATAAAAATATGGATAGTTTGATATATTTTATGTATAGATATGGATTTACATGTAAAGTATGGAAAAACATGGAAAATAAAAATTGAATTTTCTCGATCTAAATATCATAATTTATGCAGAAAATATAATTAAGAAAGAAAACTATTTTAATTAAAAATATGTATTTACATATTAATCCGGGCCCTAGACATGACACTGTGAAAATAACTAAAGTAAACAGTCCTAGCAGTTTCAGCATCTGTTAGTTGTCTAATTTTTCTAATCGCATATGCTGCTGAACTGAACTGCCGGCCAAATTCGATATATGCGGATTCCATTGGAGTTTTGAGACAAGGGTTATCCCTAGGAAAACTGTCGAGTCTACCAAATCTAATTTAACACCATTCATTCTAACATCGGTTTGTTCGGTCTAGACATTTGGTAGTATAAATTTAATACATTTCGTTTTTTTAGCGTTTAGCTGTAAATTATTCGCACTAAACCAACTGAGTACCTCTGAGAGAGCATTGTTAACATCGTCATAATAAAATTATTCTTACATCTAGTCACATTAAAAATAAGTGAAGTATCATCTGCAAACAATATAATATCACAGAAGTTTTCTACAAAGAATGGCAAGTCATTGATATATATCAAAAATAAAAAAGGGCCAAGAATTGACCCTTGTGGAAGTCCCATTTTTACATGAGAACAGGATGACTTAGTTCCATTAGCGTCGACAGTTTGTGTTCTAGAACTAAGATACGTCTGTATCAAATTACGCGCAAGACCTTTGAGACCATAGTGATTTAACTTCATCACCAGTGTCCGGTGCTCAACGCAATCGAAAGCCTTGGACAAGTCGCAAAAAACTCCAAGAGCGTTCTGAGACTTCTCCCAGGCATCAAATATATGTTTTATTAGAGCTACACCTCTCACGCGGGCTCAAGCACTGCACTTGGTGTCACAAGTTGGCTATGACTCTTTGTAAGGCTGTATGGGCTAGATTCCTTTTGCTCGCAAAAGAAGAAATCTGTCAATGTTGATTGTTGTTGATTTTGATATTGTTGATTGTACACTCACCCGTAGATTTAGTATTTCAAGCTCGGACCAAATATTATTTCAAGCTTGTTTTTATGACCTGGCGCATTGGAGTTTCTATTGGAAAACGATAATCCGCCGGAAAACAACTATGCCACTTTAATTCTATGCACTTTAATTGTACTTTCTTCAGTAGAACGTATTAATACGAGGTTAATTTTCTAGGAGGTTAATATTGTAAGTATTCCGTTTTGACACGATACATAGACAAAATCATGTCTGTAGTTTTGTCTTATTTTCTTGTGTTTTGTAGAATATTAATGTGAAATAATGGTGGATTATTAACCGTTAAGTGTTCGTGAACGTGCATGAGTGTTGGCAAATAAAACAAAACAGTGCAACATCACTTTTCGAATTCTCACAAGAAGTCCGTGTGAGATCTCAGCAAAGTCCAACATCTTTACTGGAACTCAAGGGATTTGGGGGGAATATCATTTAGCTTATTATCATCTCCTAAGCATAATAAATGAACTCTATTATTTCGACTAAAGGACTAGTATCCATGGTCAAGAAACAAATTATCAAAAAAAATCAGCCCAGCTCACAGAAAGGCGGACTTCTTTCGGCGGGAAAGTGAAGCGTCATGTTTGCAGTTTTGTTTTATTTTCTAAAATTTGTGTTTTTTTGAACATTAATGTGAAATAATAGTGGATTATTAACCGCTAAGTGTTTGTGATCGTGCATGAGTGTTGGCATATGAAACAAAACAGTGCAACATCACTTTTCAAAATCTCTCAAGAAGTCCGCGTGAGACCTCAGTAAATCCCACATCTTTACTGAAGACTTAAGGGGTTTGGGGGAACATCATTTATCATTCATCGTCTTATTCGCCACTTATTGTCATCAAGGGAAAACGAAATATAAAAAACTAACGACTAGGCAGTATGGTCTCTGACCTTAGCCTGTTCCATCATTGAACAAATATAAAAAAAATCACAGAAAGGCGGGAAACTTGAAGGATACGTGACGAACGACTTATGAAGTTGAGTGGATTAAAAGTTTACGTATTTAAAAGTACTCTGTGGTATTTAGTCAAGGTAAATACGATCACAAATAGTACCTACATAGGTAATTTATTATTATAACAATTACTTACGTGTCAGTATATATCATATTCTTAACAAATAATAAGCTGTGGTCACTGCCAACCCCTCCGGGAAACAGAAGTATATTACTTATAATGTATTTTTTATAGAGTGGTCGTCTCGTAGGTACATAACTTAGGATGTAGGTGTACCTCATTGAATAAATCTTTGAATTCAACAGAAAAATTAACATCGTGTTAGACAGCAATTGAAGTGATAATAATGCCGCAGCAAATTGATTGGTACAAAAATCAACTATCACCGTTCGGTCAAAGAGTTTTAGGAATTTTAGTAAAACAGTGGAATACAGGTAATGTATTTATAATTGTATTTATAATCCAGTTTGAATAGCTAGCTATTAACGTTGATGTAAAAATTGACAAATTGATAAGAAAAAGCAAAATAACAAGTAGGGTAGGGCGGGGCAGGGCGGGTTCTAACTATTATTTAGCTTTATATCTCTAAAGACAATAAACATTTTTACTTACTTACTTATAAAATTGTAAAAAATAAAACCGATTTCAACGCAAATATTTTCTGCACAAGATAAATAAAAGTTTTAATATTATTACTCACTCACAGAAAACATTCATTTCAGAAAGAAGAGGACGAACTTGTTACGCTTCTATTAGTCCAAGGCAGGACGAAACGCAGTGGAAAGGAATTCTAAAGTTATTTTACTATACCTACCTAATTTTTATTTATAAATGAGATTTAATAGATTTTTTAATCTACATTAATTTGTTGTAGTGGCGGAAAGCCATTAAGAAAACCAGGAATCTTAATTATTGAAAATTTGCAATTACTATGCTATAGTATAGATATAGGATAAAATGTTTACTAGAAAAAAATCAACCAACCGCTGGCTTGCAGCGTAAATCAAACTACTAGGAAAAATTCAGCGAGTCTTCTAGGGTCTCGGTAGCTCAGCGTTTAGAGCAGTGGACCGGCAATCCAAAGGTCGTGGGTTCGAATCCCATTCGAGCTTCCTGAGACTGGTTGATTTTTTTCTAGTAAACATTTTATCCGGAATCTTAAATTAATGAGTAATTAGGTACAGGGTAATAACATAACCCAATATAATGCAACCGCGGTGGGGTGGCAACATCGCTCGCACTTTCAGTCTTAAATCGCGCGTAATTACTTACCATAGTGTCTAATCATGCAAGAAATGTAAGATAACACCACGAACATTTATTTTAGTCTACCTAATTGATATAATTATTTTATAATGAAAATAAGTTGGGTTGTCGGACTTTTTAAGCTATTTGTTTAACACGTTGAATCCTTACTTTATTTTTTTATCCCCTACGGGTGAGCACTTAGCCTTTATCTCTCCTGCGGTAAGCGACGACAAGGCCGAAGGTGGAAGCGCGCTTCACCCGGAATCCTCAAACCACTGAGGAACTTGCTATCTGATCTCTAAAACTGTCTGAACACAACAATGCTATAAACAATGTTGTTATGGCGACAGACTTTAGATAAGATTGTGGCTAGAGAAGGTGGTGGACGCTGGGAATCGATCTCAGGCCCTCTGGGTCTAAGACCGGTGGCTTTGCCACTAGACCACAGAGGCAGTTAAGACTTAACCCAGCCAGCCAGCCAATAGCTCATTATTGGTTTGTAGAGTGCTGCGCCACAGTTCCCATACCAAAATTATTGTTTCATGCAAGACTTTGGCTCCTATGGTGTGCCTTGGCTTCAAGGAAACAAAACAACGACACACTAACGTTACTGGTATAAGTAATTCGAAGGTACAGTACAGTACAGCCAACTTAACCCATACGAATAATTATGTAGGAACGTCATCGCTGGGAATCGAACCTGGGAGTGGTGCGCGGCGCGACGCGACCTGACGTAAAAATTGACCTTTAAGTTAACCGCAACTATAAAGTTTCAGAGATTCATCTCATTCTTCTGTGACCACATTAGAACAAAGACAAGATTCTATTGAGAAAATAGTAGAACCACCATGTTTAAAAACATTAGAATTTAAAGCAATAGTGGAGGTAAACTCTAGTAATAATGTTCTTAGAAATTACTTAATTAATACCGATATTGATTTACATCAAAATGTAAAGCAATATGGTGAGGTTGCAAGAGAAAGCCATAATACACAAAAAGAGAATATTGTACTAAATAACACACCGGAAATTTCGCCGGTACTGACTAATAAGCCTGATGACGTTAATTGGATGGACATGTTTGATACTAATATTCTTCAAGATACTGTAGTTACACAAACAGAAATAGCGTCAGTAACTACAGCAGCAGATGAGAATAAGCCACCAACTGATGTTAAGAACCATTTCGCACCTTCATTTTCAAAAGGTAAAACTGATAATTTTGAGAAATTAAAAAACAATCCAGCCAAACGCAAAAAGCCCCAGAAGTCAACCAATAAACGAGTAAGAAAACTTCTTCCCCAACCAAAGACTTTGCGAAAGGTACAATATAGAAAGACTGTTAAAAATTGGCTTAATGATATGGAAGAAAAAAGTTCGCAAGAAGTCTCGGACCTCAAGGCACACCATGGAACTGATTGCGAAGATATAGAGACGGCGAGTAATAAATCCAAGGACGAGACAAAACCAAAAGTAATACAAACAAAGCTTGCAAATAAAGACGGTGTCATGAAATACAGAAAGCCTGGACAAATTTCAATTCGCAAAGGTGATGTAGAAGAAAAGAATGACGTTCCTGAAAAAAACACACCAGCGAAAGAGGTCATAATGGAGAAAAAGAGTAAATCCAAGTTTGTTGCTCCTATTAAATCCCAAATACCAGTAAAAGCGTTCCCCTACGATGTTACTACAATCGACGATAGCAATATTGAAGTCAACATCAACTTTACGAATAACCACGCCGAAGTTTTGATAGTTCTCGTTTACAGGTAGGTACCACACGTGACTAGGAGCATTTTTTATATTATAAACGATGTTAAACTTTGTCGCATGAGTAACACTCATGTGGCTCAGGTGCCGGGTTCGTTTTTATTAGGGTTCCGTAGCCAAATGGCAAAAAACGGAACCCTTATGGATTCGTCATGTATGTCTGTCCGTTTGTATGTCACAGCCACTTTTTTCCGAAACTAAAAGAACTATAGTGTTAAAACTTTGTAAGTAGATGTATTCTGTGAACCGCATTAAGATGTTCACACAAAAATAGAAAAAAAAACAATAAATTTTGGGGGTTTCCCATACTTAGAACTGAAACTGAATTTTTTTTTCATCAAACCCATACGTGTGGGGTATCTATGGATACGTCTTTTAAAAATTATATTGAGGTTTCTATATTTATATTTTTTTTTCTAAACTGAATAGTTTGCGCGAGAGACACTTCCAAAGTAGTAAAATGTGTGTCCCCCCCTGTAACTTCTAAAATAAGAGATTGATAAAACTAAAAAAAATATATGATGTACATTACCATGCAAACTTTTACCGAAAATTGGTTTAAACGAGATCTAGTTAGTAGTTTTTTTTTAATACGTCATAAATTAATTAATTAAAAAAATACACTATTATTAAAACCTTGATCAAAGTAACAACGAACTACAAGAACTTTTACATGATGTTACTTGCTGCTCCGGAACCCTTCATGGGCGAGTCCGACTCGTGTCCATGTCTACAGCTTCCTCATTCGACATAGAGAAATTCTAAGCATGCCATATTTTTGTGCATATTATGTGCAATCAAACGTTTCAGTCCTAATTTTTGTGCCACCGCAACTTCGTTACTATGAGTTGTTTTATGTGTGTAAGCTGGAGACACGTGTCACCAACTCGCACACGCCCGTTAAGACAAACCAGTGAGGTTAGGGTTTTGGACTATAGCTAGAAATTTTGTGCATAATTTGTGCACTAGGAACAAAAAAAACTAACCATCACACTCAAATACTGTTGAAACTACGATCATAAAACTGTGTGCGAGCTGGAGACACGGGTCTCCAGCTCGCACAGCTGTATCTTCGTAATTGTTCAAGCTACGGTTATGAATTATACCTCAAAATTTTGTGCAGAATTTGTGCATAAGACACAAAAATTTTCAAAACTTTAACTCAAAAGGTTTTTGAGCTACGAACCGATAAGTATGTGTAAGCTGGTGACACGTAACACGGGCTAACACATGGTGAATTATTGTAACTGTATAAGATAGCGCTTCGTTTTAAAGATCAAATAAATAATACGTTATAATTTGTGCACACACGAGGCAAAATTTCAAATCTCTGGGCCTCTTACTTTATAAATTATAAGCCAAAAACTGTTTTCCCGCCAAAAAATTTAAAATAATGGCTCGGAAGCGGCTAAACGCGCGCCGACCGCGCCGTTGCCGTTCCGTGCGCCACACTATTGCAATCGAGTTTGAACTTGAGAGCTAGCTTAATTTAGTGTCATTTTAATTTGCGCTCTCGATCGTTTCGTTTCTATACCGAGAATTTTAGACTAGGAGACTGCTGATATAGGAAATTGGTTAATTTAAAATAAAAGCAGTCTATTTTATATAAAAATGTTCATAAAATATCACTATGCTTAGTTTTAAGTATTTACAATAACCTCATTAATATGATAAGTAGTGATAAAATTAGTCTGCCTGTATGATTTTATTACCACGTTTTTATTAGGTAGCTTTCTCGTTTATTTGTTTGTCGACAAATGCAAACAATTTTATACTAGCTTCCCGATGAGCTAGACTTGCAACTTTGAACATAGGTCAGAACAGGATGACAATGCAATATTATGGTGTCATTGAGCTGATCTGATGATTCAGCCGGAAGAAGGCCACAGGATCTCTGTAAGAAAACCATGAAACCCCATTCAGGCTCATTTGATTAGTTTTGATGAGCACTCTGACGGGAGACGACTAGACGAGGTCCATGGTCTGATGATGAACCCGAAGGAAGGCCACAGGAACTCAGTATTGAAACCATGCAACCCCATCAAGTTTGGGCTCGTTCGATTCGTCTTGACGAATACTCTGTTAGAAAAAAGGGTCCAGGGTCTGATGATGGAGCCAGAAGAAGGCCACAGGAACTCGGTGTTGAAACCATGCAACCCCATCGAGTTTGGGCTCGTTTGAATCGTCTTGACGAGTACTCTGTTGGGAAATAGTGTTTAGGGTTTAATGATGAAGCCGGAAAAAGCCCACAGGAACTCTATAATAAAACCACGCTACCCCAACAAGTTCGGGGTCGTTTGAATCGCCTTGACGAGTACTTTATCGAGAAATAGTGTTCAGGGTCTGATGATGGAGCCGGAAAAAGGACACAGGAACTTTATAATAATACTACACAACCCCATCAAGTTTGCGCTCGTTTGATTCGTCTTGACAAGTACTCCCATAGGATGAAGAATTTTTAGTTTTGGCACGTTAACTAAAAAACAGTTACTACGCTACGATAACTAAACCATCAACCATTCTGACAAGGGGTCGGTCAGCCATCAACACATAGAAGACAATTCTTCTTTTTCTATTTTCTATTTACAAGTTAAAAAGTTTGCAAGTTATCAATATAACTTGCAAACTTTTTAACTTGTAAATAGAAAAAGTAAGAATTACTTATTACTGGTAAAATAAAAACGTTTTTTAATTTAAAAATATCTTTTTTTTCGTTATCTGTGGATTGGGTTTGAAATACATATAAAATTTAACATCTACCTACTTACTAGCATTTGAAAATAACTTTAGGTACTTACTCATAAGATAACAAAGGTACGCCTACTATTGAATCTAGGTGATCTACTGCGGATGGACAACATCTACATAAAGAAGCCATAACTGGAGGTTAGTATAGGTAAGCAGCAGAACGATTAGATAGAACACAATTAAATTAATTTTTATTATAGTTCTTTTTCTATAGAATTTACAATAATGACGAAAAAAGGCCGGCGCACAGAAAGATGCGCGTAATAAAATGCCCGCTTGCA
Source organism: Scoparia ambigualis (assembly GCA_963921215.1). Lineage (NCBI taxonomy): Eukaryota > Metazoa > Arthropoda > Insecta > Lepidoptera > Crambidae > Scoparia > Scoparia ambigualis. The sequence continues at coordinate 37,906,178 of OY992509.1, read as the reverse complement.
AAGTGTTAAACTATAGCTACATAAATTTAATATCGGTGATAACAGTATCGACCATATCTACAGACTATTAAAAATTCATGCAATATCGTGTTTTTTTTCACTATATAGTTTCAGAACGCATCGAACGTTTATAATAATTTTATTTTATTAAACTTTTACAAGCACATTTGTTTGTTAAAAACTACAGATTAATGATAATTCAATAAATATCAGCGATACGGTACAATATTCTTGAATTCGATCACGTACAATATAGTGATCTCAACGGACACCGCATTCCTGACGCGATATAGTGTTTTCCAAAATAGGTATAGTTTCAAAACGCATCGATATCGGATTTGACGATATTGATGCAATAAATACGTTTCAGTAACCTTATACGATTTGTATCGCCTACTCCTAATTTTATCGGAAAAAATGGAAGAGGTGATTGCGCTTTATTACATGTCGGCAAATAATTACTATTTATTGCATCTTTATTATTTTTATTAATTATTAATACGTAATATTGTATTACTTTTAATACTTTATCGTTACTCCAATCCATAATTATCGAAACAGAATAATATCGATAGTCGTATTTGGAACACGTTCACACCTCTAGTTGTCTCGCAGTCAACTAAAGTGTGGGAAGGAAATGTGGCCGCACGAACTTTATCGCGAAAAAATCCTTGATGTGCGGCAATTTACCAACAGCGCGGCGCGTCAACGCCATGATACAACGCGCTAACGCGAAGTGTTTGGCCAGACGTTTCGCGACAACGCAAATCTTCGCGCTAGCGCGATAATGTGGCCCTAGCATTACATTGGGGGCATTCCAGCAGACTAATCGCAAAGTCCCCGATCGCCATAGAGTACATTTATTTTTATTTATTTATTTACATTTAACCATGGGAAGTAATACAATCTAATATTAAAATAAATTACTTTCAATGGTTTAAATTTATTCTGTGACGGTCGATAGCGATTAGTTTGCTGGAAAGCATCCGTTCTTTATCGAATTAGGCTCAAGTATGCAACCATTTTGTCGTTCTGCAGTCCTCCATAATGTTTATCATTATGCCAAATCTAATTATTTAATTGTCTCAACAACAAATAATAACTAAGACATTCGTGTGTGAGATATCTAAAATAAAAAGTGGGGTAGGTTATTAGGTACCTATAGTAAAACTAAATTAGTCGCGTCGCGCATCGCTTTAACAGACGGCTCCTAGTCTAAAAGTGGCAATAGTGTAGCGCACGGAACGGCAACGGCTCGCTTAGCCGCTTCCGAGCCATTATTTTGAATTTTTTGGCGGGAAAACAGTTTTAGGCTTATAATTTATAAAGTAAGAGGCCCAGAGATTTGAAATTTTGCCCCGTGTGTGCACAAATTATAACGTATTATTTGATCTTTAAAACGAAGCACTATCTTAGACAGTTACAATAATTCACCATGTGTTAGCCCGTGTTACGTGTCACCAGCTTACACATACTTATCGGTTCGTAGCTCAAAAACCTTTTGAGTTAAAGTTTTGAAAATTTTTGTGCCTTATGCACAAATTCTGCACAAAATTTTGAGGTATAATTCATAACCGTAGCTCGAACAATTACGAAGATACAGCTGTGCGAGCTGGAGACCCGTGTCTCCAGCTCGCACACAGTTTTATGATCGTAGTTTCAACAGTATTTGAGTGTGATGGTTAGTTTTTTTTGTTCCTAGTGCACAAATTATGCACAAAATTTCTAGCTATAGTCCAAAACCCTAACCTCACTGGTTTGTCTTAACGGGCGTGTGCGAGCTGGTGACACGTGTCTCCAGCTTACACACATAAAACAACTCATAGTAACGAAGTTGTGGTGGCACAAAAATTAGGACTGAAACGATTGATTGCACATAATATGCACAAAAATATGGCATGCTTAGAATTTCTCTATGTCGAATGAGGAAGCTGTAGACATGGACACGTCCGACTCGCACTTGGCCGGTTTTTAAGATTTTCCGATGCACGCAGCCACCCTTGGGTTGCATTGGGCAAGAGCGCGGTGATTCAGCCAATACCAACCAATTGTAGCGATGACTTGCTTTCAATGCCCAAACTTTACTTTACAAAGTTTGTAATTACTTGTAATTTTACAGGAACGGCTACTGCCAGCTCAATAGCAATTATACTGCAGACACTTGTATTCCTGAAGGTATTCTACTAAACGTTAATGAGCAATTTCTGTACATAAATAAGTTTAATGGAAGAGTCATAGAGATGATGCTTAAACTTCTAGAAAGAAGCACAATAATTTGTTACGATGGTAAACATATACTAAAGTATTTATTGCAGTTTATGGAATTCAGACCTAACTCTGTATTGGATGTAAAGGTGAGGATTTGCTTTTGTTCGGTTTAATTTATTGTCTTCAGATTATTTAGGTTAACATTGCTAAAGGACATAGGTACCTATATACTTTAAAACATTGTAGATAGGCGGAGCGCTACTCGAGCCCGACAAACTTCCAGAAAACTTTACACACGTACAGGAGTTATTAGCGTTCACTCCAGAATACACGATCGCAACGGACGACACGCTCCAAAAAGTGGCTTGGTACGCAGACCTCCTGAAGAAATGTGCCGTCAAGATGAAAGCCCTTTTAATCGAGAATTCGTTGTGGGAAGTGTTCGACAAGTTGGAGATGCGACTGGTGCCGATCATTGCAGGTGGCGTTGTCTGTCACTAAATAATATATTTATTGAAATTTAGTAATATTTTAGATAAGTCTCATCTATCGGGTTCGTATAACTTAACACTGCACACGTAATTTAAGCCAGATATGGAAAGACACGGGATCAGCGTGGACGAAGAGAAATTGAAAAGTATGGAGGTGGTCCTCGCGAGCAACATGCGGCGCGTGGAGCTGTTGTGCCACTGTGCGGCGGGGCGCGCCTTCCAGATCCACTCGCCGCCGCAGGTGCGCGCGCTGCTGCGGCGGCTGCGGCTGCCGGACCGCGGCTCCACGGCAGAGCCCCAGGTGACCGCAATACCGCATGCACTATACGACACCCTATAATACAATCAAACGAACTTAAATTAAAACATCATAAAATATAAAAGAAAAGAAACTCACATTTTACATGTGCCTTTCTGCATTAGCGTCTACATAGTAAACGCGACATTTTCTACCTTAAAAGTTTAACATCTACCCGAACTAAATCTTTTCGAATGTTGATTAGGTATTTGTCACCTAGGTAGTAGTTATTTAATTTGTAACTACACCATTGAATACAGTAGGGTGGGGGTGGCATCAATGAGCCAGGAAAAATTTGGGGCGCCATATCGTCGCCCTAGTGCTTGTGTGTCCTATCGACCAAATTGTCGAAAATGACTTTTAAATGCAGTATTTTTAAGATTAAAATTTTGGCCGTTAGTCAAAAAATATTTAAAACATTTTTCTTTTAACACAACTAAAAAGGTATTTTAATTTTATTTGTGACATGACACCGTAACGAAAATTCCGTGCTTATTTATTTTATGTCCAGTTTTTGTTGTATATCCAACATCGTAAAAAATTTTGAGTGCTTGAGTGTTTTATGTCCACTCAATCGACCAATCATAGCCCGCGCCACCATCCCCGCCATTTTGTTTTATTTGTCAATGTGGCTGGAGACATCACCAGAATTGAGAAAAAAACTGGTTTATTCGTTGTAATTGATGAGTTAATTATATTTCATTGTTTCAGACAAATGCCAAATTATGTCTAGAACATATTGTAAAAGTAATTAAAATCAGACGCAGCCGCAAACTAAGCAGAACATACATTTTACTTCAGTGATGAAATTCAAACAGGGTGTTGTTTTAACGACATTTTACAACCTACAAGCTCAGCCAATTTTACCAAACTATTAGTTATATTAAAATAATCGAATATAGTTTAGTTTTGGTTTAAGTTTTTATTTTTATTTTAGACGTCGCGTCGCGTAATAAAAACTTTTAAGTTAAATACATAAATCGGAATAAAATAATAATACGGTTAAAGGTGTTAAAATACTAACATACTAGCAGGCCTATTCTCTAACTCAACTGACAGTTAAACATTATGAACACCCAAGGAAATTCGTTTTACACTGCTGTGTACTAAGCTAATTGCTAGTGAATAATACAGATCGCGCGCGCAATGTACGACGAATTTCCTTAGGTGTTTATCACTTTAACTGTCAGTCGAGTCAGAGAATAGGCCTACAAGTCGGATGCACCACCAACTATGCTGTATAAAAATTGGATAAATTTTATATAATTTATGCTCAGCTGCCGTGAAACCAGGCACAAAGAATTCAGTTTATAGACATCAATAAATTACACTTTAATTTTTAAAAAAATGCATTCGTTATTTAAACCGAAGTACTTTGAATTCTAAAAGAAAGTTTTCAAAGACACATGTTTTATGCTAGTCAGTATTAAATTGAGGCCCAAAACACACGAAGCAATCCCAAAGTGATAAAGCTGAAACTAGAGTTCCTTTTAATTAAGTAATACTTAGTTTAGTGATTTATACACCATCCTGTATATACATTTGGGACATAGAACAAACAAGCACGCAAAAATAAAACTGTCACTTTGTCCTATCTTGATTGAGGTATTGCTCTAAGTTCACATGCGTAATTATTTTTGTGCATGTTTGTCCTATCTCCACAAAAAAATTGTAAAATAAGGTATAATTGATTACCATCTATAGATGACATTTATATCAATCAACTCTTATGTAATTCATGTATTAAGAAAAACCTTCAAATCTATAAACTATATCTTCCTTACATTATAGAGCATAAAACTCGTCTACTGTAAAATTGAAGAAATGGAGATAGGACAAACAAGCAATAGGGCGACGATATTTCTGCATCCCTATACACGACAGAAATGAGTGTGTCAACGGTATGGAAATTTAACTGACTATATAATGGCGTACTCAGATTTGTTCCAAAATCATACTGAAATGAGCCTATAGCATTATTTAAAATGTGAGAAATGGCTCATTGTGTACACCCAGCGGCACACAATGGGCAAGGGGGTGGTACACAATGGTTTGGGGGCACACAATCAGCCAGGCATGTATAAAAGTATATTGTTTATTATATTTATTCAAAAATTTACGAGAAAACACAATATTTATATTAAAGTTATTTATTGCAATCGTTTGAGGTCTTATTATGTTCTTACAAGGTTTGGTTAGCAGTACTTAACTTATAAAAACTATCTTAACTTTTTTTATTAATATTACTTAAAACACTTTTTTTAACATGGACAAAACCTTGACCTGACCTTGGATAAAAAATATATTGTATAAGACCGAAGGGGTTCTGCGCCATCATCTTGATCAACTGAAGTACTGGTGGAGACCCGCCGATGATGTCTTCTGCGTCTTGTCATCTTTATCTTCAGCGGCAGGTCTGTATGTTACACAGCTTGGCAGAAAGTCTAAAAAAAACTTGTCAGCACATTTCGACTATATAATCGTGAATGGTCAGCTCCTGTTCGTGGTTGAAAACCCTGTTCACTGGATAATTTGGTACAAGTCGCTGCGTTTCACCTTTCTTAAATTTTTGACGTATCTTTGTAGCGTTTGATATGGAATTGCGCATTCATTAGCCGCTCTTTGAATACTATTTGACAATGGGCGATTTTCCGAGATCAAAAAAAAAAAAGAAATTGGTTCGTAAATGACTTCATAGATGGAGCTTAGCATAGATTAGTATGGCGCTTAGTAAAAGGCGAGTTCATAAAAAGCACGTGTATGGCTGCGTAATATTTATTCTATTCCAAAATAGAAATAGGTTCTGGATGTCCTGAATATAAATAGGTAAGTACTTACATTTTTATTTTGTCTTTTGGTAGACAAGTAAAAGTGTAGAATTTATTACAGCCCTTAGGTAGGTACGGCTGGTGGCCGGCTTTCATAAAACGACATCTATCGAGTGTTTTTGAACTAATTTTTACTTTTTAATTTGGACTGCCAGAAAATCGCCCATACACATGAAGGTCTATTGCGCGTGCATTTGGGTAGCGGTGGTAGGTAGTTCCTTTTTTCCTCACGTTCTTCGCGGTACGACCTATTCTGTAACTTTACAACAAGTAAATGCAAATGTGTTTCCATTATGTTCATCGTGCATTTAGTATTTTTTGAGTAGAAGTATACAATGGGTCAGGTATGGCACACAATGAGTCAATGGCTCATTGATAGCACAAGAGTAATGGCCCATTGCGTACACCCCCGGTCCCAAATTATTTGAGGCGATGTAGCTCCACACAGAAACATGTAGCTGCTACTTAAACTACTGTAAAAGAAGCTCAGATAAACCCTTTCTACGTACAAGTTATTCACAAAGTAAAATGACTTAAAGAAAAGGCATGAGAAAACAAACGACTTACTTTTTTTTTTTAGCTAGATCACCTAAACGAAAAACTCTCGATGACACACGCGTTCTTCGCCGAATCTTGCCAGTGACTGGGGAGGTAAGGGCGCGTTCGGAAACGTCTCAGAACAATAACTAAAGCATATTGTTCTGAGGGAAACGTGCCCGTGCATGCCGAAAACACGGAGCGGCAACGTTCGCCTTTCCGAATTAGATGGGTGGCTCACTGTGTACGTGTGGCCCATTGATACCAACCCCACCCTACCTACATGCAACACTAGGCTCGTAGGTATTCTAAAACCAAACTCACACTCAAATCTCTGCTTGAGTACCTACAGTTAGAAAGGGATGGTGCTATTCATCGCATATATCGCCATCCCTTTCTCACTGTATTCAAGCATCATTTTGATTTTGAGTTTGGTTTTAGAATACGAGCATTAAAAGAATGAGTGTTTAGGGATCGGCCTACCCGAAACCAGAAGATTCGAGGCTCTTCGCCCTCAGAGACATTGCCAAGCTTAGGCAGTAATTTTCACTGAGGAGGCAGAGTAATAGGACGGGGATGCACAAAAAATGCCAATGGGTCGACGTGCTGCTGCAAGAGGGAGACCTCTGCAGGCCCCACTACGATAATCTAAGGGGCTCCGATGTTCCGTGCGTTCAGCTGCGCGCGCTGTCGCCGCTGCACCCGCTGCCGCGCCTCGTGCTGCAGTACCGGCGCCTGCACCGGGCGCGCGCCGCCGCGCTGCAGGGCGTCGCAGCGGCGCTGCGGGGCGGAGTCGTGCGACCCACCTGGTACGCCACTACTCTATACACCGGCCATTACCGAACAATGTCAAAGGGTGTCTACGGAAGATCAGCGACGTCGGGGTGCCAATTTGTTAGACTGACATTATGCTGAGTGGGGACCATTTCAATCCTTTTGTAAGTAGGTCCTTATTTATACATAATTTTTATGTGATATTGAATAATTTACTTTATTGTTATCTTGAGGTTTAAGAACTTTATTTCTCATAAGAATTTACAATTCGCACTTAGGTATATCTGTGTGTAACAATATTAATTTGCTTCGGGCTATTAGGTAAAACATTATTTTATAATGCCAAATATTTTTAACGTAAAATGTAGCTACTTAGATAAAAAATAAACAAGTCAGGTGATGCATCCATAAATAGCTGCAGTGAGTAGGGGAGCGTGGGATACAGTGGACAGTGGGTTACAGTGGACAGTGGGTTACAGTCTTAAATTAAAACAAAAAGGGAAGATACGGCATGCTCCTACTTGTAGTCATTCAAAATATAGTCCTACTCAACTACTTAAGCAAACACACACACACGCACACCTATAAAGTGTAAATCGAGCGAGCGAGACAAAGCGGTAAGTTTCAACGTCAGCGCGAGGGAGTCAGCGAGTAGCGCGTTTGACGTCTCGGTCGCTTCGCAACAGACGAGTAGTTACGACCGATTCTGACGCCACTGCGGAGTAGCGTCTTTCTCTTTTTCACACAGTAGAATATCCGCATTAGTGCGATGTAGCCTGTTCGCTCGGTAAATTGTGCCTTTAGGCCTAATTTTGGCAGCTCACTCACGAGACGCTAATGCCGTATCTTCTCTTTTTGTTTTAATGTAAGGTTACAGTACAGTAGATAAACATTCGTTACCTACTTGAAATCTATGGCACAAACACGCGCGTGAGTTCGCGACGTTGCCGTACTGACACCCCACACGCGTCCGAACCAGTCGCCATCTTACTTGGACAGCGGACGGTCACAGCACGGCGCTCCAGTGAACAAGTAGGTAAAAACGTGAATATTTTTTGTTTTTGTAAATCGTTTTGCCCTTTTGCATGCTACAATTTTGCAAGTTTTAATAATATGTCATGATTTAGTATGTTAATGTAAAGGAATTTTATATATAATATCTGTTTCTATAACACTTTTTGATTTAACTAGGATTTTTTAAATAAGATGATTAGCAGTGAGTCACAGCGGATAATTTTTAAATGGGGTTCAGTGGATCGAGATTCACTGTACCCCGTAAGTTATCCCGAAAACTTCCAACCACTTGTAAAAAATCCTAAAGAATGTAATTTTATACCTGTGGAATTTAAGGTGCCAGGAAAATAATATATATAACATAGCAAAGTATTGGAGTAAGTAGACATCGATGCCAGTTTTCTCAGAAAATTTATAAAAACTGCCAACAAATTTTATGTCCCAAATATGTCTGATATCGTAATAGTTGCTATAAATGACATTAAATTTAAAACATTTGTTTTGGCCATCTACGACTTAGTCGTTAATTCATGTTCGAATTTTTAAATAACTCCGCGAAATGTGAAAAGCGTTGCGTCCGCACATCCTTTCCTAATATCCCTTTCCTTCGCCATACTTAACCGCTGGTGTGAGCGAGAAAGCACCACCGCCAATCAACGACCCGACGGGCGCCCGCGATGGACAGCTCTCTGCATTTTTCTCGAGTACTAAAAAGTAACGTTTTTGAAAAGACACCGCGAACGCGCCGCTCCCGAAAATAATCATAAAATCAGCTTAAACTTCAATTACTAATAATCATAATAACCCGCTCATTAAGTCAAACTGCCCGCGAAGTGAATTTGTGCGCAAAAGGAAGAGGAGATCAGCCCAGGCCATTGCTGGTCGGGTCATCTGCAGCTCCAGAGTTTGGTGAGTCCTTTACTTGTCTGTTTCCTTTCTATTCCCGATTCTACAACGGACAAGACTTCCATCCTGACTACCTACGACGCAGCGCTATTCTTTTCTACATCCAATTCTAATAAGTAATAGGTAATTACTCAATTATTCAGCCGCACGCCACAACAACATTGATTTCTCAAAAATAGATCTGCGTTAGTCTTAATAGTCTTTCCTTTGCTGATCTCGTTAATTGAATTGTTTTGACTGATTATTTTATTTGGTATAGATATTTATGAGGTTGATTATTATTTTCAATCATTAGTGTTTTGTTGCTCATTGATCTCGTGGTAATATGGCCATTAGTTTTGTTTTGACCGATTATTTTCTACTATATGATTACAGAATTATGTGTATTGATTAAAAATTTAATCGATTTAAACTTTTAATCGATTGTAAATGGGCGTTATCCAGTGTACCCCTCAGGATTCATTGTAACCCACCACCTGTATTCACTGTAACCCATTCAGGGGCACAGTGGATACTTTGCCAATTTTTTTTAAAAGGGGTTTATTTTATAACCGATTCTTAAGGACTGTTTTGGTAATGTAGTTTCAAAGCTGAGTAAATTTTCAACGATTTTGTCAAAACGCGGGCCAATTTGGAGTGATACAGTTGAAATTACAGCACTTAGAAAAAAACGATCCACTGAGACCCACGCTACCCTATAGTTCGACTTCGGGTATCACGTCGGTATTCAGATGGCTTGGTGCGTTTCGAAGTCGACATTATGAGCTGAAATGCCGACTTCTCAAAATGTCAACTGGACGAAACATGTAGGGGAGATAGGGGCTAGAATTAACAAAAAATGAATTTTTAGGTGTAGCTAAGATATAATTCAACATTTAGATTTGATTTTTGAGATACACGATGCTTAAATCATTCAGGTATTACTTAATGATCTCAAAATCGACTTAATAGTAACGATGCCGTAGATAAAACGCTTTTTCCCAAAAATGGTGGTTGTTAATTGTTACCTCAGTTTTGGGGCTAGAATTAACAGGTATGGGGCAAGTATTAACAGAAGGGGTAAAAATTTACTTAGGGTATGCTGACTAATATAAAGAAAAATAAAGATATTTAGGACATATTTTTTTTATTAATGAAAGTGTAATTAGTACAGCCTTGCATGGAACTCTTATTTTATAAACTCACAATAACAAAATCATAAAATATATGAACATAAACAAAATCTCAAAATACGTTTCAATATTACAACGTAACAAAGTAAAATCTCTCTAAAATAACTATTTATCAGTCTTAAACAGGACATATTTTTTTTATTTAAACTTAATTAGATTTATAACTTAAACAACATTATAAGATGAGGTAGAAAATGGCACATATTTATCTTCAAAGCTAGGTTATGAGTCTTTCACAAACATAATTTTTACCCTCTTTAGACTTAAACAACGTATATAAAATGTAGTTTAGTACAAAATCAACATAAAATATCAAGAATTAGGAACTATACCAATATAGGAACTATACGAACTGAAAGAGTATCTATTCGTATTCATCATCTGAATTACAATTCAAACAACAGAATGCTGTGAACAAAACCTTTGATACATCCTGCTTGCGCCCAGTCCTTGCAAGAGATACATTCGATCCATTCACCACCTGATGTATCTTCATTATAGGAGGCACCACAAATGATACAATAATAGTCATTATCATCGTGAGAGCTATTGCTTTCATTTAATATCCTTTTCTTCACTTTTAATACATTTTCGTCATTTACATTTCCTTTAGCCTTTTCTTTACCTTTTCCGTAGTCCTTTATCTGAGGTAGGTATTAACAAGTTAATTCTAGCCCCTCCCATGTGTTAATTATAGCCCCAGAGGTACACTTTAAGTATTAAATAATATAATAAAATATTGGTCAATAGTAATGGCAAATAAGTAAGTTAGTATTGTTAAGTATAAAATATACTTTTAGGGAAACAAAAAACATAATCTTAATACTTTATAATTATTGTACAAATCAACAAATCGTGAACTCTAAAAAGATCGTTACCTGCTTAAAAATTTCGACCAGCACACAACTCACTCACACGACGCGCGGAGCGCAACTAACCGAAGGCTGTGGCGTGCGGCGCGATCCAGTTGGCAAATTAAGACACGCACTGGAGTTGTAGTGTGTATAGTTCTAGAGAAATTTGCTTGTTAATACTTACCTCTGTTAATTGTAGCCCCTATCTCCCCTACATTTCTTAAAACGTCGACTTACAATGTCATCTTCACAAAAAGACAACTGAAATGAAACACGCGAGTTAATCCGTAAAAATTGTTTCATTTCAATGTGTAGTGCTCGCTTAAACCTCAGAAAACAATAAAAAGACAATTTCTCAAAATGTCCATTTCTCACAATGACAACTTCGCATTTGGTCAACTTCTCATATTGTCAACTCTAGATGATATATTCGCATTTCATCATTTTTTTTAAAGTTACAACTTCTTTGTTTAAAAGATTTTTGGAAAATAGCAAATAAGAATTCTTTTTTTATTGATATTCACAATTTCACACAGAATTTTTTCATGTATTTATTTGTTTAAAACTTCAACCCTTTGATCCGGAATTGCCATCGCAAGAAACGTCAAGTTGGCAGCCCACTTAGATACCGTAACATCTCGGCTTGTATTGAAGTATAATAATTAAAATTTTGCGTATACTATTCACTATTTATGCAGTTTTTTGACATATGATCACATTAATACGAACTGTATTTATTATGGTTCCTGATATCTTGACGTCAAGTTAGCAGCCTCACCAAGATACTCAAACATCTTTTGAACCATGGTATCACTATTTATATGCTATACGTCACTATTTATACACAATTTTTTAACATAGTCAAAACCATCTAATTCCGTGGTGAGGCTGCTAACTTGACGCTCACGCGATAGATGTGTGAACATCTATCGCAATAGGTAGGTAACCTTTGAAGTACTTTGTTAGTTTGCTTATTTAAAAATTCTACTGGAAAGGTATTGCGATAGATAGATGTTGAAGTTACACACGCCCCCCCGGGTTTTATACTAAGTACCTACATGAAATTCAAAATGTAGTATATAATAGAAAGTATGTTTATTGTTCGCCCTTTTTGACGTCGTCGCAAAGTTTAAGGGCGCAATAATGTATAGTGAAATATATAGGAGGACTGGAGGAGGAACCTATAATATTATCACAGAATAAAATGAAAGGACATTTGATGGCAGGGTGCAGATAGCGGCCGCGACCGGTCGGATAGCGGCCAGGAACCCCAACCTGCAGGCGATACCGAAGGGGCTCTTCAACCTAGAGATGCACTCATCGGACAGCGGCGGTAAGCGCTAATACCAACGACGCTGCTATTATTATGTACAAAAGTGTGAATGTCAATAATTAATATCATTATAAACACAAAACACAAAAACTAGAGGCCCGCCCGCGACTTCGTCTGCGTGAACACCCTATATCCCGCGATTATTGTTACTGTGTGTAACCTTGTTCTGACAATACGAACAAAACAAAAAAGAATTAGCCAAATTGGTTAAGCCGTTCTGAAATGATGCGCGTACAAACATTTCGACAATTGTTTTTAGTAATGTGTACAAGTAGATACTTGTTTATTAGCCTAATTAATAAGTGCATAAGTATAGTGCATTTATTACGAGAATGCAAGTTTGCATTTTGGGATTAGGGTTTTTGGGTGTGATTGATGGATATACTGGACATACATACGGGGCGCAGATGCCGTGGTCGGCACAGATGACGTGATCGGCGAAGTCGACGTAAACGGCATGGAAGGTCTGGTCGACGAGGACGCCGCGGTCGACGAGGATTGCGCGGGCGGCATGGGCGGTGTCGGCAGCGCCATCGCCTCGGGCGGCGCAGACGGCGTAGACAGTGAAGATGGCGTGGAAGGCGCAGATGCAGTTGGCATAGAAGACGAAGTGGTCGGAGCAGAGGGCATGGCCGTCGACGACAGCTCAGTCAACGCGGACGACGGAGCCGGCGCTGGCGGCGCGAGTGCGCTGCACCTGCGCGCGATGTTCGTGGCGCGGCGCGGGCGCGTGCTGCTGGCGGCGGACTTCCAGCACGTGGAGTGCCGCGTGTTCGCCGCCGCCGCCGCCGACGCCGCGCTGCAGGGCAAACTGCAGCACGACGACCTGTTTCGGGCGCTCGCCGCCGAATGGTACGTACTGCATATGTAGGCTCAGGCTGGAGTCGATCTCCCGAAGGATGCAGAGAGCACGCAATGATTCACTTCGGCCACAGGCTGCTGGCGACCAGGTCTCTGGGCTGTTACTACTTTTCTGCGAGAATCTTACGACCCCGTCAAAAGGGAGACATGCTTCTCTGCATATCGTTATGTACGATCGAGTCCATTCACCTCTAAAACATTGTATGGTGTTCGTGCTCCCTCGGCAGGCTACAGAAGAGCGAGGCGTCCGTGTCGGCGCCGGAGCGCGCGCGCACCAAGCGCGCCGTGTACGCGGCGCTGTACGGCGCGGGCGCGGCCGCCATGGCCGGCGCACTGGCCGCGCCCGCCGCCGCCTCGGTGCTCGCCAGCTTCCATAGTAACATTATATACCTACTAGAGTTGTCTATCGATAGTCCACTATCGCTAAACTATCGATAGTTGACGTCATAACAATAGTATCGATAGCCTATCGATAGTATCGATAGTATCGATACTATCGATATTACAAATTAACTAATACTATTGATAAGAAGCAATACTATCGATAGTATCGATACTATTGCATCACAATACTATCGATAGTATCGATAGTATTGATTTAATATATCAATACTATCGATAGTATCGATACTATCGATAGTATTGATATATTAAATCGCTAATACTATCAATACTATCGATAGTATCGATACTATCGATAGTATTACACTATCGATAGTTTAATAACAGCCGATAGTATTGTTTCCCAATTATAGTTTATGCAGCAATTAGTATTAAGTATGTATTCTCCTATCCTTCTATTCTATTATCCTTCTGTAAGGCTATAATGGAGACCACCAAAAAACATCTCGGTGGAGCACGCAAAAAGACTCAAAAACTTTCACCTGACACTTTGGATTTAATTGATAGTAGAAGAAATATGTTTTGCAAAACAGTTAGAGATAAAAAAGAAATGGATGGAATAAATAAACAAATAAATAAATCAATTAGAAAAGACATTAGAAATTATAACACAAATACAATTGTTAATTTAATTAAAGTATTTAGAGGCCCAAAAATATTTAGGAGAAAAACTAGTACTGGTAGTAAACAAATAATGAAATTAAAGGACAGCAATGGTAATATAGTGACAGATAGAATTCAGCTTTTGTCTATTGTCGAGAAGTTCTACGAGGCATTATATACATCTGTTTCTGCAGAACCGCATTTGGCAGAAGATGAAATTAGAGTTCCACCAATTGAACACCACAACACCGAAACTTTGCCACCTATATTACCAAGTGAAATCACAAAAGCTCTGTATAGTATGAAAGTAGAAAGATCTCCTGGCGAAGATGGAATTACTGTTGAGCTGCTCCAAGCAGGCGGTAAGCCAGTCCTTGAAGTACTCACAAGGCTATTTAATAAAGTCTTGCACGACGTTCGCACACCAGAACAGTGGAAAAACGCATTGGTCATAATTTTGCATAAGAAAGGAGACGTTGCCAAGCTGAATAACTACCGTCCTATAAGTTTATTGTCACAGATATATAAACTGTTTTCAAAAATAATTACCAACCGTATTACCCGCGAGCTGGACGAATACCAACCCAATGAACAGGCTGGCTTCCGGAGCGGATTTTCGACCATGGACCATCTCCACACGGTGAAGCAACTGATGGAAAAGTGCCATGAGTACAACCGGCCCCTTGTTATGGCCTTCGTCGATTATGAGAAGGCCTTCGACAGTGTCGAACATTGGGCCGTATTCAACGCTCTACATCGCTGCAACATCGACTCACGATATGTGGATGTGCTTCGGGAGCTATACTCATCGGCATCATTACAAGTACGACTGCACGATCTCACCAAACCCGTGCCAATCAAGAGAGGAGTGCGACAGGGAGACGTCATTTCACCCAAACTGTTTACAGCTGCATTGGAAGACATTATCAAAACGCTGAATTGGGAAAATTGCGGCATTAACATCAATGGCGTTCACCTGTCTCACTTAAGGTTTGCCGATGATTTGGTTTTATTTGCGGAAAATCTCGAAGATCTCCAAGACATGTTACAACATCTTTATGATGCTTCTTCAGAAGTTGGCCTTAAGATGAATATGTCCAAGACGAAGGTTATGGCGGATGTCTCTGGCATCACCGATCCAATTGTACAAATTGGATCTGAGAGGTTAGAGATAGTCGACCGATACGTTTATCTTGGAAATGTTCTATCCTTTGGCAAGAAGCATCAAAACAAGGAGATCGCGAGAAGAATACAACTGGGATGGGCCGCGTTCGGCAAATTGGACGACATTCTTAAGTCCGCTGAAATACCACAGTGTCTGAAGACCCGCCTATATAACCAGTGTGTTCTGCCTACCATGACTTACGGTGCCGAGACGTGGACGCTCACACAGGAGGCTGTGTACAGGATGAGAGTTGCACAGAGAGCCATGGAGCGTGCCATGCTCGGCATCAATCTTATGGACCGGGTTCCCAACATCGAGATTCGAAGTCGAACAAAGGTCAAAGATGTTGGGAATCGTATAATGGAACTGAAATGGAGCTGGGCAGGACACCTGGCAAGGCAAGGTGATGACAGGTGGAGTAAGGCGCTAACTGAATGGCGTCCAAGAACTGGACACAGAAACGTCGGTCGTCCTGCGGCAAGATGGGCAGACGATGTGGCGAACATCGCGGGCAGGACCTGGATGAGATTGGCACGGGACCGTAAACAGTGGCACATACAAAGAGAGGCCTATACCCAGCAGTGGGTGAAGTCAGGCTGTGGATGATGATGATGTATTATTACTCGCCTATCAGCTTCCTTTCGAAAATGTATCCACATCGTTGATTTTCTTTTCTTTTTTTTAATTTCACCAAACTTTTATAAAGTAGGTAGGTAGGGAACTTTTTAAATGTGGGCAATAAAATAACCCGCTCGCAATTCACTGTAGTTATTAGTTATTTAAAAGTAGAAGGAAAAATTTTATATTTGACGAGGCTAAAAGTGTTGCCCTGTGTCAAATTGTTGTGTGTATGTGCAGTCTTTAGTCCGTTAGTCGCCTTTTGCGAAACCCAAGGGAAGAGATGGGTTGTTAGTATTACTAGAATTATAAGTCACAACTACACAAGACAGTACCTGTCAGAAAATGATTTTCCCTAAGGCTACATAAACTATTATTTGGGAAACGATACTATCGGCGGTTATTAAACTATCGATAGTGTAATACTATCGATAGTTTTAAAAACTATCGATAGCATTGATAGTATTAGCGATTTAATACATCAATACTATCGATACTATCGATAGTATTACTTAAAAAAAATTGATACTATCGATAGTATTGTGATGCAATAGTATCGATACTATCGATAGTATCGATACTATCGATATTGTTACTAGTTTTCGAGGTCAACTATCGATAGCGAAACTATCGATAGTTTTGTAACTCTAATACCTACCCTTTTAAACTAAAATTATTTAGTGTTAAAACAATCCTAGATTCGATGTTTCTTTTTTTCACTCAGTGGAAATATGTCCGACGATGGAAGCGCATTTCACTCATATTCGGAATTTCTTAAACTGTCAGAACATCTAAGGCTCGGACTACATGCATACGGAATCAGTCCGGCCCGGGAAAAAACCAAATTCGGCAAGTAATCGACTACACGCGCTCCGTTTTGAATCCGGAGAGAAATTTACTCAGTCGGTCTCTAGCACTTGCGCTGGATAGTCGTCCAGTCGACAATGGAAAGTTTAACTTTAGTTGAAATTGTATGCTTAGCTGTAGCCGTTAAGAGGCCTATTACTTACATCTCGACTGTGATTTTTGCGTAAAATGCCCATTTTCGCATTTTGTTGTAATTTAGCAGTTGTATTTATCGTTATTATCGAAATAGGACAATAAATTCATGCTTAATATTACAAATGTCCTTTTGCGAGGATAAGCTGAGTTCGGACGGCCGGCGCGTCGCATTTTGAAGTAATTTTACAGTTGTATTTCTCGTTTTTATCGAAATAGGATAATTAATTAATTATAAAATATTTATTCAATATGAAGTAAGTAACGATTATTCTGGTATAAATTTTGCTCAATAATATTATCGTAGATAGAAGAAATTCACGGATACCTTAAAGCAATTTTCAAAGTTTTTTGGTTTCGAATAAGATTTTTTTTTTCTATATAAAATCAAATTGACGACCTCCTTGGTCGAGTGGTTTGCACACCGGTTTTCATGGTGTCGCCATCTCTGAGGTCCCGGGTTCGAACCCCGGTCGGGTCAATTTGGAAATTATTGTTTTCTAAATTGTCTCGGGTCTGGGTGTTTTCTATCTATAATAAGTATGTATTTAAGTATTTTAAGTATGTTTATCCGTTGTCTAGTAACCATTTAACGAGTTTCTTCGAAGCTTCTCTTGGGCTAGATAATTGGTGTGATTGTAGGAAAGATTTATTATTTATTTATTTAATGATATCTAAAAATTCCGAGACCGCTACGCACTTTAAGACTATATAAGTGATAACATTCTATTTTTTTTATTTCATTTGTTTAGAACAGTACTAGTTCAATCTAGGAGCTCAAAAAAGTGCCTTCCCGCATTTTATGAAAATCTTTCTCTGCAATTTTGGGTTTAATTAAAAATCTTTATTATTGAAATTTTGCATTCACAATGCTATATAGTTGTAGAATAAAATGTTTACTAGAAAAAAAACAACCAGTCTCTGGAAAGCTCGAACGGGATTCGAACCCGTGACCTTTGGATTGCCGGTCCACTGCTCTAACCGCTAAGCTACCTCTCGGAAACCCCAGAAGACTCTTGAATTATTATTTTTTTATCGAGTAAGCGCTTGGTCTTCATCTCACCTTATGGTAAGTGACGATAAGGCCGAAGGTGGAAGCGCGCTTCACCTGGAATCCTCACTGAGGAACTGGCTATCTTATCTCAAACTGCCGAAACACAACAATGCTATAAACATCGTTGTTATGGCGACAGACTTAGATAAGATGGTGGTAGCTAGCCAGGCGGACTTAACAGCCCTACCACCAACCAAACCGAGCACACAAAGATGTACCCCCCGCTGGGAATCGAACCCGGGACCTCTAGGTCTGAAACAGGTTGCTTAGCCACTAGACCGCACAGGCGGTTAAATTTTATGATTTTTTCTAGTAGTGCTGCAAGCCAGCGGTATTACGTCACTGTGAAGTGTGTGTGCGTGTGTTTTTTTCTAGTAAACATTTTAATTAAAAAGGACAAATTATTACAAAAAGATAAGGAAATAATATTATGGCCGGAACATGGGTCTAAAACAGCTACAATCAACAGTCTGGTTGGCATTTGTTAAATCACCCGGACCCTAGTATTTGTCCGGTGCGTCTTATACAATTATTTAAAGGAGAAGATCAGAAGTAAACATAGACCACCTGTTTATTTCAGTAACAGGAATAGTTAAGACTGCCACCAGGACTATGTTGTCTGGATGGATAAGATCCATTTTTAAAGTTGCAAATATAGAAGCACCTCCGGGCAGTATGCGTTAAGCAAAATTTACAAAATGCGAGGCCGCTACGCATTATTCCAAAAGATATTCTACATTATTCAATAAGTCAAAATTGTTAATGTATTTTGGTTTCCGAGATCCGCAACGCCAAAATTGGCCATTTTACGCAAAAATCGCAGTCGAAATGTAATTGGAATAAAAATGGAAACAGAAGAAAGTGAAAAGATATTGGGTTAATCCTTTTCACATAGACCGCATAACGGAATATGAATTCTACAAGTCTTATACAAAAATAAGGTTCTTTTCTGATAAATTCTACGAACACTACTACTACTAGTGTACTAGTAGTAGGGTACTATTATTTATTCTGTGCTACTATTACTATCACCATAATGAGGCGCTCGGAATCAACTACTATTTTGCAGTTTTGCTTGCGCACGCGACGCGACCGACCGCTTCGAGCGTCTGTCATCGACTGGCGCGTGATTCCTCCGGACCGGACCGGAACGGACGTTTCTCGTGTTCTCGTGTGGTCAGCTCCATACAACTTCATACGATATTGATAGGCCCCGCCCCCCGTGCCGAAAAATAACGGACCGGCTACTCGGAGACGTCCGGAGCATGTTTCGGTTGCTTCCGGGTGAAAATCGGGATCGGAAGGCCTCTGATCACATGTAGTCGATGCAGTAAAAACTCATATATTTGTTTGAGCTACGGAATGAATCCGGGGCCGTGTTTTTTCGGGTCCGTGTGATTCCGGATGCATGTAGTCCGAGCCTAAGTATAATATACATATTACGAGGGGCGTTCAAAATATTCTCGGTATTGATACGTTACAACCTCTTTTATATATATATTTGTTACTGGCCGCTAAGATTCATCCATTGAAATTTAAAAAAAGTAAAATTGGAACCGAGATGTTCTTTTGTTTTTCTGCAATTGCCGAACAAACATGAACACCATGAGCGAATTAACAATTTTAACGAAATTAGAGCACCGATCCGTCATAAAATTCTTGACAAAACAGGGTAAAAATCAAAAAACCATAAAAGAGGAAATGGATTGTGTTTACCGTGAGTCTGCTCCTTCTTTATCTACTATTCAAAAATGGTCAAGCGAATTTAAGCGTGGAAGGGAGAGTATTGAAGATGACCCTAGACCTGGCCGGCCTGTAGTGGCTACCTCACAAGAAAATATTGATAAAGTGGAAAAACTTATATTGGAAGACGGCCGAGTGAAGGTAAAATCTATAGCTCAAGTAACCAATCTCTCTATTGGTACCGTACATGACATTATACATGACCATCTTAATATGTCAAAAGTAAGTGCAAGATGGGTTCCGCGAATGCTGACGCTTCTTCAAAAGGATATGCGTGTGGCTTGCTGTTCAGATTTTATCGACCTGTGTGGTGAAAATCCCGATGAGGTGCTGCAAAAAATAGTTACTGGAGATGAAACCTGGGTTCATCATTATGACCCAGAGAGCAAACAGGAGTCCATGCAGTGGCACATTAAGGGTTCAGCTCATCCCAAGAAGTTCAAGGTAATCCCGTCAGCTGGCAAGGTCATGGCCACAATATTTTGGGATTGTGAAGGAGTTTTGCTTATCGATTATAAAGAAAAAAGTGTAAATATCACAGGGCAGTACTACGCTAACGTTATACGTCAATTAAGAGATGCGATCAAAGAAAAGAGGCGAGGAAAGTTAACCAAAGGTGTTCTGCTTCTGCATGACAACGCCCCTGTCCATACTGCTCATATTGCCAAGGCAGCTATTGTTGAATGTGGGTTTGAAACTGTTACTCATCCACCCTATAGTCCGGACTTAGCCCCAAGCGACTTCTTTTTGTTCCCCAATCTTAATAAGGATCTGCGTGGAAATAAATTTTCTGACGATGAAGCGTTGAAGACGGCCGTGGAGGAGCATTTTTACACCAAAGACAAAAAATATTTTTATGAGGGATTAAAAAAAATAATTGATCGATCTTATAAGTGTATGAACATAGGGGGGGAGTATATTGAAAAATAAAAATATCAAACTTTTCGTACTTGTTTGTTTTTATCCACATACCGAGAATATTTTGAACGCCCCTCGTACGTACCTACCTTAACTACGACGTCGGTGTCTAACGTTCTGTTAGGTTTTCAAGTGGGACGTCGTAAGTAGGTACCTACGCTTTTTACGAATTAAAAGACCTCGACAATATTTATCTACAATAGTATGTTGCGCAGAGACGTTCCCGTCGCTGAAGTGCTTCGCCGCGCGCGTGGCGGAGGAGTGCGCGCGCGGCGGCGGCCGCCTGCGC
Source organism: Scoparia ambigualis (assembly GCA_963921215.1). Taxonomy (NCBI): domain Eukaryota; kingdom Metazoa; phylum Arthropoda; class Insecta; order Lepidoptera; family Crambidae; genus Scoparia; species Scoparia ambigualis. The sequence goes on along the minus strand of OY992509.1, from coordinate 37,885,111 downwards.
ACGGCGGCCGGCCGCGCGCGCGCATTCCCGGCGCTGGCCGCGGCCGGGGGCGGGGGCGGGGGCGGGGGCGGGGGCGGGGGCGGGGGCGGGGGCGGGGGCGGGGGCGGCGAGGCGCGGGGGCGGGCGCGCGCGCTCAGGCAAGCCGTGAGCTTCGTGGTGCAGGGTGAGTTAAGTGAAGTAAGAGATCGATTGCTTCGATGGCACACAGCTGAGCGTGCGCGTGGTGCAGGCTCGGCGGCGGACGTGTGCAAGCTGGCGATGGTGCGCGCCGACGAGCGGCTGCGCGCCGCGCGCCCGCCGCTGCGCGCGCGGCTGCTGCTGCAGCTGCACGACGAGCTGGTGTGGGAGCTGCCGGCGCACCAGCTGCGGCACACTGCCGGTAGCTCACTACACTATTTCCGATTCTTTTATCTTATCTTAATTTAGTAGGAACTGCAGAGGTTCCCCTCTGGCACTCCCGCCCTTTCAATAATCGAAGTCCGTAAGCGGCGACCTCTCTGGGTGCAAACCGAAAGGCGCCTGACATGTTATCGAGTGGTGGTGTCGCAGAGGTGGTGTCGGCGGCGATGGAAACGTGCGGCCAGCAGTGCGGCGTAGCGCGGCTGCCCGTGGCGCTGCGTGCGGGCCCGCACTGGGGCGGCCTGGAGCCCTACCCGCTGCACACGCCCGCGCCCTAGCCGCAGCTCGTGGGCAAACACTGGGGCGGCCTGCAGCCCTACGCGCTGCACCCCCCGCGCCCTAGCCGCAGCCCGTGGGCCCGCACTGGGGCGGCCTGCAGCCCTACGCGCTGCACCCCCCGCGCCCTAGCCGCAGCCCGTGGGCCCGCACTGGGGCGGCCTGCAGCCCTACGCGCTGCACCCCCCGCGCCCTAGCCGCAGCCCGTGGGCCCGCACTGGGGCGGCCTGCAGCCCTACGCGCTGCACCCGCCCCAGCCGTAGCCAGCCTAGGAAGGATTACCCACCCTCGACCTTCCTTGAAACCTATTTTACTTGTTGTTTTGCAATTATTTCGAAATAAAATACTTAACTCGACACTCATTAGTTTTATTCGAATTATAAAATTCAACGTACGCTATTTTGTGCAGTCTGTCGTAAATATAGCTCACATAACATTATCTCTTAGATAGAAAGGAGAGATTGCGTCCACGAATTATTTAACCTCTTTCAAAATAAATACCCTGTTCCTTTACACATCCAATCTATGCTCGTACACAATCGTGTCACAGAGACCAAAAGGTCCGGATTTCTGTCTACGGTCCGGATAGACTACTCGGATTTTTTATATTCATTTCCCAATGAGGAAACCGAATTTAATATTTTATTATTATTGTACAACGTTAGTCGGAAAGGGGGTACTAAGACGCGGACAACTGAAAGTGCTACTATGAACTGTTATATTGCAAATAAAAACTTTGCGAAAAACATTCATATTTTATGCATATTCATATTTAAAAAATGTACAACCCTGAAAAGGGGCGGGGCTAACGCCACTTGTTAACCCCGGAAATGAACTCAAACAGCTGACCGCCAGAGCTACCATAGCGTTATTTCTTATAAAATCTTAAAACAGCTGTTAATCTAAAATTATCCATTTTTTAGGAAAAGTCCTTAGACAAAAGTTATTTACTATCATGTATATTTTACCTTCCTTTCGGCATAGTACCCCCTTTCCGACTGACGTTGTATATTATATAACTATATACCTAATAAGTAGGTAACACATTTTTCGGAAAATAGAGGAACCATGTCTTTTATTATAATATTACAAAGGGCAAAAACAAAAGTAAAGCAATAAACAAGACTAAGTCCTCTTCCTCACCGGATCGGTGCCGTTGCTTTATACCGTGTTTGTTTACTGAGCGCATGTAATCAAATGAGACTTTTCAGACAGAGTCGTTTCGGTACAGATTTTTTACCGAGCGCATGTGAGCGTCAGTTAGCAGCCTTACCACGGAATTAGATGGTCTTGACTACGTCAAAGATTGTATATAAATAGTGACGTATAGCATATAAATAGTGAAACTATAGTTCAAAAGACATTTGAGTATTTTGGAGTGGCTGCTAACTTGACGTCAAGTTAGCAGGAACCTTAAGAAATACAGTTCGGATCAATGTAATTAATATGTCAAAAAACTGCATAAATAGTGAATCGCACACGCACAATTTCAATAATAATACTTCAATACAAGCCGAGATATTAAGGTCTCTAAGTGGACTGCTAACTTGACGTTACTTGCGATGGCGATTCCCGAGGAACAGGTACAAGTTTTAAACATAACCATCAACTGCCCTGCCGTGGGCCTCCCGATCATTTCATCCACCCAAGTAAGCCGCATTTTCTCATATCCCCAACGAGTCCCTTTCCGAGTATTATGTAGGCGCCGTACTAGCGTCGACATATGTATGGTCCAATCGAGCTCGGATAATAACCCGGCGACCTCCAATATTTCACATTTTGGTCCATTTTTTATTTAAATCAATAGCATTGAACCGAGGATATGTATTGACACATTCAAAAAAAAATATTTCACTTTTTTGCTTGTACCTGTTCCTCTGGAATCGCCATCGCAAGTAACGTCAAGTTAGTACCCACCTCATGATTAAAATAAAGTTTAAACCTTATTACTGTGGAGCAAAGTTCAAGATTGATGATTGATGATAATCAAGTTTGACATCAGTATCAGTTGCATCACAGGATGTTATTAAACTCGTTAACCGACTGACGAGAAAGAGGTTAAGTTATTACATTATGTAAAATTATCAACAAAAAAGGGATTGGATTAAAACAAAAAGTGGTTCATTGTATTATACCCGTTTTTAAGGTTTGCCTTTTGTTCATTTACATACTGTATATTTGTTTAAAACTTGTACCTGTTTCTCTGGAATCGCCATCGCAAGAAAGGTCAAGTTAGCAGCCCACTTAGAGACCGTAATATCTCGGCTTGTATTAAAGTACTATTATTGAAATTTTGTGTATACGATTCACTATTTATGCACAGTTTTTTAACATATAAATAACATTGATACGAACTGTATTTCTTAAGGTTCCTGCTTACTTGACGTCAAGTTAGCAGCCCTACCAAGATACTCAAATATCTTTTGAATCACAGTCACTATTTATCACTACTTATACACAATTTTTGACGTAGTCAAAATTATCTAATTCCTTGGTGAGGCTGCTAACTTGACGCTCACGAGCGCATACGCGCGCCTCTGCATAAGACCGAGCGGCCGCCTCCCGCCTTACCCCCGCCAGCTCCGCCGCGCGCCTCACACGTCACGGCTGCGCAATATCGAATGAACAATACCCTACCGAAAACATCCAGAGCCTGTCAGGAAAGGTTTTCAGCATAAAATGGTGAGGAAGAGGCCTTACCAAGTCAAAACTTATTTGTAGAAACATATATCTCCCATAGTTATTTAAATATCTCATCTTATCACTAGTGTATCAAACAGATCTTAATGTAGTAATCGGAGATTAATATATCAGATCTTACAAAGAAAATAAAGTATCTTAGAACATGTTTAGTTTTACTAACTCATTATAAAAATTTCAAGTTTAGTTATCATTCACAACATTTTAATTTAAACAGCTTTGTATTGATGTGTGTAACAAGTTTCAAGAAAGAGCATTGTACAAGCGAGAGCAAGCAGTAGGTAGGATATTTTCTTTCAAGGGAAGACGTTCTGGAACTGTATTTGGATCACTTGTTTATTATGACTTAATATATACGTACAGCATTTATTTGAGTTTTGTAGCAGTTACTTTAATACAAAACGAGTAGAATATACTAAATGTAAAAAATATTATTCATTTGTACGTGTATTATTATTATACGTAAAACTAAACTATTTAAGTACTTACATACGATACGAAAACTATTGTTTTCATGTATTAACATTCATCACCTCATCATGTAAAAACCTTAAAAACATAGAATTATAGGAATGGTAATGCTATGGCTAAGTGGGGCGGGCGATAACGGGTTCTTACTCTATCGGCAAAAATATTATGAAAACATATTGTAACATCTTTTTCTATAAGTAGTACTTACAATTTGAAATCGTAATATAATATTATTTTACTTTTTAATTATTTAAATCTAGAAAACCGTTATTATGAATACACAACAATTTGTCAGGGTAATAGGCACTTTTCGAATGAACTTTACCAATTATACTAATTTCAAAATAAAGTTTTCAAAGATTGTCTCCACCCGGCCGCGGCAGCCGGGCAGCCGGCTCGCGCACGAAGGGTCCCGCATTCTGAACTAATATCTAATTATTATTATAATTTAACCAGCCAGCTTATAGTTTAGTCAAATGAGATATTTTATACTTAAATCACAAAATTCAGATCAAACCCTTTCAACGAACGTTTACCGCTCATCGTAGGGGTACTTAAAAGTAGACTTTGTTCTAGATACACTCGCGTCTGTGTAAATATAAATGAAATAAATTACAGTCTTCGTCCGTAGGTTCCTAATAAATTATGGAGTTACTACCACTAAGGTGCTCAGAATTTCCCATGATTGAAAATGTAAAGTGTGCTAATGTCACGAGCGCTCACGGAGCTACCATACCAGCCTCGCGTTCCCGAAGCGGGATCATAACTTGACGCCGATCTGCGTGAAGAGCCGCTGGTGCCTGACAGCGGTTGCGGCCGCGGGCAGCGCGTGCAGCCCGTCGCCGCCGCGCGCGCGCGCGTTGGCGGCCAGCACGCGCGCGCGCAACGCGTTCTTGGCTTCCTGCGCGTGCACCAGCATCGTGTAGCGCGACAGCTCGCGCGGGAACCTGCCGGCGAGCCATTACATTACACCTAGGACTGTTACATACACACAAATATACCGAGATGGAAGAAAACAGTTCAGCAATTTGTAGGGAGACCGAGCGTGTAACATTTTGCGTAGGTACTTTAGACGTCTCGTGTGTAATAATTTAGTGATGAAAAACATAAGCCGCTCGAAAAACAAATTCAAAAGCATCGATTAGAACACGGCACTGATTCTATGCACCGCCACCCCCACCGCACCGCGGCTCCGCTCTGCCCGCTGGCCCCGCCGCCGCCAGGGCTTGGAACCGGTACCCAAAATACAGGTATTATATGGGTAATATCGGTATTTTCCATTTCGGTTCCTGGATACAAATTCTTTCACGAGTACCGGTATAGTGCCGTTAATAGTACCGGTATCTATCTGCGACGTTGCCAGTCTGTTTGCCACGTGATAATTAGTAGTGCACCGAATGCACTGCAGCCGTGCGAAATGCGACGTGCCATCTTGTGTTAGTGCACAAACGCAGCGCTCGCAGTCGCATCGCAACTAAGTTTTCATTCCAATCTCGAGAACGTAACAGGAGTGATGAATTATTAGAAAAATTTATATTTAAGTAATAAAAACGATGGGGCGAAAAAAACAATGTTTAACTAGGTACTTTCAAGTAAGTGCTTAGAATAATAACGCTATAGAAACCAAGTTCGCGCGCCTATTTTGAAGCACATTAATTGGAGCCAGAAATGGCACCAAACGCCGGACCGCTCCGTAGTGTTCAATGTCACAGCGCGCCGAACGTGTCTCGCGAAAACAAAAAAAATGACGGTTTGTGCAGTTAAATTGTGTCACAACACATCTGAAAAACAAAAGAAGTGTAATAACATCACTTTTCACAGGTAAGCTTTCAGTATTTCATAGTATCTTGTAGTGAATTAGGTCAAAATATAAACGTACTGCAGTTTGATTTTTTAAGTTAAAGCCTCGGTAGCAGCGGCTGCCGCAGTGCTATCTCTTTCATATTCATAGAATTGGAAAGAGACAGCAGATCACGGCCATGCGCGCACGTCACGCGTGTGTGAATCGGTTTAGTGCTTCATTTTTGACAGAGCGCTTGTATGAAGACTATCTTTCTATAGCGTTATTAAACACTTGACCGTCATTAGAAGCTTCTAATATTGAGATAGGCATATCCGTTTCCCGTCGTATTTTCCTTCTCTTTCTTCCGGTATATCGCTGTCTCTCTCGCTCATCCCACTCAGTGGCGTCACCAGGTGGCGCGGTGGGGGAACCAGGAGATTTCACACCCGTGCCCATTTGTTCATCATTGGCGTCAAATTTCCCGTCGGCGTAGCTTGTGCACTACATAGTGATCAAGTGACAAAGAAATAGAATTATTTTTATTTAAACTACAACACAGTTCTCGTGAGTTTCTACAATACACGTGAGTACTTAGAATAGTTTCTTAACTTAACGGTGTTACCGTTCGCTGAATTTATAATTTAAACTTATCTGGTATATCAAACTTTTTATTTTACCCGCCAGAGATGTAGATACACCTTTCCTTTTAAGATAAGAAAGCATTCGAGTAAAGATAGTATTTTTAAAAGTGTTTTTTGTGTTTAATACGTGGTATCTACCCTCCAGGCACTTTCTTTTTATTTTAGATAAGAAACCGATAATTAGTGCTTACATTAGATAATGAGAAAAATGAATTGTAGCTAAGCGGCTATAGCTAGTCCTTCTAACAATCCCGATCGCATCGGCGAAAGTTGAGTTCGAGTTAGTCGTCATCGTTCAAAGAAGCATGGTCATCGTACCTACCCGCCTTTCATGACGATAACGACAATGTGTCAATGTGCTTTTTCGGACGTTAGAGGAAATCTTACAACGATTGTTGCACCTCGCAGGTGTTACCAATACTAACTAAAACAGTTAACAATTTAAATATTCCATGTAGTGATCTAGATTTGATTTTTGATTTTAAAAGTAAACTAAAAGAGCCAGCTAGGCCTTAAGCACCAATATTCTGATAAATTGGTGCACAACCAATAACTTTTGGTATTTTAAAACTAAAAAGATATTTTTAATAATTGTCTGCGCAGTTTACTAGTTGGTCGCAAACATCTGATGCCTCTCTTAGAGGTCTTATTTTCAGTGGTGATTAGGTTGTAGACTGAAACTATAAATATACGAAAAGAGGATAGGTACTCATAAAAATGTAAAAGACCCTCTAATGCTTGCTAGTTTGAATAAGATTCTACCTTCAAACACACATTTGTTTAATTCTGAACAGATTACAGTTGCATTAGAAAAAAAAAAAAAATTGTCCTGTTAGAAAACTTTTTGGCCAGTTATTAAATCTGGTACTGGGAATGCCTCGCAAGCAAAACCTGTACTAACAACAAACGGTTACCTTTCGCAAGGGCAAACTTCTTATAGTGTACCATCGCGTTGTTCTTCTGGTTCATGGGACAGACACACGCACAGCATGCTGTGAACCGCCCTCGCAGGGCGCTTACCAAAATTAATGTCCTCCGCAAGGACATACTTATGGCAGCCACGAACCATATCGTGGCGATAATCTGCCCGCCCTCGCAGGGCGCTTACCAAAATCAATGTCCTCCGCAAGGACATACTTATGGCAGCCACGAACCATGTCGTGGCAATAATCTGCCCGCGCTCGCAGGGCGCTTACAAAGGTAAATGGTTATACATGAGTGTTCGCGGTTTTGCGAGAAGATACATATAAGGTGACTGCTAGAAACCGCAAAAAACTTCTAGGGCTGGTCAGGTCAAGTGTTTTAAACATGACAAAAATGACAAAAAAGAAATTCGTGTTTTTTTATTTTTTATTAAATAATTCATTTTGTAAATTTTAATTAGAAGGTCTTTGAGTATCTAATTAATTTTAAACCATTAGCATAAGTAAAATAAAATTAAAAACAATTAAAAATAACGATTATTTACAACACGCAGGCAATGAACGGCTGGCCGGCCGACTGTTGACCCGTGCGCGTTGTCAGCTGGGCGATAAGTACCTACGTTAGTCTGCAATCTTTTGAAATGTGCGTAGGTATAAGGTGCAGTTAAGTCCAACGACTATCGATAGCATCAAGTTAAGTTATGGCCACATTTTAACTGTAATTATGATAAGTCAATCCTAGTAAAAATCGATCACACCACACATTATGAGAAGTTACAATTATCTTTCCTTACAAATGAAAGATCAATGGGTAGTTTTCTAATGTCGCGTCCGTACGCTAAGCACTTGCCGCTAACTCCAAACCAAATGACCAGATGACCATTCATGTCCTCGACAACTAAACAGCTTAAAGCATTGTGATAATAAGTATCAGTCTTACCTATTTATTTACCCTAAATTAAGTTAAACTAATGTCTCGCAATAAAGGCAACGTTAATACCTAAAAAGCTGTGTAATTAATAGGTGTCGGTAGGTACTTACATGGTGTTAGATAGCATTCCAGTTTATTACATCAGCGAACAGGAAAGGTGATAAGCTTCCCATCACACATAGCAGGCTTTGGACTGTCAAACTAATGTAATAATAATTAAATAAAAGTGAAAACCTGTGCTAAAATTTCGTAAATAAATTAAAATTTATTAAAGGACGAACTAAAATAACTTTTGTGATCGGCACATGATTATTATTACACTAATTCGGCGTGTTTAAAAGTTTATGTATTATGTATTTACAAGTCTTATTTACACCTTAAAACTAAAAAACTCTCTCTTCGTTTAAGCGCATAGCACCACTTACTACCTCGTCACTCTCACGATAGCAAAATAGCATCTCAAGATATTGCTGGTTCGTATACCTAGGCATTTTTACGCACACGCGACGCGACGCGAATGCACCAGAATGCATACGTTGACTGCCGAAAAAATCAAAGCAGCCGTGTGTAGGTCACGTGATTAGGGTTGGCACGCACAAGAAAATAAAACCATTACTTACTTAGATCCTAGAAGTTACTGACATGTCAAAACTTTGGCCTTTTGTTGATAACAAACTCTTTCACATTTTTTTTACAAACATGAATAGACAAACTTAAATAATTAAAGCTATCGTCCAAACTTGCATATTAAGCGAATTTACAATTATAAAAGTTATTAGATTAGATCAATAATTTATCTGTTAATTTTTATTAGTTAATTTGGTAAACCAAAAAACTTATACTATCAAGTAAATGTTAATAAATCTGGATTGCAATTCAATAGAAAAAGAAAACAAAAACTTTAATTATCTATAACCACAACGCACCAGCAGGTTTACATTGTACACAAACTAACACACTTGGAATATCAATTCTAAGATTAACATGTTACTGTATTGACTACAGTTTTATGGGATTTGTTGTGTTGCTCGTAAAAGTTTAAAAGGATCATAACATAATGGTTAAACAAGCTACTGATGGTAATGATTGAGATTCAAACTGGTACGCATCGCATCACTACTAGTGCGACTAGCTGTTTTTGGTCTGCATCACGTGAATTAAGAATTAAGAAAAATAAATCAACAACAAAATTAGGTCTTTTTATGTGGATGCTACATAGGTACTTGAAATCAATTTATTAATTATTCGCGCCACCGTTTCTTTTTTCTAATAAACAACGTTTTTCTTTTATCACGAATTCTTATCTTATTAACATTGAGATATTAAAACGTCGAAAAAAGTTTACTACCTCAGATGGGAATCGAACCCACATCCTCCGCAATCCGGGAGGCGGGCGGCGTTAACCACTCCGCCATCTAGATATTTTTTGACATGTCAAAATTTTTCAACGCAATTTGTGTTTTAAGCAACAGTGTCTCATCAAACCTCTTTTACTTTACATCCATTACACAATTTACACACGATATGAATTACGAATTCGAATTCATATCGAAAAAGAACCGCTCATAGTTAGCGGCAGCCCTAAATAGATATGGATCGTCGCAAGCGTCTTTGAAGAAACGCCGCCACACACAGTGTTGCCAAATTGACGGATTTCTTGTCAGATCTGCCGGACTGCATGCGAATGCAAGCGACACATAAGACGCTGTGCGCATGACTGTGATCTGCTGTCTCTTTCCAATTTTATGAATATGAAAGAGACAGAGTCATTCTCATCGCAGCGGCACCAACTTTACGACTTTAACTTAGAGAATCGCACTGTGGCACTGCGCTGCGCTGTCTGGAGTGCGTTCCGTCGTTCTGGGTGTAGTTGTTTGGTTAAAGTTTAACTCGTTTGAGTTGCAACTGAGCCACGGAACGATCGAGTTGTTTTTATAACCTCTTCTGAAGTATTCCTGTCCAAAACGAGAGAAAACTCTTCTTTTGTCTACATTTTTTCCACTTTTATACAATATTTAAACCTAATTATTAAAAAGTAAAACAATACGAAACAAACAGGCCGAATTTTTCGAGACGTTTTGACATAAATTACAAAATTTGACACTTTAACAATGATATAAACGTCAAATAGCTGTCAGAGTGAAAAACAACCATCTGATTTGATGGTTGTTAGGTTGCTGCGCTCTGAGCCACAGAACGGATGAAACTACGCTCTGACAGCCGTCAGAGTAAAATTTCACCAAGCCACGGAACGCGTAGAGCGCGCGCCGGAGTGCGCTCGAGTGCACTCGAGTGAAGCCACGGAACGCAGCCCTGGGCTGAGTCAGTCACTGAACTCACTGATTCTCATGCGCAGCAGGTGTGTTCAGTTTCCTCGGGGAAATTTTGTTGTGTAGTGTAGGTACCTAGTTGTGTTGTAGTATGTGCGGTGCATTTGTGTATGCGCGATTAAACTAATAACTAGTATGAGTTAATTAGTGAAGGATTAGTATTATTATGAATAGGCTATCGTGAAAAAAGTAATCAGTTCAGTAACAAATTAATGATTTGAGTAACAAATGGGTGTTAAGTCGTATTAAGACTTGTAGGTAGAATAGGTGGTGTTGTTTTAAACAAGTTGAATAAGTGTAATAATAAATATGTGCCGATCACAAAAGTTATTTTAGTTCGTTCTTTAATAAATTTTATTTTATTTAAGTACTTACGTAATTTTGGCGGAGGTTTAATTTTTATGTAATATTACATTAGTTTGAAAGCCTGTTAAGTGTGATGGGAAGCTTATCACCTTTCCTGTTCGCTGGAATAAACTGGAATGCTATTTAACACCATGTAAGTACCTACCGACACCTATTAATTACACAGCTTTTTAGGTATTAACGTTGCCTTTATTGCGAGACATTAGTTTAACTTAATTTAGTGTAAATAAATAGGTAAGACTGATACTTATTATCACAATGCTTTAAGCTGTTTAGTTGTCGAGGACATGAAAGGTCATCTGGTCATTTGGTTTGGAGTTAGCGGCAAGTGCTTAGCGTGCGGACGCGACATTAGATAACTACCCATTGATCTTTCATTTGTAAGGAAAGATAATTGTAAGTTCTCATAATGTGTGGTGTAATAGATTTTTACTAGGATTGATTTGAAATTACTTTCATACACTTATCATAATTACAGTTAAAATGTGGCCATAACATAACTTGATGCTATCGATAGTCGTTGGACTTAATAACTGCACCTTATACCTACGCCTAATTCAAAACATTGCAGACTAACGTAGGTACTTATCGCCCAGCTGACAACTCGCACGGGTCAACAGTCGGCCGGCCAGCCGTTCATTGCCCGCGCGTTGTAAATAATCTTTATTTTTAATTGTTTTTAATTTTATTTTTCTTATGTTATTGGTTTAAAATTAATAAGATACCCAAAGACCTTCTAATTAAAATTTACAAACTGAATTATTTAATAAAAAATCAAAAAAACACGAATTTATTTTTTGTCATTTTTGTCATGTTTAAAACACTTGACCTGACCAGCCCTAGAAGTTTTTTGCGGTTTCTAGCAGTCACCTTATATATGTTAATATAATGCTAAATGTACCTTATTTAATTTTATTTTATTTTGAATAATATGTTTAATTATTGTAATTGGTATTTAACCGTTTTAATAAAATTTAATAAATAAATGTCCTCCGCAAGGGCATGCTTATGCGGTTATGCCAGCACGAACCATATCGTAGCTATAAACCGCCCTCGCAGGGCGCTTACCAAAATCAATGGTAATATTACTTGAGTGTTTGCGGTTTTTGCGAGAAGATGCATGTATGTTAATGTAATGCTAAATGTCCCTTATTTTATTTGAATTTGAATAATACGTTTAATTGTTGTAAATGGTTATGTAAACGTTTTTAATTAAATTAAATAAGTAAATTTCCTCCGCAAGGACAGACTTATGCCAGCCACAAACCACATTGTGGCTATGAACCGCTCTCGCAGGGCGCTTATCAAAAACAATGTATTCCGCAAGGACATGCTTATGCCAGCCACAAACCACATCGTGGCTATGAACCGCCCTCGCAGGGCGCTTACCAAAATCAATGTCCTCCGTAAGGACATGCTTATGCCAGCCACGAAGCACATCATGGCTATGAACCGCCCTCGCAGGGCGCTTAACAAAAACAATGTCCTCCGCAAGGACATACTTATGCCAGCCACGAACCACATCCTAGCTATAATATAAACAACGGAGGCTGTTCTTACTTTCGATCCCCAGGATCATAGGCTTGGCAGCTCTATCAATCAGGACAAAAACGTCCATCTTCTCTGCTAACAGAGGTAACAAAAGACGTAGACAATGACGCTCCCAAATTTCAAGCCGGTCAATTTGCACTTTATCGACACCGTTGGGACTAAATAGGTGCTCCAAGTTTTCTTTCATAACACAAAGGTATCGAATACCGTTTTATCTGAAGCCATCGCTCAAGGTTCCAAACGTTACAATCGACAGTTGTTACACGCTTGTATCGGACAAAATGTCTGCAATGCTGACACAGATGAAGGAACAGGTTTCTAGAAACAGTAAGTTTTTTTTTTCCAAACTTCGTTTTAACCCAGTTCTTAGTACCAAAGAGCACTCAAGAAAGGTCACTCCGTCCAATTTTTAACCTGAAGTCGTTAAATTATTATATGAATTCCGGACTGTGTACGGCCAAGAGACGAGATGTACAAATTACTTTTCTCAGACCTAGGTACTACCATCTGACTATAGCCAAATCCCACAATGGTTTCTTCATCTGTTCTACAAAGGCGAATTACTAAAAATTATATGCCTTCCATTTGAGATGAGCACGGCAATGTTTTCTTAGACTATTATCTTTTAGACATAAAGACCAGATGGTTCTGTCCAGACATGCCAACATTGTAATAGAAACACTTACTTATTTTGGTGCCCACATAAACTTCAAAAAGTCTGTTTGACCGCCCTCGCAGGGCGCTTACCAAAATCAATGTCTTCCGCAAGGACATACTAGGATACATGGAGGAATCACAAGCAAATACATACCTACATATACTCACGACTGTTATCCCCGAAGGGTTAGTCAGAGACCAGGCAATGAGGACCGCAAAAGCAGTCCTCTGCCATAGTCTACGTTTCACCAAATGATAACTGCACATGTACGTGACAAGTGATGAGCCTATCGCCGCTCTATGATGTTGGGTGTATGTGCAATCTATGGTCCGTTAGTCGCCTTTTACGATACCTAAGAGAAGAAATTGGGCGGTAAAATAGACTCTACCTTACGATGTAGTTAAATGTATTGGTAGCTAAAAATTATCAGAAACACCAATACATATACCTCCACCAACATTCTTTTTGAAAACCGTTGCTTCAGGATTAGGGGGTCACAACTCAACAATTCTGCCCAATCGGGAAGGTGGAGTACATCCGAACAAAAGCTGCACTGCAATCAAAAAGAAAAGCGGGCTGTTCTAAGTCTTAGAATTACAAGCATCGAACACGAAGCCTGCGACAATTTTATTTTAATCCTCCAAATTGCCAACCAACAAATGACCACCAACCAAATTGTGGTCAAAATTCATTACATTCCAGGGAAATTGAACAGCCATGCAGATGAACTGTCTCGACATAGCCAAGCTCTGGAGTGGCATCTACTGCCAGAATTCACACAAACGATATTCGCGAAGTGGGCCTGGCCTGTAATTGACCTGTTTGTATCCAAGAACGCTCGAGTAGTGGGTAAACTATGCAGATCTATCTCAATGATTACGAAGCGATGTTTCACAATGCTTTCAGCCTGAAGTAGAACGCTTCCCTCTGGCTTGGAAATTCGCACCACCTTCCCTCATCCCCCGGGTGCTAGCACACCTCAACAGGAATTTATCTGATTGTGGTACCCCTTGCTGCCTCATTCACAGTATGGAATTCAAAACGTAGACGCCTGGTAGACATAACCACAGGCCTGCCAACCCCCAAGGTTCAAGACATGACGTTGAAATTTGGTGTGCTTAAATGATATATCGTTATGGAACCACAAGCAAATTTCCCTACTCAAGCGTCCGGTTATTATAAAACCATATGTTGTACAGGGAGGGCGTTAGCAGCAGCAGCGGCACCATCCACACGCGGAACGCGTACCAAATGGGTCCAGTCAGTCCAGTTTTTGGCAGATTTACACTTAATATTTTAAATCTTTCTTACAATACTATACACTACCATAAATTGTCGTTTTTACTTTATGCAGCGCACAATTGTTTGAAAATCTTAGTGACGAGGTAATTAGTTAAACATGTTTTAAAATCAATCTCAATTAAACATTTAAAAACAACAAAACCTCCTTTTTCCAGGTTTTAGTAATATTAGTCTGTAGACCTTTGTAATGTATTTCAAACCTAGAATCAACTAGATTTCAAACAGTTCGTAACACTGCAATATTATTGTCGCATTGCTCCTTTGTTACCTTGCTGTGGACACCAAACATTATTTTGTTCAGGACAATGCAGTAATATTATGGCGACAGTTTGGGTCAAAAACTGACTGTAGGGACTACAGACAAACAAGCTAGAAATGGCTACTGGTTAAAAGGATCAATAAATATTGTACAAAATGGCTAAACTAATTTATTTAAAACTTCGAGTGGTTCACCTGTCACCTGTTTCAAGCACTGTGGTAGCTAGATGGATATTACAGCCACACCTGGTTGTGTTTTGCTCCGCTGTAGCATCTACAAACTAGATTGATATGATTTACCCATTGAGGATATACTAACTATTGGTAGTTGAAGATTAGTTACCTAATACTTTTCACAAGGTTTATTGTCATGAAATATTGATTCAGGCGTCACGAAGTTTTTCATTTTTTTTATTTTTACCCTGTAAAGTGATTGAAATCAAATAGTAAACAATATTTATTTTCTAATAATAATGTTCGTTTACATGGTTTACAGGCTAAATTATTTAATTGTTCATCAATGACTGGCCAATTATTTTCTTACGTGACTTAAATTGTAAATAAAGAGTACTTACTTAATTAAATCTCTTATTATAACTTTTTGTTTAAACCATAATCATATGATTAACTCTCTCGCACTTATTGTTTAATTTATTTCTCACATTGGCGTTTTCACCAGGCGATAACAAACAGGTCTCAATATTATAAGCTTCTAATGACGGTCAAGTGTTTAATAGACGCGTTTTACCTGAAATAAAACGCATATTAAATACTTACCTCATTAGAAGCTTAGTTTTTATTTCCGCCTGGTGCTTAATGCATATTTCGACGCAATGATGAACAAATGGGCACGGGTGTGAAATCTCCTGGTTCCCCCACCGCGCCACCTGGTGACGCCACTGAGTGGGATGAGCGAGAGAGACAGCGATATACCGGAAGAAAGAGAAGGAAAATACGACGGGAAACGGATATGCCTATCTCAATATTATAAGCTTCTAATGAGGTAAGTATTTAATATGCGTTTTATTTCAGGTAAAACGCGTCTATTATTCTAAGATTAAGTGAAGTTGGCAAAACGAAAAAGTCAAAATGCGGTCCGGGTGTCGCAAAGGGGGTGCATAAAAAATACACTGTATTTTTTTTTACAAACTGACGAAAAACATTGCTATCCAAGAGATAGAAAATTTCCAAAAAAAGTTTGAAAAAATTGTAAAAAAAAGACAAAAATTTTCAGTTGATTTAAAAATTAAATAAGCTAAAATCTATCGAAATTTTGCCCCCCTGTAGAACCCAGCAGGTGTGAGCAGTATCCGATGTACTTCTAAAAAAAAAATAACTTTTTTCTTTAAAAAATTCACGCTGCGCTTCGCGATTGTCTTAAAGAACAATGGCCACGGTCCATACATTTGAAAACCTGTTTACGAGTTAATTTGTATAAATAAATCCTCTTCATAGCAAAATGTGATCGTTATTTGTCATTATTTAAGGATCTGAAGTCAGATTTATTAATAAAGGTCTAGGAAGTCTAAAAATAACACTTAAAGGTTTGAGGTTAGAAATCTTTTTTTATCGTATTTTGACATTATGCCATTCTAATTAAGTAACCTATAAAAGGTACCATTTTTATTAAAATTAATTCTCTACTAACACATTACATTGATAAACCAATAATAATATGTAATTTTTTCATGAATGAAGAATTACTTCCGTGTACTTTTTAACAGACTTCAAAAAAGGAGGAGGTTCTCAATTCGGTTGTATGTTTTGTTTTTTTTATGTTTGTTACCTCAGAACTCAGTCATTATACACCGATTCAGAAAATTCTTTTTTTATTTGAAAGGACAAACTTCCAGATTGGTCCCATTTTTATCAAAATCCAGTTCTGATGATGGAATCCTCAGGAATTGAGGGAAATCCTTAAATATTGTAGGTATACCTATAGCGATTTTGGTATTTTCAGCAATATGTCAAGAATTTGCATTCAGAAAGTATCATTTGATGAAGTAGAACTGATGAAGAAGACCACAGAATGTCATTGGAACTCCTCAATGATAAGTATTTCACGGGTGGCGATAAGATATCTCGATTAAGATAGTTAAGCGACTGTGACGAATTAAAAGAAGGCAGGTTCCGAAACTCAGTTCTGATTGTGGAATCCTTGATGAATTGAGGGAACTCCTCAAATATTGTTGGCATACCTATAGCGATTTTAGCGCCACTGATTTGAGACGTTGCATACATTTTGTATTTACATTAGAGCGGGCCGTGTCCGGATCATGCACGGTGTAATATGAACTGCTTCATACAAAATGTATGCAACGTCTCAAATCAGTGGCGCTGTCCGGGCCCGGACGGGACACGCCCCGTGCACGGCCCGCTCTAATATAAATCACCCTAACGATTAAAATGACTATAAATTTAATATAGAGTACCTTCAATTCACATTGTAATCAAGCAACAAACACATTGCTGACGATTTGCTCTGTTTAGACTAGAGTTCGCGCTTAGCGTTATTTTCTTCTACAGTGCGGGTAGTCGGATATTTCTTATAATTTCTTTAGTTTTTGTGCATTGTTTGGTTAGACACATACATTTTTGCTGCTTTATTCGGTCAATAATGGATGCGACACCCCAGGAGGCAGCTCAAGCTGTAGCACTACTTCAAGCAGGCCTTAGCCAACGTGAGGTCGCTCGAAGACTTCGAATCAGCAGATCTTCGGTGCAACGAGTTTACAGACGATATTTAGAGACTGAAGCATTCGATCGCCGTCCAGGTACAGGCAGACCTAGGGCTACATCAGCAGCAGATGATCGTTATATCCAACTTACTGTTCTGCAAAATCGCCGCCTCAACGTAGTTCAAGTCCAACAGTCTGCGTACGAACGCCAAGTGGTCATAAGTTCAGATACCGTCAGAAGGAGACTTGCTGAACGAAACCTATCTCCAAAGAGAGCTGCAACAGGCTCAGCATTAACTGTAGCCCACCGTAGAGTACGACTTGAATTTGCTCGAGAGCATAGGGATTGGACGTTAGAGCAGTGGGGTAATGTACTCTCAATAATGAGACCAGGGTGAGTCTACAAGGAAGTGATCGAAGTCAGAGAGTATATCGTCGCCCTGGAGAACGTTATTCTCAGTGTTGCATCGAGGAAACTGTTGCTTATGGAGGAGGATCTGTAATGGCCTGGGGTGGCATCTCGTTAACCGCACACCGCAAACTCTGAATACTGATCAAAAACGTTTTTTTCAATTTTGTATTTATTTTCAGCTTAATTTTTTTTTACTTAGAAAATGCCTCTTCTTTGTTATATCCTTAATAAACGGTTAAATTGCTAAATCCCAAAGTGTTTCCATTCATTTTAATCGTCATGAAACGCATTTTCTGTAGGTATATCTTTCATATTAGTACCTAATAGTTTTATACTTTTTGAAAAAATCGGATTAGAGTTCCAATGTAGCGGGTGGCTACATTGGAACCGTAAATAAACCGTATTTGCTGTCCAGTGTATTAACACATATACATATATTAAGCACATTATTGTCACAGACAACAGAATACTAGTTTAATTGTATTATAATTGAACCAATTTGAATAGACTGATAATAATGTAGCAGTATTTTCACACAATAAAGTTATTTTTAAAGGTATATTCAAGTGTGACAATCAATGACATTTGCAACAGAATTGAGGCACTTCTGCCACAATAAATAAGTAAGCTTAAAGGCCTATTCAAACCTGAGCGGTATTCGCTGCCGCTGCGTGCTTCTGCTTGGGTATAAGTACAAAATATGTATTTAAGTAAAATGTATAAAAATCGTTATGGTTGAATGAAATAAAAGTACCTAGGTCTAAGTACTTACGAATAATACCTACTGAAATAACTCTCGTATTAAGGTGGCCACTGACGATCAGTTTTTCCCATCAGTTGAACTGACGTCAGTCCAAAATTTGATCGTGAATGTCGAATCGTCACTCCAGAGTTTTAACTGACGGCGCGACACGTAAAGCCGGCGTGTCGCGCCAAACTGACCGTGAGTGTGTGATCGTCACTCCAATCGAGTCGGTTCGAATTTCTCCAATGAATATATTGATCCTTAGCACCATACAATAAAGTTCAAAATTGATTGTTTCGCGTCAGTTCGAACTTCTCCAATGAATATTGATCCCTAGAGCCAAACACTAAAGTTTAAAATTGATTGTACCGGCCGGTCGAGACTGACGAGCCGGCGTGACGCCAGTGAATGGGGAAATCTGTTTGGCGTAAAACCATTTGCAGTGACGCCACAGTTTTACGCCTGGACTGACGCGCAAAACTGATCGTCAGTGGCCAGCTTAAAGGTCGAACAACGAATTGTATTTACACAAACTCTGTAGTCTATGCACAGAATGCGCCCACTTGATATGAACTCTGCATCTAGAAATCCAAATCGCAAGCCAACAGTGTCCAGTAATCGTGAGCCAAGCCAAGTGTAGTCGGTAAAAGAAGATAATATCGGTGTCAGAAATCAAAAGCCAAAACTCGATAGGTAGTGAAAGAAGACATTATCAGAGTCCAGAGGATAGCTCAAAATCAAAACAACAAACAACAGAACAGAACACAACGACAGATATTTTTTTTTAGTTTTGTTTGTTCTTTCGTTAGGGATAAGGCAAAGTGATCTAGCCCATACAGCCTAGTCTTAAGTATTTCTTCCTTTCTTTCTTTTTCTAATTTATTTTTAAGAGTGAATTATGAATTATTGTGTTAATAATTCTTCTCAAAACGTTAAATGTATTTTAAGTAAT
Source organism: Scoparia ambigualis (assembly GCA_963921215.1). Lineage (NCBI taxonomy): Eukaryota > Metazoa > Arthropoda > Insecta > Lepidoptera > Crambidae > Scoparia > Scoparia ambigualis. The sequence continues at coordinate 37,865,735 of OY992509.1, read as the reverse complement.
AGTAACGCTTCCTATAACTGATATTACCTACCCATAATTTATCAAACATCACGTTCAACTGACAATACAAAGGTGAAACGGAACGCACACTGCCGGCTCACAGGCGGCAGGGTGCGTTCAAAAACCTTAACCTAGTTACTACGCTAGAAATAGAAAACACAATATTACTCCTTGAGCTTTAATGAAACCTAGATAACATGATTTGATTTAATAAATTTAGAGCTATTTTTGCCAATAGCATTTGATTTTATACATTTCCAAAAAAACCAGGTCTATTATGGCCATTGTTCTTTCTAATCTATCACAAATAAAAAAATTAAGGCAACTTTTTATAAAAACGCGAATATCTCGAAAACGGTACGTCGTCGTAGCTAAAATCTAACGAAATTTAACACCCCGTAGAAACGTGAGCGGCATGGCATCCGATGTACTTATCAAAAAAAATAATTCTAAGTGTCGGCTCCATATAAAAATCAACTGAAACATGTTAAAACTATTTTAACGGGACCTAACACGATAAATTTTTGTAAGTAAGTACATATCTACTTACTGCTTGAAGTTCGCTTGTGACCACGGCCGAAGCATCGCGGCCGAAACGTCAAGCAGTAAGTAGATATGTACTTACTTACAAAAATTAATCGTGTTAGGTCCTGTTAAAATAGTTTTAATGCAATGCAACGCGATAGTTTAAAGTCTTATGAAACATATTAAATTTTAAATCAATATTTTTTTCACGATTATTTAAAACTTTTGTTTGGAAATTAATTTTTTTAAATGTTTTTCATTAGTTTGTGAAAGAAAAGTTAAAGAGTGGTATGTGCTGCACCCCCTTTGCGACACACACACCCTATCTAACCTAAAATGCCTGGTTTGTGAAAATATTATAAAGGTAAGCTTCATACACTTCTTGTGTGGTTACCTGGTGTACCGGTATAAGTACCTGTTTTAAACCTGTATAATACCGGTACTACTCACAATCCTACTTACCGGTACTGACTACTCATCGGTTAACCTGTAATCTGTATTATGAACACCGGTATCAAATCGATACCGGTACCTTATTTAAGTCAAAGTACCGGTAATTAAAACTACCGGTATTCCAAGCCCTGCCCGCCGCTAACAAAAACAGTCTGATAAACATTAGAAGCGGGAGGTTGCGTTGCGTGCGCGCTGCGCGGCGAAGTCCAAAACATCGGACCACAGAAATATATCTCGATATATTTCTGTGCATCGGACGTTCGTCTTCGTTGTGAAAAGAAGTAAGTACATATCTTTATTCGCGTGATGACAAACAATTTAGGGTGGATTCGACCAAACTGGAATAAGACTTACTCCGAGATTAGTCTATACAAATTCGGCGTTTAATCTAGGTATAAGACCTTACCAGTTTGGTCGAATCCACCATTACTCGTACATAATTGTCACTCAATTATATTACGCAAGTTATTGTAGGTGCATTTTTATCGGTTTTAAATACTTATCAATAAAAACCGACAGAGGAAAAAAAACCATAACCTGTTTGTTAATAACATTTTGCTTTGCACTACGTCCAATATAACATAGGTAATACATAATAATATAAAAAAGTAATTATTATTACCTCTGCTTTCAAAATCACTTTTAATCGAGTAAGAAAATCGCAGTGTACGTACAGCACTATTCTTACTTTTGATAGAAAAAATGAGAAATCGACCTTGAATAGCATATTTTTAAATCGGTGGTTTTGAACGCACGCCAAGTCTGACTCGTCAAATTAAAGCCGCAATGGAAAACTAGCGTTGGACACACAATCGGGTGTCCATGGGCGGCGGTGATTACTTTCCATCAGGTGACCCGCTTGCTCGTTTGCCTCCTTCTGCTATAAAAAAAAAAAAACAATCGCCCGCTACTGTTTGGATGAAAATAATAAAATAAATCGTTTATTACTTATTATCAGATATTTTAGGACAAACAGTACTTCCCGATGAAAGGAAATACATCGATTAACAGCTCCAACTTTATTGGTAGTGTTTGAACAGTTAATTATTGAACAATGAGTCATTTTGTTTTTAAAACCTGACGTCGCACGCAGGTCGCAGACCGCGGTCGGGAGCAGACTTATAGTGTTGCCATACTGTAGGGACTTAAAATCTGTACATCCGACAACAAAATCCGTACGTGCAATAAATCTAAAACTCCGTACGAAATCCGTACGCAATACATTTAAAATAAAAAGCGAAAACTATTTATACATGACTTTATTATTTTTTTTCATCATGTCACTGTCAACATTCATATCAAAACAAAGGGTATTTCCTAACAATTGTTTTGTGTAAAGAAGTCCTTCGATTGTCTCTGTTCAGAGTTGATTTCGTTGCCTGGTTTTCATTAAATTAATAGTCGACAAAATTCGCTCAACTGCTGCGCTGCCACCTTACTCTTGAAACCGATCGGTATTGGATCGGATTGGTATTATGAAAGTTCGTACTTTTAAGTTACGACATCGATTTGTTTCAGAACTGCCCGTTCTGAAACAAATCTGCCTAAAGTCTATCTAGTCTATACAACACTTTCCCGTCCGCAGAATTGGTGGCTGTTATGATTTTTTCCCAGTAAGCTTCCAAAGCCATCGATTTGTTAAGTGCAGTGATATGTTATTTCTCAAGTCTCTCCATTCTGTATCTAAGGCCAGTACATCTTCGTTATTTAATAAACTTGGAAACAAAAGAGTTCTTTATATTTCTTTAAGAGATGTCGAGAGTGAAAAAATATCGATATATCGATGCATCGATCTTTTTTTTTTTAATTTGTGTATCGCAATTTAAAAGGTGTCGTATCGTTGGAAATCCGAACAATATCCGTACGCAATTTTCATCCGTACGTTTTACTTAAAATTCCTTACGCGTACGGACAAATCCGTACATATGGCAACACTCTGAAGCTCGCGGCGAGCAATGGAGCCGTCGAGGCGTCTTTTCGCCATGCGAGGTACCTACACTCTTTTCTTTTATCTCGATATATTTCTGTGGTTACATCCCTCTCTCTACGATTTGAACTAATTTTTTTTAAAGACAAAAAAGGAATGTTGACATGCGAAGCGGTTCAGGTCGCCGATTGAGCTGTGGGCGCAAGCTAATTTATGTGTCTAAACATAATTTGATTGGGTGTACTCTGAGTGAGTTCTGTAATGTTAGTACTAAGTTTTTTCTTGTTAAATTAAATAGATAATTTTAAATGTAATATCTACGGTTGGAAGGCTAATTGATCCAAGCGACATTTTGTAAAACTTGAGGACGGATTAAAGTTTTTGTTTTTAGAAAAAAAATCATAAATAAACACATAACTAATAGACTTTGATTTATTTAAACCAGTGTATCCCTAATTAAGTAAGGAAGCTTTTTAAGCTGTTACTGTTGGTAATTGTGTATTATTTTAGAAAATTTATGTTGTTTAACCCAAAATGCATCAAATTTAGTTATTTATTGAGAAAGGCAAAATTGTTCAAATGCCTACCGTTAGTAAAATAGTTGAAAGTAAAATGGCTCAAGCATCGACTAAGAATAAATCTGAATTGTGCGCCAAGTTAATTAGCAGTTGAATATGCCCAATAAGCATAATGCAACATGATGGTGTTGCACCAGGCGTGAAGAAAACTGAAGTAGTTTTGATGCAGATGCCCATTAGGGGAACTCCTGTAGTTCGAAGTTTGAAACAAAATGAACCCTTACTAGATTATAGTAGATATTGATGCTCATGTCATCATTATTCAGCAACGTCTAATGTCTATTAAAAGATATTTGTGAGCGACAGTTTTTTACTGTAGTTGAATGCAAAATGGGCCAAGCGACAAAGCCAATTTTGTTTTGATTTAATGCAAAATAGACCAAACGGCAAAACCACAACCATGGCGAAAAAGCCGAATGCCTTAATCGACACATGTTATAAAAGTTCTAAAAATCAAAATAGCTTAAGTCATTGGGTCCTCAAATATGTCTAATTTTGTGTCGTATAGATCAATGAGCTTAGAAATGAGACCACTTTTGCTCTGGGTGTTAAGCGCCAAAAAATAGTCAAAAAATTTCGAAACCTGACTTTAACGACGGACAAAAATTTGCTGATTCCGAATACGTATTTAATTCAATATCGCAAAAAATGTCGCTTAAACCAATTATTATTAGCCTTTCAACCATCCATATAATAACAATTTATGCTGTCGATCGCACAACCCTAGCAGCACCACTAGTTAATATGTACCTACGGTTGTAGTAAATACCATATTATAGTAGATGCGTCTCTGTAATAGTCGCTTAAATTCCATTAGCTGCCCTGCCTGCCACTCCCGATACACTTCGAACGCGATAGGATATCACCTACGATTTGTAGATGAGTGCACACGAAAAAAAATAGAATCACCTCACAATCTCCAGATGGTGATCGGCCATCCTGGCGGCGAAGTCGTCGTCCTCGCCGCCCCAGCCCTGGAACCGGTTGGAGAAGCCGTCGAGCTGCGCGTAGTGCTTGGCTTGCAGGGCCAGCGCGCCGCCCACCAGCGTGCCGTAGGGCAGCACGAAGCGGAACTTGTCGATGCTGGCGCTGAGGTGGCGCGGCCGGCGCGCGCACGCGTACAGGTTGCCGCCGTCCAGCGGCAGCAGGTCCACGTCGTGAAGCACCAGGCACGGGAAGCGCTCCGCCATCGCCAGCCGCGCGCCCACGTTGTACAGCAGGCCCTTGTTCCAGCTCGCGTTGTCTTGTTGCTCGATCAGGAAGATCCTTCAAATGGTTCAAGTAAATTATACAAGGTGTTCGGTGTATATGAGGTGCTATTCAATCAATGGCATATATTTAAAGTACAGGTAGTTTACGCTAAAATAAAAATATTTTCCCCAATAAACAGAAGAATTTGTTTAGATTTTAAATTTTAAATTTAAATCATTGGTTTAGATTTTAAAGGAGAACGCGTACTGGCGTACAACCCCACAATGTTCATGTTTTGGTACCACATTTGCATAGTTGGTTCCTTAATTTTTTCTCATTATTTTCCAGTAAATGTTATATTTTTAGAAGTCCGGGGTAAAGAAAAATCTTAAAGCGAAATAATAATACTAAAACTAAAAACGAAACGCATTTCAACTAGCAGATACTATACGCAAAACAAAAATCTGCTGTCAGAGTTGCCTGCCATAAAAATATCGATCAATCGATTTTGAAATCGATTCCCAAATAACTAATTAAAACTTATTAGTGTATGTTGTTTTGATTAAAAACCTATTTGTGCAACTATTTTAGAGCTTAAACCTATACAATTACAGACTTTTATCTTAAAATAGTTGATTATTTACTTTTGATATTTATAATTTATATTATTTTTAAGATTGATTTTCTAATCGATTTGTATCTCGTAAAAAGACGAATAAAACTACTTGCAACACTGTCAATGTCAATCATTGAGCTTTTAGTCAACGTATACGTTTAATTTAACTAAGTGTTTTAATTTAAAAGTTCCTTCCTACCTATTTTGCGAAAAGCTGCTTTGTGAATGTGCTAATGAAATGAACACAAACAATATTATGTTGTGCTGCACTTTCGTGATAGTTTTACTGTCTGATTGGGTGATACATTACCATCACAATGTCGAGTATGCAATGCATTTCGATTGAATCGCAGGCGGCATTTACTGACGAACGAGAGTCAAGCCTTAGTCGACACTATTCGTTTTTGGTCATATCCCTGAGAGGTAAGTCGTACATTAGTACGAAAATGTCGTCAACCATTTTAGACATCTAAACCGAGAGCGAGAACACATGGTACATATTTGGTGCAGCAATGCACCTCTGTATCGGTTACTACTAATATTCTACTATTTTGTTGATCAATTAATAAACTTCATCCATGCTCTTAAAGTTTTTTGGTCAACACCTGATTATATTTGTCATGCTTCCTGGGAATTAGCAATCCATTCTATTGCATCTGAATGTAAAACTACAAGGCATGTTGGCCATCGCCAAGACGACTTGTATGTGGACGTTCTATTATAAGAATGAGCAGACGAAGAGTTTTCTTTCAAGAGCCAAATGAAAAGGAACAAAGGATGACTAACATAATTTCGAATTGGATTAGATCACGAGAGGTAACACCTTACATGTATTTACTTATTAACTACCTCAGTGGTGGAGTAATATGTACAATGGTTTTCGTGGTGATACCTACTCTGAGTTCCTGGGTTTGAATCCCAGTAGGGGCAAATGTTTCTATGACGAATACGAGCATTTGTACCTGAGGCCATGACTATTTACTTTTATAATAATTCTACTAAATACATATATATACCATACATTCCGATTCCCATCGGCTTCCCTATAAGAAATCCCACTCCAGGGATCCACCATGCAGATCTTAATAATTATGTCAGTAATTAGTGCCACCAATGAGTTAAACATTCCATGTTTATTATTGTCTGATTTGTAAATTCTTGGCCGGCTTACCTTCGCCGTATTTCCCCAAACACATCCCTCGCCACTGTTATTACTACTATCACAACTGCATTTTTACCCATTGGCCTAGTATAACATATTACAAGCCTTCCAGTGCTTACTTCGGGGCTAGGCCACTGACCTACTTAAACTATCAATTTGTTACCTGAGACACTCAAGATTGTAAATATTTAGGTCAGCATTCTTGTATTATAGAGAGGTCAGTGGGCTAGGCTAATTGGTGGAAGATTAAAAAATATTTACTTTACACTCTGTTACTTTTGTAATTTAATTGTGATTTTTTATTTCAGCTTTCTTCAGAAAATGAAGCTTGTGTTCCTTGTTGGCTCCGAGCTCAAAGAGCTTCACGTAGAAGTGGACAGCCAGAGTTTTAACTGCATTGTGGGGCTACAAACTGTTGGGTGCTGCTCACAGATTTGCTCGCCATGAAGGCATGACTAGACCGGCTCCACTTTTTGTTATTTTAAGAGTGCCCTTAATTACTTTATAAAAATATTAAATATGTGACCATACTAAATTATTGTTCCACTGAGCAAATGCTAATATGGAAAAACATTACTTGTCTGTGTGTATGTACAATTGTGAAACTTCCCTGTAGAAAGACCAGTCGAGTTTCTGATTTATTTAAAATGTTTTGATCATATTTTTCAGTATTATATTATATTGTTTGCCTTTGATGAAGTAATTTATTAGTAGTATCTACTGGGAAGATCCCCGATTGTAAGTACTGTAAATATAAGTAAGTATGCATTCTGAGCAGTACCTAGTAGACTAATATAATATTCCTATCTCAAAGACAATTATTTTAACCACTAGCTTCCGCCCGCGGTTTCACCCGCGGGATTCGCGTTCATATAGAAATATCGGCATAAAAAGTAGCCTATGTTACACTTCGTTCTTTCAAAGATCAAGTCAATTGGTTGCTTAGTTTGGGCGTAAAGAAAGGACAAATTCGCATTTATAATAATAAATATGTAGGATAGGAGATGATATCAACTTAATGTTGGTATAGGTAGGTAGGTAGTCTACAGTTGAGACCTCTAAAGTGGGAACGTGTATACCTACTTCTATTGTTTACATCTACCCAATGATATAGTTTATAATATCATTGCATCTACCTATGACTTTCATCATGTTTTAAGTATTTTGCTGTTATTTATCAAAACACAGATGGGTAGCTATGTCTTTTTGTGTTTTAAATAACCAAGCACAAAGATCTGAATAATCACAGTCGCAGCAGTTCCTGATAGGTATCCTATCCTATCTATCTATCTTCTAGAATCTAGGACTCGGGCTAACAACACATAGGTACCTACTTACTTACTTAATTAATATTGAAATGCACTACTTAAGTACCTACCTACCTATTTTAGTTCGATTCACGATTGATCTATAAATCAATCAATCAAAGCGCGAACGTTCATTTTCAGATTTAATTATTTATTTTGTTACTGTCAGAATCATTGTCCGTCCCTCCCTGTCACTCAACTGTCAATGTCAATCAAATACAGGGAAAAACCTAACCTTAAAAAATTATCGAAATACAAGTATATATTTAAACCCCAACATTTAAAATTCTGTTAATTTATGTAGTAATTCTCAATAATATAATCTACCAAATGTGTAAGTCTCATTGCCAAACATGAAAATTGTAGGCCTGTACAAAATCTCCATAGTACCCTGCCATTCTCCTTTTCAAACAAAATAATTTGTTATTTAATTGGCAAAAACTGCATCATACTATTAGATGCCTCGATGAAATAACTCACACATGCGACTGCATTGTGGAAGTCGTCGCAGTCACAGTATAAATATGAGCTAAAGCAGTACGGAAGCTGAGCCTGTTTCTCGTTTTATATACCTACGCGCCAATTGAGCGTTAGGGTTGTCTTCTTAATTTTGTAAAATTGAAAAAGTTTTGTTTAGTTAGTGATATATCTCAACTAGTTAGCGCTTTTTTTGAGATAACTAGCAAAGCTTAAGGGTTGTCACTTTTAATTTTTATAAAATTAAAAGGTAATTTTTCTATTATTTATCAAAACGTTTATTTGGGTTCTTTAATGATCAAATAATCGAATGAATTGACTAGTTTACAAACAAAATTGTGTAAGTAATTAAAAAATCTTTAACATTTTAAGAAATCTTTATTTTTCGTTAGTTATAATAAATTACTCACTGAAAAATACTTTCGCCTGCTACGACACGTTCGAAAAGCTTTATTATTAAATTTTATGGTGTAAAAAATTCTCATTCTAATGAATAGCTTTTTAAAATAAATTATCGGAAAACATAGACACGGCACTATAAAACTGATTTTGTCTACTTCTTTATAAATTAATACAGCTACTTTACAATTAATGTGTTCTCTTTAAAAACCCCTGATATCGATTTTTAAAGCAATCGGTCGAAAAACTAAAATGTTCAAGATGGAGGCTATTTTGTCTCATACTAATATCGGAGTCATTGTCAGAAACCACACAGATCCCCAGATATCGATTTTCAAAGCAATCGGTTAAATAACTAAAAAGTTTATTATGGCGGTATGGCGGCTACTTTTTCTCATTCTAATAACGGATTCATTGTCAGAAACCACACAGATTCTCAGATATCGATATTCAAAGCAAAGTTTATTCGATGAAGTTTCGTAGTATCAATTCTTATTATTTTTCATCATTAAAATAACGCGCGCTCAAAAAATACACTTAAGTAAGTACTCCAAATATCACCTAAACAACCAAACGATTTATTTAAAAGAAAAAGCTTTTTATTTAGTAATAATAAATCATTGTTACCTTTCAACATCAGCAGGAAGTTTAAAAAACGAAAGCTCCGGTTTTGAAGCAGCCGCACACATACTACGCAATACACTCGCGGCATTTTTAAAAATCGCGCGCACAGCGCCCGCAACATGCAACAGTGAACACTCGGTTCGACGCCACACGCGTTACTGAGAGCACTGCGATGTCAGCTTAGGGGCCCTGTAAAGCTGGCCACTGACGATCAGTTTTGCGCGTCAGTCCAGGCTTAAAACTGTGGCGTCACTCCAAATGGTTTTACGCCAAACAGATTTCCCCATTCACTGGCGTCACGCCGGCTCGTCAGTCTCGACCGGCCGGTACAATCAATTTTGAACTTTAGTGTTTGGCTCTAAGGATCAATATTCATTGGAGAAGTTCGAACTGACGCGAAACAATCAATTTTGAACTTTATTGTTTGGTGCTAAGGATCAATATATTCATTGGAGAAATTCGAACTGAGTCGATTGGAGTGACGATCACACACTCACGGTCAGTTTGGCGCGACGCGCCAGCTTTACGTGTCGCGCCGTCAGTTAAAACTCTGGAGTGACAATTGGACATTCACGATCAAATTTTGGACTGACGTCAGTTCAACTGATGGGAAAAACTGATCGTCAGTGGCCACCTTAAAGACGTGCGTCTGTGGGCGTGCGTCAATTCGAGCGTTTGTACGTAGCTTCCATACTGCTTTAGCTCATATTTATACTGTGTCGCAGTCGTCAGTGTGAGTGCAACGACTTCCACAATGCAGTTGTATGTGTGAGTGAAGGCATCTACAGTTGAATGCAATTTTTGCCAAATAAAAATAATAAATTATTTTGTTTGAAAAATTAAAATCTAAACCAATGACAAAATACTACTGTTTATTGGGTAAATATCATTATTTTGGTGTAAACTACCTGTACTTTAAATATACGCCATTGATTTAATAGCACCTTTTATAATCGCGCAACCGGGCCATCCTTTTAAATATAAGTAAAGAACAACTATTTGTATCAGTAGCAGAAACAATTAGCTGTTACATGTTAATAAACGATACGTTTAGTTTCAACTTTGAATACCTACTGCGGTTTTTGATGGAACAGCTGATTTTATTTTGAAATCTAAATATGTATTAATTATCTCAATAATTATTTGCTGTTATTTCACCTGATAAATCAAATAAAAATATATTATTTATTATTTTGAAGCACACGAGGATAAAAATAAATTTGGGATCTCTGAGTGTATTAAGAGAGGTCTTACCACTAGACCACAGAAGTGGCCAAGAAACACATTTTATAATAAACAGAACAAAGAAATAATACATAGGTACTCACTTATAATGAATTTTTTGCTTTCTTAAAAAGTTGTGCATGTATGGCAAAAAGATGTCCAACTGACTTTGCCTGTTCCTGTACGTCACCAGTATCGCCACACTAAACAACGGGTTGCAGTCCTCCGGGGCATAACTGCCATTCACAATGCCACTCGCTGAGAAGTCATCGAACTTCTTTGGCACTTGCCAATTTTCAATAGTGTTTGTGTTTTGCAATATATCATCATAGACACAGTCTGGAACATTTTTCTTGATAATAAAATTGGAAGAGACTTCTTTATGTAGTTCATCTATGAGTTTGTCTCGGGGAATGTGCACATAATTGTATTTTCCACAGGCTGCAAAGAACTGTATGACAGCAATCAGACATAGTATAGTCGATATGCAAGTACTTAGTCGTAATTGCAGGAGCTTGTTCTTGAGGGTGCTGGGCCATTTAGGCATTTGTCTAGTTTATTGATATTGAAACTTTATACTTTAAGCATCACTCATAAATCATAATATTATGAAGGCTGATTACTTGAGGTCCTGTAACAAAATAGCAGACAAGTATTTTTATATATTATTATGTCTTTCAAGTGAATAATAGACAGCGTTTCCTAGGTAACACAATAAAATATAAATAATATTACCAATATTTTATTTTACATCTACAACACATAGTGTAACATGTCTGTATTTTTTGTTTGATTTCTGTGATTATAATTTGTGCACCCTACCATTTTTTGTCTCTTCACCACTCTATGGTTGACTGGGAGAGAGAGAATGCCGCATTAAGTCTGCCTCAGTACTTTACGTGCATGAAGTGTTTTAAATAAAAAAATAAAATATAAGAGGAAAGAGGAAACTTCTACTAAATTGTGTACTACTTATAAATAATGTGGGTGTCACAAAACATAGTCTAGGATCGCTTTTTCCATGATCTATATTTTTAAATATGATCGACGTAGTGTGATTGATTAATTCATTAGCTGATGATATAACAGTGGTCATACCAAGCTATTCCGAGCAGTGATCAGAATGAGGCGCGCTAATTTACCTAAACTTCATGGAACAGAGCCAAAAAGGGGAGACTACCTTATGACTAAATTTTTTGGGATTTAATGTTATTAATAGGTAGGTACAATTAAATTCATTTTCTGTTTTTATTCCCCATTTTTGTTTCATCCCGCTTACACCCGCGCGGGCGGTCAGCGTAACTCTGAAACCAGCCTAATTGTAAGCGCGCGCGTGTACCCAGCGCTGATCAAACGCGTGACCGTGAAATCAGCCTTACGAGATAAAGGTAATAGATAAATAGGTATGCTTTTATTAAACATCATAATAATATAACATGCATATAACAGAAAGAAAAATCAATAAGTAAAATGGCATAATTATATAAGTACTATTTATACAATTTTTAGTTTTTTAAGTTTTTATACAAATTAATGGTATAGTATAAAAGTTAAAATAGGTACTACATTTTGTACAATTAGGTACTTGTAATAGCGAAAATGGAAAGTTTGTTGATGAACGTTTTTTTTGTTTTAACAACAAAATAAGACTACGGTAAATTAACTCCAAGATCTCAAAGTGAATTTTTTTTATTAACATTTATGTAAGGTCAATGTGGGGAAGTCCGTCTAGAAGGTAAGCCCGTCTAGCGGCAATAACTTGCATATTAGAACGGCTAGGTTCTTATGCCTCGGTCGGTAAAACAGTATTACGGAGCTAGTTCGAACTGAGAATCATAGATGTCGCTAACATCATTAGGTCGAAAGAAATCGGTAGACCATTTTTTTTCGCGTTGTGTACTAGAAGTTGGAGTGTAACGTCTCTTCAAAAAACTAAAAAAAAAAGTAGAAAATCAAAGGAATTTTTGGAGTTTCCTTGATTACGTAAGTCATTTAAAGATCCACATACTTATTTCTGGTGATGAATTCATTAATATCCCTTGAGTTTCGTAATTATTACCTGCAACAAATGTCTAAACTCAAAATGTAATAGTTGGGAAGTCCGTCTACATGCATAAGGAAAGTCCGTCATATGCCGGTCTTGCCTCGATTGCAGATATTGTCAACCTTTTCAGCTGCACGTATTTTATGTTACTATACGATTCTTTGTATTTGCTAGCTACTACTTAAAAGTAGTCGCCCAATGAAAACTATCATTAGGTACCTATTTATATTCAAGCTGTATTGTCTGTCTGGCTACAAGACAATTAGCAGGTGAGGAATGCTCAGTGGCGCGGGATTATCATTACTGTTATAGACTAGGATAGAAAATTTTGATTGTCTTAGCAGATCTTGAAACGAGTTGCTAAGAAAGCTTTTCTCAGGTTTTACACATTTCTGAATTTTGTCATTTATTATTTTTCCTTATTAATAAATATATTATGTACCTACTTAAGTATCTACCTAATCTATTTATCTATCTAAGGTATCTCTATATCTCTTTAAAACAGGCAATTTTAGACAATTCGGTCCGGGTGTCGCAAAGGGGGTGCATAAAAAATACTCTATTTTTTTTACAATCTGACGAGAGATATTGCTTTCGGGAAGAGATGGAAAAATTAAAAAAAAAAAGTTTTTATACACTCGGCGTCAAAAAAATCGCACCTCTTAGAAAATCACTTTCAAATGTCATTTACTCTTGATATGCACATGCAGTCGCATTAATTATGATTTTATTTACAAGGTTACTTAATTAACTTAATAAAAAACATTACTTTTCATTATCAAATAAAACCTAATGCAACAAATAAAGTGTCACAAAAATTCGATGCAAATTTTGCTACCCGTGAGAGTTGCTAGTTGCGCTTCCTTTGTGGGTATAAAACGGTCAACACGGGTTCAATGTGGGTCATTCGCTATTCAACCGTTGAAGAGGACACACGCACAGATTTTGATGGATACCACAGCTGATAAAGCCGCTCAAGTGGTTGCACTACTGCAATCAGGGGTGCGGCAGTGTGATGTCGCCCGGCAACTGAACCTGAGCCGTTATTCCGTTCGAAGAGTGTACCAGCGCTTCATAGAGACCGGTGGCTATATCCGCAGACACGGTTCGGGTAGACGTCGCTGCACTTCGGAAAGAGACGACCGGTTCGTTGTGTCGAACTCTTTGAGAAATCGTTTCTCCAACGCTGTTGAGTTGCAACAGCAGCTCCAGGCAGTTCGCAGACGCACCGTAAGCGTATCTACGGTTAGAAGAAGATTGAAGGAGAAGAAGATAGCGGCCCACAGAGCTGCTACGGGTCCAAAATTGACTGCAGCGCATCGGCGAGCCCGCTTGCAGTTTGCTCGTGACCACGTCGATTGGACCCTTGAGCAGTGGAGAGCTGTTCTCTTCTCAGACGAGACGCGAGTGTGTCTTTTCTGCAACGACCGACGGAGAAGAGTATACCGGAGGCAGGGTGAACGTTTCGCCCAAGCCTGCATCCAGGAGACGGTGGAATATGGTGGCGGATCCTGCATGTTCTGGGGCGGTATGTCTGCTGCCGGCAAAACCGACCTTGTCTGCGTCTCCCGGACTGGAGGTGCTCGCGGACAAGGGTCGCTGACTGCTCGCCGCTATGTCACTGAGGTCCTGGAAGTGCATGTGGTCCCCTTTGCCGAATCTTTTGGCGAGGGGTTCACATTAATGCACGACAACGCTCGCGCTCACACTGCAGGCATCGTGAGCGACTTCTTGCAGAGGTCCCAAATCTCTGTGATGCAGTGGCCAGCGCGAAGTCCGGATCTGAATCCTATAGAGCACCTCTGGGACCATCTTAAACGTAAGGTTCGATCTCGGGATCCAGCTCCTTCGACTCTACAGGAGCTCCAAGACGCGGTGATTGAAGAATGGGGGCTTATCCCTCAAGAAGAGCTCCTGAAGTTGGTGAGGTCCATGAGGGACCGTATGGAAGCCGTGATCAGGGCAAGGGGGGGTAACACTAGATTTTAAGTTAATTTTAAGACACTTTTTGTACATTTTTCTTTGTAAATTATCTGTTGTTAATTAGGACTTAATTAAGGATTTTTATTATTTTATTAATTTTAATGTTGTTTGTATAATTATAATTAAACAGAAAGTTAAATTTAATTGTTTTTTGATACTCCTTTTTGTTACCTTTCTAATGATACCCAACACTATCCTCTACATAAGGTTTAAGAATTTTTAAAGATGATTTTTAAAAGGTGCGATTTTTTTGACGCCGAGAATATTATCCTGACGTTTCGAACCCTTTACAGGGTCCGTGGTCACAGGGAGACAGGTGGAAACAGCGAGTTAATCCGTAAAAAAGTGTTTTATTTCAATGTGTAGTGCTCGCTTAAACCTCAGAAAACAATATAAAAAAAAGTATTTTTTTATAGGAAAAAAAAATTTTCAAAAAATCATTATAATTTTTGTATGGAGCTACATTTCTGTTGTCTAATGCGGTAATTTAAAACAATCGCTACGCTGCGCTTCGCTATTACCTGAGTAGGGCAGTCATACATAAATGTTTCTAAGTCATACAAATTTTTTAAAGTGTCGACTCCATATAAACTCAACAAAAAAAATTTTGAGTTTTTTTTTACAATTTTTTAAAACTTTTTCTATCTCTTTTTGATGGCAGTGTTTTTCGGCGGTTTGTGAAAAAAAAGTAAATTTTTGCTCGAAAATTTTCTAAGTCCTGCAACCTGCTAATGTCTAATACGGACATCTTTTAGTATACCTGTCAAATTTCTTTGTTTTTTAGCTCAAAAAGGCGGCGTACAAGGGACAAATACTTAAACAAAGAAAATACAAATGTTGATTTTTATTAAAAAACCAAAGAAAGTTGACAGGTGTGCAAAAAATATAGTTAAAAAATTTCTGACCCCTTAAATGATAATGAGGGAAGGTATTTGTTCATTTTGCAGCACTACTTATAATGTTCAATAAGAAATAATGATTTATGTTTTTACTTAGTATTTTTTTTTACAAAAAAGGAAATTCGTTGCTATTTTATTAAAAATGTTTGCAACCACTGTCACCAAAGATATGCCGGACTTGCCTTAAAATGAAATAAAGTAAATTATCATTGAAATTTAAACCTTGTGGACGAATTCATAAAACACACATTTCAACGCCAGTTGTACATCACTGCTACAAACTGTTTTCAAACATATTGCGTCACAAGTTTTGGTTATATTGCTACTAGACGGACTTACCTTAAACTGCACGGGAAGTCCGTCTACACGCCGAGTTTTAAAAAATATCATATAAATCTAAAGATTATTGCAATTCATGTGATTTTTGATTTGCGTGTGGTGTGAGGGCCACTTCGTTAAAACTCTTTGAAAATATGCTTAGGATTTAGTGAACATTCCCAAAGAATTGTGAAAGTTGGAATCAGATTTTGTGAAAGTCAAATAAGCGAGCTATGGACTGTATAGTTGGGCCCTCAGTTCTCACATAGAGGATTGAGGGCCCACCTGTACCGGATAAACTATGGACACTACAGAAAAAGTCTTTATGCCAAAATCTAAGGTAATGCCAAACAAAATTTGTGGAAACAAGCTGTTACTGGAAAACATTGTCCTATTTTGTAAATAGTCGTTCAAAATGGGCCCTCAATACTCATACACGTTCAAGTTTATTTCGCAATTAAAATGAAACCATTAACTTACAGCTACTGTTTGCTTATCCTATATGCTACTAAATAATTTGTGAAAATTTGTGAAAGCAAGATCAGGTCACCACTTCTTGTAGTTTGAAAGTTATGACCTTGTTAAAATTCGGGCCCTCGACCCTCCATTTCTTTTGTTTACATTTTCTTACGCTTAACCTATGTAAGATAAGACAAGACAAAATTATCTCTTTTCGTGAAAAAAATTGTGCATCAAATTGATGTTGTTTGTTACTACTAAGAATTACGATAAAACTACAAATCTTAATAGATACCGAAATCAACTTAGTTATGTAGTGGGTAGGGTGACAATAAAATCGTTTTACCCTCATGTTATATAGGCGATCTGAGATCGATTAATCGAAAAATCCATTTAACGGAACCAAAAAAAATCGATTAATTGGATCGATATGTAGTACTAAATCGATCCAATGAATCGATATTTCAAATTAGAAAATCGAAAATCGATTTTTCCAGTTTTAATAAGGACCATAAAATGATTTACAGTTAGATAAATGTACTCAAACACATGTAAAGAAATTATAGATTTTCACGAAATTATTCAAAAACTGACGAGATAGCTGTGTGCTTAGTTTTCCTCGCCTCTTCTTAATAAATAAAAGCAATAAAAAAGTTACGTTTGTAATCAATGATTTGTTAGCATTATAAATACAAACTTTAAAATAAATCGATTTTTGGGAAATCTATTTTTAAAAACTCGATTTTTTTTTGTAAATCGATTTTTAGAATGCGGTGATTGATTAATTTTTTGATTCGAATCAATTTAAAAATCATTTTTTTTAAAGAATTGCCATTCCTAATGTTAAATACTTATTTAGTAAAATGATTCTAAGTAACGTTTTAGTTGCTTCTGCTGTTGCAAAGTAAGGCTTAGGCGGCAAATCGGCCACAAAAATACTGTCCCTTGCCCGAATTTCCCCTTTTAAAATTTAGACGTAGTCTTTTCGGGAAACGTGGCTGGGCGTGTGGCCGAGTTTACTACTCACAGTAATTGATGTAGTATATTCGGCCAAAATTCTGGTGTGCTAGAATTATGCAATATTTATTGTAAAAAAAATATTTTAGTGATTTTTTTTTCATATTTATTTAATAAATATTTATAACTGAATAAACAATACACTATAAAATTTTTATTATTAGTAATTAACATCAAATAAAATAATGGGGTGTCGTCTAGGCATGTTTTATTTATCAAATCACAGTTACATAAAAAATAAAAAGTCTGACGTTTCACTATATTAAATAAGTATTTTGAAAAACAATAGGTTATTTTTTGAATTTATTATTGCTCCATGACATATATTACACCTTAAAATTAGTACAACATTTTAAAACCACTAATGCCGTTATATCTACAACGATAAAATAATTGACATACTTACATTCATTTAAATTATTTACATATTTTGACGATTTAACTCAGTAGATATTGAATCATTATAAATTTATGGAAGTTCTACGTTTCTAAGGCATTATTCTTTTTAGTCAAATAATATTAAGGTTAAAATAATAGTAGTAAAAAAAATTAATTCAGTTTAACGTGAATTGTCTGATATGATAATGAAATATCGATAGGTCACTCTGCATAGGCAAAATTAGCACTTTGTATATCTTAAAAATATTGTGATGTTCTATTTGCTACTATTCTGGATAGGGTGTCGCAAAGGGGGTGCAGGACTTCGAAAATCTTCGAGCAAAAATACACTAACTTCTTTTTCACAAACTGACAAAAACATTGCTATCAAAAAAAGATAGAAAAATTTCCACAAAATTGTGAAAAAAGATTTAGAAGAAAGATTTTCGTCAGTTTGTGTATAAAAATTAGAGTATATATTTTTTACGAATTATGCCTTAGAAACGTAGAACTTCCATTAATTTATAATGATTTAATCATTACAAATCTAATAATTTTAATCATAAAAATATTTACATAATTTAACCAACTTATTGTTTTTCAAAATACTTATTTAAAATAGTGAAACCTCAGACTTTTTATTTTTTATGTAACTGTGATTTGATAAATAAAACATGCCTAGGCGTCACCCCATAGTTTTATTTGATGTTAATTACAAATAATTAAAATTTTATAGTGTATTGTTTATTCAGTTGTAAATATTTATTAAATAAATATGAAAAAAATCACTAAAATATTTTTTTTACAATAAATATTGCATAATTCTAGCACACCAGAATTTTGGCCGAATATAATACATCAATTACTGTGAGTAGTAAACTCGGCCACACGCCCAGCCACGTTTCCCGAAAAGACTACGTCTAAATTTTAAAAGGGGAAATTCTGGAAAGATTCAGTATTTTTGTGGCCGATTTGCCGCCTAAGCCTTACTTTGCAACAGCGGAAGCAACTAAAACGTTACTTAGAATCATTTTACTAAATAAGTATATAACATTAGGAATGGCAATTCTTTAAAAAAAAATTCGAATCAAAAAATTAATCAATCATCGCATTCTAAAAATCGATTTACAGAAAAATCGAGTTTTTAAAAATAGATTTCTGAAAAATCGATTTATTTTAAAGTTTGTATTTACAATGCTAACAAATCATTGATTACAAACGTAACTTTTTTATTGCTTTTATTTATTAAGAAGAGGCGAGGAAAACTAAGCACACAGCTATCTCGTCAGTTTTTGAGTAATTTCGTGAAAATCTATTATTTCTTTACATGTGTTTGAGTACATTTAACTAACTGTAAATCATTTTATGGTCCTTATTAAAACTGGAAAAATCGATTTTCGATTTTCTAATTTGAAATATCGATTCATTGGATCGATTTAGTACTACATATCGATCCAAATAATCGATTTTTTTTGGTTCCGTTAAATGGATTTTTCGAATAATCGATCTCAGATCGCCTATGTAACATGAGGTTAAAACGATTTTATTGTCACCCTACCCACTACGTTGATTTCGGTATCTATTAAGATTTGTAGTTTTATCGTAATTCTTAGTAGTAACAAACAACATCAATTTGATGCACAATTTTTTTCACGAAAAGAGATAATTTTGTCTTGTCTTATCTTACATAGGTTAAGCGTAAGAAAATGTAAACAAAAGAAATGGAGGGTCGAGGGCCCGAATTTTAACAAGGTCATAACTTTCAAACTACAAGAAGTGGTGACCTGATCTTGCTTTCACAAATTTTCACAAATTATTTAGTAGCATATAGGATAAGCAAACAGTAGCTGTAAGTTAATGGTTTCATTTTAACTGCGAAATAAACTTGAACGTGTATGAGTATTGAGGGCCCATTTTGAACGACTATTTACAAAATAGGACAATGTTTTCCAGTAACAGCTTGTTTCCACAAATTTTGTTTGGCATTACCTTAGATTTTGGCATATAGACTTTTTCTGTAGTGTCCATAGTTTATCCGGTACAGGTGGGCCCTCAATCCTCTATGTGAGAACTGAGGGCCCAACTATACAGTCCATAGCTCGCTTATTTGACTTTCACAAAATCTGATTCCAACTTTCACAATTCTTTGGGAATGTTCACTAAATCCTAAGCACATTTTCAAAGAGTTTTAACGAAGTGGCCCTCACACCACACGCAAATGATTTTTGGACCAATATAAGTAAATAAATATATTACCTATAATTTCCGACGACACAAGTTACTTTATATAGCGTATCTCGATTCAATAAGTTCTGTTAAACTTAAATTTTAGAAAAGTATGCCGGACTTCCCCACATTGACCTTACATTAGATTATATATGTATATACAGTGATGATTCGCATTTAAACGTAGACTGATTTCATTTATAAATAGACAAGTTTTAGATGTTTAGATTTAAAATAGGAACATAACAAACTTTAACTGTTTGTTAAATATGAAATTTTAACATGTCGCTTGATTTAACCCTTTTAAGGCACTAAGAATGACTTATAAACATCAAAATAGCTAAATACAAAGTTTATATAGCCAATGCACAATCAATCTGCATTTGCACTCAAAACTCAAAACTACTTACTTAATTCCATCTTCGTTTGTAGTCTGTACAAAAAGGAGGAACAAAAATAGGAAATAAAGGAGATGTTTAATTTTGTATGGAGAAAATGCCAACACCATGTACACAATACCAAAATGTAGCTAATTAATGGAATAAGCTTATTCGAAATGATTTTCTTCAAATAAATGAATAGTTTTCATGTAGAATTTATTTTAAATAACTAATTCTTCTTCTTTTTGTGCAGTGGCGTTTCCCTTTGGATTTCGCCAATATCCAGTTTTTGGCACAGTTGTTTATCTCTACAGACTCATTGCTTGTATCGGTTTCTCGTAAGAGCACAATGTACAAGTACAGAGGTGGTGAAAATAACTAATTATAGCAACTTTCGTGATCGCAGGCGGTAATCTGTCAACGTCATGTGACATGTCAAGTAGCTGTCAAAACAAAAGTACTTTTCTTTTTCGTAGTAGCGTAGTTTTGGCTTAGATTAAAACAAAAAGGGAAGATACGGCATTAGCGTCTCGTGAGTGAGCCGCCAAAATTAGGCCTAAAGGCACAATTTCACTTCAGTCACAATTTGCCGAGCGAACAGGCTACATCGCACTATTGCAGATATTCTACTGTGTGAAAAAGAGAAAGACGCTACTCCGCAGTGGCGTCGGAATCGGTCGTACGTACTCGATGAACGTCAGGACTGAGGAGCCACCCCTAATTTTTAAAGGAAAATCATACCATCAATTAGTAGTATAAAAAATAATTTTGTAGGACAAATTCTGGAATTTGTAGTATAATACTTTCTAAGGTACATCAATATAAAGATGGCTCCTCAATCCATACAGTATGGATTGAGGAGCCACACTAGAACTAAGAAAGTAATGAAGTTACATTTTTGAAAATTTAGTATATTTTAGTAGGTATTTTGTAGGTTATCTACAAAAAATTTCAGTGCGGTACTGCCGAAATTAAATAAACTACAATCGTTTTGTTGTGGCTCCTCAGCCCGTATACAAAAGCGTGAATTCCTATGAAATTGATCCACATATTAATATATTCGAACTAATGGACAATTAGTAGTATGTATGCTTGAATTTGTAGTATAGAAATAAAATAGCAAGATTAAGTAAATTAGCTAAAAAAACTTATTTCATCTGGCTCCTCAATCCAGACACTTGTATTTAAATAATTGACTGTATCTACATAACTATAGAAGATAATCAAAAGCTTTATATGCCAATATTTAGTAGAAATTTCTACTAAATATCTATGTACAAAATAACATTGTACAATTTGGTCAAAGGAAGTTATAAGGATTATTCGATTTTCTATACAATTCACTAAGGGTGACCATGTTATATGAATGAAAACAGGACAAATTGTTATATTATTTATAACATTATAATTGTTAAGTTCATAATATATATTTTGTTAAAACTTAATGTAAATAACAATTTGTCCTGATGGACTGTTGTAATCACATCATGTTCCATTTATTCAGTAATGTAATTTGTTAAGGGTTTAAAACGTTAAACTTTTATCAGATCCTATTTCTGATCTGATGAGAGATATATAAGATCTGAATCTGAGAAATAAAATGCATTGTTTGAATAAAATTACAGCCTAATTAATGTAAACAAATATCTAAAAGATACTTCGCACCTATTAAATTATGTTGAAACATTATAAAAGGAATTCAAGTAAAACTTTCATCATGCCCTATCTACTACATCTGCCATTTTGTAATACTTTACAGCACTGGCATCAAGAACTTTTGAGCCGAACCTTATAAATAAAAAAGTCTAATCGATACATTTTTCTATTCATTCTTATAAAAGTAATTTTGAGGGTTAAAGTTACTCGCGTCCGTAGGTTTACCCCTGAGACCCTACACGTGACCCCTGGGTGGTGCTAAATGAGTGACACTGACTGAGTGGTAGAGTCATGCTGCGTTGCAGCACACATTGGGCTGGCAAGCCCGGCGTAATATCTCTCACGAAAATTCGGCGTGAAATGTGTACACTTGGTGCTGTTGTGTTTCATCCGGCCAGTGAGGATTCCGGAGGCCCCTCCCCCACCCCCTCTTCCCAATTCCTATTCCTTCCTTAAACCTATTCCTCCCTTAAAGGCCGGCAACGCGTCTGCGATTCCTCTGGTTTTGCGGGTGTCCATGGGCGGCGGTGATTACTCTCCATCAGGTGACCCGACTGCTCGTTTGCCTCCCTCTTTTATGAAAAAAATTAATAAAAAACAAATTATAACTTACTCTTGACATATGAGCAGTCGCTATTTGGTGAAAAATGGACTATGGTAGAGTCCTCTACCATAGTTTATCCTCTACTTAAAGCAGTCGCTTTTGCTGTCCTAATTGCCTAGTCTCTGACTAACCCTTCGGGAATAATAGTCGTAATTATATGTATGTTTGTATATAAGTTCCTTGGTTTTAACACTTTGCATCGTTCAATCACTTTTCTGATCTTGTATGTTAGACAACTATAATTAATACACAAAAAAACTTATGCTGGATTTACACGGAGCCAATATTTGAGACAATCCAATAAGCCAGTCCAATATTGGCATCGTGTAAATAGAGACAGTCCACTACATTGGATTGTCCTCAAGGCATTTTTGCTTAGCATTAACATTGGCTTATTGGACTGGCTTAGTGGATTATCTCAAGTATTGGCTTCGTGTAAATCCAGCATTACTGTTTGCGCCTCACGCTTTATTATCAGTGTATGCGTTCTGGTAAAATAATTAAATTACATAACTGTTGTGTTCAAAATTGTTTAAAAAGGAATCAAAGTTAGACTTGTTTACGTCATTTCCTATCTACCACATCTGTTATTTTGTAATATTTTACGGCACTGGCATCAAAGATTATTGAGCCAAACCTCATGCATAAATAAAATAATCTAATGAATTACACGTTTTATTCTTTGAAATCAAAAAAAAAAGATAAAGTTCGAAAGTAAAGAAATAAGTTGTCACTTATATTACAGCCTTTATTAGACAAAAAATGCTAATGATGCATAACACACATTACGTATAACGTTATATTAAGACAGTATGAGATCGATCTCCTTGCTTTTCCAATATCTAAAAATATAATAACCTCTCGAGTGTCGGCGGGAATACCGGCATTCCCCCAAAAAAAAAGTACCGTTGAGTGTCGGCGGGAATGCCGGGTGTCCCGCCAGTGACAAGGTCTATGGTTAATTTTTTATTACCTTTAACTTATTTTAACCAATAAGAGTGTTTGACATCGTTCGGTTCTGTGTTCTATGCGCTTGAATACTAAATTATGATTGGCTATCGTGTTCATAGAAAATGTATGAGTATTGGTCGTTAAAAACAAATAGTGACGCATTTGTGAACAAGATTGTGTTGTGTCAGTCAATTAAAAGTATTAAATGTCAAATTAAACTTAAATTGTTTTGATGTTATTTTCTTGAACTTTTATCTCTTGTTACAAGGTGTAAAAATATTCGAAACGTAAGTGTTCGCGAAAACGACAAACAGTTTTGTGTAGTGCCAGTGCAATTGCTTCTAAACAAGATCTTTAGATGATTTATCGTAAGCAAATTACAAGTATTAAATATCAAATTAAACAGAAAGATGTATAGATTGCTTTGATGTGATTTTCTTGAACTTTTATCCCTTGTTACATAGTGTAAAAATATTTGAAACGTAAGTGTTCGCGACAATGACAAAACAGCTTTGGAATAAAAATGGCGTTTGAGCTGTATTATAATTCTATAGTTTTGTTTACAAATGCGTATGGTGCAAAGTGTTGAATGTTGTATGATGATAAGTGTATAAGCTTGGTGTGTAACTAAAAATAATGTGATTTAGTGCAACTTTTACATAATTTCTGAATCGTCAAAGTTTGTGTATTAAAGAATTTTTGACCGTTGGTAAAATAAAATGCCATAAAATGCAGTAAAAAGGGTATGTATTTGTTATTACTTAATTTTAATGGTTAGACAATGTTTCTAGGTTTCTAAAAATGTAAAAATCATAAAAAAACGGACGAGAATCATGGGTTATCTAAGCAAAATAGGTCCGGTCACGCTACGGTATCCAAGCATTTTGAAGCGCGACATCTGAGACGTTAAAGTAGTCGTTTTAAACACGTACGTTTAAAATATTCTCATGAAGTGTTAAGTTAAAATAACGCAATGAACTTTCCTTAAAGCGTGTACCAGACTGTTGTAAACCGAAGTTTTCAACAGCGGCTTACAACAGTGTGGACAGATGTTTGCAACGAAATTTCGGTTGACCTTTCCACGACCATGGTTTGCGGAAACGTTTTAAAAACTTGCTGCGATCCCTCTGGCGGGCGGTCAGCTGTGTGGACGTTGTTGTAAGCCACGTAAGCAGTATTGCCACTGCCTCTAACAAATTACAAATACCACCGCTATCTTCAACCTACATACAACGTGGTTACTGAAAAAAGCCAAGTTCATTTATATTAATGTACGTACAATAAAGATACAAAATTATTATTAATCAAGTGGATCAAATTTTGTTTAATTACACTATTTATGTATATTAAAGAAGGGATGCCAATAGCGCTATTTAAATAAGTAGATTTATTGCTTATGTACGTAAAAATTGTAGGATTTATGATTCTGGAAGAAAGAATTAAAATGATAACAACAGTTTTACAGAAATAGGTCCTGAAAAATTTTACGATAGTTAAACATCCTGCTGCAGGTAGCCTAAATACTCTTAAAAATGCTAAAAAAACAGGATCCTGCTAAAAATGGCAACACTGCTTGTAACGCACAAAAAGCGTGTACCAGAATGTTGTAAACAAGCCTCCCCACCAGGTCACCTTGGCGGAAGCTGGTTTACAACCGCCGTTGTATTCCGTCCACACTTGTTGAAAACAAGGCTTTCACTTAGTTTACAACCGCCGTTGATGTTTTCCGTCACAAGTATGTTTGATTTCACAGCTAGCGGCTGTACAACTATCATTTGTTGACAGATATTGCCAGATGATAATGAATTACAGAATAAAAATTTAAAAAAAGTAGATATACAACATATGCATAAAACGCCGGGTCTCCTTTCGTTGCAAACAATTGTCCACACTGTTATAAACCGCTGTTGAAAACTTCGGTTTACAACAGTCTGGTAGGTATACACGCATAATACTCGGCTCTAGCGTAATGTTGCCAACTCGAAGATTTAAACATGAAAGTGATTTCGACTTTTATATATTATACCAACATTTTCACTCCTTTCTATTAAAGGTTCATTAAAATCGTAAGTTGTACTTCAAAATATTTTTAAAATGTTAAATTAATTGTAGGTAGTTCCTTTAAAAGATAAAGTTTTTCTACAGTTTTAAAAATGACTCCAATTTTCTATATTTTGTCTTGGCATTTTGATAATGTTCCATGAAAACTTAATTAGTTGGTACAAACACATACTAATATATAATCACGACTATTATCTCCGAAAGGTTAGACAAAGACTAGGCAATAAGGACAGCAAATTAAAGCAGTCCTTTACCATAGTCCACTTTTCAATAAATAGCGAGTGCTGATGTGTTTAGCGTGACAGGTGATGAGCCTATCGCCGTTCTATGCTGTTGAATGTATGTATGTGCAGTCTTTAGTCCGAAAGTTGCCTTTTACGTCACCCAAGAGCGTGGTGGTATTTTATCACCACTACGCGACACAGTTCATTTACGTCAGCTCAGCAACAACAATGATATAGCACTCTTTCCACGCAATCTTTAGTTTACATCCTATGATGCTAATAGTTCCGGTTTTCTTATTTTTATATTTACTTTGTTAATTAGTTAGTTTTATATTACTACAATAGCATTTAATATAGGTAAGTACTTACTATAACTAATCAAAAGGTCGAGGTTGAGAATTCAATCAAAAGCACAAAAACATGTATAGTTTATTAGTAGTGATCGAAAGCTAGATAAAGTGTTACATTTTTCTTAAGAATTTTTAGAATGTAAACCTGTTTGCGTGATTTAGTAATCAACAAATAAATAAAAGAGCCATCTATGATTCTTCACTAGAACTAAGTTAGTTTCATGACAATTTGTACAATAATATTCTGTTTATGTTTTGTATAAACTTAAACAAATGCTATGTAACCACAATTGTGATAAATTGCATTTCTGGTCGTGTTCAAAAACTAGAGTATGAAGAGTTGTAGGTATTCATTTTAATAATCAATTGTATCAGCAGTGGGAAATACCCCATGAGTATCATCAACAACCTTTCAGGAACAGGCTTTCCCACGCTGGCCCAATGCGGGTTAGTGTCTCATTTACTTTAAGTTAACGTACGCATAACATTATATTATTTAAATAAATAAATAAAATAATTAATTAATAAACGTACGCGTAACGTTTAGTACATACGAAGCAAAACATACAATACGCTACCTTAATACGGGTACTTAACCATATTTTTATTCTCTTTGCCAGTATCGATATGGTCACCCTATATAATGAATTGTATGGAATATCGAATAATCATCATAACTTCCTTTGACCAAATTGTACAATGTTATTTTGTACACAGATATTTAGTAGAAATTTCTACTAAATATTGGCATATAAAGCTTTTGATTATCTTTTATAGTTAGGTAGTTACAGACAATTATTTAAATGCAAGTGTCTGGATTGAGGAGCCAGGTGAAATGTGTCTTTTTAGCTAATTTACTTAATTTTGCTATTTTATTTCTATACTACAAATTCAAGCATACATACTACTAATTGTCCATTAGTTCGAATATATTAATATGTGGATCAATTTCATAGGAATTCACGCTTTTGTATACGGGCTGAGGAGCCACAACAAAACTATTGTAGTTTATTTAATTTCGGCAGTACCGCAATGAAATTTTTTGTAGATAACCTACAAAATACCTACTAAAACATACTAAATTTTCAAAAATGTAACTTCATTACTTTCCTAGTTCTAGTGTGGCTCCTCAATCCATACTGTATGGATTGAGGAGCCAGCTTTATATTGATGTACCTTAGAAAGTATTATACTACAAATTCCAGAATTTGTCCTACAAAATTATTTTTTATACTACTAATTGATGGTATGATTTTTCTTAAAAAACTAGGGGTGGCTCCTCAATCCTGACGTTCATCGTACTCGTCTGTTGCGAAGCGACCGAGACGTCAACGCGCTACTCGCTGACTCCCTCGCGCTGACGTTGAAACTTACCGCTTTGTCTCGTTCGCTCGATTTACACTTTATAGGTGTGCGTGTGTGTGTTTGCTTAAGTAGTTGAGTAGGACTATATTTTGAATGACTAAAGTAGGAGCATGCCGTATCTTCCCTTTTTGTTTTAATCTAAGAGTTTTGGTCTTTAATTGTTTTCTGTGATTTTGGTCCTAATAACAGCTCTATATTCCAATACTGGCATTGATAATGTTACATAAAAATTAACTTACTCTTGGCCAGGTCAAATCGAGGTATTTTTACTAGCAAAGCATAAAAGAGAAATAGACAATATTGGTGTAAGTATAAAAGAGAAATAGACAAACATACATCTGCCTGCTGCTCTGCACAACAATGCAGTTTTCTGAGGCATCCATTCCATCTGTAGACCTCTTAGATTAAAACAAAAAGGGAAGATACGGCATTAGCGTCTAGTAAGTGAGCCGCTAGAATTATTCTTAGAGACCTAAAGACACAATTTCACTTCAGTCGGAATCGGTCGTGAACGTACGAGAGAGACGAGAGACGGCAAGGCGCGTCCGTCAGTTGAGTAATTAAGCAGGACTATATTTTGATTGACTACAAGTAGGCACATGCCGTATCTTCTTAATCTAAGGTAGACCTATTGTTTTCTTATTGGAGTAGGCATATGACACTACTAGTAGTGCCTAGGGTAACAAACGAGTACAACAAACATTATGAGGAACATTGTTTATCTTTATTTGGCTGCCTATAACTGGGCACTAGGAGATTACCCAGATGAGCCTGTTTTTATAGGTACTTAACATAATTTTCCTTTTCCTAAAAGGATTGGTCTCAGATCGCTGCTAGTAGGGACGAATGGAAGAAGGAAAGGGTGGCCTTTGCCCTGCAGTGGGACAATTGCGGCTAATAATAATAATAACAATTATATCTTCTATTAGTTTCATAACATGTAGGTAGAGTTATACTTAAGCTGTTAATTGTAATTGACTGCTAGAATTCAGCGTTTTATTACCTACTGCTGTACCTACACATAACAGAAGAGCAGCACCTCTACCCTTACATCAAATCAAATCTAACATACATTAAAGAACACAACCATATGAGAACATGGTACTAGTCCTAGTGTATGTACTAATATGCAGTGAATAATACCTAGTTAAAGTACACACCTAAGTAGGTAGAGTAGGTAACTGGTAGTAATGAAATAAAACATTTTTACAATTTATGAAGCATAATTAATGTTTATTTTATTTGCAAACTTGTTTCTGGTACTGCGATAATATTGGGGTTCTCTCGTAACTCCTGGACCATTCTCCAGCATCCCATACATACTAATACATCCGCTGGAAGCTGAAAACACAAAATTGTTACCACATCTATCTATACTATTATAAAACACTGAAGATATTTTTAAAAAACTAAATGAGATCGACTATTTAGTGAATTGTGAGCTCAAAACAATTTTTTTGTCATCCCCCTGTACAGTAGAACGAAGATATGGGGCATAGTGTTTCAGGGCAATTATATAAAAAGATTTTTGATAAATAAGACTACTTACTTCTCTTGAAAACATTATTTCTGAGATTATATTTCTCTCAGGACCATCTCCCTACATATGTGTCCGTCTGTGGAGCAAAGAGGATCTGCACCCCATGCAAACCTTTCTATCATATGTGATTGCTTGATCCTCGTTCCTATCAACAATTACGTTCTCTATTTGCCTCACAGCATTGTTTGCAGCTTGTCTGCGAATATTTCGCTGAGTAGCCACCCAACAAGCATAGCAAACACGTCCACTATAAGGTATCTGTAAACAAAGAAATCATAAAATGTGAGGAATGTAAAGTAATTTTTTTATATTAGAACACTCACTTGTGTCTCTTGAAAATAAAGCTATGAAAAGA
The DNA here is from genome assembly GCA_963921215.1 of Scoparia ambigualis. NCBI lineage: Eukaryota > Metazoa > Arthropoda > Insecta > Lepidoptera > Crambidae > Scoparia > Scoparia ambigualis. The sequence continues at coordinate 37,836,442 of OY992509.1, read as the reverse complement.
TACCTGTCTTGGACTAATTCTTTCTGCGAGTTTATTTCTTTCGGGGCCTTCTAACAATGGATGTGATCTTCTGCACCATACACAGACATTTGAGTGCTGTGATGCCAAAGTTCTAGGAGGCCTGCGATTTTGACTAATGAGCCCCTAAAGTAGACCCAGCATGAATAACGTACTAATCCTCCTTCAGGAATCTACAAAAAAGACCATTATTTAAATCAGTAATTCATAAAAAGTCTAGGTAAGTACTTCAATTATTATTATTTGAACATGAATTTATATTATGTATTAAAAAAGTTAATCAATACCTGTCTAGAATAAATTCTAGCAGCAATCAGTTCTCTCTAAGGTCCTTCTGAGATAGAATGTGTTCGTCTTTGAAACAATGATCTGCACCAAACGCAAACATGTTCTTGATGGCTAGAAGCTTCATTTTCAGTTAATGACGTTCCTACGCCTAGTCCTGAGAAACATGGATGGCAAACTATTCCATCAGTGTCAACCTAAAATTCAGAAGTTTGTTAATAAACTACTATTTATTTTGTCTTGTGAAGAATGTGTTAGGTTCTAAATAATAGGAAAATAAAAATGCAATAAAAATAGTTTTTCATAAATACTACATGTTTAATGTAAACTGTTACAATAAAAGTATTATCTATCTATATATCTACATGCACTACTAACCTCATGTCCAACATGTTGTTCCAAGATTAGTAGGTACCTAGTAATTCTAGATGCCAGATAATGGTCTACCGAACACATCTATCTGTCCATCACACACAAAGAAGACATTGTTTGCTGCCTGAAATAGATATTATATTTAGTTTAATGTATTTCACTTTGATTATAGTTACTGTTATTTCAATAGAGCAGTGTTCGGAATCTATTTCCTTGTAAAGAAGTGATAGTAAGTATTTTATTAATTCTCTCGTAAATGCCTAATTAAAATACGAAAAACTCACCTGAAAACAACGAATGTAGGTAGTAGCAACAATGGTATCAACAATTTAACAGGTCAATCAAATGCAAATCCAAGTCCGGGATAGCAGGCCGAAGTCAACAAGTGAGGCAGCAAACGAAAGTCCAGGATAGCAGGCAGAAGTCAAGAAGTGAGGCAGTAAACGGTTATCTATCAGGTTATCAGGTAATCGCTCCAAATCAGAAATACCTCAATGAAATCAGCATAGAAAAACACCACACCACAACTAGGTACTCACTCAGAATCCACCACCAAATAACCGGAATAAAAAAAAACGCCGGTCTATTTTTTTAAATCATGGTGACAGTTACACTTTTTATTACCTTCTTTACAGCTTTGGACACTTGATTTTAACTCAGGGAGGCATATCAAGTTGCCAGGTTATTGAAAATTATGTTTTCATTTTTATTTTACTACACGAAAATGGTAAAGCATTTTGGAATATTACTTTTACCAACTAAATACATGTATTTTATACTATTTATTGAGTAGGTGTACATGGTCTTGGCATAAAATTAAACATCTCCTTTAATTGTTTGACTGAACCTATTAATAACATTAAAATTAAATGTACCTAGTGATCGCCTGAAATCTGATGAAATTTATTGTACCAAAAAATGTAGTTGTATGGTAGTCTCCACTTTTGGTCTCTGTTCCATGATGTTTAGGTAAATTAACTCACCTAATTCCGATCACTATGACAATATATAGTGAAAATAAAAAAACAACAACTATTTGAATATTACTATGTCTGTTGGGTCAGCAAACATTTAAAAATACCTATATAAAGTGGACTATGGCAGAGGACTGCTTTTGCTGCCCTCATTTCCTAGTCTCCGACTAAACCTTCAGGGAATATAGTCATGATAATAGTTGTATGTATGTATATGTATAAGAAGGTATAAGTAGGTCAAGTACCTACTCTAGAGCTTTGGGAAAATATGTAAATGTAAATTAAGAGAAAGCTCAAAAAATAATCTTAATGTACTTAGTTATAATGAACCTATATGTGATGTCCAATGAGATATAGGTATTCTAATAGATAGCGAAATGCACATACAGATACTCTGAGAAAAATGAATAGATTTGCATATGTATGACAATTAACTACATACAAAATATCACGACTATTATGTCCAAAGGGTTAGTCAGAGACCAGGCAATGAGGACCGCACAAGCAGTCCACCGCCACAGTTCATGGCAAACCAAAATAAATGATAACTGCACAGCGTGACAGGTGGTGAGCCCATCGCTGCTTTGTGCTGTTGGATGTATGTGCAGTGTTAGGTCTGTTAGTCGGCTTTATGACACCTAAGGGAAGGGATGAGGCGGTCGTATTGTATGCCACTGTCAGCACAGCAATTCACTAAGCTAATCATTATTTAAGCTGTACCATGGATATGTAGCATATAATCTTAATTATGATTTACTATGTAACCATTCCACTGAATTGCCCCAGATTTTGTATATGTATATTTTTTTTATTTATATAGACTTTATTGCCTACAGTACAGCAAATGGCGGACTTAATGCCATAAGGCATTCTCTACCAGTCAACCATCATACAAACAATGAGTCTGTGTTATGTCAAGTGCTGAGAACTCATGCAGTCTATTTTTTCAAAAACTAAATCTAGTTATTATATTGAAATATCTTATTTTTGTTAAGTCCCTTTTTTTTACACAACGTTAATCATTATTTTAAAACTGGTATTGTGGTAAGGTTGGTACCTTGGTATATGGTATACATAAATATACATAATAATATTACTATGGTAATATTATTATGTATATTTAAACATGCTACAATAGAAGAAACTAAATAAAATTAGCATGATTTTACATAAAATTTTAGGTTATGCTTAAACACATTTACAATGCTCGAAGCAGTCGGAATAGACCGACTTAATGTAATCGAACTTGATCTTATCTGATTTTTTAATAGTGAAAATTTGTAAATATGGCTCCCGGTCATTAATAATCATTGTCTAGTTCTAGTTATATCGCTGTAAATTTTCCTTACATAAATAAACAAATACTTATATCACAATTTTCTTTTAAGAGCAACATCTGGAAAAGCTGCCCCATATTAGTCTAGCATTGTTTCCATACTATGCATTCCAAGAATTGGGTTATGTTATCATCAGCGTGAGTGCACAGAGGAAACAGACACTAGACCAACACTTATCAATAGGTTAACCAAGTACTTTTTATCTATGAAAAACTGGGGCAGAAAAATTCCACAGTTTCACAAAAATATTCCATCTATCACTAACTATTTGCTGTTATGGTTATGTAGGAGTTATTTCATTATCATCAGCATATAGAGGTCCCACTGCTGGGCATAGACCTCCCTTCATGAATAACAGCATAATAATGGGAAGATTGGGCCATAGTCCACCACTCTGGCACGGTGTGGGTTGGTGGGTAATATGATGTACATGTGTTAATGCCAATGCATCTGAAACTGTTTGTCACTATCAAACTTTAAATAATAAACTACTTATAAATCTACATACTAAATGCTGTTTAATAGAAGAAATTCAGGAGCCATGGTAAGTATGTGGAACACTAAGTAACAATGTAAGTAGGTACTATTAATGTACCTATGTCACAATCTGCTTTGTATTAATTCAATAATAATATAAATAGCACTGCATGCAAAGATAGCATCGGCATGCGTCCTAATTATTGCACCAACATTATTACAAACATTGTACCTATCTAAACTTCTTGCAGCGTTCATATCGACCGCCACTGCCCGCCAGTCAGCTGTCAACATCTCATCGCACTGACAGCAGTTTGCGAGATTTACAAACCAATTTACTTTGCTTTAATTAATAAAGTAGGTGACAGGTAAGTCTATTTATTCAACGTGTATGTTGTATGCAAATAATAAGTGTTCTAGTTGTAATACATAAAGTGCACAATGAGTGTTTGGAAAGAAGACGAACTAACCTGCAAGCCCATTGACTCGTACAGTGAAATTGAATTATTCTTACAAAATCCGCCGCCTTGGAGGACACTGTGTAATGAGTTGGAACCTCACAGTAAATTTAAGATAAAGAATTGTAATCTTACAAAAACATTTAGTCGAACTTATTTGGAATACGGACCAGACACTTTCTGTCACTTTGATCCGGATGTGAAACCGGATGTGGAACGTCACGAAGAAAGCAGATTATCAAAAACACTTGTTTGTCATGACATGGCCAATGGATATCATGATGATAGGTAAAAGTAATTTTAATTTGTTGGTAAAGATAGAAATAGCAATTTTCATATTTTACTCTCTTTTTTGGTAATTAAGTACTATAATTTTTTTCTTAGGGCTGTTGCACACTATACCCTTTTATGTTTTAGTATAATTGATGGAACTGGCCGTTACGATGCTTATACATTTTATAACTGGGCGGGAATTGATATATTTTGTTACTTCAGCCACCATTTGATTACAATACCACCTTTAGGCTGGATCAACGTAGGCCACGCGCATGGAGTCAAAGTGATTGGTACGTTTTATTTACCTAATTAAACTACAAATGCAAAAATATATTTTATGCTCTGTGTACCTAGACAACCGGCAAACGCTGACCCCCCTGTCTAATCGTAATTCGTCGTACATTGTTGTGTTCTACTAGGTACTGTGCCAATTTCCAGTGAAAATTACAGCAGCCCTTTATACGCATAAAACCATAGACGTGAAACACCTACTCGAGGTTTTGTGGTGTTTTGCAGATTAGTAGAAATAATTACGTCAATTACCAACTATACGTACAATTGGCTACTTAACAGTTTTCGAAAAAAATATTTAAAAAGTTACAAACGCTTATTTTATACCCCGTACAATATTTTCTTTCGCGAAAAAACCTATAACAGAAAAGAACATATTTTTCTTAATTGATTTCAAATTTCGTGCGAAAAAACAGTTGGTCACGTGACATTTTGCTCTGTAACGTCACAAGAAACTTATCTTGAAACCTGACAGATAGTTATTGATAATTTTGTAAAATGTGACTTCACAGGAAGCTCAATCATAGCCGCCCCTTGCCGCCCTCGGACTGTAATCCACAGATAAAAAATCGCAAATTTATTTCGTAAAAATAAAATATTTACAAATTGCCGGTCCACTGCTCCGAGACCGGAGAGCAGTGGACCGGCAATCCAAAGGTCGTGGGTTCGGATTCCACTCGAGCTTCCTGAGACTGGTTTATTTTTTTTCTAGTAAACATTTTATCTGTTATCTATATAGCATTGTGAATGCAAAATTTCAATAATAAAGATATTTACAAATTATCTTAATAAAAAATAACTATTGGTTAATTATCGTTAAATCATAAACTACCATTTCATAATACGCAAAACACCGCCTTTTAAAAAGTTATTTTTAACCATTGAGTTATAATGTACTACGTACTAGAGAAGACGTTTTAACTAGATTGTTTGTAACATAGAGCCATCTCGCTTCATTCTTCAATAGTAGTCTGTGGCAGGCGTTAGTCGCACACGCAACGCAACAATACGTATGTATCCTGTGTTCTATTTTATTAAAATATGCCTTTATGTGTGCTAAGGTACTGTTTAAATAACTCAGGAAATACAAATAAAATCAAAGGAATCACATTTCACCTGGTACGTACTAAATTATCGATGTAACATGCATTTGACTAATTATTTTATCAAATCGCCGAGACATGAAGCGGCGGCCATGTTTAGGTAAAATGCATAGAGTAACAATATTTTCTGTTTTGTTAAACAACTAGGTAAGCCCGGCACCACGGTACAAGTATCATTGTAGCTGTGCACATTTATTTTATGGGACGTCTTCTCTAGTTTATTTACCTCAATGTTTTTAACATGTCTCGAGATTTTGTGGTGTTTTGCGGATTATCACAAATAATTTGTCTCTGAAGTGGAGTTGGCCAACGAACCATCCAGTATTTTAACTAAAGGGGTATTTTAAAAAAATAAAAAAATATTTAAAAATCTTAAATTAAAAAAAAAAAAAATTTGGCCGCGGATCGTGCTCAGTGGCGTGTACCTGGAGAAGCCTATGTCCAGCAGTGGACGAGTATAGGCTGATGATGATGATAAAAATGTTGTTATTATTATTATTCTCTTTATTCAACATGTTATCTTAAGTTATTTTTTTACAATATTTTATATGAAAAAAACATGATCTACAATATAAAATATTATAAAAACACTTAACCTAGGTTGCTATCGGTGGTTAAGGCTGCAGAGTGAGGAACCTCCTCACAATACGTGCCGTGTCAAGGAGTACTGCCTTCTGTATCTGACCCTTGACCCAACCTTTTAGCGAGACCTCTCTAGATGTTGATCGAGGCTCTTAGCTTTAGGACCGTGTGCCGAAACGACTATCGGTACAATAATAGTTAAATAATATTATTTAGTTATTGTAAAATATTTGATGAAAATGAATGAGTAAAGGTGTATTCAGCCTTTGGATTTTTTGAGAAAATTAATAATATTAACACTATTAATACCTAAATAATTATTAAAACATCCGGTTTAATTTTGTGTAAGAGCTATGTTTTTCAGTTAGAAACTAAGTAATTTTAATATTGTTTTTTGTACTTAATCTATGCTAATGCCTTATAAACGTAGTTCAATTTTAATTGTTTCGTTTCATAAAGTTTAATTTCAATTCTTTCATTTATGTAGATACCTATTTATACTAAGTACTAGCAAATTTAAGTACGGAAAGTTGGTGTTATTCTTAGTTGGTATTTTGCGTTAGTCAAAGTTGGTGTTATACTTAGTTGGTGTTTTGCGTAAAGGTGGTGTTTCGCATACATTTTAAGGTTTAATGCGTCTAAAGTCCTCTCACTATACATAGAGCCGTGGCTAAGGTTTCAGAGTAGGGCAACATTTTCTTGCGATTTTTAACAGTTAATTATGTCTTTTTTAATCTCTAGCGGGGGGTGGGGGGGCGCAGCTGCCCCTACTGCCCCCCTTCGGCGACGCCCTTGGACAGGGGGTCAGCGTTTGCCAGTTGTCGAGGGGAGCTGAGCTGAGCGATCCTTGGTTTATTTATTTGTCACAATGCACGGTTTTACCGTAACAATAATAAAGTACTCGTACATACTGGCACTGCAACTTACATAGCGCGTGCGCTAAGCGTCACCGCCACATTACTTATTTTACCCAGTATGAGGTATGTAAGCATTTAATCGCAACCACACATTATCTTAAAGGAGTGCATGCGCAACGTAAATTACGTAGTAGATTGTTGATTTTACGGTCCTTCGAGCCGGATTATACACATTTACACACTACATAGTGGATTGCAGACACAAAGTCGTAATGGCAGTGTCGCTCTATGTTACAGGTACTGTTATTACGGAGTGGGCAGAAGGTATAGCATTCTGGGACAAAGTGTTACAATCTGAATTCGAATACAAAAACTTTGCTAGCGCATTGGTGGCGATCGCGAAGACTTTAAAGTTTGATGGGTGGCTTTTAAACGTGGAAAATAAGGTTTCTACTCATTTTTTCTTATCAAGCGTAGTTAACTATACTAAACTAAGACCAGTTTAAAAGGTTCAGTCGCAGAATGTGCCTTTCGCATAATGCACCCCTCGCGCAAAACGTCCCTTTTGCAAAATGCACCTTTCGCAAAATGCACCTTTCGCAAAATGGACCTTTCGCAAAATGTACCTTTCGCAAAATGTACCTTTCGCAAAACGTTCTACCTTTTGCAAAATGCATCTTTCGCAAAAGGCACCTTTCGCAAAACGTACCTTTTTTCTACATTAACCCTTTTACAGTGTAGTGTGCTACAGCTAATGAAAAGGCAAAAGTTGTGATTGATATTTGTATTTATAATCAAATAATAATTTAAAATATTACAAAGGCTACAAATTCGAACTCAATAATAGAGCTCATCTATCTGTCCACCAAAAACTATTTAAAAATAATTTTATTGAAATAATAGGGAAATAAATAGGTAAGTATATAAAAATAAAAATGCTTGTCTTTTAACTTTTTAGTATTTTTGTTGAGGAATACAACAGGGTTCGGTTCAGCCTAAATAGACTTTTAGCCTTTTAGGTTAGACCTATTAAAGCCTATTAGTTGGTGGTCCAGTAGGTCTTTAAAAACCTAGGCTTTTTTAAAGCTAGTCTGACAACAGTAACGCCTAACCCTCTGCAATACGATTCTCTAAGTTAAAGCCTTGGTAGCAGCGTCTGCTTTTTAGTAAACTGTTGCAATAAAATAATTATCTAATCTAAATCTAATCTATCTATGTTGTACGGGTGAGAATACTTGAATTTGTATTTTGGAGCTGATACATACATACTTATCTACATATACAGAGTGTATCAAGCGGGGCCAGCCTTAATCCAGGGTTTCAAATTATCCCTAGTGTAGACCCTTTCTATAAATACCCTAGTAAGATAAGCTCAATTTAATTTGTTTTTGCATTTACAAACAAAGTTAATCTGTCGTTAATTTAAAATCAGAACAAGCTATACCCATCACTAGCAGGGTCATGAACTCTGTATGATAACTGCCTACAGTGCACGCCCTACATGCCCGCGCCACGCTCCCGCCCCCTACCAGGCGCACAGATTTACAAACAAGAGGTTTTACTGTGACGGCGGCGGGCGGCGAAAATGAAAAACCTTTGACCATGACGGCACATTTGACACAAACAACCCGTCTGGGTTGTTTGTCGGCAGTCGCTTGGCGGCATTTTTTGTTGGATTTGTTAACCAAAGACAGATAAGTAGGCAGCTATTTTACTTTCCTGATTTAAAAATTTGTATTTAGTAGGTACCTAATTAATTATTATCAAAGTACCTAATAAAATATTTTCATTTTACAGTCACATTGTTTCGACTCTAAAGTAGATAGGACGCTTACCTACGAGTAGGTAGGTACCTAAATAGGTCTTAAATTAAAATGACTTATTTTTGAAATAACTCAATAAGTACAACTAAAGTGAAGTATTTTGAGGTGTAGTCACAGAATAGATAATCGTACCACTGACGTTCAGTTTTGCGCGTCAGTCCTGGCGTAAAACTGTAGCGTCACTCCAATCCAAATGGTTTTACGCCGAAAAGATTTCCCACTCACTGGCGTCACTCCGGCTCGTCAGTTCTCGTCCGGCCGGTACAATCAATTTTGAACTTTAGTATTCGGCACTAAGGATCAATATTTATTGGAGAACTGAGGTGATACAATCAATTTTGAACTTTATTATTAGGTTCTAAGGATCAATCATAGGAGAAATTCGAACTGACGCGTGATTCAAGCGATTGTGAACCTTGCGGCTGCACCTTAGTTGCACACAAACTTGCTTCGCGGTGTCTTCTCTAGTTTATTGTATCTCAATGTTTAAATATAACAAAGTTATCATGTAACAAACAGTAAACAAAACAAATATTGTTACAATTCACTCGGAAATTGGTAACATGCTAACGGATTACACCACGTATTATTTTACTCGTATTTCGATGTATTTCTTACAACTTATTACCTACTGATCATTAGTCAGAATAATAATTTTCTAATAAACAACAGTACTTACATTAGATAAATTATAAAAACAGCACACAAAGATTCACTTGGGGCTTGAGAGGAAAAGCGAAGCACGTGTAGTCCACTGCACTTCACAATAAACAGTTTCCAAAAATGGCTTAAAATGCCCGCCTTGTCGCTGGATGCCAGTTTGCGACCGACGCAAAACTGACTCTTCTGCGCTGGTCTGCCGTCGATGAATCTCTCGCGGTACAGTTCACGAACACCACTGAGACTGCCATTAGCTACTCCGACACAAAGAATCATTTCGTAATACTCCTGATTACTTAGAAATACAATATTAATTTAATAGGTAGTCGAATCGAAACGAAACAGCAAAAAAATAACTAAAAGTAGGTATGCACTCTGCAAGCTTTAACAAACGACTGCGAAAAATTTTAGGCAAACATGCAAACAAACCTACCGTACCGTTGGGCGTTGCTATGTCGGGGTGTGCGGCCTACTCCTGGTACTTAAAACTCGGAAATGTGTATAGTTCGCCCGCTCCCACAAAGGCACGGAAATGCCCGCACTGTCAACTGCGGTCTCATGCGACCGCTTGGGGTTCTAGAAGTTAATACCGACCATAACCCTAGTAGTTTTTAGGGTTCGAAATTTAGACTTAAGTTACGAAAACTAGCAATATTTTTTAATTAGTTAAGTTATTCATCAATTCATCACAAAATACTACCAAAGTGTAAACTGGCTTAAGCGCTGCGTATTATTTTTAGATTTGTTGCTATTAATTTTTAGGAAATTTTGTCTACTTCCAATTATTTTCTTAATTTTGTAAAAACATAGTAAGTGTATTTTTGCACGAAAATTTTCTAAGTCCTGCACCCCCTTTGCGACACCCTAACCCTGATGATTAGAACTAATAAGAAGAAACGAATAATGACGGCTTACTCAGGCCTAGTCTAAAAAAGGCTTTCAACTAAAATAAAACCATATAACTGCAAAAAAGGCTATTTGCAGGTCTATAGCCTATTTAAAATGGCTAGTCTTTTAAAAGGCTACTTTATTAGCATAGCCCTAAAAAAGACCAATAGCCTTAAAGGAGGTCACTAAAATCTGACCAGTTAATGTACCGAGGTACACTTTAAGGAAAAAATTACTCTATGAAACGCTGAGTAATATAGCAGGCCTACATTGTTTGTTAGTTAATTGAAAAAGACAAAAAAAAAATAACTTCGGTTTGAAAAAATACGCCATTTTAAATAATCATGTCCATGTTAAATAATCTGTGATACGATTATGAATATAATCTGTTTTCGGGAACAGAGTGTCAACAGGAATCAAATCACGAGGAAAACGGAATACCACAGGGAATAGCCAAGTTATTAAATAAAAATACGAATCGCGAACGAAACGAAAACAACGAAGCACCCCGAATCGCCGAAACGAAACGAACGGAATAACATTTAAAACATTATGACAGCTGCATTTATGCATTAAATGCAAGCATTATGCTTAGCTGATTTTAATATTATATTTTCAATTTTTTATTGTTTTACTTCCATTAAATTATCTGTTGATAAAAATGGACGACAAGTAGATGAATTAGCAATAATTAACAGCAAATAAAATATTTTATTAACACTACAGGTTTTGGAGAAGTCTGATACTAAACGCAATTGAACATCGAATGTTACCACATGATAAAAATGTGTTACAAGTAATTCACAACTTTATTAATTTATTATCTAATTTTATCTAAATATAAAAGCAAAATGATACGTTTTTCGGAATCCTCGAATTTTTCTCTACATTTTGATATCTATGTACCTCAAGGTACAAACATGGCCAAAGTTGTATGGACTATTAGTGACCTCCTTTAGGGCTAACAGCCTATAGCCTTCGGGAACAGTACATGTAGCACTGTAAAAGGGTTAATGTAGAAAAAAGGTACGTTTTGCGAAAGGTGCATTTTGCGAAAGGTGCATTTTGCGAAAGGTGCATTTTGCGAAAGGTGCATTTTGCGAAAGGTACATTTTTCTAAAGTTAAATTTTGCGAAAGGTCCATTTTGCGAAAGGTGCATTTTGCGAAAGGGACGTTTTGCGCGAGGGGTGCATTATGCGAAAGGTGAATTGTGCGACTGAACCGTTTAAAAGTTTGATAACCTGCCTTATCTTACAGATAGCAAAAGTTGACGTATTGCTGGAGTTTGTCAAACACCTCCATAAGATTTTACACCAGGAGCTGAAAGACCCTGTCCTGATCTGGTACGACAGCGTCACCGTCAACGGCACCCTAAACTGGCAAAACGCCCTTAACCACAGGAACAAGTAGGTACCTAAGGTACTACGGGTGACAAGGCCCACTTTTTTACAAATTGAAATAAAACCTATATTTTATCATTTAGAAGAAAGGGTGTTTACAATGAAAACTATGATTATTTCAAAATCCAAATAAATGTAATTATTGAAGCTACAACGATAATTAGTTAGGTATTTAAAATTTTTTAAAAAACCTTATTTTCGGCCTTACTAAACATGGTATGTCCAATAAGTGCCGTTTTTAAGTCATTTGGAGCAAAAGTAAGCATTAAAGACCATAAGGATAATACAAATCAAAATTAAGCAATCGGATACTAAAATGATCATTATTTTGTTAAAAAAAATACTTTTCCACTGTGTAATAAAACAGCCGAGGTATCGAATTTTTAAGTGTTTATTGTGTTGATATTAGATTTTACTTATAAATTTATGCTAAAATTAAGTAATTATTGTTTATATTCCTATTAAGTTCCTAGCAACTACTTCGGGCCTTCCTAACTGTTGTGGGCCTTACAACACAAATTGAATATTTACAAAATAAAAAGCTATAAAATCGCAGATGTTTTCGTAAATATCAAAAGAGTAATGATCAAATAAACACATTTAATAAAAATCTACTAACAAATCGTAGTATAATCAAGTAAAAACTGACGTTTTTTAGGAGCCAAAATTAGTAATATGAGCGTCCGCGACCGATGTCGGCGAACTACCGCGGGTGTCACTGACAAGATGGTGGCCGCTCGCTGTCCGCTGCTGCGTTTCGGCGTTCATATTGATGTGTTTCATGCATGCTACGAAGTTGGCACGGATCAAATGTAATAAACATAGTTTTCTGCGCTTGGGCCTTAGAAAACTGTGGGCCTTGTCACCAGTTAGTACCTTATAGCTTTTACTACTATGCTTTGAATTTGAATCGGTTCTCTAGTTATTATAGTATCGATTTTCGATGACTGAGTTTCTCCTAGACGTCATGCAAGGTAGGCTGGGTAACTAGGTATTGGCTCAGTTTTCTAAAATTGTGCATTAAGCAAGGGAGTTTAGCTTTACCTTCCGTGCCAACAGATTTATTCAACAATTTAAATAAAGGCGTGCGCTTTGTGTACTTTGCCTAAGTTTTTTTGGCCATTTGACCGAGCCAGTGGAAACTTTAATTTGTTTGTTAAGAATCGAATGAGTAACTTGTGGATTGCACAAGTTCGCCAGGTAGGTGGCACAATATAAATTGTAGTAACTTTACTTTTTCGCAAACAGCGTGCACTTTCGAGTCGGGCATAAACGGCACGAGTCCGCACGATGAACGCAGTCATCGGAAAATAATAATTTTCGTACCCACCCTAAACATTTACACAAGACAATAAAATATTGCATAAAATTTTTCAGAGCCTTTTTCGAGGCGTGCGATGGGCTGTTTACAAACTACTCGTGGACCGAAGAGCTAGTGCGGAGCAGCGCGCAGGCGGCGGGCGCGCGCCTCACAGACCTGTTCGTCGGCATCGACGTGTGGGGCCGCAACTTCTACGGCGGCGGCCAGTTCAACGTGCAACAGGTCACAACCACCGACTGTGGCTTGCGATTGGCTGGAAGTAAAAAATTAAAAAAAAATCAAAATTTCAATGACTTGTTTGTTTTGCTTTAGGCTGTTGACGTCGCTTTTAGCTATGGATGTTCGCTGGCGATATTTGCGCCCGCGTGGACCCACGAGGCCATGACCACGGACAAGAGCGACGTGAACGCCGTGGCCATGGCGGACGGGCTGTCGCAGTACGAGCGCTTCCTGCTGCGGGACCGCGCGCTGTGGGGCAGCCTGTGGCGGTACCTCAACACGCGCGTGCCCTCCAAGCTGCCCTTCAAAACTTCTTTCTGTAGAGGACAAGGGAAAAAGAGACGCCTATACGGAGAGGTTAGAACATGTTTAAACTTATGTTTCATTTGAAGAAACTGTTGTTTAGAATAGACTAAAATATGGGCAACAAAAAGTAGGTACTGAATTCAATAATAATAACCAATTAAATAAACTAGGTAGTATATTTTAATGTTACTATTATTACATAAACCATTTCGTTAAATTGCAGGTGTTATGTCCCGTTCCATGGTATAATTTACGACACATGCAATATCAGCCAAACTCATCTCATGGACCACATGGTTACATTCTAAACACGGTTGACAACATTCTTCAAACATCACAGAAAGCGGTTGAAAAAGATAAAAAGGGCATAATGAAGTACCGCGAAGCTATACAAGCTAGTAGCCAAGAATTGTATCCCGCTAAGGACGTAAGCGCGCTCCTATTTGATTTGAGATCCGATAGTCTAAGCTGTTTGAACGCAGAACCAGACCCAACAGCTCGGGATGAAGCTGCGCCAAGCGAATCGCACAGCGTAAAAAGAAAAATGAAAAATATTTTAAAACTCATTTTTAAGGTTAAATCCCCAAGAAAGGAAGAGGATAGCGCGTCACAATCGCCAACCGAAGGGGCCCAACACGAAAGTGTTGGAGATGATGACGTGCTTCAGCAATCAGGCGCGCCCACGGACACCCGCAATCAGACACACGCCGATAGAATTGAAGAGTGTGCTGAGGTTGACGGCGGCGGCCCTTCGTCGTCGCAAAACAAGGATAATCGAAACATCGAGTCCAGTGATAAAGAAGACGAAACTGACCTATCCTATCAGTATCAGGGGACAGGTCAGTCTATGGTCAATATGTCAGTCAACATCAATCTCGGGCAAGCGAGGAAGCCGTCGGTAAGGCGCTTCGCGCTGGCGTGCGTGCCTGACGAGCGCCCGTGCCTGCAGGTGTGCTTCCACGACAGCTTCATCGGCGGCTCCTGCCTCGAGGTCCACCCCTCCGACAAGCTCTCGACGGAACACAGATTCACCAGACTTTTTCACTGTGACTTTATCTGCGAGGATTCATTAGTATTCTGTGTCGTGACTAAGAATATTTTCGGTTTCGAAGAGCAATACTTGAATATCAAACTATTTTTGGAAGGAGCCGATAAACAACACCATCGGATTACTCTCATAGGTCGAAATATCCCATCATCAGGGCACGTGGAACAATTGACGACATCTAATGTATACCCAATGAATAATAGAAATGATTCTGGTTTTCGAAATTTGCAAAAGTATCTACTGTTGTATGAACCTGGCTTTTACGTTCCTGTAGAGAATTCTTACAACTGGATAGTCAGGTTAGTTAAAATAGGTAGCTAATAAGTGGATGACCTCTCATTTGCGAATCGTTGAGTCAACGACCAATCGAAAATTCTATCCCAACGTAGCTCCACAGCGTGTGTGCTTTTTGGTTTTTGGCACCGCTGGCACTTCGATAAAGCGTATGTATATGTCGCAGTAAGATAAAGTTATTGCCGTAATATAGTGATATCTCTAGGAATATGATTATATCCCGTAATATTTAAAACAATCGCTACGCTGCGCTTCGCGATTGTCTTAAATTTCAAACCTATCACGTGACCTACAATTATTTCACTAAACATAATCCAGTAATATAATTATATCACTAAACTTGAACCGTGTTATAATTATATTCCTAGTAAAATATTAATGAATCGCTTTTGTATAACTATCTTACGGTATATAATTATATCCCTAGGGATATAACCACGTATGTTACGGCTATAACTATATCCCTTCGATATATACACATTATGGTGCTCAGCTATTTAATAAATGCTGTCACTTTTTAATTCATCACGGTATTTGTATAACGAATCAGCAATGTTAATAAAACGACAAACAATATGACTTACTTTGGTGGGTGCGCAGGTACTACCAGGTGCGGCTGCCGGGCGCGCGGCTGACGGCCATTAACTGCAGCGCGGGCCTGGGCGCCGGGGCCATCCTGCTGGGCCACCTGGGCGTCTGCCAGTTACCAAGGGTCAGCTCACTTTATTTTGTTTAATAAATAACACGTTGTTATCAAAAGGACGTTGTGTTAGTTGTAACTAAAAACAAATATTTAGATTGCAAAAGTAAAGTACGCCTAGATTTGTCCCACTTGTGGGCGGTGGTGGTGTTGAAGTCGTGTGTTAGATATTATTATGTTTATATTGATTAGTTTTCATTTGTATGTTGCAGGTATACGAAGATAACGTTATTGGTTGACGAATGAAATCATGACTACAAAAAAAGTATTATATAAGTGTATGTAACCTACATTGTGTAAACATTAAGAAAATAAACATTAATATATCAAGCGATGGAATGTTTCCTTTAAATAAATCTTGTTAGGTACTATGTTTTTGTTGATGTTTATACTATTTTTAGTACCTACTTGATGCAAATTGATATTTCAATAAGTGCTAACTCTGTAAAGGCATCAGCACACCAAACGCGGGACAGAAGCAGCGCAGGTCAGTAGCAGCGCGGGAGTCGGCAGTAGTCGGCACACTGAACGCAGCGGCAGTTTAAGTGAGCAGTTGCAACGCTGGACCGCGTTTAAACCGCGTTCAGTATGACAGGCTAGGCAGGCAGTAGGCTGCAAGATTTCGCGGTTGTAAAAAAATACAACAGTCGTCAACCGCTTTCGACGCGCTGCGCTGCACTGCCAATGCCTTGCCCCCGGTGAGTCATGCTAACATGGCCTCGATAGTAAACTTACAACAGCGCGGGCCCGCGCTCGAGCTGCTCTGCCCCGCTCTCGCGGCACGCCGCCGCCTGATTTGTAGTTCGGCAGTTGCAGTGCGGCGGCGCGGCCGGCGCGGCGCGGAGCAGTTCGAGCGCGGGCCCGCGTTCAAATTTGGTGTAACGCAGTTGAAAGAGTTTCTTGTATTACAACATTTACAACTTGCGCTGGCCCGCATTCAAACAGCGCTGCTACAGTCCCGCGTTTGGTGTGCTGAAGCCTTAACTGTTAGCTAAGTAAACTCTAATGGAAAAGAAATGTCTTTCACCTCTGTGTGTAATGGTGGTTACAACCACCAGACTCGGGTTTCTAAGTTGTTGGTTTAATACTCAGTGAGGTCCTGGTTTAATGTATTATGTGCTCGATTTGGTATTTGGTGCTTTGGTACAAAAATATACTAAATTATTGTCATCGTTAAAGGGTTGGTCAGACTATGCAATGAGATTTGATCAAAAAATTGCCCGTGTAAGCGCACCTTAAACAACGCAGGCTTATGGCATTATTGTTCACACCAAACGGATTGTCCGCCGCGGACTGTGAGTATGCTCACAGTCAGCCCCAGATTATGTGTACGTGGCCCCAGTGTAAACGTGGACTCAGTCTGCAGTAAGTAATATGCGTTCTCACCAAGCCGACAATACGCTACTCTAGGTGTCGAACATTGTGAGATGTTGAAGTACTCATTGAAGTTTCTCGAATGAATTGTGCCCGCGGCGCAGTAATGTAATACGCTTTTACGTTCGGCTACGTAGCCAATCCGCGCCCGCCGTGCATAGACTCGTATATAGTTTAAAAAATCGGCCACCGAGTGCCAGCCACGACCATGTGCGACAACGTGGCGACAACGCACTACGCTACGTACTACCGTGAAGAGAAGCGACACTTAAGCATGTGTGCTCGTAAAATCGCTCGCGGCTATGTGTGGGTGTCTCGATCTGCGCGGGGGCCTTGCGTTGCGCATTGCGCACCGCACGCACGGACTGACCTACGACTTATGAGTACAGGCACATAGAGATGGGCATTTACCCGGTAAATACCCGACTTGTGGGTAAATACCCACTTTTACCTATTGTTACCCACCCATTTTTAATTTATACCGGGTAAAAATTAAACTCAGTTTAATTTAAACCAATTATTGAATTTGGTTATAGATACTATTACATACCGACTAAAGCATATTTTTAAGTCATTCCAAGTCTAATACTTAGTGGAATTCTATTCATTTTCGAGCTGAGGCACGACTTTTGTTTATTAAGATATTCAAAATGTTGTTCATACGTTAGTTATCATTTCTAGTTTAATTTCTGTTGTAATTATATTATCATGTCTGGGACGTGCACCCTGGTATTCTTTGTTCTTTTAGGGATTTGACATATAAATTACGAAGTCAACCTATTCCCGGTTCCTTAAAAACTACTTTTTTATAGTAGATGGGCTTGCTCTTGGCCATATTCTTATCCGTAGGATTAAGAAGAATCCGACGATGGAGCGAGCTTGCCCACAGCGAGCAAGCAGCCTATTCACTCGGGCTTTAAAGATGTTGGGCTATATGCACTCGGGAACACAGACGCCGGCAGGGAATTCCATACCTTGGCTGTACGCATTATGAATGAAAACGAATAGCGCTTGGTGCGTATGAGTGGAATATCAAAAGGATGGTAAGTAACCCGCCGTACGTCTGGACTCCCGATACTAGAAAGGGGACGGTGGAATGAGCTCGTGTAGCTCAAAAGCACACTCTTCGAAGTTCACACCTTAAAAATCCGACAAGCACGCAACTGAGCGACGGACGGTGAGCGAGACTGTGAAGCTTGGGTTTCACAAGCTTATCGGCACCTATAAGTTTCCTGGCTCTGCGTTCTACTGAATCGAGCGCGGCAAGTTGATATTTTGCTTAGCCGTCCCAAAGGTGGCAGCAATACTCCACGCACGACCAGACTTTTGCTTTATATAGAGTTAGAAGCCGTCCCGGCGTGAAATATCGCTTAATCTTATTTAGAACACCCAGCGTTATCGCCGCAGTTTGAGCCTTGATTTCGATGTTGTTGCCAAAGTTGAGATTGGAGGTCAACTTCATGCCGAGGAGATCGAAGTTGTCGGTAATTGGTACATCTACACCCCGGAAAGTAGGAGCCAGGTTAAAAGGACTCTTTCCGTTAAACGAACTTCCTCTCCGCCGACCCTTGCGCTAGACAGATACCTCTTTGTGACCGTGCTGTCCTCTGCATAACCAACAATTCCCGGCTTGAGCAGATCGTTATTATACACCAAGAAAAGGGTAGCAGAGAGAACGAAACCCTGAGGGACCCCGGCATCGATAGCCATGAGGTCGGAGGAACAGTCATCAATGACTACTCTGATTGACCGTTCACTTAGGAAGTCCAAAATCCAGACACGAAAATCAGCAAAGATGCCGTACGCTGGAAGCTTGCTCAGCAGCCAGCGTGCCAGACCTGGTCAAAGGCTTTCGATATGTCAAGCGACACGGCAAGCGCTTCGCCATGCTTCTCGGTTGCCTCGCCCCAGCAATGAGTAACGTACACCAGAAGGTCCCCCGTGGAACGGCCCCGCCGAAAGCCATATTGGCATTTGCAAGCTTCCAGGAATGAGGCCGCTCTAGTAAGAAGAGAAAGGCGGTACAGACGCATTAGAATCGGAGACAATTCAGGCGCACAGACCCTAAAGTCTAGCTGGAATCCCGTCCGGGCCGCTGGCCTTATTTATTTTATTTTATAAAAATCATATAATTCAAATGACGCTGTATAAAGTGGGTAATGTAATTATTATTTTCCCTGTTACTGCAAGCTGGCAACGTCGCACGCGCAAAATATAAGGTGACTGCTAGTGCTAGAAACCGCTAGAAACTTCAAGGGCTGGTCAGGTCAAGTGTTTTAAAAATGACAAAAAAGGAATTCGTGTTTTTTTCATTTTTAATCTAACACTTAACATAATAATAATTACAGTTAAAAAAAGGGCCCGATGGGGGGGCCATTTCTTATCTTGTAACTCATGCTCCTGTCCCTTCGGGGAGGAGGTCTAGGAGATTTAGGGCCTTTGGAGGCGACAATCGGCCTGCAGCGGGTGCCATTGGGCACCGATAACCTACGCTAGGGTGGTTCGGTCACCGCCCTGTATGCGCCCATGCTCGTGGCAGGGATCGGGTGAACTCCTCACCTTCGACGCCACCCCCTCTCCCATCGGCTCGGCTATCCATTCCACTTATGGTGGTGCTTGGGATCCGTTGGCGCAAGGCCATCTTCCGCCTCGTGCTAGTAGGAGAAGAGGGGACTCGGGTCCCCAATAGGAAATTGTTGCCTACCTGCGCGCGTTGCTCCCAATCCAGAGACTGTTTTGCTTCCTACACCCTCTGTTTGCGTTTGGGGCCTTGATGGCAGCGCTCGCCAGGCTCACAACCGGTTGGACTCAGGGCTGTATTGTATTGAGTTGGCTTGCGAGTTGGTTGGGCAACATCATTAATAATTAATATATTAATAATAATATTTTCATTTTATGCGCGTTATCGGAACCATAACATAACTTGATGCTATCGATAGTCGTTGGACTTAACTGCACCTTAAACACGCACATTTCATTTCAGTTGTAAAAGGAAAATAAATGGGGTCTTATTGCACTTTGCAGACTAATGTAGGTACTTATCGCCCAGCTGACGCGAACGGGTCAACAGACGATGGTCGGCAGGCCGGCCGTCGTTGCCCGCGCGTTGTAAATAATCGTTATTTTTAATTGTTTTTGATTTCATTTTTCTCATGTTATTGCTTTAAAATAAATTTGGTACTGCAAAGACTATCCAATTAAAATTCACAAAATGAATTATTTAATTAAAAATGGCAAAAACACCAATTCCTTTTTCGTCATGTTTAAAACACAATATGACCTGACCAGCCTTTGAAGTTTCTTGCGGTTTCTAGCAGTCCCCATAATACAGCACGCAGCTTCTTGCCCCCAACTCCACGTGGTATTTTTCGTAAGCGAACATGTTCATTCGAAGTGAATTTCAACTAGCTAGATCTGCGCCATTTTGTTGTGTTTTAGTTAAAAATAGATGTTGATTAAAGATTTAAAATAATCATAATCATAATCAACTGTAATTTATTTGAAATCAATATTTTATCTTCAATGGTCAAGATCGAAACTAACATCGTAGATCGTTTTAAGGATAGTATTATAGACAGTATTCAATTTTTACCCGGTGTTTAATAAAAATACCCGGTATAAATGACTATAAATGGGTAAATACCCTTTTTTACCCTTCCTCCCAATTTTACCCACCCCAATTTTTACCCACCCGCCCATCTGTAGGCACGAGTAATCATGCCCGGTTTTCATTATTGTTGTGTATACCTACAACTGTGGTAATAACCAAAAACAAACAGATAAAAGTTTCTTCTTATTGCCTAGCGATCCAGGAAAGTAAGTGCCTACTTTATATTAATATTCTATTACTTACCTACTTTATGTATTACACGATTTACACATAGTATATAGATTTAGTAAACGTCCTTCAGATTCCACTTTCGTCAGAAGCAGTTTTTTTATAATTTCAGTTCAGTTTTGTCATGAATGAAGGTACCTAAACCACTCTCGACGTTTGAAGTAGGTAGGTAAGTAGGTACTCGCAATGATGTACTCGTAATAACACTAACATCATTCATCACTACCTACCTAGTGTACCTATACCTACTTATTATAAAACAAAGTCCCCCCGCGTCTGTATGTCTACGTACGTAGGTAAGTAGCTACCTATCGTACTTATTATAATCTACAATTATTAAGTAATTAAGTACCTATATTATTACAATTTACTTGTACCTACACCTAACTTGTGCTTGCACCTAACTAGGTTGACGACCGACCTCCGTGGTTAAGTGTTTAGCACGCCGGCGGGTCTGGCGTCGCGCCAACTCTCAGGTCTCGGGTTCAATTCCCGGTCGGGTCAATTTAGAGAAAGACTGTTTTTCTAAACTGATTTCCGGTCTGGGTATTTTGTCTATGTTTATGTATATTTATCCGTTGTCTTACCTTATTAGGTCACCTGTTGAAATACCAGACACAATAGAATTTCTATTGCTAACAAGCTCTAGAGTCCTTGCCACAGACGAGGAGTTATTAACGAGTTTAAAAAAATACTCATCTTGGTCTAGCGTAAACAAATTGAATTTAAATTGAATTTAGGTTGGTACTTACTCACTTAATGGAGTAACTGCTAATACTACTACGAGAATATAAAATAAAATCATAAGAAGTATAGGTAGGTAGTAGTAGTAAAAATAATAATAAAAATATAAAAGTAATAGAAAAAACAGAAAATTTTGAAGTAAGCAATTTGTAAATATATTAAAATTTGATTTTAAATAGAACCTATCTTTCACTTTCCTACATAATTGTCCTTGCACAGGTTTACATTACATAACATACTATGTAACATTATACGTCTTCTTTGGCACAAGCACAAGTCTAAATTCCATTTCGTTAACAACCCTAGCGTTTACTCGTTCCGCTCAAGGTCACCGGCGCTCGAGCTCACACCTACACGGAGTGTCACCGCTGTGGTACTATCGTATTTATTATTTATTTATTTATTTTGCTTTGGAAGACCAAGAGCACACGAAAGATACATAAGGTCAATGTGGGTAAGTCCGTCTAGGAGGTAAGCCCGTCTAGCGGCAATAACTTGCATATTTGAACGGCTAGGTTCTTATGCCTCGGTCGGTAAAACAGTATTACGGAGCTAGGTCGAACTGAGTATCATAGATGTCGCTAACATCATTAAGTCGAAAGAAATCGGTAGGTCATTTTTTTTCGCTTTGTGTACTTGAAGTTGGAGTGTAACGTCTCTTCAAAAAACTAAAAAAAAAAGTAGAAAATCAAAGAAATTTTTGGAGTTTCCTGGATTACGTAAGTCATTTAGTGATCCACATACTTATTTCTAGTGATCAATTCATTAATATCCCTTGAGTTTCGTAATTATTACCTGCAACAAATGTCTAAACTCAAAATGTAATAGTTGGGAAGTCCGTCTACATGCATAAGGAAAGTCCGTCATATGCCGGTCTTGCCTCGATTGCAGATATTGTCAACCTTTTCAGCTGCACGTATTTTATGTTACTATACGATTCTTTGTATTTGCTAGCTACTACTTAAAAGTAGTCGCCCAATGAAAACTATCATTAGGTACCTATTTATATTCAAGCTGTATTGTCCGTCTGGCTACAAGACAATTAGCAGGTGAGGAATGCTCAGTGGCAGGACTATCATTACTGTTATAGACTAGGATAGAAAATTTTGATTGTCTTAAGCAGATCTTGAAACGAGTTGCTAAGAAAGCTTTTCTCAGGTGTTGCACATTGCTGAATTTTGTCATTTATTATTTTTCCTTATTAATAAATATATTATGTACCTACTTAAGTATCTACCTCATCTAATTATCTCTCTAAGGTATATATCTCTTTAAAACAGGCAATTTCAGACAATTTGGTCCGGGTGTCGCAAAGGGGGTGCATAAAAAATACACTCAAATTTTTTTTTTTACAATCTGACGAGAGATGTTGCTTCCGGGAAAAGATGGAAAGATTTAAAAAAATGTATTTTTTTTAGGAAAAAAAATTAAAATTAAAATTTTTTTTTTTCTATTAAACATTTTATCCTATATCTATATAGCATTGTGAATGCAAAATTTCAATAATAAAGAAATTATTATATTTTGTATGGAGCTAGACTTCTGTTGTCTAATGTGGTCATTTAAAACAATCGCTACGCTGCGCTTCGCGATTGTCTTAAATTACCTACATGAGTAGGGCAGTCATACATAAATTTTTCTAAGTCATACAAATTTTTCAAAGTGTCGGCTCCATTTAAACTCAAAAAAAATATCAAGAGTTTTTTTACAATTTGTTTAATCTTTTTCTATCTCTTTTTGATGGCAGTGTTTTTCGGCGGTTTGTGAAAAAAAAGTAAATTTTTGCTCGAAAATTTTCTAAGTCCTGCAACCTGCTAATGTCTAATACGGGTTCGAATCTTTTGGTATACCTGTCTAATTTTTTTGTTTTTTAGCTCAAAACTACGGCGTACATGGGACAAATACTTAAACAAAAAAAATACAAATGTTGATCTTTATTAAAAAACCAAAGAAAGTTGACAGGTGTGCAAAAAATATAGTTAAAAATTTCTGACCCCTTAAATGATAATGAGGGAAGGTATTTGTTCATTTTGCAGCACTACTTATAATGTTCAATAAGAAATAATGATTTATGTTATTAATTAGTATTTTTTTTTTTTACAAAAAAGGAAACGCGTTACTATTTTATTAAAAATGTTTGCAACCACTGTCACCAAAGATATGCCGGACTTGCCTTAAAATCAAATAAAGTAAATTATCATTGAAATTTAAACCTTGTGGACGAATTCATAAAACACACATTTCAACGCCAGTTGTAAATCACTGCTACAAACTGTTTTCAAACATATTGCGTCACAAGTTTTGGTTATATTGCTACTAGACGGACTTACCTTAAACTGCACGGGAAGTCCGTCTACACGCCGAGTTTTAAAAAATATCATATAAAACTAAAGATTATTGCAATTCATATGATTTTTAGACCAATATAAGTAAATAAATATATTACCTATAATTTCCGACGACACAAGTTACTTTATATAGCGTATCTCGATTCAATAAGTTCTGTTAAACTTAAATTTTAGAAAAGTATGCCGGACTTCCCCACATTGACCTTACATTAAGAAATAGGTAGCAGAAGGCCACCACAGGTCTCCACGTTTAAAATCAGATTAAACAATGCTTTGTGTGGACATAAAAAACAAAACATAAAATAATAAGAAATATAAAAAAGTTACAGATTAATATTCAATACTCAATACTTTATTGCATTCCATAATGTTTACAATTATGATGGTAGGTTTTTACAATGGGATCAATTATGAACCCTGTCGGGCACAGCATAGTTTAGTAGGAGAGAGGAAGAGAGATAATTATTTCTTAATTAGTATTATTATTTATTATTATTATATATAAGGTATGTATAAGTATTTCTTTTTCCTGAATAATTATTATATGTTATATGTATTTTAATTAATCATTGGTTAAATAAAATTAAATAAAAAAGGAAAAACTAAAATTATTGAGAGTGTTTATAAAAATGTCCTAACCCCTTGAGCACCGTAAAACCAGACACAATTGAAAATCAATTGTTTCGCGACCGCCGGCGGTCTTATGATCCTTGACCTATTAAATTATTTAATAAAGAAATCTTGACTTAATAGCCGCCTTGCTGTTGCTATGCTAGGCTAGAATGAAATATATCGAAGTCATTTGTCTTACAAAACTCATTTAGATTTCTGCTAGCTCGTCATAGAAATACGTTCTGATAGTAATTTGATAAAACAGTCTCGGGGCGGACAATCAATTTGGTGTGAACAATGCCTAAAGGTAAAGAGATGCGGTGGCGACTCTTCACGGCTTCACGTTTTATTTAATCAGGTTCACTGTCAACAACATTTAAACAATTTGGAAATCCATTGTTAAGTGATGCACTTTTACGGATGAACTCGCGTTTAGTTAATTTTATTTTAAATTGAGCATTATTGTTTTTGTTATTTCATATTCTTTTGTACTTATGTGTTGTGTTGTCTTGTAATCGTATTAAATGTTTTTTTTATGTTGTAATGGAAAATGTCCTTCTAGATAGGGAGGGCATTTTCCAATTTGTATTGACGCTGTAAAAGAAAAGGACAAAAAAATGCCCTTGCTGAGTTTCTTGCCGGTTCCTCTCAGTACAAGGCTCCCGCCCCATAGTTAGGACTTACGAACCGATGGCATTGCGACATTCATAAGTGCTCAATTATTGTAGCCTAAAATGAATAAATGAATTTGACTTTGACTTAAGTAATTACCTACATTTAAAGTTAATTTGTTATGAAGTTGAAACGTCAACAGAACTAAAAATAAACTTTAACCGGTGCTCAAGGACCGTAAAACCAGACACAAACAAAAAACCACACACAATAAATTGTTTCGCGACCGCCGGCGGTCTTATTATCCTTGACCCATTACAAGTAGTTAATAAACGCGAGTTCATACGTAAAATGTGTTGAATGTGTAGTGTTCGCTTAAACCGTTGGTGTAATCAAAGAACTAAAAATTCCTGACGAGTAACAAAGTTATAAAAGAACGACACGTATTCTGTCTCTGAGTGTCAGTGTTCACGTTGTTACTGAATTTTCTCAAATTTTGTGACTTTAAGCTATTATTTATTCTGTGCTTTAAGGGTCTGTGTCGAAGCCAAGTGATTTGTAACATGCCGCCATAGCATGCCTTTCGTGGTGTAGCGGCATGTGAACAACAGTTACCTACTTTATACATATAGGCACCACACAGTCAATTGCTTATTGTGGCTAAAATGGCAAATAAATTTGGCCAAGTATGATATCATACATGGCTATGCGTGATATACTTGGCCAATTTAGGGAAATAATAAACAATTCGAGTTGCTCGTGTAAGTACACCTTTAAAAATTAAATATCGGAACACTGATAAAGCTTCGCGACTAACACGCTAAACGGTACCATAAGAGTTATATTGACCCACGAAATATTATAATTATCCTCTTTAAAGTTAACACGTTAACAGTCCCCATACAAAAGGGTCTGACCACCCCATAAGTCCAAAGAAAATAATATGTAGGTACTTAATTACAGTTCGTTTTATTAACTAACCAGGTTAATAACTTCTAGTCATGATTTTTTCCATTTTCCTATATGACTCCAATGTGGGGTCACAGACTTATGAGTAAAAATTTACCTGCTCAGCCTGTTCCTTCTACCAGCTCTGCACTATCCACCAGCTCTGCTCCATCCACAAGTACAGCTTTGAGACATTTCCTTATTGATTTGGCGAAATTGCCAGGGAAAAGAGGAAACCGTAAAATATCCACAGGCTGTTACAAAAAGTTGATATCGGAAGGAAAATCTTCAACTTTAGCGGCAAAAATGTCTCCCAAAGTTCATCAAGAATGCAAACAATGCAAGACAGGTTATTGTCATTCTTGTTTCGTGAATGAACATAAATAAATACTTATATATTTCTTTAAATAAACACGAGCATGCATGCAATATAAGTTTTTATATCTCTCGTAATCTCTTACCAATTGTAGACCTAACTTTAAGATAATCGGTATTGTTTTCAGGGATTTTGTATGACCAATTCTTCCCTCATAAGTCCACAAAATAACAAAAACCATTCTCGTAAGTCCGCTTTAAAATTGAGATGAAAAATTCTAAGTATAAAAAAGAAAAACAAATATTATAAATTATTTCTAAAATTTGGAAATTCGCGTGACTATACGACGTCGTTAGTATGCTACGCCGACGATGCAAAATATTAATAAACGAATGTTATAACAACTTTGTTTCGAGCGTCGAAGAAAATCTTGGTAAAAATACCAAATTGTTTTACCGATTTATTAACTTTAAAAAAGGAAGTTACGCTATTCCTCAGACAATGAAATACGGAAACGAAACTAGTTCGGACAGCGTGCAAATTTGTAAACTTTATGAAAAATATTTTGGTTCGGTTTACGAAAACTACCATAGTATCTCGGGCCACACATGCAATGTTTCTACAAACAACTCTGATGTAATTTCCAATTTAACCATAACGGAGGAAGAAGTACTTAATAAGTTAAAAAAATTAAACAGCTTTAAGGGCGCGGGACCCGTTAGCATACCTTCAGCTTTTATAAAAGCATGCTCCAAAGAATTATGTCTCCCAATATCAATATTATCCTACTAATATTATAAACGCGAAAGTTTGTAAGTATGGATGGATATTTGTTACGCTTTCACGTAAAAACTACTGAATGGATTTGGATGAATTTCGGCATACAGATAGTTTATAATCTGGATTAACACATAGGGTACTTTTTATCCCGATATTCCCACGGGAACGTATGGATGGATGTTTGTTATTATTTCACGTAAAAACTACTGAATGGATTTGGATGAAATTCGGCATACAGATAGTTTATAACCTGGATTAACACATAGGATACTTTTTATCCCGATATTCCCACGGGAACGGGAACCACGCGGGTGAAACCGCGAGCGGCCGCTTGTTTTTAATAAATCTCTTAATTCGGGTGTATTCCCTGCATTATGGAAGATTGCCCATGTCGTCCCTATTTATAAAAATGGGTGTATATCTGACTGTGAGAATTCGTCGATCCATTAGTATTTTATACTGCCTCGCTAAAGTATTTGAGTCGGTTATATAGGGTTATATTTATAATCATTGTGTAGCAATCAATTTCAGAAAAACAGCATGGCTTTGTTAAGGTCTTTACACTATTACTATTCTCCTAGAAAATAAGAACTATTTATGTAACGTTTTTGCAGCTGGTGGCCAAGTGGACTCTATGTACACAGATTTTTCTAAGGCATTTGATAAGGTCAATTTTATCTTACAAATTATACAAATACGGTATTCAGGGTAATCTTTATAGATGGCTTTGCTCCTATCTTGCACATAGAACTCAATTAGTAGCTCTTAGGGGATATAAGTCTGCTGCTATCGACGTGACCTCAGGTGTTCCTCATGGTTCCCATTTTTCCCCTTTGCTATTTGCAATTTTTATTAACGACCTAATTGACCGAGTAAACTGTGAATGCCTACATACTGTACATGCCATATGCAGATGACTATTTACTAATATTAAAAACATCGATGACTGCTGCACTCTTCAAAAAGACATTGACATAGTTAAAGATTGGTGTGTCATCAGAAATATGTACTTAAAATAATAATAAATGTTTTGTCATATCTTTTACAAGAAAACGAATACCACAAAATTATAACTACAAATTAAACAATTGCGCTTTGTTTCGATGCACTACTGCAAAGGCAGGCCTTATTGCCTTGGCATTATTTTTGATAATAAACTTTCATCCCGTCAACATTATGAATATGTGTTAAAAAGACGTAATGGTCTTTTAGGTTCAGTTATTTGGGCTCCTTATTATAAAAATCACTCCATGTTAATTGAGCGGGTACAGAAAAAAATTCTGAGACTGTTGAGCTTTAGGCTTAGTCTTGGTCGGAGCTTAACATCATATGAAGATAGATTGCACAGGTTTGCAGTAACTGCTTTAAATGTAAGGCGTGAACTTATAGACCTTACTATTCTACACAAGTTGGTTCACTCAAGCCTTGAATCGAGTTATCTTCTCTCGTCACTAAATATTAATATAAAACTTAACCCTAGACGTCCTCTCCCAACGTTTGACATTCCCACTTTCCGGAATAATATATCTTTTAACAGCCCTATTGCTCGTATGTGCAGAGAATTCAACAAACTTGCTATGGATCACAACTCGCTTGATATTTTCAATAGGAACACTAATGTGTTCAAAAATTCCATCAAGACCTTATTAGTCGACCCAGATGGCTAACCGCCCATGAGTTTTAATAATTTTTAAAATATTTTAAGTAACTTTTAAGAATCCTTGTTAATCTTTTGTTTACACATGCTAAGCACACATAAACTAGTTGTGTTAACACATTTAGGACATTAGTCTAGTGTAAGATATTGTCAAACCTATTATGTATTTAACTTTGTTACGATTAATGTCTGTTGTGTAACCTAATAAATAAATAAATAAATAAAAAATAAATAAATAAATAAATATTTAGATCCACAAAAGGTTTTAAGAAACCAAAAAGTATATTATGTCTTTATTACAGCATAATACCTACGTAGTATTTTAGAATATGGTTGTACAATTTGGAGCCCATTCTATATAATACATATAGATAGTATTGAAGGCATCCAGAAAAAGTGCTTAAGATTTCTATCATATCGCTTTCAGTTAGGCAGGTCTCTTCATTCTTACGAGCTTCGAATGATTAAGTTCGGTGTGACTTCGCTTGCGGTCCGTCGAGAACAGTGTGATTTAATTTACTTGTATAAAATATTGCACTCAATAATCAATTCCCCTGAATTGCTTTCTTTAATTCAAACAAATACTTTGTATCGAACCCGGGCGCCAAAGACTTTTGTACTAAATGTCTATAAAAATAATACATCAATTACAATCTCATTGTCCGAATGTGCCATCTATACAATGAACTGGTTGCACTTATTAATAAAATCGACATATTTTCCATGAAAATACATGAATTTAAAAAAAATGTCCGGGAAATTCTCGGCTCGGCATTCGGCAAGAAAACTTCTTATAGTTGTCAACGTTAAACTAGAATAAGTTTTCGATTTGTTTGATTTTTATTATTCTACATTATATGTATATACCTAATTAGTTTTTAATTGAATATTAGTTTTAGATTAGATAAGTTTTATATAAATAAAAATTAATACGGACGCTTATCGTGCTGTGTACACATGTTTTAGATAGGAATTCAGCTCTTTTACAATTTGTGATGCTTTTTTGTTATTTTTAATTTCTATCTGTTTTGTGTACCTAATAAATAAATAAATAAATAAATAAGTGCTATGAACCCATATGGGATGCGCAAAAGGAACGTAAGG
The DNA here is from genome assembly GCA_963921215.1 of Scoparia ambigualis. Classification (NCBI taxonomy): domain Eukaryota; kingdom Metazoa; phylum Arthropoda; class Insecta; order Lepidoptera; family Crambidae; genus Scoparia; species Scoparia ambigualis. The sequence continues at coordinate 37,806,419 of OY992509.1, read as the reverse complement.
GTATAAATCTGCTATATATGACCCCACTTGTGAATGTATAATTAATTTATTATATTGGTACCTACAACACAAAAAATAAAGTAGGTACCTATATGCAAGGTTTCATTCTAAAAGTACCTACCTAATGTAGTAATTTTCGATATTAGTGAGTATTGATTTGTGAATGTTTGTACGCTGACAAAATAAAGAATATAAAACAGTGTAAAGCCCCCAGTACACAGTGGCGTATGATGGCCCACTGCCGGCCATTGCCATTATGTAGTCGTGGTAATGGTGTACAGTGGCGGGCAATTTCTCAATAGTGGCGCGCAATTTACCCCGTCTACACAATGGCGATGGCCGGCAGTGGGCCATCATACGCCACTGTGTACTGGGGCCTTTATAAATATGTTGAAATTGGATTGTACATTGTACAGGGTAGAATGAAGAAATCCTCAAGAAGATTTGTAGAGCTACCCGCTGCTTGGGCGCGGCCGAGCGGCGGCCGGCGCCGGCGGCGCAGCATTGCTCCAGGGCGCGGCGGACGGACCGGACGGATCCACTAGCACAAGCGAATCAGAAACCAGGTATGTCCAGCTCATTACAATTATAATTTGTCATGTCCCTTTATTCATTTAGATGATCTTTAATATTTTTTTTATTTGTCATTAATTTGAAATGGAATAAGGCACGTTTTTTATGAGCCGATCATTTGGCCAGCGTGGTGGGTTATGGCCCGGTCGGCCCTTGTACTGTTGTCCATGTGGGAAAGCCAGTGCCCAGCAGTAGGACGTTGAGGCGATGCAGATTTCTAAATGGTGACATTGTAGGATATTTTGATTTTTTTCGACACGTGACATTGTTAAGAAGATGCGACGACCATTTCTATGTAGGTAATTTTATTTCCCATTATTTGAAATCTAGAAACATCCTAGTTCATAACGGCAGTGGGCCATTGCGCGGGAGCACGATGCTTTGCCCAACTGTATCTTGACGTTACGTTAGGCTTATTTTTCGTGTTACTTATGTTTAAATACAATATTTCTAAGACTGGATATAATTTCACCCACATAATGGCCATTTGCCATGACCTGGTTGCATTTTCGAATGATATCATACAAATATTTCGTGATGTGTGAAAGATTTAAGATGACACGATTTTTTACATTTGTAGAAATTTCTTTTATTGCTGAGACACATAATTACAATATTCTAAAAGCCTGGATGTCAGCATTATTCGCAGTGACTGCACAAAAGTTAAAAAATATTGACTTTTTTGAATGGGTATTTTAGTTATTAGGAGAAACTTCTTAAAAAAAGTCGAGTCGCCTTTTCCAGAAACTTTAACTTTAAGTTGACGTAGAAGTCGCCGCAGCCGCCGCATGCGTAGGTATGGGTTCGATTCCCACTCGCTTCAGTAACATGCTAAGTTTTAATAACCAATTTAAAAATTAGTGTAACGCGCTAACGCTAATTGTTTTAATTTAGTCATTTCCCACTACCGGTACTCTAGCCTTCTCGCGTGTAGGGATATAACTTATTAGTCTACCTTCAAAATGAAGTAAACCGTTACAATTGAAATGGCCGACTCCATTAATAGGTGGTTACGCTTATCAAGCAACTTGTTAAATTTAATTTGGGTTAAATATAACTGCTAAAGCGTAAAATATTTATATCTATTAGGTTTATTCCGTTAATATATCAGGTAAGTGTTGAAAAGAAAGGTAATTCTAATAAGAAATAAAAATTAGCAACGTTTTATTATTTAGTAAGTTAAAAGTAACTAACTTTTCAATAAATTTGACTTCAAATATCTTCTAATCGATATTCTGGCACGAACTGCAAATTTTAAAACTTCAGATTGAGTTAATAATAGGTTACGTTATGTTTTATTTATACATTTGATTTGTTATTATTTTATTCTGTTAGTAACCAAGTATAGATATCAATTAAAAGTACCTAATACTAATATGTATTGTTATTGCCTACTAACTAGATAATATTTTCCTTGCTAGGTTTCTTTACCTTTTTGCATGCACATTGAAGAATAAACCAGATTAGGCCAAGAATACCGACCAATACAGAAAAAGTCTATATACCTACCCTCAAAACTTCTAAGTATTTTGTTGAAAGTCTTCTAATTATTTTGTTGAAACATGTTACATATCCATTGATAAATTACAATAAAAATATATTAGATTTTAAAAAATACAATTTAATAATGCCGTGCTCTGCATTTGTAGTGACAATATGGTAGGACCAGTGGCAACGCACGTGTGCGCCGCGGGCAGCAGCACGGTGGGCGGGGCCGTGGCCGCCGCGCTGCACTTCTTCGCCGTGGCGCAGTGCATGCTGCGCGAGCCCTGGGCGGAGCAGCCGCTGGTGATGAGTGAGTACTGAACTTCTTTGTTTTTATATGTTTAGCCCGGCTAATGACCCCACGCCACCTGATGGTAAGTTGAAGTGGAGTCCAGGCGCTAGGACAACTGGTGTAGCGTGAAGGGCCGTACACTAACAGTGCGCCGGCAGATATCAGTCTGTCAGTTAGTAGTACAACTAACTAACTAGTACTAACTGACAGGCTGATATAATCTGCCGGCGAACTGTAGTGTATGGGGCCCTTTAGAGACGTAGCATCGGTCACCCTCACCCTGCCGGCCCACAAAATGCCTCTTCAAGCCTCGTTTGCCTTCAAACCTATGATATAGGGTCCTTACCTTATCTCATAGGTAGGAGGGAATACGTGTGCTGGTAGACTATTTCATCAGTTAAAGGTGCATAATATATAACATATAAATTTACAAAGCCCATAACCACCTGGTTATGGGCTTTGTAAATTTAACCGTTCTCCAGTTATTGTTTTTCTTTATTCTGGCTCTAGCACAGGTAAGCTTTTGGCCCACATCTCATTTGATGTTAGTTGATGATAACGCCGATGGTGGAAGCGCGTTCACCCGGACTCCATACTAATGAGGATGATGGCGATCTTATTTCTAACATTGATGTTACGACGACATACTTATTTAAAGCGGTAGTAGCTAGTCAGGCGGACTTAAAACTATCCCTACCACTTACCAAACCGAGTACAAACCAACCGACCGTTACGACTTAGGGATCTTCAAAAAAGGAGCCTATTCCTTCCTTAAAGGCCGGCAACGTGTCTGCGATTCCTCTGGTTTCGCGGGTGATTACTTTCCACCAGGTGACCCGCTTGCTCGTTTGCCTCCTTCTCTAATGTGCCAAGCTGGAATCGAACCCGGGACTGTAGTTTTAACTGAGAAGCGGTAATTTTCTTTTAAAATATTTTAGTAAAGTCTGTGTACTGTCCTACTGCTGGGCAAAGGCCTTCAATCCTTGAAAATTTGTTTTGACTTTATCACCACGCCTCGCACGCTGTAACACGCTTGACTTGCGTTGGGAATTGAAACCAGGACCTTCGAACGCTAGCAGCTGCTCGCCTGCTGCCAGCAGTACCCCGTACCTTACGGTGGTGTGTGGTTCCAGATAATTCGCACTTCGACTTCGTGGTGGTGGGCGGCGGCACGGCGGGCGCGGTGGTGGCGGCGCGGCTGGCGCGGCTGCGTGACGTCACCGTGCTGCTGGTGGAGGCCGGCGGCGACCCGCCGCACGAGAGCATCGTGAGTCATCACACCTTTTTTTTAATACAAGGATACCTACACAGCGGGCCTTGGGAAGCCCTTTGGTTATGTGGCGGCTCTCCCCCCAGCGCCCACCTCCCTGTCCAGGTCTGAAGGCCGCGGCAGGGTGGCGGCTGAAGGAGGACCCTACACACTACCTCCATACCCTCCGAATCCCACCCGAAGACGGCCCGCCAGTGGGGAGGCCCGCCCGGGGCCATGCCTGCTAGCCTAACAATTGATGAGCCAGTTTTTACTTTTCAATTTCCTTTTCTTTTCAATTTCTTTCTTGCTTTGCCATTGCCATAACAAAAGAACTTTAAATATACTATTATAGAAACAAAATGGACCCCGTCCTGGAACTTAATATTATTGCGTGTCTTCTTTAATACAGCTTACTTGTCACGACACTTGTTTTCGATGAGTTAGTTGGCTGTGCGCCTGAAATTGTTTCTGCTTCATTTAATATTAATCCTTTGGTAACAATTGACTTAACAAAGGAGGATAGTATTTATTCCAGTGTCACTATCCAGCCTGTTAAATGTAGCAGGAATAAATTAAAAATATATATTAAATTAAATTGAAAACTCAACTTTTAATGAAAAAAAAAGTCTATATGAAGAAAAATGTAACATTAATTAAAGAAAGATTACAATTAGTTAATAAATTAAATGAGTGTTCATCATTATTAGAAAACAATAAATTAAAATATGAAATAGAAATTGAAAAATTAAATTATAAGTTATCTAGTTTGCAGGAGTCATTAACAAGTATGACTACTAGATATGAGTCCTCAAAGAAGGAGATTGGGGAATACATACTGGCCCTAAATAACCTTTTCGATAGTTCTCGGACTGAGAACTTTGATAGTGAGTCCAGGCAATCCCTGGCGGCAGGCCTGGCTGCCTCGGAGCATTCCATGTCCATACCAGTGTGTGATCCCTCACCTCCTAAGCAGCTATGCCATGGTTTGTCCAGTTTGTCCAGTTTGTATTCCAATATTTCTTACCAAAAAGACAATATATGTACTAAAAGTAGCGATGAAATTGGAAGAGGGTTGGGTCAATTATTAAACACCGAGGGGCAAACTGTCTTAAATTATTGTATGCCTGGTTTGACATACCATGATATAATGGAAAAATTGATTTCACATGACATTAATAATGTAGGAGCTGTTATTATTTTAATTGGGAAAAGGGGAAATGTGAACAAAAAAGTATTAGTTAACTTTTATAAAAAATTACTTTCTTTAAATATTCCAAAAATTATAATGTTCACACTTCCTAACAGTAAAAACTTGCCACACGAAGAAAATAATTTTAGAAATACAATGGCTTTCTATGAAAAGAAAGTAGAAATAATAGACATAAATAAATTATTAGATAATAATTTTATATTGACAAAAGATAAATATTATCTTAAGACTTATTTTAAGCGACAGATAGCAAATTCGCTATCATTTTATTTTAAGTATTTAGCCAATAACATGGCTAGCTCAGCGGCTTCTATTGAGCTGCAACATACTGACATGCCAATTCAGACTTTGGAATATGTTCCAAATAATTTAAATTAGCTTATAAGACAATAGAGGACACCTCTAGCAAATTATTGGAATTAAATTATAAGACAAAAGGGGAACTCTCTTGCAAAATGTGTGTAAATAAAATGAAGTTAAATAAATGTAAAAATAGCTTTATAAAAAGCCCCGGTCAATCATTAAATTTAAAAAATGTAGAATCTATGAACATTGTTCACCAAAACATCCAAGGAATGATGGGCAAAGATTTAGAGATTGAATATTGTTCATGAACTGTAATAATATCGATATTCTTTGCATTACCGAGCACTGGCTTAGAGACCATCAGTTCATGTTCAATTTTAAGAATCATTTGGTAGGAAGTTCGTTCAGTCGAGGAAATGCAATACATGGTGGCTCCTTAATTATTGTTAGTAAAAAGTTTAAATTAAAGGAACGCAAAGACATAGTGAGCCTCTCGGTTGAACGAACAATAGAAATAGCTTGTGTGGAGTTGGAGCAGTTTGTTGTGATAAGTATATACAGACCTCCTTCAGCATTATATGATTTTTTTGAAAAAGTTATGGACGAGACATTGCGTAAAGTCCGCAATGTAGGTAAAACAATAATTGTTTGCGGTGACTTTAATATAAATTTGCTAGAAAATTCCACATTGACAACTAAAATTAAAAACTTATTTTCTATCATACAATTTGAATCATTTATTTTTGGAGCCGACAAGAATAACTGCCACTTCGGCCACCTGTATTGATAACATATATACAAATGTAAAACCACTGGCTAAGCAAATTATTAATAACCTGGACTCTGATCATTGTGGCCAAATGGTCAGTTTCCCACACCAGCGTAAGCAAGTGATGAATAAGAATATCACTGTTGTGCTAAAAACTGCAGGTCGGCTGGAGCGCTTTAAAAGCAATCTAGATACAAAATTAAATTATTTAGAATACAATGACAACCCTGATGTCTTTTATAATGATTTTTTTAACATGTATTGTTCAGAATTTAATAAATCTTTTGTTCCAAAAAAGATCTCGGTTAGTGGTAAGAAAAGCGCCTTTATGAAATTTATGGTGAACGCAACTATAACACCAGCAACGACTTCAAATTATATGTTAAAAATTATTCTAAGTTATTTAGAAGAGTATGTCGATTAGCCAAGGCAAACTATCTGAGTTCTAAGATTATGAATAGTAATGACAAAATAAAAATGACATGGAATATTATAAATAGTGAAACAGGAAAGGTCAAAAGTCGTAATAATGAGTACAATTTAAATTGTGATAATAAAACCTTGACTTCTGATGCTGATGTGGCTGCAGCATTTGAGAGGTTTTTTACTGACATTCCAGTTTCAACTACAAAAGCCTTGATTTCCTCCCCCACTGTAGCTGAATCTGTTTTGAAGGAGAATGTTAAAGATTGTGAAAGTAATTTCAGTTTTCAAAAAATTTGTGTTATCGATATATTAAAAACATTTAACACTCTCAATAAAAAGAAAACTGCTGATCTGTGGGGTAATTCCGTGGATGTCGCTAAATCAGTAATTATGACAATAGCTCCAGTTTTAGCTTGCATATTTAACGAATGCATTGACTGTGGTGTTTTTCCTGACCTAATGAAACATAGTAAAATAAGACTTAGGTGACAGCTCATCCGCAAAATATTTGATCCGCGGATAAATCGTCACCCTTTTCAAATTGTTAGGCGTCGATTCATCCGCAATTGGTGTCGCTGTCGGATGAGTTGTTACATACAAAATATCGATGTGGTCATTTCAGCCAAATTGACAAACAAAGGCAAATGATTGGGAATTAAGGTTTTTTATTTATTTTATAATACGTAATAAATGATGTTTCTAACCCATATCTGATGAAGATGGTGTTCATTAACGTAAAGTATTTTGATTTTTTATTATTATTACGTTATGTTGTTGTTTTGTTATTGCTACGTTAATATTGTTTTTTTTAATAAAACACATACACGTAATAACAGTACTTATAATAAATAATAAAAAAAATCAAAATAGTTTAATGTTAATGAAAATCATCTTCATCAGATGGGTTAGAAACACCTTTTATCAGATAAGGTGAACTTCTTCTTTATGCAAGTATTTTGTAAATAATTGTTGAACTGAGTTGTTTTATAATCTTTATTACACGTTTTATATACTGACGTTGACGGCCTGTTTGGCGCAGAGGTAAGACACCTTGCTTCTGCTCCAGAGGACGGAATAATAAAAAATCAAAATAGTTTAATGTTAATGAAAACCATCTTCATCAGATGGGTTAGAAAGACCATTTATTACGTATTATAAAATAAATAAAAAACATTAATTCCCTGTCATTTGCCTTTGTTTGTCAATTTGGCTGAAATGACCACATCGATATTTTCTATGTAACAACTCATCCGACAGCGACACCAATTGCGGATGAATCGACGCCTAACAATTTGAAAAGGGTGACGATTTATCCGCGGATCAAATATTTTGCGGATGAGCTGTCACCTAAGTCTAAAATAATTCCATTGTTTAAATCAGGTAGCACTTCTGACCCCTCTAATTTTAGACCTATTTCTGTGCTACCCACATTTAGTAAAATTTTTGAAAAGTTGATGCTAGACCAAATTCAAATTCATTTTCATAGAAATAAACTTTTACATTGTAAACCGTATGGTTTTACTAGGGGTCGCTCAACAACTGACGCCGGTGTTGAGCTTTTAATCCAAATATTTGATACCTGGGAGGAATCACAGGATGCCCTAGGGGTATTTTGTGATTTATCCAAGGCTTTCGATTGTGTTTTACATGAAACTTTGGTCAGGAAACTTAACCATGGCATTAGGGATGCTTCTTTGAGCCTTCTAATCTCATACTTGAGTAACAGGATTCAGAAGGTCGACATTAACGGTAAAAGATCTCCGGGATCAGTGGTTACAATGGGAGTTCCGCAGGGTTCAATACTAGGTCCATTCTTGTTTTTGGTTTATATTAATGACTTACCTTATTTTGTAAAAGACAGTCATGAGATAGTATTGTTTGCTGATGATACTTCACTTTTATTCAAAGTGAAACGACGACACCCAAATTATGACGATGTGAATAATGCGGTCTCAAAGATTGTTCACTGGTTTAGTGTAAATAACTTGCTTTTAAACGAGGGAAAAACCAAATGTGTAAGATTTGTACTGCCTAATGTTAAGCAAGTAACAACTAGTGTACAAATTAAAGATAAGAATGTGAATCCTGTGGACACCACTGTGTTTCTAGGCATCACGTTAGATGCCAAGCTTCAGTGGGGCCCACATATAGCTAAATTGTCGAATAAACTTAGCTCTGCAGCTTATGCAGTAATGAAGATCCGTCAGTTAACTGACGTTGATACATCTAGATTAGTTTATTTCAGTTACTTTCATAGTGTAATGTCGTACGGCATTTTACTGTGGGGAAATGCTGCCGACATTCAAACTATCTTTGTGCTTCAGAAAAGGGCTATTCGAGCAATCTATAACCTAAAGGCTGGCGACTCTCTCAGAGAGAGATTTAAGTACATAAATATAATGACAGTTGCATCACAATACATTTATGAAAATTTGATTTATGTTCATAAAAATACTGAAATGTTTTTAAAAAACAGTGATGTTCACAATGTAAACACTAGAAGTAAGAACAAATTAGCAGTACCTTATACTAGGCTCCATAAAATAAATAATTCTTTTAAGGGTCTGTGTGTAAGATTTTACAACAAAGTACCAAATGATATTCAGAAATTAGATCTTAATAAATTTAAAATCAAAATCAAAGAAAAGCTTTATAAAAAAGCTTATTATAAAGTGTCAGATTACACAGAAGACAAAACAGCTTGGATCTGAAATGCTCCAAGCACTCCAACAGCTATTTCTAATTGTCTTTATTTAATTGATACTATTTTGTATTGTAGTTTTGTATTGCAACATTTATTATTTTTTAAATTCATATTTTGTATTGACCTGGTAACGACATATTCTTTTTTTTGTTTGTAAATGTCGTTGCTTTTGTGCGCTGTGGTTTCTTGTGCCCATTCTTTGCCACAGTTAAAAAATTATGTCCTGAATGGGTGGTAGGTTAAAAAAGATTTGGACGATTCAAAGTACTTATTGAATGAGTTTATTGAATAAATATATTTTGACTTGACTTGACACTTCAAATGATACGATTCTACCAACTTCGTGTTCTTTTCGTATTTAAATTACAATGATTAATATCTTTGTTATTTCTACAGGTGATCAATCCAAATGCGTTAGTATAGAGAAGTCAAAAACTATAAGGGTTAGGAAAATCTGTTCTTAGGAACCATGCGGCATCGATTATAGGTTAAATAAAAATGGCATTTTTATTTTTTTTACTTTCCTACATAACCGGGAATCGAACATGGTCAAAATTCTGTAAAGTCTGATCTCCTGCGACACTGTTTTGTGTTTTCTAACACCTAACATCAAACATCTAACAAAATATACTCCCATATTTTGTTAGATGTTTGATGTTAGGTGTTAGAAAACATTACTGCCGTACTCAGAGACGTCAATTAAGTTTTAATGACAATTATATGTCTTTCCTTTTCTATTTAGCGCTATACATACGAAAGTGACAGCAAGAGACTTAATTATCATTAAAACTTAATTGACGTCTCTGAGTACGGCGGATACTGTGAAGATAAGGACCAAATTTTGCTAAGAAATCTTGTGTAGGACACATTAGACAGAAATTATCATTTTTCAACATAATTGATTGGTCCAGACGGCCCCATCATCGTATAGTCTTAAGATCCGAGTATAGAACTACCTTCACCGGGCCGGTTAATGGATGAAAAGTATTTTATATCAAATTTATTATGTAAAAAAATATCGCGAGTAGGTTGGCTGAAAAATTTCAGTCCAGTACCTATTATGATTAAATAAATATTTTTTTAATACATTGCACTGGTCTGGTGTGTGTGTGTGTTTGTAACGAGATTATCTTTATTTATACATAAATTTTATTTTTTAACCAGACGGTTACAAATTACTAATATTGACTTACCTGTTTACACCTGCCTACCCAATAGTTGTGACGGGAAAAAATAATCAACCTAACGTTTGCATATTCTATAGGCTTCATACTTTCGATTGGTACCTATGTAATTTATCTATTATCCAAACCAGTGCAATGTTTAAATAAAAATATTTTTTTATATTTAATTAATCACATACTGGACTGAAATTTTTCAGCTAATCCACTCGCAATAAATTTTTTAACATATTAAACTTGATATAAAATACTTTTCATCCATTAACCGGCCCGGTGAAGGTCGTTGTATACTCGGATCCTCTTTATAGATAGTATGGCTTAGGCGATACGATTCGATTTCGATTTCGCGGGCCATTACGCCACTTGATTGTTTCCTATGCGGGGTTATGTCAAAGATGAGTTTTTAAATCAAATAACGTCACGGTAGAAGATTTTTTAACATTCCAAGAAAATATCTTAACACAGATGCACCCCATAATCCCATAATACGAAACGCAATGTTGCATTCTTTACTCAAGATAATTGATTGCAAAATGGCTACCATTTGAACATTTACCTTAATAAAATAGTTATCTTGTTTTTAAAATTTATTTTAATTATTTAAACAAGATTACACTAAAAATGTGTTTCTTGTGACTTATTATGCACACCATCAGCAATAACAACGAATGAACTTGTAGAATGTATAACATTGTTTACAGATATATTGACCGGGTTCGATTCCTGGGAAGAGGGGATGAGATTTCAAAAAAAAATTGAATGCATTAGGTATTAAATCTAAAATCGACGACATGGTTCCGAAGACTAGACCGCCCTATCTCTTACAGTTTTTGATTTCTCCCTACTGACCCATTTGTATAGATCACCCTGTATAATAATGCAAATGTCTCCAGTGGCAGGCACTCGCGTAGTTCTCGCGTTCGAGCCGAATGCCTCGTGCGACCTTTATTCACACATCCAACCATCTGAGTTAGAACCAAATAGAATTTGTGTATACCGTGTCTGTTTTTTTATGGTCCAAACGAAATCCTTAGATAGGGCACCCGAAGGGCTATCCAAATAACCTCTGTGTTCCGTGAAAATGGATAGTTTTTGAAATAAAAAAGAATTTTTCCGCCTTTTTCATCGTATCTAAATACTAAGAATTTTTTCTTTATTTTACTAAGTATTTAGTACGCCTAGAGCAATGGGTTTTTTGTTGGATGTACATCATAATAAGGCCTATCAAAATAATATCTGCATAGAAATCGAGACTATTTCTTTAAACTTTAAAGGACTCCATTAAAAAAGCATAGTTACCGCCGTACTCAGAGACGTCAATTAAGTTTTAATGACAATTAAGTCTCTTGCTGTCACTTTCGTATGTATAGTTATAAATAGAGAAGGAAAGACATTTAATTGTCATTAAACTTAATTGACGTCTCTGAGTACGGCGGTTAGAAATATATCTTAAAAAATTACCTACTACCTACGTCATCAAGCTAGGTACCTTAATAATATCATTTGGATACAGCACAGACTTTAAGTAAGAACAAAACATTTAAAAATTTAAATAGGTGATTTTAAAATTAATAAATAAATAAAATTATTTAATGAAAAGGCTTTGAAAAAGCAATAAAAGTTGGCTTAGATTTCGAGAAAGTAAATTGTGGGTAGGTATAGTAGCGGAAGAAGTGTGCAAGTCCGTAGTCTACCATACGTCCATGGATACGATCATAGAACGTAGCCTTTTGTTAAAAAAATTATCCATTTTCGCAGAACCTATACATAGGAGTTATTGGGATAGTCTTCTATGTGCCCTAACGAGGATTTCGTTTCTGTCTATCTAACCAGCCTATTTTTACCCACTGCAAGCCTCCTCTGTTCCACGCCATTTATCTCTGTCCTGTACCAGCCTGATCCATTGTCTTCCGACAAATATTTCGTTTGGTTCATAAGAAAACCGGCTCTATATAATCAGAACAGTTAAGCCTTGTTCGCACTGTGAAACCGGCTCTATATAATCAGAACAGTTAAGCCTTGTTCGCACTGTGCGAGTAATTTAGTCAATATAGTAGGATAAGGTACATTGCTTCGCAACTACCTACGCTTTTTTATAACGAATTTTAAATAAATCAAATTAGCGTAGCAATGTACTACAACATTACTCGCCTAATGCGATCAAGGCTAGTAAGAGCGGCGTACCTTCCATCCCAGACATCAATTAGTGCGTATCTGTTCTGTGGTAGTTTACCTTTATTCGTTCCAATCACAGAGCACAGAATCAGATTCTGTGCTCTTTGGTTCTAATAATGGCGGCGTTAAATCTGGCATATAGAGCTGCCCGTACGGATACATGTGACTGTCTACGGACCAACAGAAGTAGGTCTGTATGTTTTCCTGGTGTTGGGTTTATTCGAGTTTATAGAGGGTTCCAACAACTAAAATAGTGTAAAAAAAACAACTGAAGACTGTATAAAATGGTATATTTCCAACGAAACAATAATTAAAATAATAACAATAATTCAATTAAAATAAAATTCGTACATTAATAATAATGATAATATTATGACACTTTTGTCTGGATAAGAATCCCTTTTAAATGTATATTTAATTTTTTTCCAAATAAACTGTCTTGGAGGGCTTCTAATTTATTTGGCAGATGGTTGTTTACTTTGACAGCCTTTTAGTATGTATGAACTATTATAAATACTTAACGCCAGACGCACTGACGGTATTACTACATATATCATTTTCTCGGCGCCGTAATACATAACGCCCTTGTTTATCTCCTATTCTACTAAAATATTTATCATGTCTTTTAACAAGCCTGCACAGTTCGAATATAATAATGCTGTCATTGTAAGAATACCGTACTTGGTAAATAACATTCTACAGGTGTCCCTCCTCCCCAGCTAACGCTATAATTCTGAGGCAGGCATAGCTTCGTCATATCAATAGCTTTTTGTTATACATACTTTTGATAAAAATTAACACTTATTCTATAATTAGACAAGATTTTTTGGAGTGCGTAACTATATAAATTGAATTAAACACTTCTCCAATATCGATTACTCTTGCAGCATACACGCACTTCAAACGACGCAATGGATTTTTATGCGGTGACAAAAAGATCGATTACTAAGGATGGTTTTTACATATAATTTTAGATATTTTGTACGAAATGGCTGAAATAAGACGGTGTTTCTATGTTAGAGTGGAGGCAGGCGCGGGCGGGCGCGGGCGGCCTGCGCGCTCGTGCTAATCATTACACTTGTTTAGGCCGTTTATTAGACCACAAAAGAACTAAAGCACTATGTGTTAGGGCAGCTTGTGGTGATTCGTCATGTGGTTTTTTATTCATGGCGTATATTGCCTCTTTCTTCTTCTTAGTCTGGCTAGATGCTCGTGGTTATATGGATAGGTCTTGGCTTGATTGACCACTCTCGCTCTCGCCTCCAATCGGCACTATTAGTGGCATTGTGGGAGCAATTAATAGTTGATTAAGTGAGGGATCTGATGAGGTCTACCCATCTAGTTAGAGAGCGACCTCTTGCCCTCCATTCGACCCTGAGCACGAGACGCTCCATTAAGTCTTCCTAGCAACTTATGTAGCTAATTCAGTTCAGAATTTATAATTCTTCAAACAGTCGACGATAATCTTTCTTTAATGTAAAGCTTTTAGAATCGATACATTGGATTATTTTCCTCTTCTTCAGCCTCAAGGTCCACGTCTCCGCTCCGTAAATAAAAATCGAAGAGATGAGACTTCGCATCAGTCGCGCCTTAGTAGTTTTGGTTATTCAGGTTTTTTTTCGAAATTTTGGTGAGCCTCGTTGGCAGACAGCGTCACAGTACAACGCCATCGTATCTCGCCTTCACAGCCCCCGGTGGTGGTAATGTCGGAGCCCAGGTAGATTTATTCCAGAACTATAATTTTGACGGTCGGTTAGTTGTTTTCAGCTGTGTCTACTATCATAATTTTGGTCATGTCACGATTAATAGCGAGTCCAAGGCCTGTTTGTTTCCAGGCAGTTCAGGAGATGTTCTATATCTTCTTTAGACGTTGTTAAACGAGTACTGTCATCAGCATACCACAGGTTACGACCTCCAATAGAAACACCCCCATCCTTCCAAGACGATTCACAAAATGACTCTTCCTGTCGTGTACATATTAGATGTGTCTTATTTTGTAAACCAGTAATTTATAACTTATAAAGTAAGACGAAATTATATAACACATACAACTGTAAGAGACTCCCTTACCGTTATTAGTACTTATAATATAATCAAGACAAAATTTTCTTTAAGTATATTAAAATCAATATAAATGTAACTAGTAACTTTTCCATTTTTACATCATATTTGTAAACATTTTTATTATACATTAATAGAAAGCACCAAGACACCATAAGATTTAAAAAACAGTTACTAGGAATTGAACGCGGGAGATAGGAGTTGGCGTGGATGGAAGAGGATTGATGAAAGAAGACAAACGTAAAAGGTGTATAAGGTGAGAGTAAATGGCCACTCTCACCTCATTCACCTCTCGCACTCCGGCCAGACCGGAGAGTTTCTCGTGAAAGGTTTGGTCAAGAGTAGGTACCTTTTGAGTGAGAATGACTACAGAGTCTCTTGCACGGTCTTATCAGTTGAATGCTCTCTTAAAAGCCGAACTGGTGGTAGATTCAATAGTTTAAACTGAACAAGATTAAACTAAATTTTACTATTATTTTAAAACTCAAATAGTTTTGACGTCAATAAGTGCCTGTAAAGACTATTATTAATAAAATTATTTGACTTTAATTAGTGCCACCGACATAAAATTGAATATTAAAAGTCACTTTGTCATTGCAGATCCCAGGCTACAAAGACATAATGAAAAGCGGCCCCTACGACTGGAACTTCACGTCGGTGAGCGACGCGCACTCGAGCACGGCGCTGGAGGGCGGGCGGCAGCGGCAGCCGCGCGGCCGCATCCTGGGCGGCACCTCCTCCGCCAACGACATGATCTACACGCGCGGCTTCCCCCAGGACTTTCACGAGTGGGCAGAGGTCGGCGGCGACGGCTGGGACTGGGACTCCGTGCTGCGCTACTACAAGAAAACCGAACACCTCACCGACAAGAAGATCCTCGACGACCCCGTCCTCATGCAGTACCACGCCGTCGACGGGGAGATGCAAGTCAGCGGAGTGACGCACCCCACGAAAGAAGTTGAAGTATTTTTGAAAGCATTTAATGAAATAGGCTACGATGTTGTCGATGATATGACGTACCCCATGAAGTTTGGAGCCGGACGGTTCTTGCATACTATTCGAAACGGTCAGCGAGAGAGCTCCGCCACGGCGTTTTTAAACAATGAAATGGATCAAGGAAAGGGGAATCTTTTTATTTTAAGGAACGCACTCGTCACTAAAGTCTTGGTGAATTCGAACAAAACTGCTTTCGGAATAACTGTCATGAGAGAGAATATGACGCAAACATACTTCGCAGATCTAGAGGTGATTCTATCTGCCGGCACGTTCAACACCCCGAAGCTGCTGATGCTGTCTGGGATCGGACCGAAGCAGCACTTGGAAGAAATGGGAATAGAGGTGGTGCAGGACTTGCCGGTGGGCGAGAGACTCCATGACCACGCGATGGTGTTAAACTACATAGCGGCCGATACGGATATGTGTACTGCGACCAAGCCCGAGGAATACATGGACCTGATCAAGTACCTGTACGACCGCTCGGGCTCGTTGGCCGACTCGGACAGCATGGGCGTGTACGTGTCCCTGAAGGAAACCCCCGACCGCACAGTGCCCGACTTCGCCATCTACCCCGTGTGCATCCCGAAAGATTCCGATTTCCACGAGGCGTGTGGCACCGTTCTAAATTTTAAGAAACACATTTGTGATAAACTCGGAGCTATAAATAAAGAGAAGGAGTTGCTGTCGTTCGCCGTCGTGTTCCTGAACCCTAAGTCGCGGGGCAGCGTAAAGTTGATGTCGACGGACCCCTTGGTTAATCCTATGATATACTCCGGAACGTTCACCAATGCAGCAGACGTGGTAGGATACCCCGAGGTGATGGAAATCGTTAACTCGATCTCGAATACGAGCTATTTCCAGAAGAGGGGAGCGTACGTGGTCGAGTTGGATCTGGAGGAGTGCAAGGAGGCGCCGGCGGCGGAGCAGCTGGCGTGCCGCGCGCGCGCCATGGTGACGTCGGCGTGGCACTCGGTGGGCACGGCGGCCATCGGCGGCGTGGTGGACCCGGCGCTGCGCGTCAAGGGCGTGGCGGGGCTGCGCGTGGTGGACGCCAGCGTCATGCCCCGCGTCATCCGCGGCAACACCAACGCGCCCGCCGTCATGATCGCCGAAAGAGCTTTCGACTTGATCAAAGAGGATATCAAATATTTGTCTTATAATTTTCTAGTCTAGATTATGTCTGAACTATTTTTTTTTATTGATTGATTGATTTTAATTCTTCATGACATGGCTTTTACAGCACCTTTATATTTTTTAAAATCGATTTATGATATTTTTTACGTGGCAATGGAGCATGTTGACGTAATGTTTTTAGAATAATCTGTTAGTGCGTGCGAGGGAGTGCGCGCCGCTTCGTCACAATGTAACAGTACGAGAACTTCGTTCTTGTCTAATTGTACTTGTTTTAAATGTATGTCATACCGCGCGATAAGCGATGAGCTCTATGCAGCCCCATTATTGCATCAACCGAAACTCGAGCCCGCGCGCCCGTCGCTGCCGTGCCACCAAGTTTTCGTACTGTTCGTTATGCCATGCCTTTACTGAGTCCTGTAATTAGGTTTGTAGGTAATCGAAATACTTTTGTAATTAAGAGATCTTTTCGTTGTTAACATACTGGCGAGTCCTTGGAATGGAATCACTATTTTAAAACTAAACTGATACAACAAGTTTTTTATACGGTGAAACTTTAGTAATGGCAGTTACTAATGTTTGCATCTAAATAGCGATTCCAATTCAGACTGGCCGTAGTGCCCACGACTGAACCGCGGCGGCCGCGCAGGCTGGGCTGGCGTAAGGCGAGCGCGCCCGAGCCGCCAGTCTAGGAAATTAGTTATGTTAGGAATTTTATACAATCGACATTTTGATATTATTTTTTACAACTTTTATAATTATTATTACCTACTTGTGCTATTAAATTTACTTTATTATTTTGTAAACTAGACATATTCACAATGCGTTCAATGAGATATAAAATATTAATACAGAAATTTTCTTTTCGTTAAATTTTATACGAGTGTTATACGAAAGAGAAAAGAAAATTTGGAATGAATTCATTGTTCAACCGACGGTATTGAATATGACTAGGGTAGATAGACCATTATGATGCTATTCTCATTAGGAAACGAACAGTACCGATACAGAACAATCACACTAGCTTTAAAAAATGCCTTAAATAACGATTACATTAATGAGACCTACAATCATTAATGAATTGAGTACTGTAAATGGCATTCCATCTCGTCAGTCAGGTATCGAGAGATAGTTATCGTTTGGTTTGCTATTGCTATTATTGTAAAAGAAATACGATTAAACAATTGCAGAAAAAAACTTGTTTCTATTATAATAAATAAATAAAATCTGTAAACAGATAAGAAAAAAGAGATGTCTTAATGTTAGATCCACGATATAAAAATATGAGTTTTCAAATACACAAGCAAACTCCTAAAGCAAAATAGAATTTGAATAAATATGACTAGACGGAACAGACTTTTGTGCAAACTGTTGCCTTTTTAATAAAAACCTAGTGGTTCCTGGAAACTGGGAGAAAGCTATTATTGTTATGGCGTCATGGGAAAAAATACTGCGTGGCTCATCTTGGCATGGCCACCATCACCAACTCTAAATTTGACTTTATAGAAAGTATGTCGATAGTATGTCGAAGTATGTCGCCAAGTGCTATGACTAGTAGTTTTTGAGATACAGGTGGCCATGCCAGGATGAGATGTGTTCCTTCCTAGCACGGCCCCCCGAGCTAGGCACGTAAAACTAATGCTAATGCTTTAGAATAGATGCTCAATGTACCTCTAGAATTTATCAACAGAATTCAATGTACCTCAACCGTTTTGACAGAAATTACGATAAAATGCCTGATCTTCCCAGCTGGGCCCTCTGCTGTATAACGCTCGAAATACATTAAAAATATACTGATCTAATGTACCTCCAATGTACCTCCCGATTTATGTATTAAATTCCAGAAATTCTAATTAGAACAGAAGATATTCAGCTTTAAAGTTTTGTCATCCTAGCTGGGCCCTCTGTAACCAAAGTGAATACGAATAAAAAAGTATACCATTTTTATGTTTTTCCAATGTACCTATTAGTTCTTCGCAATTTACCTAATTTAGATACAAAATTATGATATTGGTAAATAACAGTACACGCTTGGTAAGATAAGGTCAGCAACAGGTAATATTTGCCGTAATGAGGGTAGCTGTGAATAGTTTATTTGTTAGTTTTCCTACCAAAAAGCAGTTTTAATTTAGTTAGCATACCTACTAATTTGTTTTGTTGACCTTACCTTACCAAGTATCATAATTTTGTATCTAAATTTGGTAAATTGCGAAGAACTAACAGGTACATTGGAAAACCATAAAAATGGTATGCTTTTTTTATTCGTATTCACTTTGGTTACAGAGGGCCCCGCTAGGATGACAAAACTTTAAAGCTGAATATCTTCTGTTCTAATTAGAATTTCTGGAATTTAATACATAAATCGGGAGGTACATTGGAGGTACATTAGATCAGTATATTTTTAATGTATTTCGAGCGTTATACAGCAGAGGGCCCAGCTGGGAAGATCAGGCATTTTATCGTAATTTCTGTCAAAACGGTTGAGGTACATTGAATTCTGTTGATAAATTCTAGAGGTACATTGAGCATCTGAAGCATTAGCATTAGTTTTACGTGCCTAGCTCGGGGGGCCGTGCTAGGAAGGAACACATCAGGATGAGCGCTCATCCTGGCATGGCCACCAATGACCTCTTATAACTTTTGAACGGTAGACCGACTAACTCTGATATTTGGCGACATACTTCGACATACTCTCGACATACTTTCTATAAAGTCAGATTTAGAGTTGGTGATGGTGGCCATGCCAAGATGAGCCACACGGAAATACTCATAACTGCCATGCTTATGGGCTGCTGGTGCCTATCGCTCGTCCGCACGCGCCTGTGCTTTAGTTCCAGCTAGGTTTGAGGGTTATACCGCCCCTTCCGGTCGCCAGAGCCGCGTTTGCTGGTCGGCAGGATGCACCACGGGCAGGTGCGGTTGGCATTTGAGGGTAGCTGGGTGTTGGTGGACCCCCCTTACATCCCAGTAGGGCAGATCTGGACTGGAGACCGAGTATCCGTCAGAATGGCGGGTGTGTGACTTCCAAATTGATCAAAAATAAACTATGTAAATGTACGGAAAATGTACGTTTTTGTACTGAAATAAGCATAAATGTACGTTTCTGTAAGCGTAGCAACAATCATTTTAAAGTGAGCCGCCATTATGATGTCAGGTTGGCGGGTGAAATCTTTTACAAATAACTTTTTTCAAATTTAACTTTAGGAAAAAAATGTACGTCAATTGTACTTAAAGGAACACTATTTAAAAACTTCCAAAATGTTATAAAAGCTCTGATATTGTAAAACGTGCGTGAGCCGCTATCCTGACGTCAGAATGGCGGGTTGTTTCTAAACCAATCAAACTATTTTGATCCACTAAATAACAAATAAATGTACTTATAATGTTCTTGACAGATTAAAAAACAAAATTGGATGGTAAATTCATAGCATGATTTAATCAATTTTATAACATTTGATCATAGGTACAGGGTGGAAAGATCGAATGCCACATGGATGGCTACTACCTTAAATATTGGAAATAGCACGTTGTGTAAAGGAGACTTTCCTTTTTTTATAAAACCAATATTTCTGCTTTTATGGATTTTTGAAAAATCGCTTGTTTTAGGCGGGACTCGAACTAGTCAAATGCGACAAAAAATACATGCCGTATTTTATGCTGCAGATAGAGAGGGTTACTGACAAGACTCATTTTTCTTTACATAACAAACACAATCAAAATAACGGAAGGTCATGAAAACTAACATTTACCTTTTAATTTTGGTTTCACCCGTCACGTGAAACGCACCGCAACTACTTTAAATAAAGGAAATAGCAAATTGTACGGAATGGAGACTTACTTTTATTTTAGAGAATAATAAATACTGTAAATGTGGATTTTTCAATTATATTGAAAAATTTACTTTTTGTAGTTCATCGCAGTGAATTGTGGTGAATATTAATAATATTTAATAAAAATTCACTGCGAAGAGCTACGAAAAGTCAATAGCCGCGTCCACTCCACACCGACGGAGCACGGGTCGCAGCCTCGTCGAGGCAGCCTCGCGAGCCATGTCTCAGCCAGTGTGGCACGTCCACACCGGCTGCTCGGGATGCCTCGGGCGCACGTTGCCTCGGCCGAACGTGCCTCGGGGTCGAGCCGTCGGCTGTCGGTAAACCGAACGCGCTCAAAGGTGCCACGAGGTGCGCTGTGCGCTCGGTGTGGACGGTGGTTCTCGGGGACTACTATGAAGCTCGGCCTGCTTCGCGAGGCTCGCCTCTGCGTTTCGGTGGTGCATCACGAGTCTGCCTCGCGAGGCCGTGCTCGCGAGCAACAACATCGGGGCTGCCGCGCGAGCCCATGCACCCGCTGTATACCCGGCTAATTCCACAATAAAATAAATTTTTGCATACGAAAAAATGGAGCTCAATTTGGACAACTGAATTGATTAGTTGGCAAGGTTTTAGTAAGTTTATTAAAAGAATACTGCAAGTATGGATTTATTTTAAATGTTTCATTTTTAAATTACTTACCTATGTAAGCAACTATGATGACTAGTTATAATAATAATAATTGATGCAGTTTCTTATTTTAGAAGTAGATTACTAGAGAAGTTGCATTAGTAATCGCAACTAAACCGATAGGTAGTAGATCAGTGTAGCTCATTTAAACATCTTGCATGCCAGAGATTAGAGTGTGTTGTTTTTTCAGTAAGTATTCGTTAATTGATTAGGTAATGAAATGACAAACGACAATACAAGTAATTCTTAATTTTCAAGGTCTTCATTTAATTCATGGTACGTAAGTGTTAACAATCAATATGAAAGACCCTTTCGATCTGCATCATAAAATACGGCATGTTATTTTTACCACATTTGATCCGTTTGATTGCGGTTAAGACAGACAATTTTTCTTAAATCCATAATTGCAGTATTTATTATTCTCTAAAATAAATATAAGTCTCCATTGCGTACAATTTTCTGTTTCCAATAATTAAAGTAGTTGCGGTGCATTTCACGTGACGGGTGAAAACCAAATTAAAAGGTAATTGTTACTTTTCATGGCCATCCGTTATTTAGATTGTGTTTGTTATGTAGAGAAAAATTTGCCTTACATTAAGCTTAAGCCTGTATGTAGGCTGTAGGGCAATTTTTTCTCAATTTTTCCCTTTCGACGTGCATCGTAAAATACGGCATGTTATTCTTGTCGCGTTTGACTAGTTCGAGTCCCGCCTAAAACAAGCGATTTTTCAAAAATCCATAAATGCAGATTTTTTTTGTTTTTATATTAATGGGAAAGTCTCCTTTGGACACAATGTGCTATTTCCAGTATCTAAGGTAGTTGCCATCCATGTGGCATTCGGTCTTTCCACCCTGTATGGTCAAATGTTTTATTATTGATTAAATCATGCTATGAATTTACCTATCCAATTTTGTTTTTTAATCTGTCAAGAACATAATAAGTACATTTATTTGTTATTTAGTGGATCAAAATACTTTTATTGGTTTAGAAACAACCCGCCATTCTGACGTCAGAATAGCGGCTCACGCTCGTTTTACAATATCAGAGCTTTTATAACATTTAGGAAGTTTTTAAATAGTGTTCCATTAAGTACAATTGACGTACATTTTTTTTCCTAAAGTTAAATTTGAAAAAAGTTATTTGTAAAAGATTTCACCCGCCAACCTGACATCATAATGGCGGCTCACTTTAAAATGATTGTTGCTACGCTCACAGAAACGTACATTTATACTTATTTCAGTACAAAAACGTACATAGTTTATTTTTGATTAATTTGGAAGTCCCACACCCGCCATTCTGACGGATACGAGACCGAGACTTAATCTCGACCAGTAGAAACGCTAATACAAGTTATTATCTCTTTCATGTTACATTATGTAGATACACATACGCAGTTTTAACATTAAAAATGTTTTTTCGATCGCTTCAGTATAATAGCCCCCCAATTTCAGCTAGAGTGAGATATCGCCCTGGTCGCGTGGGTTTTGGGGCTTCGTGAATAGTCCAGGTCTCAAAAGATGCATCGACGAGGGCTACAATATGGTGATTTTTTTTTTAAAGTCAAAAACTTTTTTCAAAAATCGCAAATGTAGAAAAATGTCGCATTTTTTCGGTGTCTTTTCGCACTAAATCCACATTAAATTGTCAATTTAGTGCGAAAACGAAAAGCGATAATGAGTTGGGCTACATTATAAAAAAACCGGACCTCTGCTGTGGCTTTATTCTTTAAGGCCTATTCAAACCTGGGCTCTTATTCTGTAACGATTCCTTGTTTCAAAACCACGTTAATTCCATAAAAATTTACGATATCTTCCCAAAAACGTATGCGTTTGACGTTTGTGCGCGGTAAGGTTTAGGTGTGGAATCTATAGATTGCGATACAGAATCAGGGCCCTCTAAGCGGTATTCGCTGCCGCTGTATATAGGTACCTACCTTTACCCACAGCGGCAGCGAATACCGCTTAGGTTTGAATAGGTCTTTATGTAGCGAAATGTCAGGATACCGCATTGGAGGCGTGCGCGGCGCGGGATATATTGTAGTATGATTGAAGTTTGTTGATTATTGTACAGTTCAAAGTTTTTTATGTTATTAAAATAAATATGAATAAGTAGTTATTTTGTATGCGAAACGGTCACGAGTATCCGTTGCTAAAGATTCGGCACCTTCCCACGAGGAATTATGTTCGATGCATATTTTGATGAACCTCTTTAGAGTTATGTCAAAAAATAGATAAAACTTACCCCACCTTCAATTTTATTTTTGTAGTTATGAATGAAATATATAAAAAATCAGAAGTTCCTATTAATACAAAGAGTTATAGGTACCCAAAAGCATTAAAGGAAGAAGTGAATAAACAAATACATAAAATGCTTAAAGATGACATCATTAAACCTTCAATTAGTCCTTGGAACTCGCCTATTTGGGTGGTTCCTAAGAAATTAGATGCATCAGGTAAAAAGAAATGGAGAGTAGTTGTAGATTACAGGAAGTTAAACGAGGTCAGTATCGGGGACTCCTATCTCTTGCCTCAAATAACTGAAATACTAGACCAGCTTGGTCATTCTAAGTATTTTACAATGCTAGATTTAGCATTAGGCTTCCATCAAATAAAAATGCATCCTAAGGACTCACCATAAACAGCATTCACTGTCCCTCAAGGACATTTTGAATATAACAGAATGCCATTTGGTTTAAAAAATGCTCCAGCAACTTTTCAACGTTTAATGAATAGTATTCTAACTGGACTCCAAGGTAATCGTTGTTTTGTTTATTTAGACGATGTCGTTATTCATGCAGATAATTTAGAAAACCATAATAAAAAATTAAAAGAAGTATTTGAAAGATTTTCAATAAATAATTTGAAGTTACAACCTGATAAATGCGAATTTTTAAAACGAGAAGTTATGTATTTAGGTCATTTAATAACAGAAAACGGAGTTAAACCAGACCCAGGTAAAGTTATATCAATAAAAAATTATCCTATTCCTAAAAATGTTAGAGATATAAAAGGTTTCTTAGGACTGGCAGGGTATTATAGAAGATGTATACCTGATTTTAGTAGTTTGTCACAGCCTTTAACAAAATTATTAAAGAAAGACGTTCCTTTTAATTGGACAAGTCTACAACAACATGCATTTGAAACTCTTAAAAATAAACT
This sequence comes from Scoparia ambigualis, assembly GCA_963921215.1. Taxonomy (NCBI): domain Eukaryota; kingdom Metazoa; phylum Arthropoda; class Insecta; order Lepidoptera; family Crambidae; genus Scoparia; species Scoparia ambigualis. Next base: position 37,782,200 of record OY992509.1, on the reverse strand, counting down.
TTGTGAACCACCAATTTTAATATATCCAGACTTTAGTCTACCTTTCAATCTTACAACAGATGCTACTAATCATGCCATAGGAAAAGTATTATCGCAAGGACCAATTGGACAAGATTAACCAATTGCCTACGCGAGCAGAACTTTAAAAAAAGCCGAACAAAATTATTCTATAACTGAAAGAGAACTTTTAGCTATCATATGGTGTGTTAAGCACTTTCGTCCCTATTTATATGGTCGAAAATTTAATATGATTACAGATTATCAACCGTTAACATATTTATTTAATTCAAAAAACGATGGCGCTAAAATCTTTAGATGGCGATTATTACTTGAAGAATACCAATATACTCCAATTTATAAACCCGGTAGATTAAACACTAATGCAGATGCGTTGAGTAGAATGACTCCTACAGTAGAAAATAAAGTAGTTATGAAATCAACACCAACAACATGTGAAAATTATAAAACATTCTTAGAAACAACAGAAAAGTCTATAATATTAAATGATAACTTATGTGAATTAAATGATGACTTAAATAAAAAACAAAAAATATTTTAATTCCTATATCAGCAGACAAACAAATAAATGATAAAAGCTTAATAATAATAATAATAATAATAATAATAAGCTTTTATTTCAGACCAAAGATCCATATATATGAGTTTAGCTAATGAATTTGATCATTTAAACAAAATAGACAAAATAAATGTAAGTGAATTTAGAGTATTAGAAGAAAATGATACGAAATTTTATGATATATGTACAAAAGAAAGTCATTAGGATAAATCTAATTATGAAACTTATTTTAATTTGTTAAATAATGTGAAAGAACATTTACTAAAAGAAAAAGAAAGTGAGCTTCATCTCACTAGACTTGGAGATAGATATGATAATTTTAATTATAGAAAATGTAGGATGATGTTAAGATTTATATTTAGGAAAACTAACATAAAGATAAATGTATATAATAACACTTTAATAACCCTTTCTCCAAATAAAATAAACAATATTTTAAAAGAAATGCATAGTAGTCCTATTGCAGGTCACGCAGGTTTCCATAAAACTTATAAAAGGATAAAAGGAATCTATAAATGGAAAAATATGAAAAATGAAATGTTTGTATCACGATGCGATTCATGCCAAGAAAATAAACTAGTGAGTAAAAAACATAGAGAAACTATGATAATCAAAACAACAGCAAACGAAGCTTTTGAGAGAGTTAGTTTAGATATTGTAGGTCCATTTCCATTAACTATAAACGGTAATAAGTATATCTTGACACTTCAAGATGATTTGACAAAATATTCACAAGCTTATGCTTTATCAGATCACACAGCCGAAACAATAGCTGAAAAATTTGTAAAAGAATTTATATGTAAATTTGGTATTCCGAAAAGTATTCTAACAGATCAAGGTGCAGATTTTACATCAAAACTATTAAAAGAAATTTCGAAATTGTTTAAAATAAAACAATTAACAACAACAGCGTATCATCCACAGACAAATGGTAGTCTTGAAAGAAGTCATGCTACTTTAGCAGAATACTTAAGACATTTTATCTAAGAAGATCAAAACGATTGGGATAAATGGATAGATTTCGCAATGTATTCTTATAACCCTGCTGTCCATACGTCAACCAAGTTTACACCACATGGATTATTATTCGGTAGTAAACCTTCGTCTATAACTGCACTACCAGAATTTAAATACAGTTATGATAATTATATTGATGATTTAACATTAAAACTAAGAAAATCTAGAGAATTAGCAAAGAATAATTTAATAAGCTCAAAAATTAAGAATAAGGAATACTATGATAAAAAATGTAAAATAGAAAATTATAAAATAGGTGATAAAATTTATATTACAGTTGAAAATAGTAAACCAGGTCGATCAAAGAAACTTTCTCGACAGTTTCATAGACCTTATGAAATAATAGAAATAAATTCATTAGTAAACGTAACCGTACTAATAAAAAGAAAGAAAGTCAAGGTACACATAAATCGTTTAAAATTAGCAAAATAAATAATAAGTTATTATATTAATTGTTTCAAGTTCACCTTCGCATCATTCTGTCGAAGTGAACTGTACACCGTAACTCCATTAAGTAGAGGTAGAATTTATTTTGAACATGTTGGTAAAGCGAATCACTTGGATAATGAATGGAATTTAGTAACTTATCTTGATACTTCAAGCTGGCATAAGAAATTAAATCTCATTGAAAATACATTATTTGAAAGTAGAAAGCTATGTAATCATAACACGTTCAACAAATTTTCATTATGCCAAACGTCTCCGTTAGTCTTAGAACAGCTATATCCTCATTTAAAAAGACAAGAAACCGTTCTCAAAGAAATGATCGGATATTCAAAACACCGCACCGTTCGAAACGTTCCGTTATTGATGGCGTAGGAAATCGATTCAAAATACTATTTGGAACATTAGATGTAGAAGACGCGAAACGTTATGATAACGCAATTAATAATATAGATAAAAATGAACATGAATTAATAAAATTACTAAAATCTCAATCGCAACTAATAAAAACAACTATTCATAACTTTAACAATACTATAACTGATCTTAGAAAAAATAAAGATATTTTTAATAAAAATTTAGAAAACCTAGCAAACTATACAAAAAATGCTACAAGTATGATATTCAATCTTGAACTAAAACAAGACTTAGATGAACATCTATCTTTTCTTACTTTAGTAACTACTGAAGTTAATAATGAAATGTCCATGATAATTGATGCAATACTATTCGCTAAAAATAATAATCTTCATCCAATTATTATAACACCAGAACAATATATTAATGAACTAAAGAAAACTGTTTCACATATTCCAACTCATACGAAATATCCACTCGATTTAAATATAGATAATGCATCCGAACTGCTATCATTAGTTAACATTGTTTCATATTATATGAACAATAAGATTGTATTCATAATTAAAACTCCATTGATTATTCAACAATTTTATGATATTTATAATTTAGTTCCTGTTCCAATATTAAATCAAAATAATACATATGTATTCATATTACCATCTGAGAAATACTATCTGATTTCTCGAAATAAGATACATTATACTACTCTAGAAAACCTAAATAATTGTAAAAAATTGTTTAGTGATAACCATATTTGTAAGTTAGATAAGCCTTTATATTTAGTTTATGCTAAGGATAATTGTGAAATAGTACCTACTATTTTCAAGTGTTGAAAATAAAATTCCTTCATATTGTGATATTTATTTAAAGAATTAGTTTAATAGAAAAAGAAAAATGGTATAGACTAGAAAATGAAAATAGTTGGTTATAATATGTTATACCTAATAAAATTATTTCAACTATCTCTTGTAAAAACGAAGAACCTTTTGATGTCGAATTGAGAGCCACAGGCATTTTAAAGTTAAAGAAGAATTGTAAATTGTATTCACCTAATATTATATCACATTCAACAACTCAAGATCTAACATCTAAACATTTATCTGTTCTTCCAGATTTCGATATTATAAACGATGATTGTTGTAACAAATTAAAGAATAATTCTTTAAAAGATAAAATAGAGTTTATTCCATTAAATTATAATATGAATTATGATGATTTAAATGTAGCTAGTCACAAAATTGACAAAATAAACAATTTGTTAGATGATTTAAATAATGACACTGTATTCAACAAAATTAAAAACAACACTTATTTTGTATTCATATTTATGTCAATAGTTAAGTTTATTGCATTTTATATACTTTATTGATTAGGAAAATATTTAGTACAAAGAAAATTCTTTTGTAACAATAGAGACAGAGTTTTGGCTATTGAAGAATCTAGAAACTGTTGTAGTTGGATAACGAACTGTATAACTTTTAAAGTAGACAATAGAAATACTGAACAAGTCGAATTAGAAGATATGTCAAACTCCACTTATAATGAATCAGCAACTGCAACTACATCATTAAGGCGAGTTCCAAGGGTCGCTCAAATAAAAAGTAAATAACTTTAATCAAATATTGTTATGTCGTAATATTAAGAATTTTAAGATAAGTATTATGTAATTAGTTTGTATGTAAATAATTTTTGTTTTAAATTATTCCAATTTTAAGGAGGGAGATGTAACGGACCAAGACCTTTGTCACGTAGTCTTCACTGATAATGTTATTTTTCTCAATAATTATCTTGTTTATTCCTTTGTTGTTAGTTATCACTATCTAATTTACTAATGATGTTTGTTTATCTCAAGACCCTCAATATGTTATTAGATAATGTGTTATTAGTTAATCACCACTGATTGTTAATGAATAGATAATAGTAATAGAATTATGAACCCTCTGGAAGACACTTAATTATTACTGGTCTTGCAGACAGTCAGTTCTCAGACAGTACTCGGACCACGGAGCAAAAACAATTTGCTCGGTGCCTCGGACAGTCAACACATCGATCTTTACTCTGTAACTAGTCCATAAGTTGATTTTAAAGTAAATAAGTTCCTTATAATTGTGTCTCTGCGTCTCATTCGAATTTCTCCGACTCACCAAACATAACGCCACCGCTCGGGCCATCACACTAGGTTAGAAATTTAAAACAATCACGAAGCACTTAAGGGGGTCCTGCACGAAATTGTGAAATTTCACGTATTTTTAAGATAATTGTACTATGCGCTGAATTAGTTAAATACATTAAAAGAACTTACGTAAATTAACCTGATCATTGCACAAGGTCATGGCCTTGTTGAAATTTGAAACAAATTCTTTAAGGGGATCCTGCACGAAATTGTGAAAATTTACGTATTTTTAAATTACTTGTACTATGCGCTAAATTAGTTAAATACATTAAAAGAACTTACGTAAGTTAGCCTGATCATTGCACAAGGTCGTGGTCTTGTTGAAATTTGAAACCAATTCTTTAAACAATAACAAACAATACACAAATCTAAAGACTCCTAAAAACATTTTTCTTCGACAACTTTCTTAATGTTACGCATGAAACAATAATTTTTACATGAAAATATTTGTATTGATATTCCCCATCATAAAAAAGTAAATTTTTATTTTAAACACAAGCGGAGGTTTTGTACATTTTGTACATTTCGCAGAATAAAAACATTGCTCTAATCAAATGACTAGGTCTGAAACTTCAAAGCATAGTTGTTCTAATTTTAAATATCAATATGATTGATTTTACTTTGAAGTTCATTAAGAGACTTATGTCAGATTTTGCGATCGCGCGGCATCCCCATAAAGATATTTTTTTACTAATTACTGCTTATAGATATTTTTTAATACTCTGAATGATTTAGCTATATCCAATGAGGACTATATAAACGTGCTCAAAAAGTTTGGTCTCACTTCGAATGTCGTTCTATGCATGAAAATTCCGATTTGTACCTTAAAACGAATGTTTTATTTTGAAAACTTTAGAGAAGTATGTTTAAAAACGTGTAATCTAGACCCTGCGAATTCACAAATGTACAGTTAGAACTGTGCACATCGATTTTGAAAAGGTTACTTTTGTCATTTTGTCAAGACGGGTGTTATGTAACCTCTACCCAACATACCAATCCACTGACAATTAGTGTGCTTATGTTATTGTTCTGCAAATACCATTACTCAGACACCAATAACCATTATCGCATTTTTAACGTAATTGTTTTGCAACGCCATTACCCTGGCGCCGCCAACCATTATCCCATTACCTATTGTACGAACTAGCGCCAGCACTGTATATTATCACTACCCTTAAGTTAAGGTTACTATTGTTTATTTATCATAAGTGCATTCCTACCCTTAGCTTTCTAAAATGAATCGCCATCTAACGTTAGTCACTGATTTTTGTAAACCTTTAGGGATATAAATAGTCTGGCTGCGCCCAGAGAGTTGAGTGGTGTACTATCTTCTGTAAGGACAAGAGTTCCCAATAAATCTCGAGTTAAAATCAAGTCTCGCCTTCTTACTTATAACAATTTGGCGCAGTCGGTAGGATCACCGAGGATTCGCTGCGACGAGACAAACGCGTTAAATATTCGCAAAGTGGACTAACATCGCGAAGTGAAAGTTAACGCGGTAGCTGAAGGCTTTTAACCGTCTCGCCGAACTATGTTCCTGATGTTGGTGATACTGTGGTAAGTGGCCTAATCTTGTTTGCTCGATTCCTATGAACTATGTCCTAACCCAACTCTTTTCTATTTCCTTACTAAATCGTTCATAACATATTCCTACATTACAATACTATATTGTGACATTCTGATACCTAAATTACTAAATCCTATTACTAAATCATATTACTAGATCATAAAATAATAATAATAAATTTAATGCAACAAGAAATCAAATACGAACATAACACAATGGCTGAATTAAGCCCTCTATTAACTTTAATTCCCACATTTGATACAACGTACCCGGAACAAATCTATAGGTTTATTCGTTCTGGCGATGCCGCTTTTGGTCTAGCCAGTGAGGACAAAAAACCTATCCTACTTGTATATACGCTAAATAAAATCATAGGGACAGGTGCACCCGATGTGCATTGTAGACATTTTTCTAATTGGGACATACTTAAATCATATCTTATTTCTTTTTCCAATGTTAAAACAGTGTCGCACTTGATGTTAGAGCTTCAGTCCTTATTCCAAAAACCCAACGAAAACCTAACAGATTACTTTCATAGGGTAGACCTTTGTAGAAGCAAAATAATCGAAAAATTAACCGCGGAAATTATAGATGGAAGCTTACAAGGCAGAAAAGATACCGCAGAAGAAACAGCCCTAAGCGTATTTGTTAACGGCCTCAGTTCAGATATCGGCACAATGCTCCGAACAAGAGAGTTTAGAGATCTGAGTGCAGCTGGGCAATTTGCCATACAAGAGGATAAAATTCGCGCAATGAACAACGCCCGCCAATCTCTCTATAGGCCTCAATACAACATTAGAAATACAGAAACTCCGAAATATCAACCGCGAACGCGACCTTCAATCACCTATCAAAGACAAAATCCTGCTAATAACACTAATATGCGACAGCAAATAAAAACATGCAGCTACTGTAAAAATTTAGGACACCACATTTCCGAATGTAGGAAGCGCGCATACAACGAAAGGAATAACAACCATAACCAAACTAATAATCAACATAATCGACGTGCCTTGCCAGCACCTCCTGCGCAAGTAAATAATTTAAACTCCGAGGCGACCGCCGAGGAGAGCGACTCGACGGAAATCGCGACCAGCTCGCTTACGGACGAGGAAGTGGCACAGAGAGTAGGACTAGACCTGGAATCTCTCAAGCTTCAGTGGTAAGCCAACCATTAAAAAAAAATCTACTAAAGACGTTTCTACTCAAACTAATTTTAATAATTCACAAAACAAAGCCTACGAATAGGGTAACCAGCCCCAAACTCACGGCTCAACTTCTATTTCTAATTCACAAAACAAAACCTAAGAACAGGGTAAACAGCCCCAAACTCAAGGCTTTATTTCAAAACCATTGACTCAATCGTGTACTAAATCTAACACTACTAAACCTAAAACTAAATCAAAACCAAAATCTAAAAAACGTATTTCTACTAAATCTAAATCTTCTAAACCATCAATACATTGCGAGCCCACTTATTCTAAACCTCTAGAATCATACACTATTTCAGCATTAAACGACGTACCTCCTGATAACCTTTTACATTGCACTTTTTATATCGAAGGTGAACCAGTAACACTACTAATCGATACGGGAGCTGGAATATCTATAATCAACAAGAATAAAATAGGACCGGTCGAAATGAATTATGAAGATAAAATCTCAATAATGGGAGTTTCCAATACCCCCACATCAATTCGCAGTTTTGGGAGCGCTAAAATAGCTTTAGATGATTTACCAAAATTCAAATTTCATGTTGCTAATCTTAATATCAAAGCAGACGGTATTCTAGGTAACGACTATCTCTCCAAGTTTAATGCACACATCTTCGTACAATCTAAAACAATGCGAATTCGAAACAAAACCTATAGGTTACATCACATCTCCGAAGAAACTAAACCTAATCTAGAGACGAATAAACAAACCATCTACGGACGCTCCGAAACCGTCATTACAAGCAAATCCAACTCTGTTAAATCCGGTACTGCCATAATAAACAAACAACAGATATGCGAAGGCATAATCATACCCCACATCCTAGTAGAAGTTAGAGACAGCTCATTTATGATTACCTGCGTAAATACTAACGAATCCGACATTACAATTTCTACCCCTAACGTTGCGTGTGATCCTTATACAGTAGAGCAAGTTAATTATACCAATAAGACATCACTAAATTCAACAAATTATTCAATAAGATAAATCCAACACAACGAAAGGACATTTCTAGTCTTATAAGAAACGACCATCTTAACGACGAAGAGAAAGCATCCATAGAAAATATAGTTTCCGAATATAGCGATATATTTTACACGGAAGACGAACCATTAACGTTCAGTAATTATTCTAAACATTCTATTCCTACTACATCCGAAATTCCAATTCATTCCAAGACTTATAGGTTCCCTCAAATTCATGAACAGGAAGTTAAAACACAAGTCCAAAAACTACTGGACCAAAATATCGTTCGTCCCAGCTCTTCACCTTGGAGTAGTCCTATATGGGTCGTCCCCAAAAAACTTGACGCTTCCGGTAAACAAAAATGGCGACTGGTAGTCGACTATAGAAAGTTAAATGACATCACAATCGGCGACAGTTACCCTTTGCCAAATATTAGCGACATTCTTGATAAACTAGGACATTCCGAATATTTCACCACACTAGATTTGGCCTCAGGATTTCATCAAATAGAGTTAGAGCCTAAAGACATACCTAAAACCGCATTTAATACTCCTTACGGGCACTACGAATTTCTCAGGATGCCTTTTGGCTTAAAGAGCGCACCCGCGACTTTCCGAAGAGTAATGGACAGCGTACTATACGGTCTTCAAGGCGATCGTTGCTTCGTTTACTTAGACGATATCGTAGTGTTTGCGTCCAGTCTGCAAGAACATGAACAAAAGAGTAGAGAAGTTTTCAACAGACTTCATAAAAACGGATTAAAAATACAGCCAGATAAATGTGAATTTACACGAAAGGAAGTAGCCTATCTAGGCCACATAATTTCTAGCGAAGGCGTGAAGCCTAACCCCGACAAAATAAAAGCCGTTAAAGAATTTCCAGTCCCTAAAAATTGTAAAGACATTAAGTCATTCTTAGGTCTTGCAGGATATTAACGCAGATTCATTCCTAACTTTAGCAAGATAACGAAACCATTGACAGGGCTTCTTAAGAAGGACATCCCTTTCATATGGAGTGACAGACAACAAGAAGCTTTCGAAACATGTAAAAATATTTTAACAGAATTTCCTATATTACAGTATCCTGATTTTTCAAAAGAATTTATCCTTACTACAGATGCTTCTATGCACGCAATTGGAGCAATTTTATCGCAAGGGGAAATTGGAAAGGACCTCCCGATAGCTTATGCATCTCGTACACTTAATAAAGCAGAGTGTAATTACTCAACGGTAGAACGCGAACTATTAGCCATAGTTTGGGCCGTCAAACATTTTAGACCATATCTATTCGGACGAAAATTCACCATTGTTACCGATCATAAGCCCCTTACCTGGCTGTTTTCAGTTAAAGACCCCGGTAGTCGCCTAGTTCGTTGGAGGCTGAAACTCGAAGAGTTTGATTACCAAATCGTGTATAAACAAGGAAAAAATAATACGAACGCTGATGCACTCTCTAGACCTCCTATAATGAACACAAATAAAATCTTACTACCAAATCCCGATTCTGATTCAGACAAATTCCAATTGGATTATAAAGAATATATAGAAAATCGAGATCAATCATACAATACCCCTCTTCTTAAAATCACGTCAGACATTTTATTTGATGAACGACATGAAGAAATTCTAATTCCAGTTTCAATTAAATTATCTAAACATAACTATCTTTCAGCAGAAGCTCTAGACCTATGCTCACAAATAGAAAGTTATCTTAGTAAACCAAAAGAGCTTTACCAAATCGATCAAATCTCATCTACTAAAAATCAAAGTTTATATTTAGGCATTACCCGACAGGATCACTTTGATTCCTGAGATACCGAAAATTATTTTAAAGTTCTATTCTCATGTCTTAGCAATCATAAATGTAGCCATTTGTATATTCCCGACCTAAATTTTCAATAAATTTTCAATTTTTTTAATATGTCAAAATCCTTTATCATTAAACTCATGTATTCAGTCGAATAACTTGTCTGTCATGGATTCGGGTCCTTTAACGGCCTGCACAGAAATGCCAGTTAAATCTTCTGATAATTTAAATCACATAAGCAATAAACATGTAATTAAACCAATTAGAAACACAGTTATTTTCTCTGATGGATTGGGTCAGGGCTTAGAATTGCTCATGAATGGAAGTATAAACCAACATGTAATGAATATCTGTGCCCCAGGTCAATTAATGAATGCTTTAGTACGTAGCATTTCTCAGCAGTCATTGAGCAGTTCCACTAATGTGATTATTTTATGTGGTGACAGTCTACGAATTAAAAAACGTGACATCATAGAAAATATAAATATTTTGTTGAAATTACAATTAGATACAAATTGCAAGTTAATAGTTAGTGCTTTTCCCTATTGTACAAATTTAACTTGGGAACAGAATAAACGCATATTTGACTTAAATTTATTATTATATAATTTATTATGCCGTCATAGTGACACTATCTTATTTTTTGATATTAATAAGTTTATTAATAATTTTAGTTTGACTTCAGATAGTATGTATCTGTCGAAGAAGTGTAGAACTCGAATAGCTAATTTGTTAGCTTACAATATACATGATACAGTTATACCTGGTATAACTAAGTCTGTTATTGACAATAATATCATCATTAGTAGTTCTACTAATGCATCTTTTACAACTAGTAGTAAGATGACTACCTCTTTTTTAAACTGAGGTCTAAGACAAAAGCCAAGTCCACTTACATTAATATTATACATCAAAATATTCAGGGTTTGGCTGGCAAAGACTTAGAATTAGAATTAATTGCAAAAAGTCAGGCTATTCATATATTTTGTGTAACTGAGCATTGGCTAAAAAGTCATGATAAGTCTTTCCAAGTAAATAATTTCCAACTAGCAAGCGCGTACGTACGAAGCAAAGCTATTCACGGCGGTTCTCTAATACTAGTTAGTAATAATTTTAAATACAAGGAACGCAACGACATTGTATGTTTTTCAAAGGAGCGTAACATTGATCTATCATGTGTAGAATTCAATAGTTTTGTAATAGTATGTGTATACCGGCCCCCATTGGGTAATTTTGATTTATTTGAGTCCGTGATGGAAGATGTACTTAATAAAATAAAATTGAAAAATAAATATGTTGTAGTATGTGGGGATTTTAATGTAAATATTTTAGAAAACACTTCAGGGAGTGTTCGTCTTCTCGCTTTATTTAAATGCTTTAATCTAAGAAATCTATTTCTTGAACCCACTAGAATAACTTCACATTCGGCCACCTGTCTCGATAATATTTTTACAGACTATGACCCTGTCTCTAAGTCAGTTATTAGTAGTCTTACGTCTGACCATTGCGGTTTGAAGGTGACCTATGATTTTGATGTTAAGGATGCGCCTAAAACTGTAACATGTAAACCTGTTACAAAAAAGCGAATGGAGTGTTTCAAAACCAATGTAGTTTGTAAAATCGATACTTTGCCCTTTATACATGATAATCCGGATGTACTATACAGTAATCTCTTTGATTTAATAAAGACAGAATACAATCAAGTGTTTACATCTAAAACAATTAAGTTTTCACAAAAACTTAAGTTCTGTGACTGGGCCACGACTGGTATTTATAAAAGTAGAAATAAACTGTATGAGTTATATAATTTAAGACAATATAATCAAAATTTAAATTTTACAGAATATGTAAAAAAATACTCTAAATTGTTTAAGAAAGTATGCACACTAGCAAAATCTAACTTCATTAAAGATAAAATTAAAAAATCTAATAATAAAATAAAAGCCACTTGGGATATCATCAACCGTGAAACTGGTAAATTAAAACCACGGGACAACACTTTTACTCTAAAAGTTAAAGATAACCTTATCAATTCAGATGCACAAATTGCTAACATTTTTGATGATTTCTTTATAAATATACCTGTGGTAACAACCTCAAATTTAAATTCATCACCAGTGGCGGCACAAGCCTTTCTCGAACAACATGTACCCAAATGTAATGTTTCTTTTAATTTTCAATATATTGACTCTAAAAATATTATTAAAACTTTTAAATTACTAAAAATGAAAAACACAGGTGATTTGTGGGGCATGTCTATAAAGATAATTAAAAATATTATATATTCTATTGCACCCTATCTTGCTGACATATTTAATAAGTGTGTTGATAAGGGAGTCTTTCCTGATCTTATGAAGTTTAGTAAGGTTATACCTATATTTAAATCGGGAAATAAAGAAGACCCCAGTAACTATCGACCAATTTCAATACTACCAGCACTTAGTAAAATTTATGAAAAAATTATTCTCGAATAGTTAGTGGAATACTTTAACTTAAATAATCTTTTACATAGTAAACAATTCGGTTTTACTAAGGGTCGTTCCACTACTGACGCAGGTGTAGCTCTAATAAAACATATATTTGATGCCTGGGAGAAGTCTCAGAACGCTCTTGGAGTTTTTTGCGACTTGTCCAAGGCTTTCGATTGCGTTGAGCACCGGACACTGGTGATGAAGTTAAATCACTATGGTCTCAAAGGTCTTGCGCGTAATTTGATACAGTCGTATCTTAGTTCTAGAACACAAACTGTCGACATTAATGGAACTAAGTCATCCGGTTCTCATGTAAAAATGGGAGTTCCACAAGGGTCAATTCTTGGCCCTTTTTTATTTTTGATATATATCAATGACTCTTCATTCTTCATTCGCGCCATTCTTTGTAGAAAACTTCTGTGATATTGTATTGTTTGCAGATGATACTTCACTCATTTTTAATGTGACTAGATGTAAGAATAATTATGACGATGTTAACAATGCTCTCTCAGAGGTACTCAGTTGGTTTAGTGCGAGTAATTTACAGCTAAACGCTAAAAAAAACGAAATGTATTAAATTTATACTACCAAATGTCAAGACTGAACAAACCGATGTTAGAATGAATGGTGTTAAATTAGATTTGGTAGACTCGACAGTTTTCCTAGGGATAACCCTTGACTCAAAACTCCAATGGAATCCGCATATATCGAATTTGGCCGGCAAACTCAGTTCAGCAGCATATGCGATTAGAAAGATTAGACAACTAACAGATGTAGAAACTGCTAGGACTGTTTACTTTAGTTATTTTCATAGTGTCATGTCGTATGGCGTCCTTCTGTGGGGAACAGCGGCTGATGTTAAAACTATATTTATTTTACAGAAACGAGCAATAAGAACCATTTATAGACTGGGATCGCGAACTTCTTTGAGAAATATTTTTAAGGATGTTGGTGTTCTTACTGTTGCATCGCAGTATATTTATAATTGTATAGTTTTTGTGCGTTGCAATATTAACACTTTTTCTAAACACGGTGATGTACACAATTTCAATACTAGAAATAAGTCAAAACTAGTAATGCCACTGTTTAGGTTACAAAAGGTTCTCGGCTCTTTCTTGGGGCAAGGTATACACTATTATAATAAAATACCAAGTACTATACTAGATTTACCTTTAGATAAGTTTAAGAATCATGTAAAATCTTGTTTACTTAGGAAAGGTTATTACACAGTCAAGGAATATTTAGAAGACAAAACAGCCTGGTTATAATAATATATTTACATTATTTTTTTTCATAATCCATTGTCTTTTATGACATTACATAACTGATTGTATAATTTGGTAACGACATGTTGTTTTGTAAATGTCGTTACTTCTATATTATTTTAAAGCTGTGGAGTTTCTTGTGCCCGTTCTTCTCCACAGCTAAAAGACTTCCTGAATGGGTGGGATGGGTGGGTGGGTTCCTATGCCTATCCATCCATCCATACAAAAATAAATTTAGACGATTCAAAATGCTTAATTTAAGCTTACTGAATAAAGATATATTGAATTTGATTTTGATTTTTTAAAATATGATCACACTTGCAAAATGCAAGGTAATGAACAATATCGCGTGTCTGGTTATTTAGCAAATAAATTCAATGTTAATATTACCATATGTGACAACAAAATTTCAACACCCGACCCAGCGGAAATACCTTTGATAATAAAAAATAATCATTCTGAACCATTATCCGGTCACCGCGGAATAATAGAAACCACTAGGAAAATTAGAACAGAATATTATTGGAAAGGAATGAATAATGATATAAAGAATTTCATAGAATCATGTCTTACTTGTCAACGTAACAAAATCCAACGTAAAACATTTCAAGCCCCTATGGTAATCACTTCACAGTCCACTGAACCGTTTGAACGAGTTTCTATGGACCTCGTATCATACTCAGATATTACTCACGATTCTAATAAGTACATATTAACACTACAAGACGAACTGACCCGATACGTCCAAGCTTATTCTATTCCAGATAAAGAAGCAGTAACAGTAGCGAAACAACTCTTGCATTTTTGTCAACACTACGGTATTCCAAAAAGATTCCATTCGGATCAAGGTACCGAATTTATGAACCAAGTTATGAAACAATTAATTAAATTCTTCGGCGCTAGCCAATCATTTAATACCGGATATCAACCTCAGACCAAACGGTGCATTAGCGAGATTTCACGGGACTCTGAGAGAACATATTCGTATGTACCACAACAGAAAATCTAGAAATTGGGATAATATAATTCCATTCGCAGTAATATGCCATAACACGTCAGTAAACCAATCAACCGGCTACACCCCGCACGAACTTCTTTTTGGCCATAAGCCACGGCCCTTTTATTCAATGAAACTAATACCCGAATATACAGCTAGCGAATATCTTAAAGATTTAAACGAAAGACTGAAAATCTCTCGCGAAGCTGCTTTAAGTAACCTAGAAAAGATGAAAGAAAAAGCAAAAATTCGATACGATAATAATATTAAAAATCCCGTAAAGTACTACATCGGTAATAAAGTAATGCTGAAAGTACCAAATCCTAATAACCTCGACCCTAAATGGGAAGGTCCGTGTGAAATTTGTAGAGTAGGTTTTAATGAAAATTATGTAATTAGAAAATCGGGTAAGAACAAGCTAGTGCATGCAAATAGGCTCAGACCATTTTCCGTAGATTAGAAAGTAATTAAATATTAGTTAAGCAAATTTAATTTTAATTACAGGACAGTTCATCCTGCAAGTGCTCAAGATAACTTGTCCTACCTGTCCTCTATAATGAATAACCCCTATTTAAGCTTCATAATATGTTCTATAATAAAAGTAATATTTTACATTATACTCTATAAATTATATATTCTTCTTAAAACAACGTGTCAAAAACCCGCGAATCGCGAAATCGAAACTATAGTATAGCATCTCTAATTTCAGGTACGCCGTAGTCAATACGGCAACCTTAATAGAACCGATACCTTCAAAATCGGGACTATTCTTCGAAAATGAAGGAGAAATATACGTCTCCCAAAGTTCGTGGAAACTAATAGTATACCGAAACCTAGAAACTTTAACAATAGCCAAAGACTCTTTAAAACGTTTAACCCAGGTTTACCAGACCGTAATAACCAACAGAACAATAACTCCTGATTTAGCTACAACAAGCTCTTTTCTCGAACTAAACTTAAATCGTATAGAAAGTAGAATAAGCGAAATTAATTTTTATAGCAATAGGCGAACAAAAAGAGAATTACTAGACGGTCTCAGTTCTGTATTAAAATGGCTCATCGGCACCCCTGACGCCAAAGATGCCAAACATTATGACGATTGCATCAATTTATTAGAAAAGCAAGAAGTAGATGCACACCACCTTCTGAAACAACAATTACAAATAATTTCTTCAACTATAACAAATTTCAATGAAACTATACGTAAAATATCGTACGACGAAAATGTCATTAATGAAGATTTATTACGTGTTAGTACTTACCTTAATGAAACCAATAAAGTAATATTCGATCTGGAATTGAGTGAAAAAATATTAACAATATCAATTCAAATTTTAGAATTAATCGTAGAATTAGAACAAGAAATAGACGATATACTTGCCAGCATCTTATTTATTAAATCGGGCGCTATTCACCCTTCTATCGTATCATCTGAACGTTTATACAAGGAATTGCTTATGTCCTCGCATACCAGAACGGATACAACCTTAACAATATTCATGAAATATTAGAATCAGCAACGATCTCGTCTTACATATACCTAAATAAATTAGTATTTTTAATTGATTTTCCATTAATTAAAAATGAACGATTCACCCTTTACCATATCTATCCAATCCCTATACGTCAGCAAAATTCCCGCCTTTATTCCACCATCCTTCCCGAGCACTCATACCTGGCCACAAGTACTACGAGACAGACATACGTCATCACCGAGTCCGTGGAGAAATGCAAGATCTTCGGGCCAAACAAGAAAGTCTGCAAAGAACTACCTATATACAACTACAACACCAGACCAACATGCGAAATGGCAATATTATTGGACAACAGCGGAGAAATCCCCAGTTCCTGCGAAATAACCTCCTTTGCGGCGCACATCAACACGTTGCAGCCCATCAAAAACAACAGATGGATCTTCATCCTGCAACACGAACAATCATGTGTTTTACAATGCGGCGAGACCTCAACGCATCATGACCTAGAAGGATCCGGCATCATTAAACTAGAAAAAGGTTGCAAAGCCTGATCGCGCTGATGATGTCGCTTTGTAATGAGAACTCCGTAATTGATATAATACGTATACTTGGCAATATTTGGTACATAGGTTTTAGAACAATTTATTTTAAATGTAAAAAATGATGTTGCGTGTGTCGGAGCTGTCAGCGCAATGGCGCGACTTGTGCGACCCCTTTCGGCGGCGATCATTTCGTGACGTCATTAGACAGTGGGCCCGAACATCTTCCCCCTCGCTCGGAAACTGCAGGGTTACGAGAAACTGCTGACAACGTCGTATCAGGCAAAGGGCAGAGATTGTGGATGGCTCTGCGTAGTATGCCTTTGGAAGTGCGTACATCTGCAACTCGTGGGACTCCATCCGATCCTGGATATAGGGTTTCAATCCGTGCCATACGCCATTTCAAAGGTGGTAGATTGGCATCCCTGACGATTACCAATTCTCCTTCTTGAAGTCCCTTTTCCTTTACTCGCCACTTCGACCTTTGCTGGAGCTCGCTCAGGTATTCCTTTCTCCAGCGCTCCCAGAAATGTTGCCGCATGCACTCCAACTGCTGATAACGGTTCAGTCTGTTTGGGTTGACCTCAATCAGGTTTTCTGAAGGCAGCGCCGTTAACGATCTGCCGATCAGGAAGTGTGCGGGAGTCAACGGATTTAGGTCACTAGGGTCTGATGAAAGGGGAGTGAGAGGACGGGAATTGAGGATCGCTTCAATTTGTGAAAACAAAGACGATAGCTCCTCGAACGTTAGGTACCTGTCCCCTAATATTCTTTTCGTATGATGCTTAGCGGCTTTGACGCCTGCCTCCCACAAACCGCCAAAATGGGGAGAGCAAGCAGGAGAAAACTTGAAATGTATGCCTTCGTCGGCCGCAAAACCCTCAACGTTTTTAGAATTAGTTTTTAAGAAATTAGCAATATCATTGTTTGCGCCGACAAAATTGGTTCCATTGTCGCAATGCAATATCGAAGGCCTACCCCTGCGGGCTATAAAACGTCTTAAACATAAAATAAACACCTCAGTGGTAAGATCACTTGCGACTTCTAAGTGTACTGCTTTGGTTGCGAAACAGATAAATAGGCACATGTAGCATTTAGAAATTTTGCAACCGCGACCCTTGCGGTCGGTGATGTAAAAAGGCCCAGCGAAGTCAACACCGCTAATTTGGAACGGGATATTCGGAGTAATACGACTGGAAGGTAAGTCTCCCATTATGGGATTAAAACATTTTGCCTTTATGATCCTACATAGCTTACAATTATTAACTGTAGTTCGTGCTAAAATTCTGCCTCGTAAAGGCCAATATTTGTTTCTAAGGTCACTCAGTAAAAGCTGAGGACCACAATGCAAAAGCTTTTTATGATGATGTACAAATAATAATTTTGTTAAATAGTTGTTTGAATCTAATAATATTGGATGCTTTCTTTCATAGGTTTCAGCAGACTTCTGGAGACGACCGCCTACACAAAGAATTCCAGAATCATCTACAAATGGACTCAACGAGAGGATACGAGACTTAGCAGGTAATGTATTATTTTTTTTTATTATTTTTATTTCATCTGCAAAACATTCTTGTTGGTGTTGTTTAATTAATAGATTTAATGCTTTACTTTGTTCAGCAGTGCTAAACGAACCTGTGACTTTATCATTCTTATTACGAAGGTTGTTGATAAACCGCAAAACATAGCACATAGCCCTGAGTAATATATAAAATCTAGAAAATCTTTCAAAGTCAATAATATGGGATGCTACTTCGATATTACAATGTAGTGTAGCTATTTGATGAGGTTTCGTCTCAGGTAAATCAGGTTTTTTTAAATCAATCATTTTAGGCCAATCACATTGCTCTTTGTATAGAAAAGTAGGACCTTCCCACCATAGTTTAGCTGAATGGATAGACGCAGGATTCAGACCACGAGACGCTATATCAGCTGGATTGTCGGGACCTGAAACATGCTTCCATGTATAAGATGCAGTTAGTTGCTGAATTTCACTGATTCTATTGGCGACAAACACTTTCAAATTAGACGGTTGAGATGCTAACCAACTTAACACTACAGTTGAGTCAGTCCAGTAAAAAACTGAATCAATTTTACACCGAAGGGCCGTAAGGACCTTCGCGCTTAATCTTGCTGAAAGCAATGCGCCGAGTAACTCGAGTCTCGGAATGGTCGTTGACTTGACTGGAGCAACTTTAGTTTTTGAACAAAGCAACTTGACCGAAATGTTTCCCTCACTATTTATTGATCTGAGATATATCGCCGAAGCGTATGCTGCTTGAGACGCATCAGAAAACGCGTGTAACTCAATTAATACTGCTTTATGTATTAAAGCAAATCTTGGTATTTCAAGATTAGACAAAGATTTTAAATTTGTTATAAACTTTAACCACTGTTTTTCTAATGAAATATCGATTGGGTCGTCCCACTCGAGCTTTGAAAGCCATAGCCTTTGTAGGATAATTTTTGGAATAATAGTACATGGGCTTAAT
The DNA here is from genome assembly GCA_963921215.1 of Scoparia ambigualis. Lineage (NCBI taxonomy): Eukaryota > Metazoa > Arthropoda > Insecta > Lepidoptera > Crambidae > Scoparia > Scoparia ambigualis. The sequence continues at coordinate 37,762,836 of OY992509.1, read as the reverse complement.
AATCCCAGAGGATCAAAAAGCTTAGCTGAACTTGATAATATTGCTCGTTTAGTTGCACTTGGACTGTGCTCGATGTCTACTGGAAATACAAATACGTCTTTAGAAGGATTCCATTTTAAGCCTAGCACACTAGACTGACTTGATAAATCTAAATTTTTGGGTTGTGATATCCTTAGTCATTCTCAAAAATAATAGGTGCATTGGTTCGCCATTTTCGCAATAATAAACATGCACAGTTTAGAGCAGCAGTAACAGACTGCTTTATATTTAGTAAATCAGTTTCGCTTTCCGCCCCCGAAAGGTAGTCATCAACATAGAACCCATCTTTTATCTGTTGGGACACTGTACTATCCTCACATTCTTTTGATAACTGTACTAGGCATCTGGTACTCAAAAAGGGTGCAGACGCTGTGCCATAGGTTACTGTATTTAACTGAAATACCCTTATTGGCTCTAATAAATTATCACGCCACAAAATGAGTTGCAAATTACGCTGAGTATCTTTGACTAGAAATTGTCGATACATTTTTTCAACATCTGCTGACACTACAAATCGATGCTGTCGGTACCGTAGAAGAATCGAGAACAAATCATCTTGTACAACCGGCCCTACGTGTTGCAAGTCGTTAAATGACACGCCAGATGTAGTTTTAGACGATGCGTCAAAGACAACACGAAGCTTAGTGGTTTGACTTGCCTCTCTGATAACAGCATGATGTGGGAGGTAATTGCCAAAAGTAGGCTTAGGTATTTCAGTCATGTGTCCTAAAGATTCGTATTCATTAATAAATTTAGTGTATTCCTCTTTGAGCTGAGGTTTATTATTAAATTTTCTTTCTAGTTGAGTAAATCTTTTTTCAGCAATACTGTAAGATTCACCTAAAGTTTCTACGGAACCCTTGAGCGGTATTTGAACTATAAACCTACCGTCGTCATTTCGACGAGTAGTCTCAGTGAACAGTTTTTCACAATAGTTATCGGAATTGTAGTCGATTGTATCAGGGATCTCTTCTAGTTCCCAAAATTTTGCTAACTGGTTTCGAATTTCTTGTGAAAAATTACATTGAACGGTGTTTTTATTGTTATAATGTTCTGCCGGTACTGATCCAGCAACTATCCAACCTAATTCTGTATCCAGTAGGATAGGTTTATGTAATCCTAAAGATAGCCTGTCCGACCGGATGATGTCCCAGAATATGTCAGCTCCAAGTAATAGATCTATTTCTGAGGGTTGATAAAACTGAGGATCAGCAAGCTGAATATTCTCGGGAATACCCAAACTCTGTACACACACTTCAGACTGAGGCAACTTATCTGCGATTTTGGGTAGAACAAAACACTTGACAGACGCATTGAAAGAATTATGCAATGATTTAAATATAATAGTGCAATGTTCCGTAACATTTAGAACACTATTACCGATACCAGTTACACTGTGATAATAATCTTTCTTTTTACAGATTCCGAGTTCCCTTTGAGCCCTGTCAGTGATAAAAGAAGTTTGGCTTCCGCAATCAAGTAACGCCCGTAGAATAAAGATTTTATCATTGTGTGTTACCTTGACCAACGCCGTAGACAAAAGGGCTTGATTGGTGGTTACTGCGGACATCGAAACAGAAGCAGAGGGACTTGACGGTTTGGACTCACCAACAGCAACAAGACCAGGTAAGTTGACTTCATTTGTAGTAGTAGATTCATTATTTTGTGTAGATTGTAAAGAGGCTTGTTTGTGTAATAAAGTGTTGTGTTTTTTGTTGCAGATTCTACAACCGCTCATTCTGCATTGAAAAGGCAGATGACCCTTACGCAGACAATTATGACATAATTTCAACGCAGAAATTTTAGATATTCTTTGTTGAATTGGCAACGATTTTAAAACATAGCAATTATATATTTTATGTTCTTGTTTACAGATGGGGCAGCAAAGTTTGACGATGTCATCCGAAGAAGAACAAACAAACGATTTCATATTGGGCAAACTGTGACGTTTTTCGGTTTTATTTGATTTATTATTATTATGTATGGTTTCTAACACAGCAGCGCGTTGACGAAGATAAGAATAAAACTGTTCTAATGACGGCGAGTCTAACTTACTCCTAAATTCTTCCCAATTCCTCGAAGTAGCACTATCTAACTTCGCCGCGGCCAAATAAATAATAATCGTGTCCCATTTATCGGTTGGTTCACCCAAAGAGTTTAAAGCACTTAAATTTTTAGATAAATCATCAATTAATCGACGAATGCCATCTTCAGACTCTTTTTGTAATGGTTCAATCGAAAATAAACACTTGAGATGTTCATTTATCAAAAGGCGCTTGTCATCATATCTTTCACAAAGTAAATTCCAAGCGATTGCATAATTATTCGCTGAAACTCTAACGGAACTTATGACAGAACTAGCCGAACCTTCTAGATATGATTTTAGATAATGAAACTTATTGACATCTTCAATACACTCAGTTTGATGGATTAATGACAAGTACGTATCTCTAAATGAAAGCCACTTATTAGGGTCCCCATTAAAAGAAGGGATCTTTAAAGGTGGTAATTTTAAGTTACCATGACATTTACCACTGTTGTTGGACGAAGATTCGACATTATTTTTATTTTCAAAAAAATCTAATAACGATTGACTTTTAGCAATTAAATTATAAAACAAATTTTCAGTACCTTCACGTTCCTGCATTTGCTTTGTAGTATCTTCGTCCAGCATTTCAATTTGCGATTGAATTTCCTCATAAGTGCACGACACTTCACGCATTTTACTTAAACGGACACGTAACTCATTAATTTGTAACGCACTAATATCATTTAAATCCAACAAAGGCTTTAAGTATTTTTCCAACAAAGTAAATCGGGCCTTAATGTTGCCCCTTTGCTTTACTAAATCTTTTAACTCACTCATTTTGTAGGCACAAACAAAGTATCACTATAGAAAACACTAAAGATTATAAGATCGTAATAAGATAAAAACAATGCGTTACGAGTATTCCTTCGCTGCGTCGAGTTAGATAGACAACAACAACTGGTTTTGCTACGGCCGACTCGAGCGAATGCAATTGGAAGACAATAGAATGTGCACTGTGTGACACTGTGTCGTTGTTGGAATACTCGCTTGACACAATATACTTTAATCGATTGATTTCGTAAACAAATGACCTTGGAATTGACAGAAATAGTAAATTTAAATATGGATTGTTAATATTTTCTTTATTGTATGAAATTAAAACTGATATTTAATGTAAATATCGAAACACCTTTTTTATATTTTAGCTGGGGGTATACTCGCGTTGGTTGGAGTATCGAATCAATTAACACAAATTAAAGCAGAAAGGATAGATGATTGAAAAGGATATTTTGCACACTTCCTTCGGAAATATGGCTGCAGCTATCGGCTGGCGGTTCCTGAAGGATTTTGATGATTTTGTGGATCGAAATCTCGTTCGTCACTGCGGTCTCGATATCACGTCGGGGTCACCAAATTGATCGCGCTGATGATGTCGCTTTGTAATGAGAACTCCGTAATTGATATAATACGTATACTTGGCAATATTTGGTACATAGGTTTTAGAACAATTTATTTTAAATGTAAAAAATGATGTTGCGTGTGTCGGAGCTGTCAGCGCAATGGCGCGACTTGTGCGACCCCTTTCGGCGGCGATCATTTCGTGACGTCATTAGACAGTGAGCCCGAACAAAGCCTATACTAGTTTCCTCACCCTGGCAGCATCAGAGGAAACAACTACGAATATCAGCCATCCAATAATCACAGTCGACATCGAAGACTACTGCATCAAAAACAACAAACTGCAAAATCCTCCAGACATCATACCCTTGAAGCTGAACCACATTCGTCTCGATTCTCTGAAAACTTTAAAAGACGAACTAAAACAATACTCAGAAAAATTCAAAGAAAATGAAAAGCCTTTTCTTCAGAAACATGAGAGTACGTTTTCACTAATAAGCTACACAATGGGATTACTAATGCTAGGATACCTAGCCCACAAGATATGCAGCTGCTCCCCCCGCTGCTTTCCTCTCGAGACTCTGCGTCATCAAGAAACAACGACCTCCTGCGTGACCGACGACGACTCAGAAGCCAGCCCCACGCCATCAAAAAAATTGCGCATCGCGCAATCTTTATTCTAAGGGGGGAGGTGTTATGTAACCTCTACCCAACATACCAATCCACTGACAATTAGTGTGCTTATGTTATTGTTCTGCAAATACCATTACTCAGACACCAATAACCATTATCGCATTTTTAACGTAATTGTTTTGCAACGCCATTACCCTGGCGCCGCCAACCATTATCCCATTACCTATTGTACGAACTGGCGCCAGCATCACACTGTATATTATCACTACCCTTAAGTTAAGGTTACTATTGTTTATTTATCATAAGTGCATTCCTACCCTTAGCTTTCTAAAATGAATCGCCATCTAACGTTAGTCACTGATTTTTGTAAACCTTTAGGGATATAAATAGTCTGGCTGCGCCCAGAGAGTTGAGTTGTGTACTATCTTCTGTAAAGACAAGAGTTCCCAATAAATCTCGAGTTAAAATCAAGTATCGCCTTCTTACTTATAACACGGGTATACGTGGTGGTGATTTTTACAAAAAGGATAAATAAGATAAGTTTATCTTAAAATGACACCAAGCGTTACATTATACCAAATTCCAATAACACTCTAGCTTGGGGTCATTACAGGATAAAGTAAGATATTAACATAGATAATATTTTTAATTTATTCTTAAAGTTTTACTTGTATTTTTATTAGGTATTGTTATATTATACCTAAACCTACACTATATATATAAATATCACATGTCTCTAATACCTAAACTCTATGCCTATCTAATGTTTGTTTCTTTATATCTTTTGTTTATTGTTAATATTAGTTGTTTACCCTAGATCTAAGTACTAAGTAAGTATATTGTTGTTAACCAATTTGTCATATTTTTCCTTTGTCTATTGAGATGGTCATCGCGTGTATGAATTTAAATAAAACTATATTTAATACGAGATAAAAAACAATTCTAACAACGTGATAAACACGTGCAAGCGAATTCTTAGAGCTACGTCTAAAAAAAGGTTAGGGCTTACAAATTTAAAATTCTAAAGATGGAAGCAATAAAGTGCCAATAATTTTTGTGTCCATGGCGTAAAAACTTAAAACTAAGCAATGATTTTTTGAAAGACAACGAGCGAGCCTAGTATCTTAAGTTATGGCCAGCCATTAAGCGCGACGTTAAATAGAAAGGAGACTAAAAAAAGGGCCGGCCGATGTTCGACAAAAAAATGCCACAAAACACACAAAAGTGAACTAAACAAAAAACTCTTAAAGTTTAGTAGAAAACGTGGGAACAAGAAAAAATTATATCCCACATGCGGGTTTTGGCGACGTTCATATTAAAAAAAACCTTTAGGGTGCGACGCTGTTCTACAAACACTCACACATAAAGATAAGCCAATCGGAAGTACGGGTTACTGGAGTAAGTTTTGTTTTCAGACACTAAGGAATGAACGGTGGCGTGGGGTCGCGATGTGGTCGTGGAGTCAGAGAGAACGAGGACATTCTGGATTCAACCTTGGGCGACTGAGGGCGGTGACCACAACAAAGCGACACGTAGTTTGATTACTGTCGTACAGTATTACCTTATATAGAATCAGTCACCTAAGAATTGCGTTTAGTTTGATGAAAAAGTAAAATCGAAGTGATAGGTAGTTCGAGCCACGGCGGCATCATACTAGTAATGTAGATATTTCCTAGATTTATTAATGTTTAAATTCACCAGATATCTTTTGTTAGCTTTCTCGACACAGTATTGATAAGAGTGATAACTGAATTGTATATAATAATAAACAAAATGGACAAAGAATTATATTTAGTGTGGGACTACGTTAACGTAGATTATTGGCATCCGATTTTGCGGAGCTATTACCTGGAACTAACGATAGTAATAATTATAGTCATATTAATTGTAATAACACGTTGCATAAAACGACTCAAGGGTGATTTTAATTGTTGTATTGACATAGTCTGGCGAGAATACAATCCGCCTTTGCAATTACCAATTGAACTATGAGACTTAAATGAAATCTATGTGTGCCCTATTTAATAAATTACCTGCAATCTAGAGAGATTAAAATACCTGTGTGTGTCGAGAAAGTTACTGTACATAGCTTTGCATGATAAGAAATGTTAATAAGGACGGTCTAATGGGTTTTTTGTTCTAATCGTTGTTTTCCCATTAATCGATGACCTAGGAACTAAACGATTGGCCTTGGAAAGTCTAATTATTGTCTATAAAGACATTGTTAAAGTTAGCCTAAGAACCAACACAAACATGACATACATGATAATTTTTTGCTTTTTTTTACGACAGATAACAGTGGCGGACACTTTTAAATAAGTAACCATTAATAAAAAAGAACTTTTTGGACATTAATATTGACTATCATTTTTTTATTATGGGTTGGGTATTGAGAGTTCAGTGCATTCAGCCAGTGAATTAATGGTTTGTGACCAAAACATTTATAATATGTACAAACAAACCTAATAATATTATAAATGCATGGCTAACTAGATATACTTATTGCAAATACTCAAGCATCATTAGAATACGATACATCGCATTTTATTCCAAACTGTAAACGTTAGTCGACTTAAGATTCTTTTACTTTTCCAATGAGGAGAATTTTACTAATCTGCGGTGCTGTGTCACTCACTGACTCACGTTACTGTAGTCTGCTGTATTGTGCAGTTGACGTTCTTTGGCAAATAAAACAAAACAGTGCAACATCACTTTTCAAATTCTCTCAAGAAGTCCGTGCGAGATCTCAATGAACTGTAATAATACGACTAAAGGTCTAGTATCCATGGTAAAGAAAAAAAAGTTGACATTCTTGACTTCTTGGCGGGAAAGTGAAGTCATATTTGCAGTTTTGTTGTATTTTCTATAATTTGTGTTTTGTCGAATATTAATGTAAAATAATGATGCATTATTTAAGTGTTAGTGAACGTGCATGAGTGTTGGCAAATAAAACAAAAGAGTGCATCATCACTTCTCAAATTCTGTAATTAAACATAACCTCAAGTTTTCCTGATATTTAGGTTCTCAGGAGTGTCCGTCAAAAATCTTTGTTTTAACAGTAATTTACTTGCAATTTTGAACCTAGAAAAGAATATTTCATAATTGTTGGTTCTTAGGCTAACGATGTATGGGCGCAGAACATTATCCTTTGATTAATTGTACATAAAACACTAGCGATTGTTGAGTGAAAACCACTAACGATCTTGAGTGTAAGTTTTAATCATTTGAGTATAAAAAGCTAATTTTCCTCAGAGTATAAATCTAATATCTTGAGAGTGAAAGCTTATTATCTTATGAGTAAAAGCTAAAATGATTTGGAGTAGAATGTTAATGGTTTGACTATGTTTTGAAAGTATTTTCTAGAAAAGAGGCAGTAAAACCTAGTGATGATTATAATATAAAGCTTTTAATCTAAAGACTTTACAAGGCATAAATAATGAAAAAGTTTCGTATTTTTATATTTAGATGAGTAGATAGATATAGGGTTAAATAAACAATCATATAACTAAATAAGTGATGAGATAAACAAACACAACTAAATAAAATGATAAGGTAAATAAATGATCGATGAATCAACAAATACATCATTAAATAATAAACGATAAATCAACAAATAAATCATTAAATTATAAAACAATAAATCAACAAATACATTGAGGTAGAATAAATTAAGCTATCTACTATAATCTTGTGTTTTATTTTATTTCAATTGATTTCTACAACGCAAGGAACAGCAGAGATAAATACTTGTGATTTTGTATATCGTAATAGTGAGAATTTACATGATTTTATTTATCACATTAGTAGAAATGCAGTCGAGCATTCACAGTTATTATCTCCATTGGTCTTGGCTTAATTCTTTAGTCTTTTAATCCTTGTTTCACTAGTTACTCAAGCTAATTCTCTAGACAAACAAGCCTTGTTTCACTAGCCACTTGTGAATAGATGACTGTAAACTCAATCTTTGTAGACATACAGATGTAAAGTTATTAATTATTCTAGATGAGCAATCATTTTGATACTTTGGTTTAAATCGGGCTAGCCACTACAACTAGCCTACGGCAACTGCACATTTGTATCCAGTCTAACTAAAGAGTGAGACAGGTATCGTTATAGAACAGAAACATTTAGTCACATTAGAGTTGATAGTCAATAGCAGATTAGATGCAGAGTTGAGCGTGCGTGTACTAGCGTGGCGGGTAGCGGCAGCTGGGGTTGTCACATATACACGTCCCGTCTTAACCGAACCTTGCATTATATAGTCCGACGAGACTAACTCATCATTTACATATAAGTACATAGAAGAATGAGTGAACATAAAACCATGGTACTGAGGGGAAAAATGATGCAAAAACGCCATCACTCATAATCGCCCTCAGCCCCATGCAAATTGACATAAAACACGCTTCGCAGCGTAAAGGGTAAATACAGGTCAGTTTTCCCCATAAAGTGGCTTCGGCCAGCAGCGCGCTCAGCGTTAGCTGTGTAGGAACCCTGACATTCGCCTGGCTGGCTTCCGACGGAGGATCACAGAATCCTGCAGGTTCAATACACCTTTCCACGCGATCCTAACAATTGCTATGGCTAGTCTGTAACGCATTAAATCAACTCCATGCAATCACTCACCAGAGTGACTATGTGCTCTTAGCTTTCCTTAAGATTCACAATTTATCTAGGCTTCATAGAAGGCCGAGACTCGCCATTAGTTAGAGCAAGGTAGGTGGAATAGAAAGATGTATGTTCATTGTTCGTTCGGTCTAATGTACTGGTATAGACATGTGCAATCGACTTGATTGGAAGTAAAACAATCAAGATAGTCTAGCTCTCCTAAGATGTTGGATCTCTGTATTGGGCAAAGTATACTAGATACTCTTAAAAATTATATTAGACGATCACTACACGGCTCAAACCACCACAGAAATGGTGCCGTGACCAGGATTTCCAATTACGTATTCGTGACACGATACGATTGGATTTAATAAACAAAGAAAAAAATAACACAACGTAGAAATCACGAGTGTCTAGTGCATAAAGCTTTTCAGAGGTAACGAGGTGAAGCAGAGAAGTTTAATTGTGCATGAACTATATTACTGTGCATGACTTATAAATCTTGTATTATTGTGTTAACTTGCGTGTTGATAAGTGATGATTTTACAGGACACCAACGGGAGTTTAGAGCACAGCACATTACTTATCACTTTATTTTACTTTGCAAATAAACATAATCGGTATTAAAATCTGCACGGAACTTAAATATAATAAAGAAAGAGTTTTTTTTGAGAAAGTTCACTTTTGTTGTTTACGGCACTAACAAAGAAAGGCGTGAACATCGTAAACGCAAATACAGTCGCATTGTACGGACCGCACTATAAGTAAATTGCTCTAGGAACATAAAACAATTGTTTAACATGGCCGAAGGCAGGGGGAAACGTACCACTAGAAGTCGCGGGTTAGGTTCGGACAGTCCAATAGACGATTCGAGTACGGTAGATAATACGATCCTAGGATTGTTGTTACAAAAAATGAACGAGTTTCAGGAGAAGTTAGAACTGTTAGGCCAGGGAAACAAAGATAGCGGAGCTAGTTCTTTGTCGCGTGAAAGCGTGATGTCTGAAGAGGGCGGAGTAGGCTCTTTAACTACTCGGAACATCTTTGTTGTTCAACCCACGGTTGACAAACCTAATTTTAACGGGAGATCACAGATTAACCCTATTACGTTCTTAAAAAGAGTAAAGAAGTACATAAACTCTCTAAACGCGCACGATAGAGGGCTAGATATTGCTTTGGTATGTGTTACAGGTCATGCTCGTCAGGTCATGGAGTTATACTCGAAGGGTTTGGCCACATTTGCCGATTTCGAGGCTGATTTTAGACGAAATTGCTGGACTGAACAAATCCAAGAATCAGTAACTTATAAGATAATTAGAGGGGAGTTTTCAATTAATTTAGGTATCTCTATGTCTTAACATTTTGCGGAACAGACAGAGACAATGCAGTCTTTGACAAATAGCCTTTAGTGAAAGGGACCTCGTTAACTCGATAATGAGACATTACTCTGTAGATGTACAACAATTGTAGTTTACTAGAACAGAAGAACCCACTATTATTAATGGCGCTAACTTCCTTAGGAATCTAGAGCAAAATATTGTTGTAAGGCAACGGGTAACACCCATGAGAAATAATATCTCTAGTAACAATAGACAAGACAGGCGCGTTAGTCAACCAATAACGGCAACAATAACGACCGGTTTATGGAGAGGTAGAAAAGCGTATCGAGGGAGGCATTACCTTAGAGGGCGTGCAGGGTACAGTACGAACTATAATAGATTCGCGACACACTCACTGCATGGAGATGGGGCAAGCATGGCAAGACCCGCGATCGCTTTTGTTAAAGAAACCGAGGCGACGACTTTACCTAAATCTGTAGGCGCGGACAAACAAAAAAACTAATGTCCCCTACACAAGCGTGTCCAGGTTACGTAGAGATGTGTATTACAGGGGGTGAAGGGACTCTAGAATATTTAAAACGGAATGTAGCTTATGAGATTCTTGCGAGACAAGGGTGGAAGGCAGGAGAGAAGTTAGGAATCAATGGGGCCGGTTTGGTACGACCTTTAGGCGAAACGATGTACGATGATAGCGATTATCAATCTTTAACAAGTGGTGTAACTGTGTTATTGGAAAGTCAGTTCGACTCTAGCGTGGTATGTGAGGAGGGTGGTAGTATGTGTGAATTTTGTACGAAGAGAGATAGGGTTGTGTATACGGTATTCCATGAGCTAGATGATGTAAGTAGTAGGGATTCGAGAGTTCTGGCTCACTCAAAACTGGCCTTCTTCTGGCCCTCGCTCGGCTAGTTCAAGTCGTTCCAAAACTAAAAAAAAAAAAAAAAAAGGAAAACCCCCCCCATTTCAATCGATTGCGCTGGGTCCCAGAGCGATATCTTTAACCGTTTCCGAGATACAATCTTCGAGCGTTAGCTCTCAGTTGATTTACTAATGAATCGTTAATGACTCGCCGGTCTTAATCACACAATTCCCGATGTACCTCATTATATCGATTCTGATGCACCTCATTATCTAATGACGTACCGTCACTGTAGTCTTGTCCAGTTACTAATATGCGATTGTATTTTATCGATTCTTCAGGAAAGCGCTTTGTCTTCATCCCACCTGATGTTAAGGTCATCCCTTATTAAGACCAAAGTGGAGGCACACTTCACCTGGAATCCTCTAAAAAACTACTAAGGCACTGGTGGCAACAGACTTAAATAAGATAAAATTATAAAACGGATTTTTTCAAGTCCTACCTACCAAACCGAGTACACACATGTGCAACCCCTGCTGGGAATCGAACCCGGGACCCTGACTCTGAGACTGGGGTAGAGGCGGTAAGTGAGTTAATTGTAATCATGGACATTTCTGTATGCGTGAAATCTTCTTCATGGACCATCTCTCGTGATATATTTTTGCTGTTATAATACACCCATACTTACTAACTTTCTGATAAGAGTAGGTATATCTTAATAACTTTGTTCATTATAATTAGGTAAACTCTATTAACTTGTACTTTGAAACTAGTTTATCTGCTCGTTTAAATTAAAATAACTACCGAACTTGTTTCTTCGTGATTGAGAAACACACATTGTTCATTAAAATTAGATTTTTGTTTTGAAAGTAACATTCTCCTAAATTACAGTTCAAATAATCATTACATTAACTATCTTGTCTTGTTAAACAACATCGTTCAAATAGTCATTACTTACTAAAATTGGTATAAAACGAACTGATTTTATCTTTTTTCGATACTCGTGGATAGGAACTTCATACAGTTACAACTACTACAAGTGCTCCGTTCTGTATTCATCACAAGTACCATGGATGTAAGTAAAACGTTTTTATTTTCTGAGTGAATATTCTGATTTATTCGGACTTCTGACTAACGTATTATGATGTGTATAAAACTGATGTGATACATAAGACAAAATTGTACTGGTTGTTACAGATTGCTTGTTCTACATTCAATGAAGACGATGTGGTGTTTGAAGAAAACACGTATAAACATTATTATTACCCACAGTCGGACGACGATGAACTTCCTTCGTTGCAGAAGAAAGAATCAATCGACGAATTCTTTGAACCACCAAAGAAGAAGCCGAAGACAATGAGATCTTAAACAGTTGGACGTTGTTCCGGGAGAGATTCGACAGCTTACGTGTCAACCAACGCCGATGACGGAGCAAGTGCAACACACCTCATTAAGATTGAAGTGTACGATTTAAAGAAGATTGAAAACATTGATGTACGATTTAAAGAAGATTGAAAACATTGATCAATCGGACCACTGGAAGCATGCAGATGTTCATGTAAAATATTACACGAAGTCAACCAATGACGATCATCACAAGAAAACTCGTCAGCTTATTTACAACATAACAAAAGGAATATCCAATTCTTCGAACTGTCGGAAGTACTCTTACAACAACAAAGATAAAAAGAACCACGCCTAAAATCCATGGTATTTGTGATATTATAGAACGGAGCACTTTCTTGTGTCATATCTTAATTATGAATAAATTTAGTAATTACCAGCGACTATTTTTCGAACTTTCAACAGTAATGATAACAACAAGGTAATTAGGACACTAGTAGGTACTTAGTTCCAGGGTATATGACTGACGCTTCATTGATATCATATCATTTTTCACTAACTGCGCAACCAGTTACGTTGTTTAAAGTTTAAGTTATTACATCGCTATTGAGTTTTTTATAATGTCTGACAAGGAGTGTGTGAACATTTTCTTTGCATCGTCTTATGATGACGAAATCATGAACTGCTCGTATTTAAAACGATCTAGTGAAAATTGTGTAAGTGTTGATGAACAAGGGGTAATTTTTGAATCTCAATTTGATTTACCTCTTGTGGAGCTATGCCATGAAGTTGAAACTAGGTAAGTGTAAAAACAATAATTATTAGTATGGTGTTATTATTTTAAATACATGTTTAAAGGTATTTTTAAGAACTAATTTTTGTTTTTTTTTCTGTGTCCATAGTGCGAGCCAACAAAAGAGGAGTTTAAAACGTAGTGGTGACAATGTTCACCAAAATCATGTGAAACGGTCACGAGTTTCCGTTGCTAAAGATTCGGCGTCTTCCCACGAGGATAATATGTTCGATCCATATTTTGATGAACGTCTTGTAGAGTTATGTCAAAAAATAGAAAAAACGTAAGCTATCATCTATTATTTATGGTTTTTATAAAATAGTATTTTATTTTATGTAACCTAGTCTTTATTAGTTATGTAACTTTATTTACAGTATCAATACCCAATGTGGAGAAGGTCAGAGTCATGAGGTTCGTGTTTCTCAAAAACACAACTCGCACATCAAGGAACCATCTACTTCACGAGGTGATCAACCACCAGCTTCAACCAACAATGATGTATATGGTGAGATGGTCACGTGTTCAGTGTGCAACATAGAAGTTTCTAAGAGGTACATTACCAACCATTTTAAAAGCAATTCACATAAGAATAATACTCTTCGCAATCATTGTAATTTACCCAATGTAACTTTGATTGAAACTGCTTTCGGAAACAGAGCTTTTACTTACAAAGTGATATCTTCAACAGATCCTAAAGATCTTGAAACCACAGAATCATTTGTTGATTCCATAAAAGATGATTTATCGGTTTTGATTCGAGACAGTATTTCAAAATTACAGACCTTTAAAGTGAATTTTATTTTATTAGCTAATTTTGTACAACCTACTAAAGATTTAATCAGTGATTTCAATTTTCAAACTCAAAATTATGTCCTTAACGGTTCGGATAATATTGAAATCTTTCTCGAATCTCTTAAAGAGAATTTAGCGCATAGAGTAAGTGAATTTGAAAGAAAAGATAGTGGTTGGAGTTTGAAGAAGATAACTTCTTTAGAAATGAATATTAATAAGTTTAATCCCTTGCGGGGATCATCTTTTATTGAATTACCATATGATATTAGACTTAAGAGAGCAGTTATCAATGTATATAATTCTGATCAGCAATGTTTGAAGTGGGCTTTACTATCTGGTTTATATCCAGTATCCAAAAATGGTAACCGTGTTAGTTCTTACAGCATCATCAAAACAAACTAAAGTTTAACGGTATTTCATTTCCAGTTAAACTAACAGACATGAGCAAAATAGAACGGTTGAATAATATAAGTATTAACGTTTTCGGATTAGAATATAAACCAGAGACTAAAACTCACAGTGTTATTGGTCCATTGCACTTTACTAAGTCTCGTCAACCTACCCATATCAATTTATTATATATAACTAGTGGTAGCAATGGTCATTATTGTTTTATTAAAAATTTGTCTAGACTAGTGAGTATGCAGATCAGTCCTCGAAATGGAGCCCTTCATATTTGTGATGGTTGTTTGTTGCATTTCCCCACAAGAGAACGACTCAACATCCATCAGTCAAATGACTGTGTTCACGTTCGTACTGATTTGCCTAGCTCTAAAACATTGAGGAAAAATTGGTTCGGTGAAAATGTTTCAAACGATTCGATCCAGTTCGATAACTTTGAAAAGAAAAATAAGGTACCTTTCGTTATTTATGCTGACTTTGAAGCGTTCTTAAAACCTATTGAACATGCATCTAATGACCCAAACAAATCTAGTACTACCAACGTGCAAAAGCATGAAGTGTACAGTTTTGGATATTATGTTAAATGTGCTTACGACGACAAATTTTCCAAATATGTAACATATAGTGGTGAAAATTGTTCTGATGTTTTCTTTGAGAAACTCCAAGAAGACCTCAAAATCATTATTAAAAAAACTAGTTTCAAAGTACGACCTCTTCCTCTTACACCTGAGGATAAAAAACATATTCAACAATCCCCTACATGTTACATATGTGAAAATAAAATATTAAGTTCTGATAAATTTGTTGATTATAACTGGCAAACAGGGGCATTTGTGGGCATTTCACACGAGACGTGTAGTCAAAAGTTCCGAGAAATATACTTTGTTCCAGTGGTTACACATAATTTAAGTAATTATGACGCACACTTCATTGTGCACTCGTTAAACTTTGCTGAGGGTGAAATCCCAGTGATTCCTCAAAATAAAGAAAAGTACATTTCTTTTACCAAAAAACTGACCATTAATGGTCATCACATTAGTTTACGCTTTATTGACTCTTTTAAATTTTTACCAAGTAGTTTACATTCGTTATCTAGTAACCTGAATGACAATCAGTTTCGTGAACTCAGAAATGAGTATCCAAATAGTAATGACTTTGATTTGCTTAAGCGAAAAGGTGTCTATCCTTACGATTACATGACGTCATCGGAGTAATTAAGTATGACATCATTACCGCATAAAGATGTTTTTTTTAATGCTCTGAATGATTCAGCTATATCCAATGAGGACTATGAACATGCTCAAAAGGTTTGGTCTCACTTTGAATGTCCTTCTATGCATGAATATTCCGATTTGTATCTTAAAACAGATGTTTTACTTTTGTGTGACATTTTTGAAAACTTTAGAGAAGTATGTTTAAAAACGTATAATCTAGACCCTGCGCATTATTATACGGCTCCAGGGTTGAGTTGGGACGCAATGCTTAAATTCACAAAAGTACAGTTAGAACTGCTCACTGATTTTGAAAAGGTTGCTTTTGTCAAGTCGGGTATACGTGGTGGGGTTTCACAGTGTAGCAATAGATATGCAAAAGCCAACAATCCCTATATGGATGACTATAAAGTAGATCAACCTATTTCATATTTAACTTATTTAGATGCTAATAATTTGTATGGATGGGCTATGTCTCAATATTTACCTATATCTCATTTTGAATGGGAAAGCGTTGACATAGACTACAATATACCAATAACATCCGATGTGGGATTTATTTTAGAGGTAGATTTAGAGTATCCTGATCACCTGCATGACAGTCATTCCGATTTGCCATTATGTCCAGAGAATAAATGTTTCGGTGTTTCGAAGGAACCTAAGTTAGTTCCAAACTTAGAAAATAAAAAGAAGTATGTTATTCATTATAGAAATCTTTTACAATCTTTAGAGATGGGTTTAAAAGTAACTAAAGTTCATAGAGTATTGAAATTTAAGCAAAGTCCGTGGTTAAAAAAATATATTGATTTAAATACCAATTTACGAACTCAAGCTATCTCTGACTTTGAAAAAGATTTTTATAAACTCATGAATAATTCGATATATGGGAAAACGATGGAAAATGTGGAAAAACGAGTAAATGTAAAGCTTTTGACTCATTGGGAGGATAAGGGTAAAGTAAAAGGTGCTCAAAGTCTAATTGCTCAACCAGAATTTCATAATTTATCTATTTTTTCTGAAAGTCTAGTAGCAATTCTTTAACCTTTAACTTTAACTTTAACCTTTCTTCCTGCTAATCGATACAGGCGCTGCTATATCTGTTATCCGCAAAGACAAAATAGGTAGGAACCCTGTCAACTATGAAGATATAGTATCCATAGTCGGAATTTCAAACACAAACTCTACTCTTTCAAGTATTGGTACATCTGAAATATCACTTGATCAATTCCCTAAACATAAATTTCATGTAGCTGATCTAAACATAGCTTCAGAAGGCATTCTTGGAAACAATTTCATGTCTAAATTCAAACTCTTTATTCAATCGATATCGGTATATCTATCGATCGATAAACAAATCGGTGAACATCTTACTATTCCTAACGCTCTAGTTAATATTCATAATAACAACTTTTTAATCACATGCGTAAACTCTTGCAATAAAGATAAATATATCTCAGTCCCCACTATTTCCAATGTTTAACCATACGTCGAGTCGTCTAATAGCTTTCAACTCAATTCCTTTAATAAAAACAATATACCCAATCAAAACACCTACGAAAAGGTAAGTAAATTAATTAGACGAGATCATTTAAATCGTGAGGAATGCGAATCTCTAGAAAAAACTATATCAAATTACTCAGACATATTTTATACTGAAGGTGATAAACTAACATTTACTAACCACATAAAACACTATTCCTACTACATCGGAAACACCTATTAATACTAAAATGTACAGATTTCCTTACGTTCATCAACAAGAGGTAAAAATTCAGGTAAATAAGATGTTAAATGAGAATGTCATACATCCAAGTACATCGACATGGAGTAGCCCCATCTGGGTGGTTCCTAAAAAGGCAGATGCCTCCGGCAAACAAAAATGGATGGTCGTGATAGATTACCGTAAATTGAACGAGATAACAGTAGGTGATAGCTATCCATTACCTAATATCACTGACATACTAGACAAGCTAGGACATTCTATTTATTTCACTACTCTTGACCTTGCATCTGGTTTTCATAAGATTGAATTAGACTCTAAAGATATTCCTTATACCGCATTCAACACTCCTTACGGGCACTTCGAATTCTTACGCATGCATTCAGGTTGAAAAATGCACCAGCCACTTTTTAACGTGCTATAAATAGTGTGCTATACGGTCTACAAGGAGAACGATGCTTTATTTACTTAGATGACATCGTAGTTTTTGCATCAAGCCTCGAAGAACACGAGCAAAAGCTCACTGAAGTCTTCGACCGACTTAGGCAGCATGGGCTGAAAATACAACCCGACAAATTTGAATTCCTTAGAAAGAAAGTAGCATACCTAGGTCATACTATATCCAACGATGGTGTTAAACCTAACCATGATAAAGTTCAGGCAGTCAAAGACTTTCCAGTTCCTAAATCATGCAAGGATATAAAATCCTTTCTAGGTCTCGCTGGTTATTACAGACGTTTTATAGCCAACTTTAGTAAAATAACTAAACCTTCATCTTTTGAAAAAGGACGTGCCTTTCCTCTGGGGCGAATTTCAACAACTTGCTTTTAAAGTTAAAGTTAAAGTCTTTAAAGTTAGAAGAGTACGATTATGAGATTACTTACAAAGCCGGTAAAATAAATACAAACGCGGACGCATTGTCACGTCCCCCAATCATGAATTCTAATATTATTGATTTAACAGTCAATGATCCGATTTCTCCTCAATCTCATGATTATCTATAATTGATCTAAGAACATTATATTTCACGATTAAAGATCTCTCCTGATAACCTTTTAGATTCGCGACACAAAAACATATTTGTCACTGTATCATGTCACTCCTAGATCAAAATAAAATTTTCAACGAGGCTATAGAGCCTTGTTCTCAAATAAAGCCTTACTTAAAAAAATTAAAATCACTTTACGATGTCGATATTGTAGTATCAGATAAGTATCAGAACATATTCCTTAGACCTACAAGACCATCACATTTCGATACATGGGATTCTGAAAGTTATTTCAAATCTTTATTATCTTGTCTGCAACAAAATAAGATTGAAACTCTGTACGTTCCCAATTAAAAAAAATATTCCACGTGTATAATAAACGGTAACGAACAATTACGTATCACGGGATACCTAGTCGAAATGTATGACTGCGACATAACTATTTGCCAAAATAATATCAAGTATTCTAAGCCTGAAGAAATTCTTCAAATCTTAAAACCTTTTCATGACGAGCTTCTTTTAGGATACCGCGGTGTTATAGAAACAACTAGGAAGATACGTAACGAATACTTCTGGAAAGGAATGACTAACGATATTAAAAACTATAACGATTAATGTATCATTTGTCAACGCAATAAAATACAAAGAAGAAACTTCCAAGCACCTATGGTGATTACGTCACAGTCCACAGAACCGTTTGAACGAGTATCTATAGATTTAGTATCCTATTCTGAAATCAGTGATAGCAATAACAAATACGTTTTAACTCTACAAGATGATCTAACCCGGTTCGTTCAAGCTTATCTTATTCCTGATAAGGAAGGCGTAACTGTAGCCAAACAGTTACTTTACTTCTGCCAACACTATGGCGTTCCTAAAAGATTTCATTCAGACCAAGGAACTGAATTTACAAATAGCGTCTTGAAAGAATTATCAAGATTCTTAGGCTCCAACCAAACTTTCAACACCGCCTATCACCCTCAAACAAATGGCGCTCTTGAAAGATTCCATGCTACATTACGCGACCACATTCGAACGTATCAAACACGCCATCTCAAAAACTGGGACCAAATTATACCTTTTGCTATCATGTGTCACAACACTTCTGTAAATAAGTAAACCAATTATACACCTCACGAGTTGCTCTTTGGTTTTAAACCACGTCTGTTCTATTCAATGAAAATCGTACCAGACTATACTGCCTGCGACTTTAAAACAGATTTAAATGAACGACTTAGAGTCACTAGAGACGCTGCCTTAAGGAACCTCAAGTCAAGGAAAGAAAAGGCTAAAGACAGGTACGATAGTCAAATAAAGAACACTGCTTTTGAAGTTATCCGCGTAGGTTTCGGTAATAATTACACAATCCGGAAATCTAATCGTAATCAACTCGTGCATGCAAATAGACTAAGACCATTTTAAATACATGAAACTTTAATTTAAAAAAAAGTAATTTAATAAATTTATATATATATATAGTTATATATGTTTTTAATTAAGTTATAGCCATAAAGATTAGTATAATTTATTAAACCCTTTTATCTCTAACTTTAGATTTATACGTGTTACAGGGTCAGCGCTACAGCGGCTCAAATTCATAATCCTAACATTATTTATAATTTTATACATAATCCATATATCCTCTGAAGCGTCGCGTGCCGATAGTCGGCATGAAAATTAATTTTCCCAGTGCGTCACGTGCCGATAGTCGGCACTCGACGCTCGACCTTTTTGAGGTTTATATTTTTAAAAACGAATTAAAAACGAATGGGTCTTTCCTCTTCTAATGAACGGGATTTTGTTTAAGAAGAAACCTGCTAGCTATATTTTGACAGTTTTGTTAGCAGTCAGAGACAAAATACTTTTTATGTTGGAAGGAAGTTTTCTCGTGGCCATTTGTTAGTTTTACAGTAGCATTCAGAGTGTATTTTTAATAAAAAGAACGATTACTTTGAGGAGAAATAAGCTAAAAACGTGAGTCCAATGTATATTGAACTAATTCAACTAAAAGTTTGCTGTGCATTTACTATGTTTCATAAAATAATATAACTTCAAAAAGTTTACTTAAAAAAATATAAATTTGTGTTTGATTTAAGATTACATTCGTATATTTATCTTTTTTGGCATATTAGCTACGTGAAAATATAGGAAATTTAATCTAGTTTCTGAAAATATATAATTTAACGAAGTTTCCAGTAACAATTATAGCATTTATCTTCGAAAAAGCAAACAAAGTCGCGCGGCCCGCAAAAAAAAAAGTATTGCGAATCGCCGCGACGCTCAACGGGGGGTGCGTGCGAATTCTGGCACGACGCGAAAGGGTGGGTGCCGGGCTTTCGGGCGCGACGCGCGATTATTATTACTTTTATTATCTGTTCAATCCTAAAATTATTTTTATACATTATTATTTACAAATTCTACATCTTTAAGATTATATTAATATAAAACGCAATTCACTTTTAATACTATTCAAATTTTGTCACTTTTAGGGCAACCACGAGAATCGTTGCCAATTTAATCGAACCACTATCTTCTCATGCTGGATTATTTTATAAAGAAGAAAGCTCTATCTCCATATCCGATGAAACGTGGAAACTGATAGTATATCGAGACCTAAAACCCTTATTTATCGCACACGAATCCCTCATACGATTATCAAATAAATTTGAACGATTCTCTATAAAATACTCTAACTCTCCTTATGTTCTTTCAACTAAATCTTACTCAAAAGTTAATCTCAATAAAATAGATAACAGACTCACCGAGTTAAGCATATATCTAGGCAAGAACTCTAGACAAAAGAGGGAACTGTTAGATGGATTCAGCTCGTTATTAAAATACCTCCTTGGTACACCTGATGCTAAAGACGCAAAACGGTACAACGAATGTATTGATATGCCTGAGAAGAGCGAATTAAACCTCACCTCTTTGATGCAACATCAAATCCAAATCACTTCTAGTGGGTACACTAAAGAACTTCAATGAAACTATCTTCAAAATTTCCTATGACGGGCAAATTATCAATGAAAATATTAATAAATTTATCTTAGATATGAAAGTAACCGAAGCAATATCTACCATTTCACAATACAAATTCTAGAATCAGTAACGAACCTTGAAAATGAAATAAACGATTGCTTAACAAGTATATTATTCGCTAAATCGATAATTCATCCTTCTATAAATCTCATTATAACGCCGACACACGTCCTATCTGCGAGCTGAAAATATTATTCAGCGTATCGACGAAAATCCCGAGCACCTGTATAACTTCGACGTTCGCTGCCCAAATAAACACTTTTCAACCCTTAGAAGACAACAAATGGCTATACATCCTTAGCAACGCAACACAATGCATGCATTCTACAATGTAACAATCAAGTCAGTTATTACCACATCCAAGGTTCAGGAATTATCACTCTCAAGGAAAACTGCAAACTCTATACAGGCTATAGTACAATGTCAGCGCATCAAGAAAAAGAAGAAAACGTCACGTTTGCCATTAAAATACCTGACATTAGAAAAGATAATTGTTTTGAAGAAAACTAAAATCTACATGTTCTAGATCTACTACCTATTACTATCAACGAAACACATCTGGATTCACTGAATAACATAAAACATCAACTGGATAAACACAACGATGGAATTCAGAAGTTAAAAGATAAACCATTCATTCGTCGACATCAAAATGGATTTTCATGGTTTTACTTCATGACCGGAATCCTCCTGCTGTTGCTCATACTCTACAAACTTATTCAAAGATGTCTCCGAGTAATAAATCCTTTTAACCGACAACACAACGATGAAAACTCATGCATCCAGATATTTAATAATTGCTATGGTACCACATCACGCAGACAACAACAATTTACATACGTCCGTAACGCAATCCTGATGACTAGGAATAGCGAATCAAACAACAACATCATGCATCTCCGAAGACGAAAGCGATGACCATTCAATCACCAACCAAAGATCAGGCGCTAACACCCAATCTTTATTCTAACGGGGGAGGTGTTATATAATACCTAAACCTACTCTATAATATAAATACCACATGTCTCTAATACATAAACTCTATACCTATCTAATGTTTGTTTCTCTATATCTTTTGATTATTGTTAATATTAGTTATTTACCTTAGATCTAAGTACAAAGAAGTATATTGTTGTTAACCAATTTGTCATATTATTCCTTTGTCTATTCATTATCGCATGCACCTAATTATAAGATTATCTTTGTTTTTCAAAGCTTTGTACTTTAGTTATAACTAATTAAGTAATCACTAGTTCCCTAAGTGGTTATTGTTTACCTTTCTCAAGACTCTTAGTTTATATAAGATCCAAGTCCCTATTGTGTGAGCCAGATCCATCGGCTCAGTTAACTCAGACAATTCCCATAGTTCAGTTCTTTAACGTAATTACATGTAAACTTTCAAGTTGTCGAATAAATATATTTTTTAATAAGTTATTTCACTGACCACATAACAGGTATCATTGTATTTTTTTTTATTTTGTGTAAATAGCTTAAAGGTTTTTAATCGTTGTATTTTTAAATATATTTATGTGTAAATGAGTTCATTGCTGGACTTAGGGGTGCCGGACTCGGCTGCTCGATTAACGGTCATATGGTTAACTTGATTGGCTACGCCGTGTTATATAATCACCACTCCGCATCAAGATGACTCAAGACAAGACCTCCCTTAGAGATGACGCCACCATAACCATCCCACGGCACTCAGACACCGATAATAAACAACGCATTGTATCATTTACCGGCGCCTTGATAATGTTGTCTGCGAACCTTCGCATAATAGCAAACTGTATCTTTAAAGTAATTTATCTATCTACTATTGTATAATTTTAGCATGTGCTGCCCTTTTTAACTATTCACTCACTATCTTTCGTTATGAATTCTTTGTTTAGATAACCATTTCTCGAAGGTTCGTCATTTCCTTTTTGTGTTAAACTGTTAGTTTAAACTAGCTGGGCTCGCCAGACAAGATCATTCTACATTGTAACCTCGTAAGGACAAGAGTTCCTAAATAAAGTTGAGCTTATATTAAAGTCTCGCCTTTTACTTGTAACAACCGATGATATGGTACTCCTGAGTCCGTCAGTGAGCGCATTGCGTAAATTATTGGCAGTTTGTGAAAAGTTTGCCATGGCCTTTGTTATAATTTCGCCAAAAGTCATTTGTTGATTTTTATACAATCAAAAACTCTGCGAATTCGTAATAAAGCTTATCGACTTCATTACATCTCTGATACGACTAAGCCTAACCTCGACACAAATGAGCAAACCATCTATGGCCGCTGTAAGACCGTAATCACATGCAAAACCGACTCTATCGAAACCGGAACAGCCTTAATTAACAAGCGAACATTACACGAAGGTATCATTATACCACACGCCCTAATTTATGTAAAAGATTACTTATTTTTAATCAAGTGTATAAATACTAGCGAATCTAATATCACTATTTCTACTCCTAATCTAGTTGTCGAACCATATAAGATAGAACAAATAAATTATATCAATTGCAACACACCAAATTCTTATAAGAATCCACACCCAACTAACCAAACGCACATTTCAAATCTAATAAGAAACGATCACTTAAATGAAGAAGAAAAAGCATCAATAGACAAAGTGGTATCTGAATACTCCGACATATTTTATACAGAAGGCGAACCTTTGACATTTAGTAATCACACAAAACATTCAATTCCAACTACGTCTAATATTCCAATACATTCAAAAACCTATAGATTCCCTCAAGTTCACGAACAAGAACTCAAATCTCATGTTCAAAAACTGTTAGATAAAAATTTATACGTCCTTGTTCTTCTCCGTGGAGTAGCCCAATTTGGGTCGTCCATAAAAAAGCAGATGCGTCCGGCAAACAAAAATGGCGGCTTGTCATCGACTACCGGAAACTTAACGAAGTAACTATCGGCGATGTTACCCCTTGCCTAATATAAGCGACATCCTTGATAAGTTTGGACATTCCGAATACTTTACGACACTAGACTTAGCTTCTGGCTTTCACCAAATCCAATTAGAATCTAATGATATATCGAAGACAGCATTTAACACCCCTCACGGACATTATGAATTTCTTAGAATGCTCTTCTGTCTGAAGAATGCACCAGCGACATTCCAGAGGGCAATGGATAGCGTTCTATACGGCCTACAAGGCGACCGCTGTTTCGATTTTTTTTTAATTCGATTATTTAGACGACATTGTAGTTTTCGCGTCTAGTTTACAAGAACACAAACAAAAATTAAGAGGAGTTTTTGATAGGCTTCGCAAAAACGGGTTAAAAATACAGCCTGACAAATGCGAGTTCTTACGTAAAGAAGTAGCCTATCTAGGTCACATAATTTCAAACGAAGGCGTAAAACCTAATCCGGACGGACAAGGTAAAAGCAGTTAAAGAATTTCCT
Source organism: Scoparia ambigualis (assembly GCA_963921215.1). Lineage (NCBI taxonomy): Eukaryota > Metazoa > Arthropoda > Insecta > Lepidoptera > Crambidae > Scoparia > Scoparia ambigualis. The sequence goes on along the minus strand of OY992509.1, from coordinate 37,738,228 downwards.
GTTCCAAGAAACTGCAAAGATATAAAATCATTTCTAGGTCTTGTGGGATATTATCGTAGATTTATTCCTAATTTCAGCAAAAAAGCAAAATAACTCAAAACACATCTTACCTATCCTTTACAATGAATAATCCATATATAAGTTTCGTAATTTGTTCTATAATAAAACTAATATTTTAAATAATACTTTATAAGTTATACGTTTTTGTTAAAACATCATGTCAAAGAAACATGAATCTTTAGATCGAAACCGTCGTTTAATTAGATAAATACTTAATTGCTGGTACGCCGTAGTCGCTACGGTCGGGACCTTAGTAGAGCCAATACCATCGAAATCAGGACTTTTCTTCGAAAATGACGGAGAAATTTTTATATCACAAGGTTCGTGGAAACTATTGGTATATAGAAACTTAGAAACCTTGACAAAGCAAAAGACACTAAAACGATTAATTCAAACGTATCGAACGACAGTATCTAACAAAACCTTGACTCCTGACATAGCCACCACTAGCTCCTTTCTCGATATAAACTTAGAGCGCATCGATAGCAGAATATCCGAAATAAGCTTCTAGAACTATTAGATGGACTTAGTTCAGTACTTAAATGGCTTATTGGTACTCCGGATGCAAAAGACGCTAAGCACTACGATGAATGTATCAATCTATTACAAAAACAGGAATTAAACACTCATCATCTTCTAAAACAACAGTTACAAATTATATCTTCAACTGTCACAAACTTTAATGAAACGATACACAAAATCTCATACGATGAAAATGTTTTTAATGAAAATCTTCTTAGAATAAGCAATTATCTTAATGCAAGCAATAAAATCATATTTCATTTAGAAGTAATCGAAAAAATATCAAAAATATCAATTCAATTACTAGAATCGGTCGTATCATTAGAACAAGAAATCGACGACATTCTTGCAAGTATATTATTTATCAAATCTCGATTAACGGTCATATGGTTAACTTGATTGGCTACGCCGTGTTATATAATCACCACTCCGCATCAAGATGACTCAAGACAAGACCACCCTTAGAGATGACGCCACCATAACCGTCCCACGGCACTCAGACACCGATAATAAACAACGCATTGTATCATTTACCGGCCCCTTGATAATGTTGTCTGCGAACCTTCGCATAATAGCAAACCGTATCTTTAAAGTAATTTATCTATCTACTATTGTATTATTTTAGCATGTGCTGCCCTTTTTAACTATTCACTCACTATCTTTTGTTATGAATTCTTTGTTTAGATAACCATTTCTCGAAGGTTCGTCATTTCTTTTTTGTGTTAAACTGTTAGTTTAAACTAGCTGGGTTTGCCAGACAAGATCATTCTACATTGTAACCTCGTAAGGACAAGAGTTCCTAAATAAAGTTGAGCTTATATTAAAGTCTCGCCTTTTACTTGTAACAACCGATGATATGGTTCTCCTGAGTCCGTCAGTGAGCGCATTGCGTAAATTATTGGCAGTTTGTGAAAAGTTTGCCATGGCCTTCGTTATAATGTCGCCAAAAGTCATTTGTTGATTTTTAGAGCGGGAACAAAAACACCTTCTACTGTACCACCATTTAGGCTTCTTGGTACCGCGCTAAATAGAGTAGCGCAATTCAAATACTTAGGGCACATTGTGATTGAGACCATGTCAGATAACGCTGATATAGAACGAGAGCGGAGAGCATTGGCAGTCCGAAGCAATATGCTTGCCCGCAGGTTTGCTAAGTGTACGAAAACAGTTAAAATAACTTTATTTAAAGCATATTGTCAGACTTTTTATACTTGCAGCCTGTGGTGTGACTATACGCAAAGGACAGTCAATGAGCTCCGAGTTCAGTACAATAATGCCTTCAGGATGCTGATGGTGCTCCCTAGATACTGCAGTGCATCCGCCATGATCGCGGAAGCAGGGGTGGATGACTTTCACGGTATTCTAAGAAAGCGGACAGCTTCGATTCTAAGAAGAGGGCGGGGGAGTACCAACAGCATCATGACGGTTATAAAGGATGCCTGACTGTCCAATATTTTGGCATTGGATCCAGAAACATATGCGTGGATCCAATAAATATTTAAATTAATGTTATGATTGCTCCCCTACTAATTTAGTTTTTAAGTGCACATATAAACATACCTATTTTATGGATTATAAGATCTGAAATAAAATTATTGAATTGAATTAGGTAATTTGTTTTTGTACTTTCTCTGTTTTTTTAAATTTCTTTTTTTATTTTGTGCAAGTACTTAAATTAGTTCTAAGTATTTTATTTTATTGTATTTTTTACATTTTTTGTGTTTAAATTTTATTTTGTGTATATTAGTAATAAATTATTATTTATTCAAATATTGAAAAAAATGTTTTATTTACTAACTATTAAAATTTTTTGATCATACCTTCTTCATCACTTGGGACACAGTAGACGTTTTGTTCTGGTTAATAATCATGTTTCACTTTTTGAACACCTATTCACCGCAATTGTTGCTGGTCCAAGTGGTTGCGGTAAATCGAAATTTGTGTGTGAATTCCTGAAAAATATGAATCAACTATGTAATACAGAGTTTACAAATGTTTTGTGGTGCTGTGATGAAATGCAACCTTTGTACAACCAAAGTAGGTACTTAGTGTTACTTATTATCTAGGAGTTCCTGATTTAAGCATGTTTGATGGCAAGGATCCTCAACTTATAATAATTGATGATCTGATGAGAGAGTGATGTGATGGTCGGGTAGTTGATATCTTTACTAATAGAAGTCACTACTCAAAAAATATCACGTTGTCCTTTACCCTGATGAAAAAAGTTTTGAGTTATGTAAAATACACTTAGAGCACAATGCCCATGGTTCATACATTTTAAAACCTGACAATGAGTTAGCTTGTATAAATTATCTTGGTAGGAAAATGTAATCTGTTATATTACTGTTTAGTGGTCTAAAGTCAGATTTTTTATTATAAGCCAGAGTTATGTGAAAGAAAGTTAAAAAATAACAATTTTAAGTTTGCGATCGGATATTGCTTTTTTGAAGTTTTTCCGCAATATACAATTATAGCTTAACATGTTTTATACCACTTTTGTTTCAATTAGATATCCAAAACACATATTGATAATTAAAGAAGTCAATAATCAAGACTTTAAATGATTTTCATTAAATTAAAAATAACGAATCGGACAACCACAGACAACAGTGACAGAAAGAGCTAACAACTGACAAGTCAAGGATACGTTTCGTTTTACCCTTGTTAAGTAAAGCCATTCAATCAATTCATAATGATGAACTGTTGTGTTAATAGTTATTATTCAAAACTCATTAAGCGTATTTAATGCCATGACAACAATTTTAAAAAAAAGAACTAGAATATAATCTTGTACTTGAAATTAATTGTATATTTAACGTTAACAGCTAAAAGGCGGAACGAAACGCTTTGAGTAACAGAGTGCGTTCACAAACCTTAAATTGGTTACTACCATAGGAAAATAAAACGTAGTATTGTATTTTTGCTGACTTTAAAGGGAAACTATGAGAGCATAGTTAGATTTAGACAATTTTGAGCTATTTTTTCCAATACGATTTATATTATACATTCTCAAAATAAGACAGGTCTGAAATGGGCATCTAGTTACATAGTATTTCAAAAATCCTCGAGATAGGACACAAAGCCTTTTTTAGGTCGTCAAATTTCATCTGAGAACTCAAAACTGGCTAAAGAGGCATAAAGAGATGCTACTAATAAACCACATGGTTATTTAATGATTGATCTCAAACAAAACACTGATGACGTGTATCGGTTCAAATTAAATATATTGACGAATGAGTATATCGTTTGTTGAGTGTGGTGATGACTTTACGAAAATAGAATTTTACTGCAAGCGATTTTTCCATTCGCATAATTCCCAATCGAATCGTTTCCTGATATTTTTTCGAGAGGTTATTATTTTTAAAAGCTATTTTTCTTAATCTTTTCCTGATAGTTTTTTTCGGAGGTTGACTTTTTCTGAAGTAATTTTCTAATTTTAAGTTTTCTCTCTAGCGTTTTATTTTTTTCAGATAATTAAAGGTTTATTGTCTTATCCTTTGCACGAAATTTTGAAAGAAAACTGGAGTACTTCCATTAGCACGTTTCAATTTAATAATCAGATTATTTAAGAGGAAAGCAGGAGAATTTGCTTCCTTTAACGCTGCAGGTATCATTTAGTTTTATAGAGAGCGGTCACAAAGACCGAATATTAACCAAAACTGGTCGAAGGCATTACTTAAAAAGATTAATGAAAAATCACAAACCAATGTCTGGGTTTGCCTTAGGACTGGATGGTATGATTAATGGTATTAAACTCCGAAGAAATTCTTATTTTAAGACAGTCGGATCATTCTTGCGTACCGGATTACCAGAGCGTTGATATTGAACAAAGCATTATCACATTAAAAAAAGTCACTACTAATTACAGGCCGGTCCCAAAGAAAAAAAAAAAAAAAGGATAAACAGGAAATGGAACAGTAATATGTCCGAAGAATAGGTTGATAAACTTCCATCGTTCTATAAAAAAAAGGACATGCTTTACAGAGCACGCCGCAATGCAGCATCTTTCTCATGTTGCGAGGATGTTACAATATCCGAGAGTTTGGCCAACGATTGGCTGTGTTCAAGATCACGACATTCTTATTTTATCGCAATTTATCGCAAAACATTTTTCGGAGACGGAACTTTTAAAGTGGTGCCAAAATCCACACTACCTTCTACCGAAATTACTACGGAGAGTGTTCTGAAGAACTTTTTGATCTAATTCCGCCCTCTCCTTTCCTGTCCCGGACTACACGTGCTGGTCTTAGGAACCACCATCAAACTGTGTAGAATATCAGCACCCGTACCAAAAAATTTGGCAAGTCTGTTAGACCTTTCGGCTTTGGAATTCTCTGCCAGCGCATGTTTCCCAGCTCCTATAATCCCGGGTCTTTTAAACGGGGCGTGAAACGGCATTTATGCAGGCCGTCATGAATGGGTGCACTTGTTACCGTGCTTGTTCCACAGTGCTCTCATTATTTTGGACTGCATCGGCTGCTTACCATCAGGCAGAGTCACTATGACGTGTCACATTAAGAATGTGTAGATTACGTGACTAGAAATATTTGAGAATGGATATATTTCTTTAAGTAATAAAATAATTTCGGGACCTTACAAATAGAACGAGAAAAAATATTATCACACAAAAAAGTGGTGCATTCTTACCGATTATCTTGGGAGCCGGATTGAGTGCATTATTGGGATCAGTCACCAAATAACCACTATGGAGAATGCAAAAAAAATGTATTAATTAAACCTGAAATAATAGAAAAATTAAAAAATTATAATACAGACAGAAACGTGAACAATTTATTACGATTCGACAAAGAAATGAATCAAGTTTTAAAAAAGAAAATAGAAGATCGAGAAAAATGGTCCTTATATTTAACTTAAATCCTTATATTTAACTTAATTAAACAGTACAAAGATATTTGTATTTTATTGGTAAAGATCGAAAGCCTTTAGAAATACCCATAGTATAAATCGTTTGATGATACAGAAATTATAAAAAAAGAAATTCGTGAGGATCGTCGTCCAGAAGCAATACAAGACTCCTCGAAGATAGTCAAACCCAACGCTGAAAATAACGAAATTAATAACTCCAAAAAGCTTTTAATAATTTTACCCAAGCCATACAAATCAAAAGGTATAGATTTATTATTAATTGGGATCTTATCAGTTTACATCGACAACAAGAAAATTTATAAGAGCAACATAGTTGATTTACTCGTCGATGTTAGAAGACCGTTCAAAAACACTTTACGAAACGGCTGGACAGAATTTTCTAAACCACGCATACGAACTATTCGCGAAACCGTAAGTTCAGGAAAGTACAATCGAAGGACCAATATGTACTGGCCCGCCGGTATTCGTACTGATGTCAACTAATGTCACTGACGACACGGGACAATCTATTTGGAGTTGTCAAATTAAAATGCGTGCTCAGAACAATATTAGTTATTGTTCTGATAATGCGTGTGTCTTAGCCGAACGTCTTTAATGCACTGTCTGGATGAGTACAATACGATCAAAGTGCATAGGCGCAGCAATGCAAATTAGGCAATAAAAATAAATGTAATATTAAAATGGCTTGTACAAATAGGTACCAATAAAGAGAAACTTTTGGCTGTTGAAAAAACTAGAAACTGTAATGTAGTCGGACAACGAACTTTATAACTTTTAAAGTAGTCAACAGAAACACTGCACAAGTTGAATTAGAAGATAATTGTCAAACTTCACTTGTAATGAATCAGCAACTACACACCCTGCGTAGTTCAAAGAGAGCTCAAAAAAAAGTAAATAACTTTATTGAAATATTGTTATGTTGTGTGTGCTATTAAGAATTATAAACCTTTGTCACGTAGTCCTTACTGATAATGTTATTTATTCGTAATAATTATCTGGTTTTTTTCTTTGTTATTAGATAACTCTCTCTAATTTACTAATTGTATTTGTTGATCTTAGGATTCTAAATGTGTTCTTAGATCTTGTTAGTTAATCACTATAGACAAGAGTAATGGATTTATCAACTCTCTGGAAGACACCTAATCACCACAGCTCTTGCTCACAGACAATCCTCGGACATAGGAAAAATGTTTACTAGAAAAAAATCAACCAGTCTCAGGAAAGCTCGATTCGAACCTATGTACCGATACCACAGAGGACACGTTGAATTATTTCTAGTAGTTGATGATTTACGCTGTAAGCCAGCGGACTGGTTGGTTTTTTTCTAGTAAATATTTTTCCCATATTTATATAGCGTTGTGAATGCAAAATGTATAAGTTATTCTATGATCCTAAGCTGGTCGAAATAGATAAATTTTATTTTATTTTATTTTAAAATTTCAATAATAAAGAAAAGTTCATACTTCGGTCTTTACTCTGTAACTAATTCATAAGTTGATTTTAAATTAAACTAGTTTCTTATAATTGTGTCTCTGCGGCTCATTCAAATAATTCCGACTCACCAAACATAGGCCACCGCTCGGGCCATCACAATTGTAACAACTACATCTTCACTATCAGTATTTGCTAAGATCTTCGAGACAATTCTTAATATGTACGTCACGCGACAGGTTGATAGTTTACTGAGTGATTGCCAGCACGGATTTCGTAGAGCTCGATCAACCACTACTAATCTTGTTGCCTTGATGGATTATGTATCAGCGGAGTTGGATGCTGGACATCAGGTTGACGCTGCATATTTTGACTTTAAAAAAGCTTTCGACCTGGTGGACAACGATATACTGTTAAGGAAATTAGCGCTATTCGGCTTTACACCCAAACTGCTACAATTTTTTGCAAGCTACCTTGAGAATAGACGCCAGTTTGTGAGAGTGCAGGGATTCGAGTCAGCGGAGTACTACACAAGGTCAGGCGTAAGTCAGGGAAGCACCTTGGGTCCTACTCTGTTTTTGCTCATGATCAACGACTTACCGCAAAATATTCGTGCAGCTCAGTGTCTACTCTTCGCGGACGACCTTAAGCTGTTTCTTGGGTTGAGGGATAACGTTGACTCGGCTGCACTCCAGGCAGATATTGATGCAGTATCTGAGTGGAGTGTAGCGAATCGATTGCCCTTTAACGACTCAAAATGCAAGACAATTACTTACACGCGTAAACGTTGTCCAATAGTCACAAATTATAAGTTATTTGACGCCTGTATAGATAGAGTTAATGACATTCGTGATTTAGGAGTTATACTAGATAGTAAGTTTGACTTTCATGAGCATGTGACGGTTACCTGCAAGCAGGCGAATAAGATTTTAGGTTTTATTATACGGACATCCTCTGAATTTGATAATGTGACAGTAGCGAAGGTTTTATACAACGCCTACGTACGGAGCAAATTAGAATACGCAGCTGTAGTCTGGGATCCTCATGAGGAAAAATATGCTGTTATGGTGGAGCGAGTACAGCGGAAATTCGGGCGTTGGCTCTATAAACGACGCTATGGGTACTACCCATACTTGTATCCTTCTCTTTTTGTCGCTGGCATGGTAGAGTTGGAGGCGCTCTCCTACGGGCGAAAGATTATGTTGTTGACACATTTCATTTTGGCTATCCGCCAGGGGAGGGCCTCTGATGTAGTGTCTAAGGTGGATCTGTTGGTACCCACACGCATACCCCAGACTGACGCGGGAGCGGTGGCCCCGCGCCGCATGCCGCGGCTTCTACGCAAGCCCATTACGCGCACTGTACATGCCGCAAATGCGCCTACCATTCGCGCATTACGCTTGATTGGGGACATACTCACTCAGTGTCCCCACATTGACCTATTTGCGGATAAATTTGACTATATTTATAGAGAGGCTCATAAATATTTAGAGTTAGAATACCCTATGAAATAAAAAATGTTGTGTCTGCATGTATGTGTACCTATATAATTCTAGTTTAATAATTGTATTGTTATTAAGATTATTATTGTTTGTATTTTGAATTTTGATTTAAATTGACATACCTAATGTATTAACATATTGACATATTGTAAAAACTTGACATACTTTCTTAAATTCTTAAAATTAATACCCAATAACATTATGACATTGTATTATATAAATTGATTTGTACCGGCTAAAATGTTATACTGTATATTATTATTATTGTGACTGGCTAGTGTGTTGGAACCTGTCTGTAAACTAGCATGTGTTTTAAATGAATAAATAAATAAATAAATCTTGTTTTTCACTAATTGGTTTTCTGTAGGTAAATATTTGGTTGGTACGATGGTGTAACAGGATAATTGTAATTTGAGACGAAATACTTTCGGTTTAACTTCAGTAATCAAACGTTTAACCTGAGATAATATCATATTAACGAAAATACGTTTAAAAATATTTTAGAATTAAAAGAACTATTATTAAGTATGTATTGTTGGTAAGTTGGTAACCGATACTCTCAACATTGTACAGCTTAATTTTAAACTACTACTGTTCTTTTTATAAATTAGGTACATTTTTTGTGCGCTGACTGTACACGCACAGAAGTGCACTATTCAGTGTCATTATTTGTTTTGTTTTAATTAGCATGATGAACTATGCGGATGTCTGAAATACCTTAATTGCTTAAGAAAATTGGGATATGTTATACATCTACTTAAAGTAGGTAACTTACTTCCCAAGTAACACACATAGGCTGAATACTAGATGAATAATGGATTATTGTGTACTTAGCGCTGAATAAAATTACTGAATAAAAGCAGAATAGCATGCTATTCAGCCACTACACTGCTTAAATGGGCACAAATTATTCAGCTTTAGTTCGCAATTGCTGAGTAATACCATTATAGTAATGTTATAATCGCCGTATAAGGTGTAACAGGTGGTAATAAGGCAAAATACTAGCAAATTAAGGAAACACTAGTTACCCTTTATTTAGACAATTGTCGTCTATGTACGCTTTTATATTTATAGTAATTAAGTTAAAGGTTCACGATTGGTTCTGTAAGAACGTTTATTAATACCTTTTGTGACAGATGATTTATATTTATGACAGTGAGAGAAGATAAGTTTTTAAAATGATTGTATGATATCGGTATGTGTTCCTTTTGTTAATAACTTCATTATTTTACGTGAAAGCTAGTGGGAATTCAAAATTACTGTTAGAGTATACACATATTTCTAAGAAAATTTTCAAGCGCCAGTGCATAAATAAGTTTTTACTACAAATTATACTAAAATAAACAAATTTAATCGAAAACATTTCGGGTAAAAATTGATTGATTGTGTCATTATTCAAGTCTGTCACCAATAATCACATTAAAATATTTATTTGTAATTCCTTACTTTACTAAGTTCGTGTTAAATAAATAAAATTATGTATACCAGTGTAGATATTAAAGGTTATACAGAATAAAAAATGGTGGTGAAATTAAAGAGCGATGTGAACCGTTATACTTCAACATTACTGTCGTAGCCCGCGTAATGGGGCACATATGTCTGCTTATTCAAACTTAGCCGTAATAAAGTCTTACATGTGAACCCATATACGGCAATACACTGATTACTGGCTGAATATTCGCTCGAACTAGCATCTATAAAATGTGTAATAAAATACACTTTTAAGGATCCGCATAATATAGACTGATCCATTTTAGGGACTTGTTACTTAAATGAATTGATCCGTGACAAGATTCACGGGGATATACTTATTCAGTCATCACAATAAAAACGTTCAGATGAACTTGTAAACAGCCACTATTCAGTCGTAAATAATAGCAGTATAGATACGGATAAACAGGGAAATTATACACCATTTACTGAATAACACACGAAATGTACCCCTATATATATTATATATCTGTGTAACAGTACACATGTACTCCCTTTAGAAGGCAGCGTTTAGAGGTACACATTTACTCTATTATACAGCATATGACATTAGTAAGTAGGATTGAAAATTTAAAACGGCTGAATAAAAGCGTAGGTTATATACCAAATAAACGCATCTTGCTGTTTAAGGGTGAAGAACATCTACCATTATTTAGTTCTTATTCAGAATATAGCTCCTTGTGTACTAATATTCAGCTTAAGGATCACCAGTGAATTATAATAACGGTTTTAATACTCTGTAAGCAACATTTATGACCACAAGTGATTAAATATACAGCTTTCTGTGTTACTTTGTACTGTGTGTTCGTGTTTAGCTCCACAAAAACTAATGTATTTATTTATAAATTGTGACCAGCGATGTTGGGTATACAATAACTAATGTTATTAGAGCATTTAATATAAATAAGTATTATATTGTAAACCTGTTTGTGATCCGTGTCAATAAATAAAAAAAATGTACGACGCCCATTTTAAATAAAATGACATTGAAAGAATTAATAAATGAAAGGGAAGAATTGAGCGAGAGCAAATATGACAGCTGATAGAGGAGAATAAAAGAGAAAGTCGTGTTGTGCCGACGCCATCCCGAGGGTTAAGTTAAGGGTATGAGGATGGATGGAAAGAGTTAACAAGTATCTTCCGAAAATGTTTAAAATAGTGCAGATGAACTTCCCGAAACGCACACATAGTCATAGAAATATTACCATGAAATGTAGGCATGGTTTAATAAAAACATTTGCTGTTTCGCAAAATAATATATTTTTTTAAATTTTTAGCCCCTTAGGCTGTTACACTGATACAATAAAGTACCTATAAATTTACATTTTTTTTAATGTGGTTCGTCATAGTGTTTAGAACTGAGCGTCTAATTCTACCACTTACTACTCTGAAGGGAGCTGAAATTTCAAAGCTGTACTTGAACTTTGAAAACAGAAAATAAACTATGCACTAACGAAGGATCACCATTCTTTAAATTTGGTTAGATTTTTGATTTAGATAACAATTTACGAAATTAGTAGGTAGCATAAAACCTCGTTTTTGTTCTTTTTGCATAGTTTATAGATTGAAGAGTTCTAATTGATGATCTAAATACCAGGACTTAACTTTTAGTTATGATTAATATTTTAATAAAAAAAAGTACCTATCAAATTGTTTCATATCTTTTGTTTGGGATTTGGAAAAAATATCTAAGTGGACCATAACACCTTTCATAATTGTATGGTAAAAAATTTGAAGGTTTGATTAATAGGCCTTCTATGTGGATTTAATGACAATCTTTTTTACGATGGTGTATGCTTCGAATACAGATAGAAAAGGAGATCCTTAATAGCACTGGATTTAAAAAAAAATCTAGCAGTTTTTGTGTCAAAATGTCAATTGAGGCCAATTTAAGGATCTTAAGAACTACAATTTACAAAAGAAGTTAGAATTCTAAATAAAGTGCCAATAATAAAAAATAACCTTTCAAAAATCTATTAATAGTGAAGACTAACTTTCCGATACACACATTGTATTATATACGACGTGGTATTTATAATTTATTTATTATATATTATTTTAAACATCAACTAACACCCCCTTTGATGTAAGTGAATCCTAAGCGCTATAGACGATGCACCAAGGAACACAGCGACTAATTATAATTAGGTACTTCATCAATATTGAATAGAATTGAAAATATACGTTTAAACGTACTGCTAGGTGACGCTCGCGCGTATGCGAACTCGCACTTGATGGCACAGCGCATCGCAACGCTGCTGCGCAGGATCCTAATCCTTACCTGCGGATATACTAGACAGAGGATAAAATGTTTACTAGAAAAAATAGGCTGGAGAATGGTTGATTTTTTTTCTAGTAAACGTTTTATCCTATATCTATATAGCATTGTGAATGCAAAATTTCAGTAATAAAAATACACTAGACAGAGATAGATAGATGGCTTATTGTCTCTTGAATGCCACATTGAACTATTAGCACGTGAGTTTTAATACCACGTTCACACGTTGATAAACAATCTATAGCAATACTTACATATTTTTATTTTCAGACATGCAGATTTTTCGTTACACGCGTTTAAACACTAACACAATAAACTATTAGTTACTATGATTAGAATTGAGTGTATAATTTTATCAATTACTACTCCGAAGGGAACTAAACTTGCAATGCTCAGCTTAAACTTCAAGATCAGCATAGAAAATCTATACAAAGTAGGATTACTACTCCATACAATAAAATGTGTGGTTTTTTAAAGATGGTTTACCAAATTAGAATAAAAATAGCCAAATTAAATTTTTGTTGCATAGACTGATGGACATCGAAGTACCAAGCCATCTACACTCATCGGTATGAAAGTTTTGGCTTCGATATTAATTTAATAAAGAAACAGTCCCTATCAAACTGTTTAATTTTTTTTTATTTGGACAAAGACCGACGTGGCATGTTTCTAGATTTTTACATATTTTTTGGTAAGATGGTACGCCACATATTTGTATCTCGAGAAAATACTAGATTAGAATCCAGCAGAAAAAAATGGTTATCGGTGGATTCATTAACGTGATAAAGAGATTCATAATAACATTGGATTTTGAACGTTAACAGAGACCAATCTAAGGATCAATTAAGAAAACTATTATTTACAAAGGAAGTTAGATTTCCAAATAAAGTGCCAATATAAGAGCAAAAAAATACCTTACTAAAATCTATAAATAGTGCAAACATACTTACCGAAACACACATTCGTCACAGGAACATGAACGTTGCCCCGTGGTATTATTAACATTTTTTTTACCATATTTACTAACACCCCCATTGATGTAAGCGCTAGAGACGATTCACCAAGGAACACAGCTGGGCCTCGTAGAAAATTTCACTTCAAACAGACTAAGTTATTTACTACACCAATATTTAATAGAAATGAAAATGTACGTTCATGTACTTCTACTGACTGCTAGGAGATGTTCGCGCGTCGGCGCTCTCGTACGGTATAACACAGCGTCGCAGCGCTGCTAAGGATCCTTGCCTGCCTTTCGGATACACTAGACAGAGATAGATAGATGGTAGGAATCCCCCACGCTATTGTCTCTTCCACATTGAATTATTACCACGTGAGTTTTAATACCACGTTGATAACCATTAGAGCGTACTTTTAAAGGCTAAACTTAGAAATCTGAAAATAAGATATGGCGTAATTTAGATGCTAATGGAGTGTCTGTTCAAAAGGGGACAATTACCTATAACACAAATTTTCAGGAACTAAGAAAAACTGATATCTAATTATATACCTACATAAATGAGTTTGTATCTTAAAGTATAAATAGTTTAAAATAGATCATATAAAACAGCATGTATGTATAAGTGCATTTTAAATGTGCTATAAAGAAAACAATTTCAAATATGTTCCATTTTAATCAGAAATTTTGAAAAATGTCCTGTTTTGGATAAAATTACTTGTAAATGTTGACGTTATTCGCGCCCAATTTTTATTAATTTTCTGGTCACGAGACGTATAGTTTGAATTGTTCGGATTATGTTCGGATACCCTGACATAAACTTTTTTTATTCTTTTTCGAAAGTAAAATTTTAAACACTGAAAAAAGACAACAACCTCAGGCGGGAATCGAACCACGCACCTTCCGCATTCCGGGCGGCTGCCTTAACCACTTGGCTACCGAGGTCTGGCTTTCAACCGTCGAAATTTGTCAGTGCTTGATGCTTATGTTTTTAGTCAACATTGCTTCATCAAATCTTAGAAGTTTTCACCTCTGAGATCAGAAAGAAATATTTTTACAAATATTTGAACATTCGGTTAAGATGAAGCTGCGTTTATAGATTAATGTTTTATATTTTAGCGTTTTATTAACGCTTAAATATACTTAAGTAAAATTTTAAACACTGAAAAAAGACGACAACCTCAAGCGGGAATCGAACCACGCACCTTCCGCATTCCGGGCGGCTGCCTTAACCACTGGGCTACCGAGGTCTGGCTTTCAACGGTTGAAATTTCGACGGAAGGTGCGTGGTTCGATTCCCGCCTGAGGTTGTCGTCTTTTTTCAGTGTTTAAAATTTTACTTAAGTATATTTAAGCGTTAATAAAACGCTAAAATATAAAACATTAATTCTTTTTCAAAATTAAAAAAAACCCGTTTTGTATAATAGTTTTGAAAATTATCTAGTTTAGTATGAAAAATGTCTCGTTTTGTTTTAATTTCAGTAAAACTATCCTGTTTTGATTGAAACTGGTCAATTCAAAGCCGATTTTGTAAAGAAAATACCTCCTTTCGATGGGTTATTACTTATCATGCAGTCCACACTAAGATATTAGGACAAAAAACTGATTACCGTCGCTAACTCAAAAATTGTCAAAAGTGTAAAGTCAAAGTCAAAGTCGGGAGTCCCCTTTTGAACAGACTTTCCTCTGTTTGCCAATTTTTGAAGTTTTAGATTTATTGTAATAACAACGGTTTTTAGGTTAAAAGGTAAATAAAACAATGAGCTCGCATTCTGGAATAGGTTAAAAGTTATTAATATACCGTATCTACTCTTCTTATTGTCACACAAAGTTAATAGGTATACCTATGTATTTCGTCACAAGCACCATCCACCTATAAACGTGTCACTGTTGGGCACTGGCGATGGCGTTGGCATAGCTCTTCGGAAAATTGGGCCATTACCAAAAAAGCTACACCAATGCGGGTTTGTGAGTAATCCGGACTACTCGTATTTCAAGCCAACGTGTTGGTGGGGGGTGGATCCCACTTTGTTCATAATCTATCTATCCATTGATGGATAATTTGGGATTGCTTGTCTCGCTTTATCGAAATTGCGAAAGTGAGTTTGTTTGTTACGCTTTCACGCTTAAACCGCCAAACTGATTTTGATGAATTTTGGTATTTGGAAATTTATTTTCGAAATGTAATAAATAATGCATTTGGAATACTGCAAATCATTGACCTTATGAACCGATTAGGTGGGGCAGTATGTAATTACTGTCTTATTTGTTCTATTATCGATTATTTTTCGACAGTGGATAAAGTGGTACATAATTAGAAAAAATCTCTTGTTTCACTAAAACAATTGTGTATATCTATGTATTAAGTGGGATCGACCCAACGAGTTTACGTGTCTTCCGAAGCAAGGAGGAGCATGAAATGATTTTTTCTATTTGGTCATCAGTGGCCCGGCATTGCAAGAGTTGCATAACGTGCGAGATCGCAAAACGAACCTTAGCGGCTGCGCCATCTAGCTTCGAAGTAGTATTATAAGTCACCCACGTCCACGTGGTATTTACGACGCACCAAATACAGTGCGTGGTAAATACCACGTGCGTGACTTTTAATACTACTTCGACAAAGCATCTAGCAGGATTTCTAGGCGGGAAAGTAAATCGTCATATCTGCAGTTTTGTTGCATTTTCTAAAGTTTGTATGTTCTTGAATATTATGTGAAATATAATAGAAATAGTTACACTAATTTTATTTGATACAATACATCACACATTTATTAGAGGATTATTAATCGTTAGGTGTTAGTGAAAGCGCATAAGTGTTAAAAAATAAAATAACACTCTCTGAATTCTCTCTCAGGAAACGTACAACCTAAAACACATTTAGACGGGGATTAACGCAAACTACTTATTAAAGGCATACTACGCATACCTTTTTATACCCGACGTTTCGACCGGTGCAACTCGGTATGTATGGCATGACAATAAGGCATACTCGGTATATATGTATGCCTTACCTACGTATGCCGCACGTATGCCTTTAATAACTAGTTACCGTTCCCAAGTAACAAAGTTCTCCTGTAGTGCACAGTTTACAGGCTTACAGCACTAGTACCTCTCTTTTAGTGGTTCCAGGTTTTACTACCAAGCTTATAACAGGTTACACGGAGTTTGTTTGGGTTTATAGTACAACTGTTCTTATAAGTTGACTTATAGTCGTGTATAGAACGAAATTATAGGCGCAGTAAAGGCTAAGATGGTCTATAAAAGTATTGCATAGGTGTAAATACACTTGGGAAAACTTGCATCAGTAAGTTACACTTATAATCGCCTACAAGAAGTAATTATAAATCCGCTATAAGTTTAATACGCCAGTAACAGTAATTTATAGACTTAGAACCATTTGCGCTTGTTACTTGACCTTTAGGGGTGTATAAGTCAACTTTATGTGCCAATTATAAGTTAATTAGTTCTACAGTGGTGTCTTCTAAGAGTAAGTGTACTTGGTACTATTGTGGACTCTCGAATGCTGTTATAGTCTTAATTTCTATATAAAGGTTTCTTGTAAAACTATTAGTGTCCAAAGATATCTCCGTGTAGCCCATTTAAGAAAACAATTGCTTTTAATATTTATCGCAGATTCACGGCCATTTTGACTTGTTTTGAGTCATTGGGTTTTTATTAAATTATTACAAAAATGGTTATAAACAAATGGAAATATGGCCATGATATTTCGATCAAAGTCACAACTAAAACATAAAAATAATAAACTATTAGTTATTAAAATTAAGCATAATACATTTGTATGCAGAACCCTATTTCGTCACAATATGGCGCGACAATGCTGTTAGGACTAATATTATTTTTAAACACAACTTAGTAAATACGCCGTGTTTAAAAGGCGAACAAAAATTGAGATGTAAAACCCAATATACTTCACCGAAAATACTTACGCGTTTGCCGTGCAAACATATGCACGTATAATATTACGTGCAACATACTTGTTAATACATTTTATTTAAAATAGATGAATTACCTTTTATTTTTATTTTTTTTTCAACCGCACAACAACAACAATTCACAAATGTTTGAAGTAGCTAGTAATATAAGCGCAGAGTACGTTACACGCCTGCCTGGTCCTATTAGATGCCCATAGTTGGCTTCGCGGGAGCAGATAGTTCTGCGTAGTCCAACTATAAGTCTATTATTGGTCTAAGTGGTGCTCGCCAAGTCTACTATGAGTGTTTTATTAGCAAAAGTACGCGTATAAAATGGGCCCTTTTTCGTGGTTATAAACTTTTACTAGCCTGTTATAGACCTGGCTCCGGAACCACTACAAGACCACATTTTGTTACTTGGGTTATTCCCCGTCTCAATTTGTGTTTATAATGGAACGCTAAAGTTTAAAAGCGTAATTAATTGATGGTTAAACGATTCAGCGCAAAATACCCTTAGACACAAAAGCTTTTATGAGCTATACGCCCTAAATAGATTTTATATACGTTCTGATTAAGACAGATACCCTAATAATGGCATATTATAAGTCTTTTTAAGCTATAAGAGCATATATACTAGTAAAATAAACTTTTAGAAGTATATAACAAAACGAGAAAAGATATTAATAAAAACAGTAGTGTTCTAAACGCACTTTGTAAGCCTAATTCTTAATTAACACTTATACATGCACTGTGTAAGTCCTCTCGATCTTAGAAGTGACTTAACTAAGTATTTTATTAGATATCGGCTGTTACACTTAAAACTTATTCTTACAGACCTTCGATCAACAATACCAACTAGTTAACGCGTCACGTACAAAATCAAAGCTGAATTCTGTCCACGTGAGTAAATACTTTTTCAAAGCAATAAATTACTCCTGTCACATAAAAAAGAAAAGACGTTAATAACATTTAGTGGCGAAATCAACCTTAAGTGGCAACAAATAAAGTACTTTTTCCTCTTATGCCTTGTGAAGAAATAACAGCTCACTTCTCAAGTGCGCTCTTATTTACCGAGATACATTTGTAGCACCGACCTGGCATCTAGTTGTATTGTTGATCGAAGTTACAGACGTATATAAGCTTACTTTTTATAACATTTATTAGAGCAATAGTATTATACACGCACTTTAGAAGCCTAATTGCCGTTGAGTCTAAATTAACACTTATACATGCACTTTGTAAGACCACTCGATCTTAGAAGTGACTTTACTAAGTGTTTTATAAGATATCGTCTGTTACTTATAACTTATTCTTAAAGATGTATATAAGCTTACTTTATATATTTAAATAAAGGATTTATACGCCCGCTTTATAAGCCTAATTACCCTTGATTCTTAATAAACTCTCATAAATGCTTTTTGTAAGATCACTCGATCTTAAAAGTGGCTATGTAAGAGATAATAAAGAGTATACACGTCAAATGTCTTAGAAGCTATAAATTGCAATTACAATTCTAATGCATTGCAAAAATGTCAAAAGGTCGACCATGAACTTCCCTGTTTGTCTTTTTAGCCTACTTTTACTTTAATAAGGAACCCTAATGTTTATGAGCCATGGCCGCGTGGCTTAAAAAGTGTGGTTTAATAGACTAGTTGACTAAATTTCAAAATCATATTAAATCAATACCTGTTTACCTATTTTATCATAAAAATACATTATTTTTCAAAAAATCGATCGTTTATTCCGATTTGTACCTCAAAAACGCTTAAGATCGCCATGTTGAGTACATGACGTCACACCGTGCCAAACATGCGTTTCGTTCGAGGCTTGTTCTATAGAAATGTCACAACAATAAAATGACATTTGGCACGGCGTGACATCACGGCTTCTGATTTCCGTTTAATGTCATAATGCTGAATGCTTAGAATAATAACGCTATAGAAACCAAGTTCACGCGCCTATTTTGAAGCACATTAATTTGAGCCAGAAATGGCACCAAACGCCGGACCGCTCCGTAGTGTTCAATGTCACAGCGCGCCGAACGTGTCTCGCGAAAACAAAAAAAAATGACGGCTTGTGCAGTTAAATTGTGTCACAACACATCTGAAAAACAAAAGAAGTGTAATAACATCACTTTTCACAGGTAAGCTTTCAGTATTTCATAGTATCTTGTAGTTAATTAGGTCAAAATATAAACGTACTGCAGTTTGATTCTCTAAGTTAAAGCCTCGGTAGCAGCGGCTGCCGCAGTGCTGTCTCTTTCATATTCATAGAATTGGAAAGAGACAGCAGATCACGGCCATGCGCGCACGTCACGCGTGTGTGAATCGGTTTAGTGCTTCATTTTTGACAGAGCGCTTGTATGAAGACTATCTTTCTATAGCGTTATTATTCTAAGGCTGAATGCGTATTTAATTATTGTCGATTTTTTTCTTTAAAAATATTAATAACCCCAATTTTTTATAATGAATATTTGAGATATTTTGTTCCTATATATCATAATTGATCATTATGATTAGAAACGCCAATCCACCCATTGAGGTAAATATACTAGAGTAGACGTCCCATACAATAAATGTGCAGTTGTGCACAGCTACAATGATACTTGTACCGTGGTGCGGGGCTTACCTAGTTGTCATAGAAATGTCTAAGCGCAGATGCGACACACTGTTCATACAGATTTATTACAGAGTTGTAAAGTTGTTAGTTAATGTTGTTTAAAAACTAATATGTTAGTTTTTATATTTATTGATTGTTGTAATTGTAATATTGAAATGAAAATAAGTAAATTAATGCCATAAATAAAAGTAAGTAAATAATTTAGTTAATACATATTTCATAAAAATAATAAAAATCTCCGCCCGGAATGCGGAAGGTGCGTGGTTCAATTCCCGCCTGAGGTTGTCGTCTTTTTTCAGTGTTTAGAAAAATATATACTTAAGTATATTTAAGCGTTAATAAAACGTTAAAATATAAAACATTAATAAAAAAAACTTATTTAAAATTTTTTTTCAATTATTTTGGAAAAATATTTATTTAAGTAGGTACGTGTAAAAATATTACTGAGTATCAAATATTCAGATGCTCAAATTTTTCAAGCATTATTGAGATGAGATTAAAAATCGTATTTGAGTACAGCCCGCTTCATCTGAATTACCTACTTATTTTACGAATATTAGTTTAATTACTCACAGCCATAAAGTAAAATAAAAAAGTCGCGTTCCAATTTTTATTTAAAATTAAGACACGAGTTTTTGGAAATAAATATCCTTGACTCCTATTATTCACAATTATATAGGCAACGTAATCGCTGGTAAGTGACTAAACGCGTTTCTCCCGTGTTCTTTTAGCTACAACACGTGTTGTGAGACTCCATTTTATTTACCGTACAATAATAAATAAACTTTAAAAAAAAATTAAACACTTGAAATTGGCTTAATGCTTCACGCGATAGCCATTAATTATGATATAATACTATGTAACTAAACAAGGTGTACCAGGTAAAGACTAAACAGGTCTTCCTAGTTTATTGCACCTTAATGGTTAATAACCTCTACGTGTTTTCGTGACAGACAATGGGAGTGAAATTGTGTATTATTTGACAACATATTACTCTTTAACAATTAACAGCGCTAGACCGCTTCTAAAGTGTTGTTTTCTCGCGGCCAAAAGTTTAAAAGCGCCGCCATTTGCACGGCGCGCTTACGCGTTTTGTTCAACCATATTCAACGTAGTGCAACAGATAATAGAATTTATACTGCAGAACGGACATAGATGTTGTGCATGTTTTCTACCTACCTTTAATTAGAATTCAATTTTTATTACATTTTATTATTTCAGATTAAACCACAGATAATACTATGGTTTGATAAAATGAAAGAAACTCTTTGCGTTTATTTATGACCAAATATATATAAATACATATAGTACGACATAAAAGAGTAGAAACGAAATAATCCAGGACTAAATTCACTAATTTTTTGGCAACATTGATTATCTGTCATTAATGTCAAGTGGTTGTTCAACTCTGTTCGTGGTTACAATATAAATTGTTGTTTAGTGATATTTCTACATTCCTGGATTTAAAACACTGATAACATGATTATGACCATCCGTGGCGGTTCTCATAACATAATATAAAAGGTTTTTTTTGCAAAGTTTGGCAGAATTTCAAGACGGAACTTTGTTACGTAATCAGGAGGATATTTACCAATGTACAGCAGATTATACTGGTAAGTAAGTTATAAAAGATGTTGAAAGTATAATTATCTAAAATATGCCTATACGCAATCGGCTAAATTTCGTGAAACAATCAGTATTTTTAAATATTTTTGAAAGTGTTGGGGTTATGATTTAACAAACAAAAATGTTGGTTAAAAAAGTTCGACTGGATAATCTTGAACTTTTTTATTTATTGGGACATCTTATCAAGTGTTAAGGGGTAGAATGTGGTATAGTAAATTATGTGGGTTGGCTTTTGAATCGAGTCACCTGAATTTGAAGAAACTAACACTGTGAGGAGGTCTAAGGCGTTCTTAAATAAAGGTTTATTAACATTTTAGCTGCCGCTCTTGCGTTAAAACATTAAAAAAACCACTTGAAAGTTTTTTCAAAATCGGCTATAATCACAAAAAATTACTCGTTTTTAGGTTATACAGTACCATATTAACAGAACCAAAGCGGGGGGACGGGGGGCGAATCCCCCCGCCACGATAAAAGTTTTAATCGTTAATTAGGTTAAATTAGGTTAGTAAGTATGTTGACCAAAAACGCGCGAGCCGAGCGAGCGAAGCGAGCGTGCCGCGGGAGCGGCCGGCGAAGCGCCAGAAACGACGTTTTTGTAAATTGCCATATTTAAAAAAAAAAAAATATAACTTAAAAATTACTTGTCTGCGGCAGGAGGGGTAAGTGGGGAGCGGGTACTCCTCTCTCCTCCCCTCCCTTTCCCCCACTCGATTCAAAAGTTTTACCAATTAATTTTATAACTTACTCCATAGGACTGAACAATTTTGTTTTTTTTTATGCATATATGTTTTTATTGTTCTAGATGTGTCTGAAATTACTGTGAGGAGAATAGCTAAACAATTCTCCGAAAATGGAAGAAAATTTTCGACTCCGGCTAAACACAGAAAGGGTCGACTTGCAAAGAAACTCGATGACTTTGAGATGTGTGCAATCTGTCAGAAAATGTTTTTTTTTACACTGTAAAAAAAGAAGTACCAACAATATGCAAATTAATAGCTCAATTAAGGCAACTATTGGCTATGATGGAAGCCGCGAGCATATGCGAAAACTTGAAGAGTATCTGGACTTTAATTTATTAGTTTTATATCTAAATAAAGATAAGTTATAAGTACAATGGCTGTTTTCATTACTTCATACAAACTACTCAAATTAATTATTTTGACGACCTCCGTAGCCGATAGGCGAGCACTCCGGACTTGGCGTCGCCATCTCTGAGGTCCTGGGTTGGATTCCCGGTTGGGTTAATGTAGAAAACCAATTTTCTATATTGTCTCGGATCTGAGTGTTGTGGTACCGTCGTTGTTTCTGATTTCTATAACACAAATGCCTTAGCTACTTCCTTTATATCAGAGCAATGTGTAAGTGATGTTTTCAAATTATATGAAAATATTAAATAAAAACAAGTATCAAGACCAATTTGCTCGACCTATCAGGGTTGCTATGTTAACGACAACAGCGCCCTCATTTATTTTCTACTCTTTTATGTCGCACTGTACGTATTATTTCTTCTGCCTAGGTAACTAGTAGGTACTAAAATAAAAATAAAAATATCACAGAAACGATGCATCGGAGCTAAAGAATAAAGTTATTTTCCACGCCGTGTGAATCCTGTGATACCCCGAAGGTAAATATCTAATATTTATTAATATATCTAATGATCTCAAAAAAAACGGTCAAGTTCATTAATAAAAAAGTATTTTAGGTAAGTTTATTAATTATAACGAAATCCCCAATCAAACTGCCACCATAATCTTAACCCTAGTAATTATTTCACATAAAGCGTTAAAAGTGTCACTTCTGCACAAAACAGAAATATTGTTATTCTATATGCATTTTACCGAAACATGGTCGCCGCTTCATGTCTCGGCGATTTGATAAAATAATTAGTCAAATGCATGTTACATCGATAATTTAGTACGTATTTCCAGGTGAAAAGTGATTCCTTTGGTTTTATTTGTATTTCCTGAGTTGTTTTGCACACATAAAGGTATATTTTAATAAAATATAACACAGAATACACACTTATTGTTGCGTCTAGCGCCTGCCACAGACTACTACAGTTGGAGCGAGATGGCTCTAACGCGTGTTACAAACAATCTATTTGAGATGTCTTCTCTAGTACGTAGTACATAATAACTCAATGAATCCACCCGATTTATTCTTAGTGGACACAAGCCGATTCTGATTCCGGCCCGCGCCGAGATTTGTATAACTACTTATTTAAAAAAAGAACATCACGAGAACGAGCATCATAAAGCTGGTACAATTTCAAATTGTTAATTCGATTAAAGACTAAGGTAAACAACCAAGTCGTCATTTCATTGGTACTGCAAAAAATGTAAGTGCTTATATGTATTCCTATCCAGCACTTTAACACGTAACGTAGGTAACGCATTCGTACGGATAAAAAAAAAAAGTAATATTTAAATTAAAATGAAGAATTGTGATCTATACAAATATATTAATCGCCACGAATGCATGTTCGAGCATCACTTCAGAACGCACCTGTGTTGCACCTTCTTACTTCATTTTTTTTGTGTTTGTTACTGTCGGAGTATGTCAGACATATTTTGAAAATTTGCCGTCGTTTACACGGGCAAAGTCGCGGGCGAGCCGCTACATTATTATAAATAACAATTACATTTACAATGTAAGAAACTAAAGGTGCCTATTGTTTTAAGAATTTATTTTAAGCTAGCTTACTTACTGCCGTTGTGTACAACGACCTGCGTCACCAATCATTTAAATACCTAAGTAGTGTATTATTGGGCATTCAACTTCTCTTTTTGAAAAAAAAAATTTAAAAATCAACGCCACTCGCTCGGTTCGAAGAAGTCGCCCAATTGACTGCTCGTGTTTTCAATCCAAAAGAATGACTACACATTTTCAAGGTTTTCGTTCATAGGATGCAGGAATTTATGAAAATATGGAATTACAGCATAACTTATAGTGAATGTGACCTCTCAGTACTAAATAAGTTGCTGTGTAGACGCAAGCGCCTACCCGTGTAAAATAGCAATATAACATCATTACAGCTATGCTCTTAGTCTGCCCTCGGCGCTTGGCCAATTTATTGTTTATAATTATAACGTGCGTAAATAATAATAACGAGCGTGGTGGCAAATAAAAATATAACGGTTTTATTTGCCACCTGCCCCATGGTGTATCACATAGTTGTACCATAGCATTTGTCAAATTTTATTCTTGACCCATAAGAAAACACTTGTGTATTTTAATCGAATTCATAGTTCAATTCTGTTCAATCTACTTAACACATTTTCAAGGATCTCGTCTATTGAATGCAAAGGTTTTTAAAACCATAAGGAATCACAGCCCAACTTAAACTGGATGGGGCTTCCTGGTCTCCCAGGACTGGATCCCCGAATAAGTTAGTACTATGAATAACATTTGAGGGGTTATTTGGAAAAAAAAACCGTTGTCAGTTTAAGTCATTTTTCCAGGAGGCTTAAAAAACTGTTTACAGTACATACAATCAATCATTTAGCAGTAAAGTTGCTGTTTTATTGTAGATAATGTTACATGCAATAGCTTGTAATATGTTATCAGCACTACAGTTTTCCTGCTTTTCAATAAAACTGAAAAATAAGTTTGACATTGGTTAGTTTTCCACTAAAATCAGGACATGGAGCTAAAATAGTTTTAATTTTCATGGTCAAAGGCTTTTATTTTCAATCATACATACATTTATCTTAAACAAAATAAAAATAATTACTCCACACATCCTTCGCTGTTGTCATCATCTTTAATTTCTACATCATCATCAATATGATCATTAGAGACAGCATATCTGGTGCAAATTGCAGGTAGAAATCTCTGTTTTCTTGTTAAGTAAGAAAACTTAAATGATAGGCAATATTTGATATTTTCCCACTGGACATCTTCAGTGGTTCCTTCTAAATAAAGTGGATCAAGTATCAACTCATCAGGTAGGTGGCGTTTGCTGCGAATTATACAGCGAAGGTCCTGTAAAAGTTTCTTTAACCTTGATGTGGTCATGTTGATCAGATGTTGTGATAACACGCAATTTGCGGAGCTGAAGTGCTGGTCTTGCAGTCCTTATAAATAATGTAGAATAGTGAAGTGTTGCTTGAATTTTTCGGAAAAAAAACCAATGTCAATTGACATTGGCAGTTCTTCCAAAAGTACTCTGGACATTGGTTGTTTTTCCCTACACCATACACTTTTCCTTGAATATCTTCTGACATGGGTTGTTTTGTCTAAAACGTGATATTGCTCGGACCAAAGATCACAAGTCCGAGTGATATTGGATCTTGTCGGCAAAATATGAAACTAACCATAGACATTAAAATCTTATTTTTATATTTTTATGACATTGGTTGTTTTTCTAAAACACCCTTAATTTGCTAAAGTTGAACCACGATACATAGGAAAACACTTGTGTTTTTCAATCAAACTTCATTTCAGTATACGGTCTGACTTCGGTCTTCTTTACACATTTTCAAGGCTTTCGTCTATTTGAAGCAAAGGTTTCTAACAATATAGAATTACAGCACAACTTAAACTGGATGGGGCTTCCTGGTCTCCCAGGACTGAATTCTCGAATAAGTTAGTACTATGCATAACATTTGTCAAAGTAGTACCTCGACCCATAGGAAAACACTTGTGTATTTTGATCAGCATTCAGTTTGTAATAGTTCAATTTCTGTATACAACGACTTTGATCTACTTAACACATTTTCAAGGTTCTCGTCTATTGAATGCAATGGTTTTTAACAATATGGAATTACAGCACAACTTAAACTGGATGAGGCTCCTGGTCTCCCAGGACTGGATCCCCGAATAAGTTAGTACTATGAATAACATTTGCTAAAGTTGAACCACGATCCATAGGAAAACACTTGTGTTTTTCAATCCAACTTCATTTCAGTATACAATGACTCAGATCTACTTAACACATTTTCAAGATTTTCGTCAATTGGAAGAAAGGGTTTTATGCCGAAGCACCTCAATCTCGATCCAAGGAAAACACTTGTGTATTTTGATTCAGAATCAGTTGCCAATTGTCATTGTCGACTCCGATCTACTCACCACATTTTCAAGGTCTACATAAAGTAAACACTTGTGTTTTTGATCTAAGTCAATGCCGACAACTGTGCAGCTAATTATTAGTTTACTTTGTTTATATCAATCCTACCAACACCAACATATGCAATCACTACACACACACGTTACCCACGAGTTCGTCTACTTCCCGTTTCAATGCAGACGAAAAAAAAATTAATACGGGTTATTCCCAAACGCCTCCCATCTTTTGTTTGGAAACTATAAGAAACCCATACATTGATCCCTACACTACACTCCTCCAAAGACTATTTTAAAAATTATTATTTTTAAAATAGGCATAACCATATAATAATATGGTTTATTTTTTATAAATAAACTACAATGACAAGAAAAACAAGGATAAAAAATATTTGAAATAAGGTTATGCAGTGAAGACGAAAAACAGGTAAGATCAAAATAAGTATAGTGATAGTAATCTTAGTAACGATTACTTAGTTTAATTTTTGATGTCCTATACATAACCCACCAGGGGCTAGGAAGCTATTCTCCACGAGTCGCTGAAATTAGTATTTTTTGAAGTTTGAGATTAACCCAGCAACCATTAATTTTCATAATATATACAAACACAAACACCTCGCCGTATTCCCACAAGTGGGATAGACAGAGCAACAGGTAACAATTATGTTATGCTAAAGACATGTTTATCAACAAGTGATCATATAGGATTTCCATAACAGTACCTTTAAAATTTTGGTTTAACTTTTAAAGTAAATGTCTGTTTGAATACGTACTTACTAAATATGGTTAGATTTACTTATTGTGGGAATAAAATGAATACATAAACATAGAAGTTATAAAAATAAACTGCCTCGCGGTAATCGAACCCGCGTTTCTCGATATCCGAGCGGCTAACTGCTAACTTACGAGACATTTGTTAAGTCATCAATTTTTTTTATTTATAATGTGTGAGGAGCCCGATGCAGTAGTGGTGAACTAGATCTGCGATTGTGGTGGTGAAGCAACTCTCGTAAAGGCCGATCATGAGATGGAATGTATTGTTAAATTTCATGCTTAGTGAAATCAGCCCTAATCTTGCACATCCGGACAATTATAGTTGTCAGCGCTTTTTCGAAAGGTCAGCAATTACACAGGAAATGTTAAAATATGAATGTTATACTTTCGCTGCAAATTTTTGCACTAATCGATTCACTATATATTTTGTCGAATATTAAAAAAAAACAGAGGTTACAAACATTGCTTCACAGACATTCGTGGCAGTTGATTTTTATTTATTAGATAAACGGTATTAAAATTTAATCATCATAATCAGCATAAACAAACGTCCCACTGCTGGGCACAGGCCTTGGTGAGGTAACAAAGGACGAAAGAAAAGGAAATATTCATTTAGGCCAAAACAATTCAGTTAATACAAGAGAAAAACATTAAAGGATTGCAGGTAGTGAAGTAACTAGGCCATAACACACCACGCTGGCCCAATGGGGGTGGGTTGGTTGGTTGGCTATGTACAAGGGTAGCAAGTGCAAACTACGCTCTTTTAAAACTTAAGCCGCTTGTAGCCGCATTCAACGCAGAGCTGCTCGAATTGTCGGCGACGTGGCTATTTCAGGTCGGCTCGATCCACTGGCTCTTCGGAGAGACGTTGCGTCTCTCTGTATATTGTACCGTATATATCATGGGGAGTGTTCTGAGGAATTGTTCGGCTTGATCCCTGCCGCTGATTTCCTTCACCGCACTACACGCAACCGACTGTCATTCCATCCACATCACCTTGATGGATGGCGGTCTACTACTGTGCGATTTTCAAGAAATTTCTTGCCTCGAACTACAGTGTTGTGGAACCAGCTCTCGGCGGCGGTATTTCCAGACCGTTACGACTTAGGGATCTTCAAGAAACGAGCCTATTCCTTCCCTAAAGGCCGGCAACGCGCCTGCGATTCCTCTGGTTTTGCGGGTGTCCATGGGCGGCGGTGATTACTTTCCATCAGGTGACCCGCTTGCTCGTTTGCCTCCTTCTGCTATAAAAAAAAGGACTATAAAACTTTGCTTGCTATGTATTACGCCTATGTACATACCCTAATTAGTTGCGGCATAACAGTATGGGGAAATGGTGCAGATATTAAAAAAGTACTTGTGGCATAAAAAAGATCAAGAAAGAAGATCATATCTATAAATATATTTAAAAGTTTACATGACAATAAGGATACATATAAAAAAGGAAAGGACATTCATACATTTAACTTAAGAAATAAATATAAATTAGTAATACCCATGTTCCGACTTAGTAAAGTAAAAAAGCAAGAAGAATATAATAAAATTACCGTTAGCTTTGACGAATCTAGACACAAGGGAATTAAAAATATAACTGAAGATATTTTTTATTATTGCTTTTTATACAATAAATGAATTTATGACAATAAAGTTAAAAGAAGATGATTTTTTATCTGAATAATAGAACTATTTAAATTTTCATTTATATTTTCTTAATTTTTACTTTTTAATTTTTAATTAAGTATTACTTACTTACCTTTTATTTTTATTTTTTAACTTTATCAATTCTTAATTTTAAATTATTTATTTACTTAATTTCCGATGTATATTATGACTTACCTAGTGTAACGGTACCTGTTACAAGGTTAATAAAGAAATTTGATTTGATTTGATTTGGTGGGTTAAACATTTCTTTATTATAAATATCAAACTAACGGCCTTTCCGCGACTTCGCCCGCGTGAACGCTCCGCGACGAATTTCCAAAAATTGTCTTTCTAACATTGTCATGACATTACAAACACAACAAAAAAAGAATCAAAAGGTGCGGCTGCACCTATTTGGCACCTAACGGCTGAAAGTGATGCGTGAACATGTTTGTGCAAATTTAATTTAATTTGCATAGATTCAATTATAGCAACAGTGACGCACCCCTGGAGGTAGCGCACGTGGTAGAAAGTGGTTGCGTGTGTCCCGCGCCTGATGCGGCGGCATGCGGGCCCTGCCGCGGGCCTAAGTGAGCATAAGTTACGCAGTATTATTCAATTAATTGCGTCATTCATTAATACGGTGAAGTGTCGATGGACATTGTTCAAACGACCTTTGAACATTTGAGCAGCGATTTACGCTGGCCCACAGAGGCCTATTACATCACGACTGTGATTTTTGCGTAAAATGACCATTCTCGCATTTTGTCGTAATTTTGCAATTGTATTTATCGTTTTTATCAAAATAATATAATAAATTCATGCTTAATATTACAACACTCCACTCTGCGAAAATAAGCTGAGTTCGGACGGCCGGCGCATCGCATTTTGTAGTAATTTTGCAGTTGTATTTATCATTTTTATCGAAATAGGATAATAAATTCATTATAAATTCTTTATTCCTCATGAAGTAACAATTATTCTGGTATAAATTTTATTCAATAATATTATAGTAGATAGGAGAAATTCACAGTTAACTTAAAGCAGTTTTCGAAGATTTTTGATTTAGAAATGTCTAAAAATTCCGAGGCAGCTACGTACTATAGGACTATATAAGAAAACATTCTAATGTTATTATTTGATTTCTTTAGAATAGTAGTTCAATCTATGAGCTAAAAAAAGTCCCTTCGCGTATTATATGACAATCTTTTCTCAGCAATTTTGGGTTTAATTAAAAAGTAAAGCAAAATTTACAAGAGGCCGCCACGAACTATGCCAATAGCTATTCTACACTATTCAATAAGTCAAAATTGTTAATATATTTTTGTTTCTGAGATCAAGAATGCCAAAATTGACCATTTTACGCAAAAATCACGGTCGTGATGTAATAGCCTCTTATAATGTTTTCTATACACTAAATGAATAGTTTGGTTTCAAGACGAATTAATTGTTGAATTCATGATGAATTTTGTTAATATTAATGTTAATAATATTTATTTGTGTACATTGCATGCCCGATCATGGGCAAACAGTTGATACTATTTTTTTTATAGAACTTGTTACACAATCTAAGCAATAAAGAAATT
Source organism: Scoparia ambigualis (assembly GCA_963921215.1). Lineage (NCBI taxonomy): Eukaryota > Metazoa > Arthropoda > Insecta > Lepidoptera > Crambidae > Scoparia > Scoparia ambigualis. The sequence goes on along the minus strand of OY992509.1, from coordinate 37,707,860 downwards.
CTATTCTATTCTAAGACAAACTGCATGAAAATGCACCACAGCAGTTTACACAGATGGCTTACTAGTTAGTAGCTATAATTGTGTGTGTGGAATAAAATGAGTATTTAAGAAGCTGCATTACGTAAATAAATTCTCTTTGTATTCGGACAACATCGTTATATAATTGCTGCTACCTGGTAACTGATATTCCTCTCGCTGTGGCCAAGACACCTTTAGCTGTCAGTCTTGTGAGTCTGCTTGACTGGCAGTAAGAAAATCCTACTCCAATCTCTTTTCCTCACCACCTTCCGTCTGTTACCTTAGATCTCGTTGTGCATTGGTGATTTAGGGCTTTAGGACTTATGGACCTAGTGACTCAGATATTGTAGGACGTGAAACCGTATAGGGCAGTTTCTCAGCCTCCTATAGCTTAAATTTTGTGTAGCCTGCCGGTGCTTTAACAACAGACCACACTGAACACACCATTTTAAGACTATTTGTTTACACCGACAGCTACATTAGTCGGCAGTTGCAGAATAGCTTTACAACATGTAGGTACTTAGTAAAATTAATTATTCTCAGCAGAGGTTAGACGGGCGGTTTCTCTCAACGCATGTAATTTGACACCTAATGCAATAATAATTATCATATATACATATCACGGCTATTATCCCCGAAGGGTTAGTCACAGACTAGGCAATGAAGACAGCAAAAGCAGTCTTCTACCATAGTCCACTTTTCACCAAATAGCGAATGCACATGTGCTCAGCGTGATAGGTGGTGAGCCCATCGCCGCTCTATGCTGTTGGATATATGTGCAGTCTTTAGTCCGTTAGTCGCCCTTTACGACACCCAAGGGAAGAAAGGGGGTGGTAGTATTCTTTCACCGCTACGCGACATGATTAATTATCACAGCGAAAATATTAGGAATACCTACTTCAGTGCGAAAGCCGTATCATCGAATGTTGTTTGTTCGAAAACCTTTCATCGACATGTCTATTCTGCGACGCCTTGTTAAATCGACGTCTTGTTACTGCGATGTTTCGTTACATCGAAAAACCGTACTGCAAAAATATTATACTGCTAAGCCTGGTTTAATCGACGTAATGTTACATACTATGAAAAAAGTCTAAGCAGTTAATTAGGTTAGGTTAGGTTAGTATGTTGACCAAAAACGCACGAGCCGAGTGAGCCGAAGCGAGCGTGCCGCGGCAGCGGCCGGCGAAGCACCAGAAACGACGTTTTTGTACGTGCGACGTTTTTTTACATACTCTCTCCCCCTTTCCCACCTCTTTTTAGCCCCCCTCCTGCAAATTTCTTATTTTTAGTTTTGAAGTTGTTTACAAAAAAAAAAAATTCTCGAAAAGTACGTATCTCCGGCAGATGGAGGTTGCAGGGTGGTTATACCCCTCCCCCCTTCCCCTCCCCATCTCAGCAAACCCCTATCGAAGGTACTTACATCTAATAATTAAACGATTTTTGCTGAAAGGGAAAGGAATATAAGTTTTAAATAAAATTATGGTCACTAAGCTAATTTTCATTTGAATTTGTTAAAATCTAACATCGTAGTAACAAGACGTCGATTAAAAAAGGCTTCGCAGTAAAATCGTTCGCAGTACAGTTTTCGATGTAACGAAACATCGCAGTAACAAGACGTCGATTTAATAAGGCGTCGCAATATAGACATGTCGATGAAAGGTTTTCGAACAAACAACATTTGATGATACGGCTTTCGCACTGAAGTAGGTATTCCAAATTATTAGGATGTATTGGCGTGGCTCCCGCAGTATCATAATTTTAACTGCCTCGGTGGTCTTATGGTCTAAACAACCGGAGTAATACTTAGAAGTCCTGGGTTCGACTCCCAGCGGAGGGTACATTTTTGTAGTCGGTTCGGGCGCGGGCGGCGCGCTGCTGTGGGCGTGCGCGGGCGCTTTCTCCGCAGCCCGCGCGCGGCAGGTGCGCAGCTGCTCGGCCGTGCCAAATCGGATGACACACTTCTTGTTCAGTCGTTATTTTCTCATTTATTAAAGATACGAATATTTAAAAATTAGGTTAAGAAAATAGTGAAACATATTTTACAAATTGGAAAATGTTGTAAAATAAATGTCCCCGAGCAGGATTCGAAGCTGCACCTCTCTGATATTCCGGATCAGGTGCGTTTCTCATTATGTAACTGTTGCTCTTTTCCAGCCCGCCGAAATTTATTATCACTTTTTATTTTGAAAGTCAACCCATTTCTTGTGTTGACGTTACGTCGTCAACATTCGATTCTAATATTTTTACAAATATGCAAGAAAGCGGTTTCTAATCCTGCTCTCTCGTGGATTTTTTTTCAACGTTTTCCCATTAGTAATTTGCAACAACATTAGCTGTAAATTATACATAAAAATATTTATAAATATATTATATTTGGTAATAAAGAACTATAGAATAACAACAGTTTACCAAGTTACCAAGGCTCCAATCAAGCAGGACAGCATCGACATCTTGATGAAGGAACACTCCTGGCCAAATTCGTATCACCACCGGAGCAACACAAGAAAGTGCTTAAATGTATTATTATCGTACTTAGTTATAAGTTATGTTGTAAAAATAGCCCTATTATTATTTGACACACACAATCATGATCTGGAGGCCAATTCTCATTTTTCGAGATGTAGTCTCGAATCGAGTTTTGATTTCGATCTCTATCTCGACCATAAAATCTCGTTATTAACATTTTGTTCACGAATCTCCTATTCTCAGCGCTAATCGACTTCGAGTTTGATTCGAATTCGAACTTTATCGAGTGGTAATCCAATTTAGTTATTCTGAACATCTCGAACTCAACATTTCTCGAAGGAGAGCCGCTCGAATTGCTTCGAGTGGTCGGCAGTGGTCGAGACGTAATTTCGACTACGAGAAGCTAATGAAACGTCAAATAGCGGCGAAATTACGGTGGAGAGAGAGAGGAGTTAATGTCCAATGTAGTCGCGGAAGGGATTTGAAATATTGAGAGAGCTCGCTCTCTTTCTTTTAAAAGGTGGAAGAAAACTTTCAACTCCTTAACTGTATATCGGCTTCCAACATTTGTACAAGAAGCTGCTTCTGCTGTGGCGTTGGGTATTTTTTGTTGACATTGTGACATTGTGTGTGTCTTGTGAATACTAAAATGATCGTTTCGTCACCAAACAAGCACACAACCACAAACAAAAAACCATAAAATTTATCGACGATACGTCACGTTTTAAACAATACAAGTTGTTTAAGGAAATTTAATTTAATCACAACACATTAAATATAATAATTTTTCGATACTTATTAAATAAATAAATAAATAAATAAATAAATAAATCTTTCCTACAATCACACCAATTATCTAGCCCTAGAGAAGCTTCGAAGAAACTCGTTAAATGGTTACTAGACAACGGATAAACATACTTAAAATACTTAAATATATACTTATTATACATAGAAAACACCCAGACCCGAGACAATTTAGAAAAACAATAATTTCTAAATTGACCCGACCGGGGATCGAACCCGGGACCTCAGAGATGGCGACACCATGAAAACCGGTGTATAAACCACTCGACCAAGGAGGTCGTCGAAAATTTACTTGTTTAATTAAAAAGCAAGTTCAATACATTTAAATACCTTTACAGTAAAAATATTTGAGGTGCATAGTTGAAACCGGTTAAAAACCGGATGAAACGTGTCAAACGGAACGCATCCCGATTGATTGCATTAATGGCAATATTTATCCAAAAAAAACATATATAACGATATACAGTTAAGGAGTTGAAAGTTTTCTTCCACCTTTTAAAAGAAAGAGAGCGAGCTCTCTCAATATTTCAAATCCCTTCCGCGACTACATTGGACATTAACTCCTCTCTCTCTCCACCGTAATTTCGCCGCTATTTGACGTTTCATTAGCTTCTCGTAGTCGAAATTACGTCTCGACCACTGCCGACCACTCGAAGCAATTCGAGCGGCTCTCCTTCGAGAAATGTTGAGTTCGAGATGTTCAGAATAACTAAATTGGATTACCACTCGATAAAGTTCGAATTCGAATCAAACTCGAAGTCGATTAGCGCTGAGAATAGGAGATTCGTGAACAAAATGTCGATTATCGAGATAGAGATCGAAATCAAAACTCGATTCGAGACTAGGTACATCTCGAAAAATGAGAATTAGGGCCCTGGTTTCTTATAGAACTCCGTTATGCAGCAATTCAGAATTGGTGATGCGATCTCTTAAAATAATGTCAGGCTGTTTAGAAGTGTTAATTTGCAGTTAGACATACATCGGCCTCCTGACTGAGGATCTCAATATATCAGTGTCTTTTTGTATTATTCCTCTTTATATATTCTAGTTTCAAAGAATGTGTTACCTCAAGGGCAGGCCAGTTACAACGTAAAGCACATATCGTAGCGAATCTTCTGCCTTTTCCGCACGCACCATCCTCACCGCGGCTGTCGCGGAACTCGCGGGTCGCGGGCAGCACTTTCTCGCGTGCTCAGTGTCCCGCGAGAAACCGCGCGCGACGCACGACTTCAGCGCAGCACGGCATGCACCGGCATGGCGGACGCGCGCCCCGGCCCCGACGCCACCGCCACCGTCTCCAGCCTCAAGTCCGAGGACTCGACGGAGCAGCTGATATGCAAGACGCCGCAGAATGTGAAAAAGTTGAAGACTAAAAGTGTTAGTTCGAAGAGTGTAGAGGCGGGGGGCGAGGAGGCCGGCGGCGGCGGGCGGCGGCTAGTGGTGGTGCTGGGGCTGGCGCAGGTGGTGCTGGGCGCGCTGCTGGTGGGCGCGGGCGCGGCTGGCGTGGCGAGCGGCGCGGCTCTGGCGCGGGCGGGCGCGGGGCTGTGGGCGGGCGCCGTGGCTGTCGTGGCCGGCGTGCTCGGCGTGCTGGCCGGCATCAACGACTGCTACGGCCTCAACCCGGACAACAGGTCAGCTGGACTTCTTTAATCGAGTCGGTTATTAACGCTGATGTTTTCCTCTCCGCCACCAGATAAAGAAGCAGAATGACTTCGACATCAAAATGTTTGATTTAGTTTAGAGACGTTTAGGGTAGACCTTTGCCATCCATATGATTAGCACATAAAAAAGTGAAGAAACTTTTTGTAGCTTTTCTGCGTTAACATAGTGTGTCAGAAGCCTGGCCTACGTTGTTTACACTACTTTTATAATACAGTTTCAAGTTGATCAAAACAACGTAAATGGTTACTATCAAAGCTGTATTTTTCGAATAATAATGTACATAATTCTGATGTTACGTTAATACGGATCAAATGGCGTGTGATAAGTGAGAATTAAAAGAAAAATACATAGAGCACATGCAACACTGTTGTTACTTTTTTGGTAGGTACGTTAACTGACACGAACGATCGAAAAGCAACTTCAAAGTAAAGTAAACTTTTTCTTCGATTGTTCTAAGCCTTGGTTGAGTTTTGTTTTTTCCACATAGATGTGATATTCGATGTGATAAAAAATTTTATTGTATACAGTCATAAAAAAAACCCTATATCCATAGATGTAAACAATAGATATATTATGCCTATAACTAAATCTTTTGACAATCAATATCTTGTAACCTACTCAGTAACAAAACAAGTTTTAAGATTGAGTTTGTGTATTGTTTATATTGACATGTAATCGGGCTCCGTTACGCGCGTAACACCCAAAAGGCGTATCATTGAGTCAATTAGCCAACTTCCTGCGGCTGCAGCGGCGCGGGCGCGTTGGCGTAACGCGCGCAGACAAACAAACGACAGGTTGCTTTCCAAGGGGGGACTCGTCCCGGGCGGGCAGCAACGATTAGCCGTGTATTAAATTGACGCAGCGATAGTTTTGCCGACCTTTTATTCTGTAGATACGTTCAGACGACAAAGTTATTCACTCTGAAACAAAACTTAAATAATAAGTTGGACGTAGTTGTGTTGATGGATATATTTTGTATGGTTCCGTACCCAAAGGGTAAAACGGGACCCTAATGCGTAATACTAAGACTCCGCTGTCCGTCCATCCGGCTTCTCCGTCCGTCTGTCACCAGGCTGACTCATGAACCGTTATAGTTAGACAGTTGAAATTTTCACAGATGATGTATTTCTGTTGCCGCTGTAACAACAAATACTAAAATACAGAATAAAACAAATATTTAAGAGGGTCTCCCATACAACCAACGTGATTTTTATAGATAATGGTACGGAACTCTTCGTGCGCGAGTCCGACTCACACTTGGCCGGTTTTTTTATTTTGAATTGGGTGCAAGACGCCTTAAAATTACAATTACAAAAACACTAAATAGTAAATTACATATAATTATCAATGTCATTAATTTTTAATGCGTGTTAACAAAAACCAATCAGTAAGATTAAAATAATTCCGACAAACATAATTATCGAATTGCTTTCAAATAAATGTATTATGTCAAACTAAATTCATTAGATAGACTTGATGAAATTGAACACATCTTGCTGCTTAAGATGAAATTACATATTATTTGACAACTTTTTGTTAAAGCCCAATTTTACAATTTAATTAAATTTAAAAAAGATTGTTAATATTTAGAAGAAACTTTGTTTAGTTCCGCCCACCACACACACAACGCCAGCAGGACAATGCAGAAGCTAAGTCCACGTGAACAGAAATGTGGGCGCGCTGATAATAACCACAACAACGAACGGTGACGATGCACAAACCTTATCAGCGTTTTGCAACGAGCAAAGACATCGCCGCAACGGCCTCGCTCGAGCCGCGGAAGAAAGTCCGCAGTCTCCGGGAATGCGGCTTTCTCCGCCGGTGGCTGCGCCGAACGTAATATTTAATTGATGGAGCCTCTCGGAAGTGAGCGTCTCACAACTGCAAAATAAACTGTTGTAAACAATTTTGTTTCGCTCGTTTTGGTGCGATTGCGTTTGCATTGCGATTGGTATTATCTCCGGATAGATAACCAAATTGTTCAGGTATTTTGGGTAGTGACTAGTGACTCGATCTTCTCATTCGGTATTCCTCATGAATGATTTTCTTAGCCCGACATTGGAAAGTTTGTAAAAGGGTTGTTATTTTTTTTATTTGGAAGTTTTACAATTGGATTAATTGAAATTTTATAGATCTGACAATGAAAAGTTAACAAATACACGGGCAGGTCCTTTTGACCACACAGCGATTAGGCCAGAACGTAATTAAAAAGTGATATATTTTAAAATGAAACAATTGTTTTGTGTGTGACTCATGTTTAATTATTATTTTTGCTTTTTTGCTTTCCTGTAAAATAAATTTATTTTAATTATTAATAATAGTTTGAGAAATATGTTTAAATTGGTACGCAATTTAAAATTAATTAGGTCAATTCTGAAACACTTGACTTTGAGGGTCACAGCATAATATAAATTATAATATAAAACACACCAAATTAAATTAGCACTTATAAGTTTACTTAACCTATGTGGTATTGAAGCATATCAATTGAAACCAATATTTTACAGAATGAATTGCATGAACATTTCTATGAAACTGAAAAATGGGGTGATTTGACAAGCTTTTTACATGTCACACGCGCGGCACTCAGTGTGTTGTGTATTATATTTTTTTACATTTATAAGACTGCGTTAATAAATACTTTGTTGAATACGAAAAGAGTGCTTCTATCAAATCATGTATTCATTGTTTTAATATAATCAAAACTCTTGTGTCTGAAGTCGTTCAATAAAATGTCACGCGGTGGGCAAATGTTGAATCGCGCGACGAAATTATGTTTACCTACTTCATTAAATACGTGGTAGGAGTCTCGTGATTGATCCAAACCATCGCCATCGATAGTTGTGCTGCAGCACTTTGTCAGGAAGGACGAGAAACAAGTTTTCACCACTCACGGAAAAAATAAAAGCGTGGCTTTTATTTTTCTCTGACGCTCTGACGCGAAGACCGCTTCGCCTAGGATTGACCCAATTATGAGACGACTAACTCGCACTCTCATTCTTCCTGTGACTACAAGCCCTGTAAGGGGTTTAAGCGTCAGAAAAATATAATTATGTTGTAATTAAACGCGAGTTAATCCTTAAAATGTGTTTTATTTCAATGAAAAAGTAGTGTGTAACTGTCTCCAGAACATCATCTATCTCTATACCAAAATTAATCAAAATTGGTTTAGCGGTTTAAGCATGAAAGCGTAACAAACAAACGAAACCAACTATCTTTCGCATTTTAATATTAACTAGGGTTAGAATAACACACTACATGCTCTCATGACTATTATCCCTAAAGGCTAGTCAGAGGCTAGGCAATGAGGACCGCATAATCAGTTCTCTGCTACAGGCCACGTTTCACCAAATGCACATGTGCTCCGACTAATAGGTGGTGAGCCCATCGCCCCTCTATGCTGTTAGATGTATGTGCAGTATTTAGTCCGTTAGTCGCCTTTTACGATAACCGAGGGAAGAAATGGGTTAGTAGAATTATTTTTATGAGCCGCCACATACACAGCACAGCTAAGTGAAATATCTCACTCTCACACTCTTAAACAACCAACTTTGGCAATTAATGTTACTGTTTCAAAACCATGGTCACATGCAGGTCACCATCTCTAGAGCCATCGCTGAATGTACTGTAACATACTCGCATATAAAGGTAAGGGAGGTTAAAGTGTCCAGCACTCGTCATTTACGCTTTGCCGTTACAAAACGTTCATCACGATCACGACACGTTATCATAACATTTTGGAGCTGTCAGTTAGCTGTTATTTGTAGCTGCGATGTTTTGATTAGGCTTAGAATGATTATTTTTGCTTCTACAAAGTTTAAATATAGCCTTCGATAAGTTTAAAAAAAATGGTTTCCTTTTTCACATGTTGCTTTTATGCAACTATGAAAGAAAAGAAGAAAACACTCCTGCTGTTTGCCACATATAGCCAATAATAATCATTTTATATTTACAATATAATAAATAGTAATTGCAGCGCGAGACCGTGACCGTTTAACATAATTATAATTAGTACCTTTATTCACATAATTGCATAATGGAATTGTCAAAATTGTAATAAATGTTATAACTACTTACCAATAACTACCCAGATAAGCAATATACAGTAGAACCAGTAGAGCTTCCGGTCTGTTAGGACCGATTCCTTTTATAGTCTCACACCTTTTAATAGTAGAAATAACATCATAAAAAATATGTATTTTGTACCTTTCTTTTTTGTATTTGGGTCAATATATCAATTTCGAATATATAATAAAAGCTTGAAAACGATGAATTAGTAAGAACTACCTAACTTCACTTAAGCTGGAGTCGCGCGTTGATGTCTTTCGTTCCCGCGTAAATGTCTTTCGTTCGCGCGTTGATGTCTTTCGTTCGCGCGGGCCGCCCGCCGCTTGCAGGGCGCATATATCCGTATACGTATTGTTACCGGCCAACCATCTGCAGCTAGTAAAGCAGCATGACCTACGCCTACCGTCGTACCTGCAACCGTGTATTTGATATGATATTATGTGACGTGATTGTAACAATAAGCATTTTCGGGGTTAAATAAATATCTGTTATCACTGTATGTGTATCTGTGTTTAATACGTATACCAAATGGTGGACAGTGAATAAAAGTAAGGGCCTTTATGGAGATGATCATAAATTTTATTATTAATCGATGTTCGATATTTTGCTATTACATGGATTACATTTTGCCAGTTATCAGCACCGAAGCACTGCAGCTATGCGATTCTTTAAGCGCCGCATAGATGCTGCGCGCATGTCTGTGATCTGCTGTCTCTTTCTTATTTCTATGAATATGAAAGAGACAGAGTTAATTCTCAGCGCTGCGACGGCTGCTGCTACCCAGGCTTTAACTTAGAGAATCGAACTGTAGGGCCTTTTGTATCTCGTCACTCCAGCAATAGCTAAGACGTCCTCTCGTTTATTCCAGATACGGTATTTTCACGGCTCAATCCTCCCCATTCTCTATACGTATCCGAGCCAGCGAAGTCTGGCCGATTTGATCTCTCCGATGATTTGGGCTCGGACATGAGGTCTTCGATCTTTAGGTTCTCTTTTAACTGTATATTAATATGTACGAGGGGCGTTCAAAATATTCTCGGTATTGATACGTTACAACCTCTTTTATATATATATTTGTTACTGGCCGCTAAGATTCATCCATTGACATTAAAAAAAAAGTAAAATTGGAACCGAGATGTTCTTTTGTTTTTCTGCAATTGCCGAACAAACATGAACACCATGAGCGAATTAACAATTTTAACGAAATTAGAGCACCGATCCGTCATAAAATTCTTGACAAAACAGGGTAAAAATCAAAAAACCATAAAAGAGGAAATGGATTGTGTTTACCGTGAGTCTGCTCCTTCTTTATCTACTATTCAAAAATGGTCAAGCGAATTTAAGCGTGGAAGGGAGAGTATTGAAGATGACCCTAGACCTGGCCGGCCTGTAGTGGCTACCTCACAAGAAAATATTGATAAAGTGGAAAAACTTATATTGGAAGACGGCCGAGTGAAGGTAAAATCTATAGCTCAAGTAACCAATCTCTCTATTGGTACCGTACATGACATTATACATGACCATCTTAATATGTCAAAAGTAAGTGCAAGATGGGTTCCGCGAATGCTGACGCTTCTTCAAAAGGATATGCGTGTGGCTTGCTGTTCAGATTTTATCGACCTGTGTGGTGAAAATCCCGATGAGGTGCTGCAAAAAATAGTTAATGGAGATGAAACCTGGGTTCATCATTATGACCCAGAGAGCAAACAGGAGTCCATGCAGTGGCACATTAAGGGTTCAGCTCATCCCAAGAAGTTCAAGGTAATCCCGTCAGCTGGCAAGGTCATGGCCACAATATTTTGGGATTGTGAAGGAGTTTTGCTTATCGATTATAAAGAAAAAGGTGTAAATATCACAGGGCAGTACTACGCTAACGTTATACGTCAATTAAGAGATGCGATCAAAGAAAAGAGGCGAGGAAAGTTAACCAAAGGTGTTCTGCTTCTGCATGACAACGCCCCTGTCCATACTGCTCATATTGCCAAGGCAGCTATTGTTGAATGTGGGTTTGAAACTGTTACTCATCCACCCTATAGTCCGGACTTAGCCCCAAGCGACTTCTTTTTGTTCCCCAATCTTAAAAAGGATCTGCGTGGAAATAAATTTTCTGACGATGAAGCGTTGAAGACGGCCGTGGAGGAGCATTTTTACACTAAAGATAAAAAATATTTTTATGAGGGATTAAAAAAAAAAATTGATCGATCTTATAAGTGTATGAACATAGGGGGGGAGTATATTGAAAAATAAAAATATCAAACTTTTCGTACTTGTTTGTTTTTATCCACATACCGAGAATATTTTGAACGCCCCTCGTACGTTAAATAGTCGATCATTAGTACAATAACTGTGTACTTTTAAAATTAAGTCGCTAATAGCTATAAAAGCGTAAATTGGAGCAGAAAAGCGTACCTTCCTATTTCCGTGCCGCCTGCGCCGACGACGCCACGCGCGCTGCTCACGTGATACGTCAGCAGACTAATTAGCGGCAGCGGAGTCACCCAAGTGTCACACCGCAGGGCTGGCACGGGAGCACTTGGTGTCGTATTAATCATGTTAAAATAGTAATGAAATCCTTGAGCACACCCGTAAGCTTGATTACAACTGCTACATATCAGCTAGGTGCATTTTAGCAGACCGTTTAGGCCAATAGCTTGGGCTGGATCCGACATAATAAATTTTAAAAAGGTATGAAATACGAAAACGAAAACTAAATGTTTGAATTTCCTCAAATATACTTTATGTAAATAATCCACTTCTTTTCAAACTTATAACTTATCTTTTCGATAACAGTAATCCACCCGTGTCGGAAGGGTAATTGTAGTGACAGTAAATTGTGACTCGAATACCTACGACATCGCCGAAACTGTGTGGAGTGAGGTCAAGTGACCCAACTACAACCCTTAACGGATCGGCGTGACGAATACCAACGGTCACACGTAACATGTCGACGCGCGGCTTCCGCACCGTCTGCCGCGGCGCGTGTCGCGGCCGGACGAATCATTCGCATTACAAAAGAAAAGAGCTGATGAGCGTGGCTTGATGCTATCTATCACATTTAACTACCCAACGTAGACAGTAACGCTACGGTACTCGCATTCAGTGCAAACATAAAATATGTTTATAGTAAGCACCTTAGAGCGTGTGTAGCAACGCGATACCCAGCGGTAGAACTGCGCAGCATTATAAGAACTTACATAATATGATCATAACATTGTTTTTTTTCAACAATAGAATAGAACATATTATGTTACTGACCTTTTACCGTTATAGTTATATTTATATATATGTAAATCCAGTTTGGTTTGAAGGGTTAGCATTGGGAAAAGGATATGTTCAGATGTTTTCTAACAGTTGGATTTAAGTTTTACATTTTCTATGAGCGTGTAGTGTACATTTTGTATGCGGATGTAAAGCATTAGTTTCACATGTTATTCCAATAACGTGGGTTGCTAACAGGTTGCTAGTGCGCAGTGCTTGCGGAGACGAGCGCGGCTTTCACTGCAGCGAGACGCAACCATATGATACGTTTGAAAATTGTAGGTTCTATGTCCACACCTACATGGTCGAGGTTCAAATAGCAGGCAAACAGAAAATCGTAGAATCCTGGAACTAAAACGATTTAAGCGACCGGTTTCCAGTGATTAGATCTTTTTGTTATTCTCGATTGCATGTACTTAACTTCATAATTTGTTAAAAAGACAATAGTAATTATAAGCATCACGAAAAAAAATACATGGTATAATATGACAATGATGTTATGATTCGAAATGATACTTGTCAGATTTCCATTATGATCTTCCTATGACCAGCTGCTACTGTCCATATTTATGAATCAAACGAAGTTATATTGTGAAGGTTGATTCCAATTATGCGAGAGTCTCAACCGAAGACGATTACTTATTACATGCAGCAGTACATGAGATGGGGCTATCTTCTTCACATTCTTTTTTAGATATCCTAAAAAGAAAGTTCTTATTTCCGTTCCTTGCACTGGCAACCCCGCGTCACGTGACGTTATTACGTGTTTTTGTACTATCCGAATCACACGTACTTTTCGTAACAGAATTAAATTTGTATTTAATGTGATGGGAAAATGTTAACGTTCGAAGTCGATAGACAGTGATCATTATAGTATTCTTTGTAAAGTAAAGAAATCGTTTTTAGTTCCGAAAACGTAGGCGTTTATCATCATTGGTGTCGGTGGATAGTGATAAGTCGTACCAACGATATTACGACACGCAGGTATTATTATTATTATTACATTGGATCATGACACAAATTTACAAGGTAAATTAACTATTCAAGAATGAATCATAGTTGTAAGGAAATAAGATCATTTATCATTAAAATTATCTAGCCTCATTTTTATTGGTTGATCTTGGGTTTCATAATAATGATTGTAACAAACTTAAAATGCATAATTTACAACAAGAAATTCTTTAAAAACTACACTTCTTACTTAGACATCACGGTAACAGTGTTTAACTCACTCAACGTATGTGTCGAGGATATACCGCTCAACTGTGTTGATGCTTTATTATACTTCGGGTCTCAACCGAAGACGATTACTTATTACATGCAGCAGTACATGAGATGGTGCTATCTTCTTCACACTTTTAGATATATCCTAAAAATAAATATCTTATTTCCGTTCCCTGCACTGGCAACCCCGCGTCACGAGACGTCATTACGTGTTTTTGTGTTATCGGAATCACACGTACTTTTCGTAACGAAATTAAATTTGTATTTAATATGATGGGAAAATGTTAAAGTTCGAAGTTGAGAGACAGTGACCATTAGCCTCTCGTCTGTGGAGTGGCTCAATTGAGCCACAATTTTTCTAGCGCCTGTCTGTGTACTGGCTCAATTGAGCCACGCCACAGACTGCAAAAATGGGTGTCATATTTCGGCTCTATGTTCCTTTGTTTTTTATTTGTTAGTGACATGCTGTACATATTTGGAATCACCATGAACTAGGCTCCATGATTCAAAAGTTAAAGAAATCATTTTTAATTAAAAAACGTTTATCATCATCGGTGTCGGTGAATAGTGATAAATGTCGTATCAACGATATTACGACACGCAGGTATTGGAACATAACGCTAATTCACCTGGAAAATTAACTATTAAGGAATGTATCATAGTTGTAAGGAACTAAGATCATTTATCATTCAAATTAGATAATTATTGAGGGTAGATACCCTCATTTTTATTGGTTTTTCTTGGGTTCTAAAATTTATTATTTCTATGAATATGAAAGAGACAGAGTTAATTCTCAGCGCTGCGACGGCTGCTGCTACCCAGGCTTTAACTTAGAGAATCGAACTGTAGGCCATTGTAACAAAATTAAAAGCCATTTACAACAAGAAATTCTTTAAATGCAAAACGATTTACTTAGACACCATTGTAACAGTGTTTAACTTACTAAACGTATGATGTGTCGAGGATATATAACTGCTCAACAGTGTTGATGCTTTATTTTACTCAATGACATTGAATGTCATTGATACTATTCCATACAAGCCGTATCGAGGTTACTTACACCAATTAGACAGTGCTGAGGTTCTATTTTACACCACGCAAGTCGTGTCAGGGTAACTTACTCCACTTTAACAGAGTTGAGGCTCCACGCATGCCGTTTCGAGGATATTTATTCCACTTTAACAGAGTTGAGGCTCCACGCATGCCGTGTCGAGGATATTTATTCCACTTTAACAGTGTTGAGGCTCCACGCTAGCCGTGTCGAGGATACTTACTCCACTTTAACAGTGTTGAGGCTGCACGCAAGCCGTGTCGAGGATACTTACTTCACTTTAACAGTGTTGAGGCTCCACGCAAACCGTGTCGAGGATACTTACTCCACTTTAACAGTGTTGAGGCGCCACGCAAGCCGTGTCAAGGATACTTACTCCACATTAACGCTGTTGAGGCTGCATGCAGGCAGTTTCGAGGATACTTTAACAGTGTTGAGGCTGTATCTTACTCCAAGCAAGCCGTGTTGAAGATACTCACTCTACTTTAACAGTGTTGAGGCTATATTGATGTTGTCAATTGGTGGATACATCAAGAAAGAAAATTCCAAGGAGCCCCTCTGAATTGGAAGCAAAGGAGCCACGCGGTTTTCAGGTCAGACCTTAGCATTATAAATACTTATTAATTGTATTAGAATACTAATTAG
This sequence comes from Scoparia ambigualis, assembly GCA_963921215.1. Taxonomy (NCBI): domain Eukaryota; kingdom Metazoa; phylum Arthropoda; class Insecta; order Lepidoptera; family Crambidae; genus Scoparia; species Scoparia ambigualis. Next base: position 37,692,664 of record OY992509.1, on the reverse strand, counting down.
ACTTACTCCGCGACACAGCGGCTGCACAAGCCGTGTCGAAGATACTCACTCCACTCTACCAGGGTTGAGTGAGGCTATATTTTATTTCAAGCAAGCTGTTTCGGGAATATGTACTTAGTACATTTTAACACTGTTGAGGCTTTATTTTACTCCACGCTAGCCGTTTCATAGTTTCTAACTCCACTTGAACTGTGTTGAGGATTTTTTACTCCACATTAACCGTGAGAGGCCATACCTATTTCACCCTAACAGTTTCACGTTTCTACGTCCTCCGTGGAACAAAGCAGAGTCTCAACATCGTTGAGGACGTGGGTTCGATTTCTACCGGAAGTGGACATGTTTTCAACGTTTCGTTATCTTCGGGTTTACTTATCAATAATGATTTGGTGAAGACATCTTAAACTATGTCATTGATGTTTACAATGACTCAACCAGTAGCGGGAGAAACGAAGCTTGGCCATTCGCGCTGCTTGCAGCGCTAGCGCCTGTGCCCGTGCTAGCTGCGCCACTAGGATCTTCGATCTGTCGCCGTATATGACGGTCAGTCCGACAATAGACTGCTTTCATTGAACACCCATAGATTTTACAATTTCTCAGAGAAGAATCTCATAAAAAATAAAAGGTTACTCATAATAATAATTAAAAAAATAATAATAATAATAAGTACTTACTAACCTACTTAAATAAATGGAAAAAAAATAATTTAAAAAATGGTAATAATGTACATAAGCCTCGAAGCTCCAAAACTAAATTAGGAAATTGAAAAAATAATAATTAATAAGCTCTGTTGGAGGTAAATATGAATAAAAGTTTTAAAACTTCACTTTCTGAGCATAATAATATTAAGACTCCTAATACCATAACCAAGTTTGATTCGGAAAGAAAACAAAAATCCAACGCTCTGTACAGGGTCTCGGGCTCATGCCCGGGCTGAAGTTGTGATGAACTTTAAGGTTCTTTAAACTCTAGGGGGGGCGCCACTGCGCGTAGTAGTATCATCAGCTATCGAGCTGCGATCAAGCCCACCTGCACCATTCACAACGCCGAGGGACTGCCGAGGTTCCGCCGGATATCTGACAGGGAGACGTTGGAATCAGAGCTCCTGCAGTCGCTGGATCTATTTTTATGATTGAATGACAGAAAGTGTAAGCTCACTAGGGATCGTAATGTTTTACATTGGATTCGTAAATGAATTATTCATTTTCCCGGCAAACCTATACAAAACAACTATACCCCAAAACCATGTCTGTTACTTACTATCTCAATCTATATAGATAAAAATGAAACGCCAAATGTGTTGCTAAGCGCACGAAAATGGCTCGACTGATTTGTCTGATTCTTTTTTGTTGTGTTTATAAAGGTCAGGAAAAGTTTACAAAAAAAAAAGGTAAAGGATCTCACAGATTCACTTAAAATTTAAAGCAGCTTCAAAATAATTATATTTAAAAGAATCGAACCGCCCTTAAATTATTAAATCACAACTACTATTGTCAACAATTGATATTCAAGATGCTTATTTTTAATTAAGTATCTACTGCAATTAAAGCTGATCGGAAAAAGTTAAGGTTTACTTTGAGGCCTCAGTTGAAATTAATGTTCTTCTGTTCGGCCTATTTGTGTTTGCGAAATTACTGGAACCGGTTCTAGAACAATTGCGCATAATATTTGAATTTTCTACAATAATTGTTTAATTAATGTTTTGTACCTACGCACGAAAAATAAGCTCAAACTATGACGAGTGTGTATTGAATAATAAAACTACGAGTACAAGCCACAGACGTGGTACAAGCACCTTTTTGGAGTCATAGGGTTTGTCACAAACACTTACAAAAGCATTACTAAAAAACCGAGCAACAGAACTTGTTTTTATACATAAATGTATAATGAAAAATGTTCTTCGGCCCTAAATAATATTTGTTATACCTAATTTCCTTTCAAGGCGAGCCATCCACTTCTAGATAGCCTTATCCAGGTGGCGCCAAATTATTAGTGAATCGTTGACCAGACATGGTATACCACGAGCATCTTGAGATATATGTTTACATCTCTTGCAACAAAATCAGTAACATTAAATCAATACTGTATTTGATAATATCTTGGTAGCTTTATTCGAAAAATAATAACTTGAATCTTTTCAAAGCTGATAGTTTTAAAGTTATCATTTCTAACCAACAATTATTTTTATGAAAAAACGGGATTTTTACCATGTCTGAGTTGTTTGTTTTGAGTCCCCGATATTTCGGCGCAGTTGCATGCACCATGATCACGGAGTAACTGCAGCTAATGCGGGTGGATGTTAGGAGCAGACGAAACGGTCTACCCTCTTTCTTGATCGTTTATTGCGCTCGACACACGTACCACTGTTCTCGACCGCACTGTCAACTCGAACTTGTTCACGACACACATAACTCACAGTATCACTACGAGAAACGCCACCGTTTTGATTTTTGCGGTTTTTACATAACTGAATCACCGGATTCCAGACATTCGACAATTTAAACCCGTCTTCACGATTGAAATTATTTTTATGCTTTTTTATTTCAATAGCTTCTCTGACCAGTCTTGGTACATAGTGGCGTTCTGTCGAAATAATGTGAAGGTTATAAAACTCCATCCAGTGATTCGGCCCTGAGTGAATAAGATGTTCTGCAATGGCTGATTTCTGAGTGTCATTATTCTTGATTCTACTGTACGTTTTGTTTGGCCTATATAAGAGCTACCACAACTGCAGTCAATTTTGTACACGCCAGGTTTTTCCAGGGGAAAACTGTCTTTTGGTGAACGCAGGCATTGGGCAACTTTCTTTAGTGGAGTGAAGATAGTGTTAATTGAGTACTTGTTTAGTATGTTGGAGATCTTATCTGTCACTCCTTTTATAAAAGGCAAAAACACCGGTTGTCTGTTCACCTTGCACCTGTACTGTTTAGTTGTGTGTCTGGGTGGTAGTACCTTTCCCTTGTACCCGTTCCTCTGCAGGACATGCCGCACATGAGCTAACTCCTTGTCTAGATGGTCGTCATCACACAAATCATATGCTCGATTAGTCAAAGATGTCACTACAGAGTCAAGATGTCTTGGGTGGTGATGTGAAGTCGCGTTGAGGTATCGATCAGTGTGTGTAGGTTTCCTGTACACTGAGTGGCTAAGCGAACCATCATTGCGCACTCGTACTCTGACGTCAAGAAAAGAAATGCTCCTTCCTTCTTACATCTCATAGGTGAAGTTAATTTTAGGATGGATGTCGTTTAGTTTGGCCAAATTATCTTCAATCTGTTGCTTACCACCCGGAAGTATGCAGAAAACATCGTCAACGTACCTTTTCCAGACTTTGAATGGTGCAGGAGCAACGGTGGTGGCTAGCTCTTCGAAATACTCCATCCAGATGTTCGCAACCACTGGAGCTACGGGACTACCCATAGCTACACCATCAATCTGAAGGTAAAACTGCCCTTGATAGACAAAGTAGTTAGTGGATAGACAATGATGTAATAACTTGGCATATTCCATCGGGATGTTACTATTTTGTAACTTCACCTTGATGACCTCCATACAATCCGCTACTGGTACATTTGTGAAGAGCGATTCTACGTCAAAGCTGACCATCACCTCATTCACTTCGACCTTGTTCTGAGCCAGAATGTTCACGAAATGGCGGGAGTCCTTTACGTAAGACGATGTTTGTCCTACCAATGGTTTTAGTACGTTAGCTACCAGTGGCGAAGCGTGGAATATTGAGAGAGGTAAGCCGGAGCAAAAAAAAATGCTTACCTACTCCAAGCGCGGGCACGCAGTCTTGAGTCCTTACCGAAAATCTGTGATTGGCATCCTGGCTTCAGTCTTGTATAGGCAGATGTATCTTCAGTCCACTTTTACTATACGTGTAAGCACTGAGATATTGAAACAGTGTCTTGCAAGCATAATAGAAGTGGCTTTGATAAAAGCCGTTTGTGGTGAAATGATGATATGATGTAAATTAAACAAAACTTAATCGACTAAGTACTAATAATACTACTTATACTCTAAAGCTATTCGTCTATTCTTTCTTACAAAGTGCGCTAAGACATTATCATAAAAGCCGGGAAGAATCTAAAGCTATTAATGCCGACATCTTACAATTCCACCGATTACTTTGCAAATCTACTTACTCTAAATACGTAATTGCAACTTATTACAATATCTACTTACCGCCAATACCTAATTACAACGTACGTCTTCGTAACTACTTTCTACACACAACACAAATAAACAAAGTCCAACTACAATACTAATCATTCTAATAGGTGAAACTAACTAATAAATTCAAATACTAATAAAACACAGTCATGCATTCAATGATGAATTGCAATTACGTCAAATTATCTGTCAACAGAACACAAACCGAAAACGATATTCCTCCATCCCGCTCACGCGTACGCAAATTGTATAACTGTCTCTATCAAGTAACTCGGATAAAGACGGCTTACCGGCTGCTAATACGCGGGTGGGTTTATTGACCTTTATGTGACGTCATGACGTTTATTTTGTACAGAAGTTTAACTGCCTAAAAGTCGATCGCGCCTGCGGCTTATTTTAAAGCAATATGTTGTTAAAAAGCAAATTTTGTTGATTTAATGTCCATAGTGTAGGCGTTTTGTAATGTTTCTTTTATATATTTACTTTTTTAATTACTGATTGTGCCATTTCTCAATTCAAGTAGAGAGTGGTTGTGTTCTAAACTTCTGAAGGGAAGCCGGTGGGAATCGAGTTGTATGGAACCTTCGTCACTGTTAGCTACATGTTTCGCCAGTTCATAAGTAGGGGAGTCTATTTGACTAACGATCGGTCTCAAAGGGACGTTTTCTTTATGAACTTTCGGCAAACCATATAGCTTAGGAGGCTGTACGTTACGTGGACGCAATAAATATTTCGCCGTTTCTTCATCAAGGGCCTGCCAGCATTCTTTTATGAGTTGTTGAGTACTCCGATTCGTTCTCGCCGTGGGATTATAGGTCACTTTTTTATATGTACTCACATCACTAAGTAGACCTGACATTCTATTGTCATACTCAGTGGTGTCCATGATGATAGTCGCATTCCCTTTATCAGCCTTCAGCACTATTACATTTTCGTTTTCACGAAGGTCGGGGACTCAAAACAAACAACTCAGACATGGTAAAAATCCCGTTTTTTCATAAAAATAATTGTAGTGACCATGAAAGTTTAAAATGTTATCTAACCAACAAGTTTGAGGAAGGTTCTATGTTGTTTAAATACGCATAGGTCCACTTTACCTGTCATCTAAGGGAAGTAATTTACTTTACATAAATGACTGTGTTTAACACAGTTTTGTTAAGTGTACACTAACTAAGATTTATTGCTCCAAATCAAAAATACAATTCAACATGGGACACAAATGTCATGTTAATTAAATCATATTTTCAGGACTATCCTTAGAATCAGATCATAATCATTGATTTGTCACTTATGATTCTTACACTATATTTTCTATTGTTTCTACTCAAAAAACGCAAAATTATGTGATTGTGATTGAAATTACCGACTTCATTTAGACTTCAGGACCCGCGTTTGGCAACCGCTATCAGATAGTCCAATATTTGTAAGAATCCCAGTTATTTGTTGCTGGTTGTGGCAACCTCATAAAAAGGCGGTCAAAAACATTTGATTTGATTTGATTTTGACACAAAAAAAAAAGGATTCCAGGACAGTGGACGACATGCCGATACCGATATTTGTCTGTCTATTTGGAGCTCACAGTCACAATACTCGCTCGGCATTTACTGCTCACACTGCTCACAGATCTAGTATGGAGGTGTTTCGCAGAGTTGTTGTGGGCTAAGTCACTTAAATGTATTTGTTAATACTGTTGGAGACATGTTTAGGTACAAATCAGAATGAATTTGTCAATGCAGTATTTACACAACAAAATAATAATACTAAATCAAATAAATAAATGAAATTGTTAAAGTCATTGTTTAGAAAACGACTAATTCATCGATAGCCATTAAATGCATCTTTTAAGGTTTAAAGGAGGCTTAAGCACTTATAAAAAACTACCTACCTATATATTGTAAAGTTTAAATTGACATAATTTTTTATTTTTATTGTGTTAACATTACAATGCTCTGAACATCTGCATGTAATAAATAATCGTCTTCGGTTGAGACCCGAAGTATAATTAAGAATCAAACGAACTTACCTTGTGAAGTTTGATTCCAATTATGCGAGGGTCTCAACCGAAGACGATTACGTCAACCCATCCCTCCCAACCCAAAAAATAAAATAAAAAATTGTGGAGGATAACACAAAATTCTCTGAAATAATGATGTCTCGTGACGCGGGGTTGCCAGTGCAGGGAACGGAAATAAGATATTTCTTTTTAGGATATATCTAAAAGTGTGAAGAAGATAGCACCATCTCATGTACTGCTGCATGTAATAAGTAATCGTCTTCGGTTGAGACCCTCGCATAATTGGAATCAAACTTCACAAGGTAAGTTCGTTTGATTCTTAATTTTACTCAATGACATTGAATGTCATTGATTTTACTCCATACAAGCCGTAGCGAGGTTACTTACTTCACTGAAACAGTGAGGAGACTTTATTTTACTGAACGCTTACTTACTCCACTTTAAAGGTGTTGAGTATATATTATAATTCACGTAACCCGTATCGAGATACTTGCTCCAATTAGACAGTGTTGACGCCATATTTTACTCCATGCAAGCCGTGTCGAGGTTATTTACTCCACTTTAACAGTGTTAGGCTATATTTTACTACACGCAAGCCGTGACGAGAATACTTACTCCACTTTTACAGTGTTGAGACAATATTTTACTCCACGCAAGCCGTGACAAGGTTACATAATCCACTTTAATAGTGTTGAGGCTATATTTCACTCCACGCGAGCCGTGTGGCGGATACTTATTCCATTTTTACAATGTTGAGGCTATATTACACTCCACGCAAGCCGTGTCGAGGATACTTACTTCACTTTAACAGTGTTGAGCCTATATCTTACTCCACGCAAGCCCTGTCGAAGATACTCACTCCATTATAACGGTATTAAGGCTTCATTTTACTCCACGCTAGCCGTTTTGTGGTCACTAACTCCACTTGAACTGTGTTAAAGTTTTAGTACTCCACATAAATCGTGAGACGTCATACCTATTTCACTGTATCAATGTGACTTTGTTTTGTTCGTAGTAAGATTGCGGAGTTCCACCCACGTCGGGTTCGATTCCCACCTGAGGTACCTAGAGATTTTTTCAACGTTTTGTTAACTTCAAGTTTATTAACAATAATTAGGTGAAAACATCTTAAACTATGTAATTTATGTTTACAATGACTCAACCCGTAGCGGCAGAACCGAAGCGTGGCCATTCGCGCTGCTTGCAGCCCCAGCGCCCGTGTCAGTGCCAGCTGCGCCACTAGTATCTTCAATCTGTCACCATTCTGTCTGTAATATTTGACGGTCAGTCCAACAATAGCCTGCTTTCATTGGACACCCATAGATTCTACAATTGCTCAGAGAAGAACCTACGAATAAAAAAATAATTATAAAAATTAAAAATAATAATAAATAAGTACCTAAATGAATAAATAAAAAAAGAATAATAATAAAATAAAAATGGTAATAATGTACATAAGCCTCTAAGCTATAAAAGCTCTAAATTGGATATTAAAAAAGCTCTGTTGGAGATAAATATGAAGGAAAGTTTTAAACAGACATTTTCTAAGCATAATAATACTCAAAAGACATATCCAAGATTGATTCGGAAAGAAAACAAAAATCCAACGCCCTATACAGGGACCCGGGCATTACAACTTCGAGGTTCTATAAAATCTAGGGGGGCGCCGCTGCTCGCAGTAGTAAGTATCATCAGTTGTTAAGCTGCAATCAACCCCACCAGCACTATTTACACCGCCGAGGGACCGCCGAGGCTCCGTTGAGTATCCGACAAGGAGACGTTGGAATCAGAGCTTCTGCAGTCGCTTAAGCTATTTTTATGACAGAATGACAGAAAGTGTGAGCTCACTAAGGATCATAATATTTTACATTGGGTTCGTGAATGTAATATTCATTTTCCCGACGAACCTATTACAAAAACAACTATACCCCAAAACAATGTCTGTTACTTACATGTACATGATGATTGCTGTGTAAATAAAAATTAATCGCCAATCTTTTGCTCAAAAAAGATCTCAGTTAGTGGTACTGTAACTTTTAATGAATGGGCTACAATTGGTATTCACAAAAGTAGGAAACGCCTTTATGAACTTTGTGATGAAAGCAACTATAACACCAGTGAAGATTTCCAGTTATATGTTAAAAATTATTCAAAGTTATTCAAAAGAGTATGTCGATTAGCTAAGGCTAACTATCTAAGTTCTAAGATTAAGAATAGTGATAACAAAATAAAAAAAACATGGAATAATATAAATAGTGAAACAGGAGAAGTCGTAATAATGAGTACAATTTAAACTACGTTATACGTTATACAATTACGGTACATTTGAGAAATTTAGAGGGCTAAACCTCCTACAATTAGTATGTAGCGGTTTAGTCCCTGCTTCAGAATAGGAATGAAACAGCGAATAGGTAACAAAGTTTATTCCTATTCTTGTAAAAAGAATTTACAAACTCTCAGGGAGGGTAGACGGATCGCTCACTCTGGCCGCTTGAGTAGGACTTAAATAAAAGACTTAGCTTCGGCTAGTCTTCCTGACGGACGGTGTGCAGAGGCGAAAACTAGGCCGCGTACACGGAGACCGCGCCGAAACCGAACCCCGCAGAGGTAGTCACCTGCAGGAACCCGGTGGGTAGACAGACTGCAGTAGGGCTGCAATAGTTTGACTGCGGTAGGGCAGCGGTAGTTTGGCTGCGGTAGAGCAGCAGTGGTGGCAGCAGACCAGGGGGTGGCAGGAACCCGGTGGAAGAACCCTGGAACCCACAATAAAAAGAAATGAACTTATGTTTGCTAAGTGTGGTCCGGTGTTGTAGTACAGCTACAATTGAACCAGGCTCACTTTACTGAGTAAAATTGTAATTGCAAAACCGTTGGACAATTTCAACAAGAAAATTTACAACAATCGGGTAGATACCAACATTGTAATTGAATGTTGTACTGAAAAGGTAAAAATGAATAATTATTCAATTAACTGGGAATCAATTTCGTCCACGGGATCATAGGGAACCTCGCGTCACTTCCAATACCATTACACTTTATAACAAGGAAGAAATAGCAATTATTCAACTTGAAGGTAACATGACTTTAAACGAATTATATTAATTTAGGCTTTACGTTAAACACTATCAATCTATGCAATTACCAAACACTTTAAAACACTAGTAATATCTGTAAAATCAAAACACAGCAATATAACAAAATAATTCAAGTTGAAGGATTTTAGACAGACAGCTTACCCAAAGATTTCGGGGTTAAATTTCGAGTAGAATTTTAGCAGGACGACGTGGTAGGTAGCGTTGGGAGTAGGTATACTCAGAGCAGCAAATTCTCAGCATGAGTCGGCCTTTGGTGAAAAAATACTCCGACTGTTATTTCAAATCCTCCATTGCTACAATGCCCAATGATCACTCAAGCAGAGACAAGAAATGAGCGACCAGACTATAGAGAAACACAGAGCAATATGCCCGGCTTTACGCATTCGATGAATGTAGCAAAATTATAAATGGTATACTATAGTGCAAGACACACAGAAAAATCCATTATATTTCTTCAATATGTCTCACCCCAAAACATAACTTAATTAAATTAATTCACCTAGCACCACCCAAAAATTAATCATTGAAAACCACTTCAACCCGGCTGGAACACGCTTTCACCGTCCTAACATAAACTGGCTAAACGACAGGATACTGAGAGTAAGGGAACAAGCTCTGTTATTTGCGTATTTGGCAGCTGTCAAAAATCAATGCTTATTGCGGGTAAATTAGATGTGTATAATTAGCTAAATTAATTATATTTGCCCAGCAGCAGGACGTTTATAGTAAGATCATTTGATTTGATATGATATTATTGAATGAAACTAAAACTGAATTGAACTGAAAATGAAATACACAACTTACGTTGTGTAAGTACTCCAACAGCTAGAATTCATTGTTGACCAATATTTGTATGTTTTAAGTTTGTCTTTTACTTGCACAGCAGCCCCATTTAGGATTTGTGGTTAGACAGAAGTGTTACACATTGATATGTTACACTTCTGATGCTGATGTTGCTGCAGCATTTGAGAAGTTTTTTACTGACATTCCAGTTTCAACCACAAACGCCTTGATTTCCTCCCCCCCTGTAGCTGATTCTGTTTTTAAGGGGAATGTTAAAGATTGTGAAAGTAATTTCAGTTTTCAGAAAATTTGTGTACGAGATATAATAAAAATATTTAACACTCTCAATAAAAAGAAAACTGCTTATGGTAATTCCGTGGACGTCGCTAAAGCAGTAATTATGACAATAGCTTCACTTTTAGCTTGCATATTTAACGAATGCATCGACTGTGGTGTTTTTCCTGACCTAATGAAACATAGTAAAATAATTCCATTATTTAAATCAGGTAGCACTTCTGACCCCTTTAATTTTAGACCTATTTCTGTGCTACCTACATTTAGTAAAAATTTTGAAAAGTTGATGCTGGACCAACACCAAATTTATTTTCTTAGAAATAAACATTGACATTGTAAACAGTATGGTTTTACTAGGGGTCACTCAACAACTGACGCCGGTGTTGGGCTTTTAATCCAAATATTTGATACCTGGGAGGAATCACAAGATGCCCTAGGGGTATTTTATGATTTATCCAAGGCTTTCAATTGTGTTTTACTTGAAACTTTGGTCAGGAAGCTTCACCACTATGGGATTAGGGATGCTTCTTTGAGCCTTCTAATCTCATACTTGAGTAGTAGTACATTCAGAAGGTCGACATTAACGGTAAAAGATCTCCGAGATCAGTGGTTACAATGGGAGTTCCGCAGGGTTCAATACTTGGTCCATTCTTGTTTTTGGTTTATATTAATGATTTATCTTACTTTGTAAAAGACAGTCATGAGATAGTATTGTTTGCTGATGATACTTCACTTTTATTCAAAGTGAAACGACGACACCCAAATTATGACGATGTGAATAATGCGATCTCAAAGATTGTTCACTGGTTTAGTGTAAATAATTTGCTATTAAACGAGGGAAAACCAAATGTGTAAGATTTGTATTGCCTAATGTTAAGCAAGTAACAACTAGTGTACAAATTAAAGATAATAATGTGAATCCTGTGGACACCACTGTGTTTCTAGGCGTCACGTTGGATGCCAAGCTTCAGTGGGGCCCACATATAGCTAAATTGTCGAATAGACTTAGCTCTACGGCTTATGGAGTAATGAAGATCCAGTTAACTGACGTTGATACATTCAGATTAGTTTATTTCAGTTACTTTCATAGTGTACTGTCGTACGGCATTTTACTGTGGGGAAATGCTGTCGACACTCAAACTATCTTTGTGCTGCGGAAGAGGGTTATTCGAGCAATCTATAACCTAAAGGCTCGTGACTCTTTCAGTGAGAGATTTAAGGATATAAATATAATGACAGATGCATCACAATACATTTATGAAAATTTGATTTATGTTCATAAAAATATTGAAATGTTTTTAAAAAACAGTGATATTCACAATGTAAACACTAGAAGTAAGAACAAATTAGCAGTACCTTATACTAGGCTCCATAAAATAAATAATTCTTTTAAGGGTTTGTGTGTTAGATTTTACAACAAAGTACCAAATGACATTCAGAAATTATATCTTAATAAATATAAAATCACAATTAAAGTAAAGCTTTATAAAAAAGCTTATTATAAAGTGTCAGATTACACAGAATACAAAACAGCTTGTTGAATCTGAAATGCTCCAAGTACTTCAACAACTATTTCTAATTGTCTATAATTAATTGATACTTACATTGTATTTTAGTTTTGTATTGCATCATTTACTACTTTTTAAATTCATATTTTGTATTTTATGACCTGTTAACGACATATTCTTTTTTTTTGTAAATGTCTTGTCGTTCTTTGCCACAGTAAAAATGACGTCCTGAATGGGTGGTAGGTTAAAAAAGATTTGGACGATTCAAAGTACTTATTAATTGAGTTTATTGAATAAATATATTTTGACTTCGACTTTGACTTAACAATTGATATTCAAGATGCTTATTTTTTAATTATCTACTGCAAATAAAGCTGATCCGTAAAAGTTAAGGTTTAGTTGGAGGTCTCAGTTGAATTTAATGTTCTTCTGTTCAGCCTTTGTTTAGCACCATTTGTGTTTGCGAAATTAATTTTCTACAAATAATTATTTAGTTTATGTTTTGAACCTACGCACGAAAAATAAGCTCAATATATGACGAGTGTCTATTAAATATTAAAACTACGAGTACAAACACCTTTTTGGAGCCATTAAGGATTGTCAAACACTAACAAAAGCATTAATAAAAACCGAGTAATAGAACTTGTTTTTAAACATTACGGTTTTAGTTGAATTCAGGATTTTGACTACAGCATGCACAACTGTCAGTTGCGGTTTAAGAAGAGAAGGTCTTAGCATTAACATATTCAGAAATATTTTTGTATTCGCATCCTACATCCAGTCATGTGATAACATTATACGGATATAGATACGAAGTAGGTTCTCTCAAACCATGCATTTTTACAAATTATTAATTCATTGGCAAAGCCATAATATGACCTTTTTGACACGGCTTGCGTGGAGCCTTGCACTGTTAAAGTGGAGTAAGTATCCTTGACACGGCTTGCGTGGAGCCTCAACACTGTTACAGTGGAGTAAGTATCCTCGACACAGCTTGCGTGGAGCCTCAACAATGTTACAGTGGAGTAAGTATCCTCGACACGGCTTGCGTGGAGCCTTAACTCTGTTAAAATGGAGTAAGTATCCACGACACGGCTTATGTGGAGCCTCAACATTGTGAAATTGAGTAAGTAATCTCGACACGGCTTGCATGGAATAAAATAGTGTTTCAACACTGTCTAATTGGAGTAAGTATTCTTGATACGGCTTACATTGATTGATAGCCTCAACACCGTTCAAGTGAAGTAAGTAACCGTAACACGGCTTGCGTTCAGTAAAATAAAGCCTCCTCACTGTTACAGTGTAGTAAGTAACCTGGATACGGCTTGTATGGAGTAAAATCAATGACATTCAATGTCATTGAGTAAAATAAACCATCAACCCAGTTGAGCAGTATATCCTCGATACATCATACGTTGACTAAGTTAAACACTGTTACAGTGGTGTCTAAGTAAGTAGTCTAGTATTTAAAGATTTTTTTGTTGTAAAATGGCTTTTAATTTTGTTACTATCAATATTATAGATCTCAAGAAAAACCAATAAAAATGAGGATAGATAATTTTAATAATAAATGATCTTATTTCCTTACAACTATGATATCTTCCAATTGTTAATTGTCCTGGTAAATTAGTGTCATGTTCCTATACCTGCGTATCGTAATAAGTTGGAACGACTTATCACTATTCGCCGACACCGATATAATAAACGCTTACGTTTTTTAAATTAAAAATGATTATTTCATCATGATCACTGTCTCTCAACTTCGAACGTTAACAACTTAACATTTTCCCATCTTATTAAATACAAATTCAATTTCGTAACGAAAAGTAAGTGTGATTCCGATAGCACAAAAACACGTAATAACGTCACGTGACGCGGGGTTGCCAGTGCAAATAACGGAAATAAAAACTTTATTTTTAGGATATCTAAAAGTGTGAAGAAGATAGCACCATCTCATGTACTTGCTGCATGTAATAAGTAATCGTCTTCGGTTGAGACCCGAAGTATAATTTAGGAGTAAGTCTGACATACAACACATAAAAAACAAATGAGTAAAACAGTTGATTTCTTTCAATCTGTATAATTGGATGGCGGCAGTAGCCAGCGCCGAGTCGTCGTTCCTCGCTCCACATACGCGCATGCGCAGTATCATCGCTTCATTCGTATTATTTCAACCACACTTTCTTACGGTGGTAATTACACAGAGCACTTGGCGCTGGATACGATACACATTAGATGTTCAATTACGATAGGGTTGTAATGGCGATCGGTGAAAGTTGCGATGCTATCTACTGTCCGATGCAATATGACCTGTCGATAGCTCCAATGATCAGTTCTTATTTGGCCATCATTTGAAAATACAAAAATACAAATAGTGGGCATGGTACGATCACAATCGCCGCGTCAATCTCAATGAAGAGTCACGTCTCTAGTACCTTGCAAACGAGTTTAAAGATACTAGTTATTAAATTCATTGCATCAGGTTTATTTACATAACATTCCAAATTACATTTCTTTTTGTTACGTGAATGCGCTCAATTATATATTTCATTAAATGAAAGTGTTGCATGTTTTTTTTACGTCTTTTAACATTTTGGTACCGGTAGAACGGGGCTATTTGGTAACCGTGGGGCTTTTTGGAAAAAAATAATATTTTTGAATGAACGCAAACATATTAACGTGAACGCAACCTTTTTATTCTCTAACATTTGGCAACTACGTTATCTGTCAATCTCGACCAATCAGAGAAAAGAACACCGCGCGTGTGATGAACTACATTTAGCGAGAGTCTGTCAGTTTTGTTTCAAATAAGTTTTTAAGTAAAAATGTTAAATTATTTAGTGTTAACTTTTGCATTATTTGTAAATTTTTAAATGTATGTTACCAAATATCGCCGTCCGTGTTTATATTGAAATAAAAACAGTTTATAAAGATATTTTGTATGAATTTGCCAAATAACCCCACCCTGGGGGCTATTTGGAAAGGCACCTTCTTTTTTAAAATAAACCTTACTGTTTGTTCATGCTATGTTTTTATTTTTGTATTTTTATTGAGTTATATCTGTATTAAGCAACACATACTTCTTTAACTGGTAAAAATTAATGGAAAAATAAATATTAAAATTTTATCATGTGTCTACACCCAGCGGGATCACCTATCTGGAAGATTTATGAGTGATGCAGGGAATTAGATCTATATTTGTTCTATTGAATTAGGCTAAAGACAGAATTTGTTCCGTAAAAACAACGGAAATATAGGCTTTTCTAACCGACCTCCAGCCAGCGAGATATTTACCAAAGTTACGTCTGATGAAGTATAAATTTGTACTAACATTTAGATCTATCATTGTTCTGTTCACCAAAACAAGGAACATTCTTCTACCGTCCTTACTTCAGCCACAATAAATCTGCAAAGAAACCTCCAGTCAGCGGACTTTTTCTCTTAAGGCATTATTTTGTAACTTTTACACTAAATTAACCATTCAATTCTATATTCTTATTAATATCAGAAATGCAAATATTCTTTACGCAAATGTGAGTAACACAATATCACTAACCGAGTTTTGTATTGCCTATAAACTATAAACAGCTTGAATTTGCATGTAACTTTTTTGCATTCTACCCACATAATAGCTTTCAAATTCCATACTTTTTATTTTAACACAAGGTGTGCGAATAGGTAATTTAAGTTGTGTTTTTACGGAACAAATTCTGTCTTTAGCATAATTCAATAGAACAAATATAGATCTAATTCCCTGCATCACTCATAGGTCTCCCAGATAGGTGATCCCGCTGGGTGTAGACACATAATTTTATCCCTACTTTTTCACCAAATTGCCCCGTTCTACGGTACTTGAGTTAGTTGGTACAAAACAGAATGAGATAAATCGTTTCAAAAGGCAGTAATTAGAACGATTTTAATACAAAGATTTAACGAAACGTTGGAAAAAAATCTACCTCAGGCGGGAATAGAACCCGCGTCCTCCGCAATCCGGGCGGCTGCGTTGCCCACTCAAGATTTTAATTGTTATTATAACAAACCCATATAATATGTATTGTGTCTGTCTTCTAAAGTCTATAAAGGAGTTGTGACACTGATGAAGTTTATTTCCCGGCAGCAGCAGCCCCCTGCTGACGGCGTTCCTGGCGCTGTCGCTGCTGTGCCTGGCATGTGGCAACGGTGCAGCCGTGCTGGCGGCCACTGGCCTGCAGCGCGACCTCGCGCGCGCGCCCACAGCACCGCAGTCCTTTGAGGTACACACACACACTCGGCGACAGTACTCACACGGCTTTGGCGCCGGCGCTTCTGTACTGGCTAGCGGCAACAGCGCGGCCATGCTGGCTTGCGGCAACAGCGCGACCTTGCTGACGGCTCCTAGCTCCCTAGCTCTAGCGCTGCGAGCATGGTGGTCAAGTACTCTTTCATAATTAAACATTCCTGCAATCACACCAATTATCTAGCCCAAGAGAAGCTTCGAAGAAACTCGTTAAATGGTTACTAGACAACGGATAAACATACTTAAAATACTCAAATACTTACTTATTATACATAGAAAAGACCCAGACCCGGGACAATTTAGAAAAACAATAATTTCTAAATTGACCCGACCGGGGATCGAACCCGGGACCTCAGAGATGGCGACACCATGAAAACCACTCGACCAAAGTGGTCGTCAATATCCTAATAACAATCCTAAGATAAACTAGACAAAACGACAACGACTGGTTTGTTATGTTTTTATGTATGAGATCCATCGTGCGTATGCAATGTAGGTACACCTTACACCCTAAACTACGTTGCACCAATTGGTAATGCTACGCTTGTTTACTTATCAAGTTAGCAGGCATAAGTTTTAAACATTTGCTCAATGAGAAGAACATCTGTATAACAGTTGTGCAGAGCTCACTGTTCGCCTTCATCGTTAAGCTCCTGCCGCGCGCGTCGTTAGCCGGCTTACTCAAGCGCCGATTGTTTTTATTAAGCGCTAAATAGAGCGCGTAATTATGCAGGCGCAGGTCTTCGAACCTGCAACCTTTAGTTGCAGCAAATATTTCATTTGCGAGATCTGATCGCTGATGGTTGAACGATAAGTGCTTTACCTCTCGCCTGGCCGCCTCGGTTGTTGGTTTATCTGCTTACAATATCGACGTAGGACGCTTTGAATGAGGAATGTAGATCTATTTATATAGTGTTACGTTACGAAGTTGCCAACCGTTGTTCAGTATCTTAATAACTTAATTAAGTTACAATTAGCTCGTTGGCTCAACGGCCATTGCGTTTACGATCGTGATATCTAATCCTATTGCAATATAAATCTTTTGTGCTTTTGGAGGCATGTTAAGCTGTTGGTTCTACCCAACTGTTGTCATAAAAGGGCAATCGGTCAGCGATGATAAATCAATCGGCTCAAATGTTTTACAACCGCGATCAGACAATTAAACTAAATATTGTCCGTAATTGTTCGTGCACGAATGTATTATTCTGGACTTGGATACTACATCCATGGTCGCTAGTGATACCGTTAGTCAGTCAGATTCTATTGTACAGTTGGAGATAAATGTGTTTAGTTAGATGTTTAAAACGCGTGATTTGCACGTTGTATTTAAGTAACGAGACGCGCCGGGAACCGGTCGGCACGGCGCCCGCCGGCGGCCGCGGCGCGCACCGCTCGCGATGTCTCTATCTTACGGCCAGGCCAAGCTGGCATTGATATTACAACCGAATAAAAAGAAGATAATATGAAATAGTCTATAACATAATGATAGCATGTAAATATGATAGGAGGGAGGGGCTTGTTGTAACGGGGGTAAGTAGTAACAGCTTCATAACTCAGTCGGTTTCTAATATTTTGTTTCAATTTTGAACTCAATATGCTCTGTAAGTTAGGGCCTACGACGTAAGCGCAGCCAATACAGCGCGGGAGGGCGGCACGACCGGTTGTCAGCAGTAGTACTGTTATTTGTCACGTAACCTAAAAAATATTAGTTAGTAAAATTTGATTTCAAGATTAAACAGTGTCTAATTGCAAAATGTTTATATTCATTGTTGGTATGCATTTATTAAACAATCGTATGATATTACTTTCACATAACCCAAGCCAATAAATATTTTTTTATAAACAAAAATGTTAGTAATTTGGGTTTGAGGCTAGTTGTAACTAAATTTTGGGGCAAGTTGTAACCTGTTAACAATTGCCCTAAGCTTGCAATCAATGTTTTTTAAATTCTCTATTACTTTAATGGTTATACTTAACATGTTATTTGTCACGTTCATTGTTGTATTTCGGGATGCGGAATTACAAAAGGAAGTCAGAAGAAGCTAAATCAAAAAACAAAGGACAGGAAAGGGCAAAGGTAAAGCAGTTGAATAGAGCGGAAAAAACCAAGATTGATAAAGTGAGAAAAAAATTTTTAATGAAGACTCAAACTCAGAAGAAGAGTGGTCATGTTTGATTTGCGGAGAAGAATATAGTAAATCAGGCAAAGAAGATTGGGTCGAAAATATGATCTGTAAATTATAGTCACACGTTAAACGTGTATGAGGTGGGTAATCCTGTTTCGTACATTTATATTAACTGTGACTCTGATGACGACTGATTTATTATTATATTTGTTATACTTTTATAAGAAGTTAGTCAATCTTGCCATGTTTATTGTGATATAGTTATATGTTTAGTTAAGTTTAGTTAAGCAGCCAAGGCTAAGGAAATTAGTTGATTGAGATCATTTCGTTAAACTTTTGACCAAATATAATGTTCGATTAGTTTCTTTTCATTTTTCGAAGCTCATGTAGCTTGCCACACTGATCGTGATAGTTAAGTTAAATACAAAAATATTAAGAATTGTTATAAACAAAAATATTTTGTCGATTATTGGTGCATATTATTTTCACTGATGATTGAGTTTATTATTAACCTAAAAATATGCTATGTAAGTCAAAATAGACTATTGTTGTTAGAGAAAACGATAAGTATTCACCTCATTAGTGCGTAAGAAATATAATTTTGTATTTTTTTGTTTGTTTATTTTATAAATATAAGCCTTAAATAATGAAACCTGTTGTTTTAATATGACGTTACTACTTGCCCCACCCTAGTTACAACTTGCCCCAGGAACGGGGTAAGTTGTAACAAGCGACTTTTTCCACAAAAAGTGCTATAAATAAAAAAATGTAATTGATTTAGGAAAAAATATTGTGGAAATATGTTTTCAAATATATGATTACTCATTTAAAAGCCTTTATTAATAAAAATACTCAATAGATTAGTCACTTCATCGAAAGAAGGAAAAAATGTTACAACTAGCCCCTCTCTCCCCTAAATAAAAGAAGGTACAAAGGAACGATACTCACTACATTAGGTAATTTCATGTCTCTATAACAAACAATCCAACAGGACGCAACAGCCTTATCCATTTCATTACGTGTGTTTGTAAATAAATGAAAGCGCGTGACTATGGTCATCTTATGATAACACCGGCGGCTTAACGTGTCTTTCTAAGCTTAAAAGAAGTTGAGGTTTCTTAAAGACACCCATCCAAAAACATTATGAACATGCGAGATTCCTAATTGTGTGGACACATTCGAACGTCAAAGGAAAAATTACTGTTGAGGCACCAACAGCACCTACGTAATTAACTTATTAACTTATTAAGAAATAATGATATGTTAATAATAATAATAATAATAAAAAAAATAAAAAAAATAAAAGCTAAGCTCTTGTCAACACCACACGTCATTTTTTCCTTTATTTGTATATTATTTTATTTTCTACCAAATTTTTAGACAATTAACTACAATTTAACCTAGTCCTCAATAAATCGGCTGCAAATTATTCAAAAACGTAATAGTTTAATGTCTTTGGAACGAAAAATATACTTATTCAAAATTATTTTACAACGAGTACAAAAATGAAGTTGACCCATGGTGACGTGAAATGTCAATACAATATCACATTACATTACTTACAAAAATTAACATGAAGATCAGAAGATACAATAAAATGAAAAAATAATGGAAAATAATGATAACAAGAAGAGCAAGACGAAGCGCACGCCCTCCATCATCGCCCGCTCTGCCGACCGTAAGCTCCTCGTCTGATGACTTCACCAGAGACGAGTCGAGTAGCGCGAGCGGGCGATCGCCGTCCCCGCCGCCGCCACAACGACCAGCGCGACGTGGACGACCACCGCTGCCGGCACGCTTGGGATCAGTGGGGCAATCTGCTCCGCGTACGACCCCCGCTACCGGTGGTGTAGTGCGCCGCATGCGATGGACTCAACAAATAAATGAGAACCGCATGCGCGCCTACTACAGGGCAACAGAGGGAGGAACTAACCTCACTGCGTATCGTGTTCGACTGCTGTCTTTGTTTCAGGCCCTTGAACCGACCATCGACGTGTCTGCCCAACGATTGTCGGATCAAGTGCGGGTGATCCAGCGTAACAACTTGCTGGATCAGTCAGCACTTGATCGGCTACGCCTGGAGTCACTACGTATTTGTGCGGCTTCTTCTTCGGTGCAGGATCGCCCTACCCCACAATTACCGGCCGTGACGCCGGTTTTGGTGGCACGAGTAGATCCGGTACCCGACGATGAAGATTTCATAAATACGAATGTAAGTACACAGACGAATGAGCAAATGAGGAGCGCTTTGAAAGATGCTATTCTACAGTATCGTGACACGCGTAACTCTAGGCCGCGTATACCTTGTTTGCCCACGAATAGACATAATTTAGCGTTAATGAGTGCCTTGAACGATTTACTGGTTCCTTATCTTGGAACCAGTGAAAGTTTAATTGATACCCACTCGATCCTTTATTGTGGGGCCATCGCGGTGTGTCGCGTTGCTCGTGTCAAATTCCTGGATTCTGACCGAGTACCGCGGCGAACCGGGACTGCCCCTGCTTGGCAATTGAGGATCGAGGGGCGTATTAATAAGTTCAGGACACTCATTGCAAAGCTAATTTGCTTCAGAAATGGCAATAATCGGCCTCGCGTCATGCGATTCGTCACACAAGCCTTTGTTGGGACTGATGTTCGTCCGGAAAACTATATGGCTTGTGTGACGGAACGTATTGACTTTCTGAAGCAAAAAGTCTATGCGTGGGCAAACCGTATACGTCGCTACAGAGTGCGTGTGGACCGATACCAACAAAATCGCCTCTTTCAAAGTGACCAAAGAAAAGTATACAGACGTTGGGAAGGAGCTGATCAACGTGTGAGCGACGGGCGGCTACCAGATGTTGATGCCATGACTAATTTCTGGCGCAGCATTTGGTCGGTGCCCGTCGAGCACACGGAAGGTGAATGGATGAGTGTTGTCAGTGACGCGTGTGAACCTATCGAGACCATGAAGCCTATAAATATTAGTACAGCTGACGTAAGTTGTGCAATCCGTACGGCCCAAAATTGGAAATGCCCAGGACCGGACGGATTGCACAACTTCTGGATTAAATGGTTTCGATGTTCATACGAGTTACTGGTAACACAATTCCAAGAAGCCATAGAGCTCGGCTCACTCCCAAGTTTGTTGACTACTGGTGTCACTTTTCTGCTCCATAAATCAGGTAGTACCACGGAACCGAAAAATTATAGACCCATCACGTGCTTACCGACTTTATACAAGCTCCTTACATCCATTCTGAGAACAAAAATTAACACGCACATTGTTGCAAACAATATTTTGGACATGACTCAGAATGGATGTAGGGTTGGGTCCCGTGGTACTAAGGAGCTTCTCCTCATTGACATGACCATATGCCAGAAGGTCCGGCGTGGCAGAGGGACTCTCTCTACAGCCTGGATTGACTATAAGATGAGGAGATGAGATGAGAAGTGAGGATTTTAGAGTTATATAAAATTGATATAACTTTAAAATCCTTTTTGATGTCATGCATGCGGCAGTGGACCACGGTCTTGTGTCAACCAGGATGTCGAGATAGTGTTTCTGCCACGCAGGATCTTATAAGGATAAGCGTGGCATATTCCAGGGCGACAGTCTGAGTCCTTTATGGTTTTGCCTAGCTTTGAATTCTCTCAGTACTTTGTTGAGAAATTCAAAGTTAGGCTGTCACTGCGGAGAGGGGGTGAAGTTATGTCGCATTTGTTGTACATGGATGACCTCAAATTGTTCGCACCAAACCGCTAAGACTTTGTGAAACTGCTGAAAATTACTGAGACTTTCAGCAGTGCCATCAAGATGGAATTTGGTGTGGATAAATGTGCGGTTATGCATGTACAGCATGGGAGAGTAGTAAATTCAACCAATTTACAACTCTCCGAAACGATAAACCTCAGATCTCTCTCCGAAGTTGAAACATATAAATATCTTGGTATGTCACAGGCTTTGGGTGTTGAGGACAGGGACATAAAACAGTCATTACGGGAGCGATTCTTTTGTCGCCTGAGAAAAGTACTTAACAGTCTTTTATCGGGTGGCAATAGGACGCGTGCTTTTAATGGCTGGGTTATGCCTCTCCTCACATACTCCTTTGGCATACTAAGATGGACTCAGACCGAATTGGACGCCTTGGATAGAAGAGTCCGTCAAATGCTCACGACTTCCAGAATGTTACACCCGCGCTCATCTGTTATGAGGCTGTACATCCCGCGGAGATGTGGTGGTCGCGGCTTTTTAAATGCCAAGGACCTACATAACCGTGAGGTGTGCAGTCTCAGGGATTATTTCCTTAACAGTGAGTGCGGGATGCATTTGGATGTCGTGGCAGTTGATAGACACTTTACGCCGCTCTCCTTGGCAACAGAAAACTGGCGCAAACCAGTGGTGCTAAGCACTCTCGATCGCAAGGACATATGGAAGAGCAAGGTGCTACACGGGCGCTACTATCGGGCTCTAACTGGGCCAGATGTAGATTTGCCTGCCTCGGTAAACTGGCTACGTTTCGGTGACCTCTTTGGGGAAACCGAAGGTTTTGTCTGTGCTATTGAAGATGAAGTTATCAAGACGAATAACTACCGGAAATATATTATGAAGGACGGTACGGTCGACATCTGTCGGGCATGCCGCCGTCCTGGAGAATCACTCCGACATATTATTTCCGGTTGTTCTCATCTTGCTAACGGAGAGTATTTGCACAGACACAACCAAGTAGCCAGAATAATTTACCAGCAACTTGCTCTTCAATATGGCCTTGTTGAATCAGAGGTGCCGTACTATAAGTACGCACCTGCGCCAGTTCTCGAAAATGGTCCTGCAACGCTCTACTGGGATCGCTCTATCATCACGGACAGGACTATTGTCGCCAATAAGCCTGATATCGTGGTGGTCGACCGATCTCAGCGCCGGGCAATATTGGTTGATATCACCGTACCTCATGATGAGAACCTCGTGAAAGCCGAGAAGGACAAGCTCAGTAAGTACCTTGACTTGGCTTACGAGGTTACAGCCATGAGGGATGTGTATTCAACCATTATTGTACCCATAGTCGTTTCGGCAAACGGTCTTTTAGCTAAGAGCCTCGATCAACACCTAGAGAGGCTCTCGCTAAAAGGTTGGGTCAAGGGTCAGATACAGAAGGCAGTACTTCTTGACACGGCACGTATTGTCAGGAGGTTCCTCACTCTGCAGCCCTAACCACCGGTAACTTGGGTCTATCCCCGCTGCCGGTGGCAACCTAGGTTAAGTTTTTTATAATATTTTATATTGTAAATATATTTTTTTATATAGAATATTGTAAAAAAAATTACTTAAGATTATATTTAAATAAAGAGCATAATAATAATAATAAAATATACTTTTATTGCACACAAGAACATATAACAGAAAACATTTATACAGTGACAAAGTACAAAACAGGCGGCCTTATTGCTTACAAGCAATCTCTTCCAGGCAACCTTGGGTGATAGAAATATAATAAAAAGAATATTGAAATGGGTGCAAGAATAAGGGAAATAAGAAATAGAAATATAAAATAGATTGGATAATAATATAAATAATAATAATGAAATATAATTATAATTTAAATAAATGAATGAGATAAAAAGAGATAACGCAATATTATGGTACATTATGGAAATAAATAAACTAAGATGTTAAACGTAAAAAATGACTCCGGACCTGACCCTTGAACGAATCCAACGTACGAGCACTCCTGATGCTCTCTGGTAGAGCATTCCATTATTTAAGTTTATTGAAGAAAATAAGTACCTACTTGATCAAGGTGTTCAAGCAAAAACTGTAAGCCAGGCCAGCTCATCTTGCGCGCCGCCGCGGCCTTCGACACTCTGCAATCCTCATCAAGACGCTTATTATTTTAAGTCACGTTTTAACTGTTGTGGGTTAATGTTGGGCGCAGGCTAATTACATACATGAGCTCACGATTGCATGTCTGAAAGGGTTAGACAGAGACACGACGAGAGATATCCTTCCTCTCAGTCGTTCCTATTTTTTCCCTGGCTGTCCTCCCACGAACTCCCGTACATTTATATCATGCTTGTTACAAATAATGAATGGGTTGCATATCTAATATTTGACCCGGAATGGGATAAATGAACTGTTTTCCACGCTGCGGTGTGCTTCGCTGTACACTTTATAATGATAATACATAACCCCTCACCTGATGATCTCCTCGACGTGCCTACCAACTGTCATCCAGACTTTGATGTTAGGCACGCAAAGCCTATACCTCTCACCTGATGACGTTGCCGCGCGCGCAAGTCCGAATTTGATAGGGGTATGACGCGCGTTTATGCGGGTGCGGCTGCAGGTCAAGTACGAATCTCGACTCATGCTATAATTGACGTCATCTTGTAACACATGCGCCTGATAGGACGCGCCTCCTTCCGTAATCACACAATGATGGGAAAGGTGTTGCCTGCAGACAATGGACTAAATGGGCAATGGCTAATGGCTCCATGCGCGGCATGTAACCGTGCTAAACAAATAAATAAAGCACCGGTTTGTTTGCTCGTTGCTGTTTACTTCAACACCTACTAACCAAATCGTTACTATCGTAGATTTGAGCTGCGGTTTGTTAATGGAATAAAGATTAGAAAAGTTTATAGTTTGTTACTTGGAAATTTGTAATTTTGTGGCATTATTTTACAGTGACAGGGTATGATGACCATCCTCAGGGGAATCAGGATTGTTTATGTTTCTCTGTTCAGTGGCTTTTGATTTCACTCAGGATTTCTCCTTTTTTATTAAGACCAATTATGTACTTTGTCCTTTTCTCTATATTACGAAATCAGATCTTGATTATCAAGGAGCAGAAAAGCTGATGAAAAAGAAATGATAGCTAATTATATACAGTTACTTGTTTTGAATTTGTATCTGCCACGTAACTGTGTAGCCCAAGATGCCGCTAAGGCAACAAAACAAATGGGCACTAATTCGCCTGCGGTCATCGACCCCAGCGGCGGCGGCACCTAACGAGCTTGCCGCAAGTGCCGCAACAGCAGCCGCGCCAATCACTATCACACATGGAAAAGGGCAGGAGTGTCCATATTCATAGGCACGTGTCCTCCCGGACGTATTGTAAGAATTTCGAGCTTTGGAAATCTTGGAATAGGCTTGATCGAGGAAAATCGATTCGAGCACTTTAAAAAATAGTTATTTGTTATGCAAGGCTGCAAAGTTGGTTTGTGGTGCGAGTACTTATATTAAAACTTGAGCAAGCGACGGATTCTAGGGAACCGAGCGAAGCGAGTGATGGTTCAAATATAGAATCCTGAGCGTAGCGAGGGTTTCAACGGTATGAGATGCAAAATAACTTTGCTGCCGAGTGAAACACACAATTTTTCACCTCACTACAGCGAGGAAAACGCTAGGTGCAAAAAAACAGTTTAATGTTTATTTATTTTACAAATTACATTTTTTTTCATTCAGTCCAGTGCTGACTCATGTGGCTGGCCAGTGCGATAATTCAAAGAAATGAGGTTAGCGCACTGACATGAATAAGTATTTAATGCATTTTTAGTGGACTTGCGGTATAGAAAAGTATGGAATAGAAAAAACTCCTTCTACGCTAGCCTCAGATATTGTTCTGAGACGCTAGCCTTTGATCAATTGTTGATCGAAGACGCTAGCGGTTAAAATGCACTTTTGCACTCATGACAAACAGAATCTTTCCGAGGTTGTGAGGTGAAAAGGTTATTTGTATAAATGATTTTAGTGTTTGAGTTAGTAGTGTAACGGTCACGCATTCCCAGGATGAGATGTCGGCGTGGCGGCCGGTGCTGGCCAACATCGCGGTGTTGGCGGTGGCGGGCGCGCACTGCGCCGTGGCCGCGGCCAGCGTGTGGCGGCTGGCGCGCCGCGTGTGCCGCTGCCTGCGCGCGCGCCGCCCGTACGACCACAATCAGTTCGACGCCGCCGCCCAGGGCAAGCCCGCGCAGCCGTACGCCCAGCCGTACACTGCCCAGCCGTACGCCACGCAACCGTACGCCGTGCACGTCGAGGACAACAAAAAGCTGGCCATCAAAGGCCAGGAGCTCTGTCGGGACCTGGAGGGCAAGCTGCACGAGACGCTGAACAAGAAGGGAAAGGTACATTATTTTTTGTTTTATTTGTTTCCGCTTCTGTGGTATCGTTATTTTATTATAGTATATGCTAGGCTATGAGGATTACTTAAAAATATAGGAATTATAAAGGAAACACTTGCCCACTTTCAAAACCTGAAATAGCTTTATTTAGCCCATATTATCCTGACGCCCCAATTAAGGTGCGCTTATTTTTACCGCAATAAAGTCCTATTTAACAGCATTATAAATTATTAAAATTTTGCTAAAATCGCCATGTGTCACCGGAATCCGTAAACAATAACTTTTATTTTGTTAATTTATAATTTATGTAATGTCTTGTTTTTAAAGAGTTATGTAGTTTATTACTTCAAATTATCAATTACGTGATAATTGGTGTATTTTATAGATTTTTCAAAGTTTTTCGCAGCGCCCCATTTGAGATCACAAGAATACAAAATTCAAGTACAATAAATTGTAGTGTTGGTTTGCAACAACACTGCCACAGCCTTTTTAAAAAATGATCTTAGTTTTTTTATATACATATTCTCAAGTATAGTATTTTATTTTATTACTTTTTGCTATGTTTTTGTTCATATTTTGTATTTTTGTTTATTTGGTGCAACTATAAAAGGATTCATACAACGACAGTGTTTATAATGTTCCCATACAAAACCCGTCGGCATATTCTCCCTACAATAGTGATAATTGTCGTAGCATGTCTTCGTCTTCTTTATTTCCTGATCCGATGTGACTAATAGTGTGATGTTACTTAGTAGAGTCTGGTCGGCACAATACCTACGTTTTTTCTTCTCTTCTTGTAGCTTACATATTTGGACGTCCCGCAGGATCAGCCTCCCGAGTACGGGAGCGCTAACAGTAAGGAGAAGCTAGTGTCTCACTGGCTGGGCCGGCACGGCGCCGCGCCGCCGCCGGGCGCCGCCGCCGCCGCCGCCGCCACCATGGCCGCCGGGGGCAGGCCGCGGCGCGCCGGCGCCGGCGTGCGCCCGCCGCCCGTCATGCTGCTGCCGGCGCCGCCGCACGCCGCTAGCACGGTAAGTCCTTTATAAAAAATATGTTATATAGCTCTAAGTATGTTAAAATGCTATGGAATAACAAAAAATATCATTCATTTTAATCTGCCATAGATAACTTTGTTAAACAACTATTACGTCCACAACGTCTCTTACACTAAAAACTCGCAATATTACGACAAAATGAATCGTTATGCCAAATATAAATATTAAGTTTAAAGAATTTACAGGACAGAACAGAACAGAAAAACACACAAAATGAAACTTTCCGTTTCGATCATGCTCGCTTCGGCTATTAATTCTCCTGTGGTACTCCAAACATTTGAATAACAGCGTTTCGTAGCGTCGCGTCATTCCCGCCGAAACTTCTGCTTGACATTTAATAAACAGGGAGAGGATTTATCCTGAAACTGAAGGAGGATTACAGGAGTTTCACGCATAGGTTAAACCCGCTCTTTGCGGGAATAGTTGCTATTATATTATTACTATTATTAACTTAGTAGAAGCAGAAGCGTTAAGATAAAAAGTAATACAACATGGCGCCGCGTAACCGATAAGTGTAACTTATAATGGTATTGCGACGTAACAATAAAACACTCAAGGCAAAGCTCCTCGTGTCATACAAAGTACGTGACTCGCAGCTATCATTCTGAGCAGGGAATTGCAGAAAGATGTTTGCGCAAACTTAATTGTTGGAACTTGAAGGAATGAGCGTTGAGCGCGCGCGACGGCGCAGACTGCGGCGCCTATGGGACCAGACGGTATTTTCCATCTCAAAAATGGTTTCGACAAAAGTTGTGATTCTATAAAGTTCTTTATGGTTTTATACTTTCAAAGAATGGAGTAAATTACTAAATAATTAACGTAATATTTAGTTTTTCGTTTATAAAATGAACTTCAAACATTGGACATCAATATTTTCATGCCAATTAAATTACCGTTATGGAACTTCAACACAAAATTATTCGGAAGTTTTCTAAGGAAGCATGTTAGTGTTATACATCATTAGATAGCTCAGAATGTACACTTTGCAACCACGTTCGGTTTTTCTGAAAAATATATTTTAATTTTATTTTTTAATATTTTTTAGTCATGTAAAGAAATTTTCAGTATTTTTTATTTCAATAGGAGTTTTCCTTGTTGCCAAAAGCTGCTAGTGTCAAGTTAATCACTTTATTAGAGACCTTATTACCTATTCAGTAATTTGAGGATGAAAAAAACTTGCGCCTTTTTTGCGCCAAAGTGATTTAGAAGCAACAATGGCAATCGAGGGTAAAATAATAAAAAATCGGTTCTTCTTTTTTCTCTCAAATTATTGTTACTTATTAATTACTAAAAAATATAGAAATAACATTTTAAACTTTCATGATCACTACAATTACCATGTCTGAGTTGTCTGTTTTGAGTCCCCGATATTTCGGCGCAGTTGCATGCACCATGATCACGAGTAACCCCGTTTTTTCATAAAAATAAAAATATAGAAATCAAAAGATTTCTATATTTTTTTTATCATTTCAATGATAGAAGCAGTACCTACTACAAATTAATAAACCACTATTAAATGCGTGAAAAATCTTCCCATCGGACTTTTGTTTGCGGTGATCACATTAACCACAAGTATGATAAACTTTATTGCTGCGGAAGTACTATTAATCTTTTGTGGTAGTTAATTACAATACTGAATACACTATTTCGGTGAGAACTTTACTGTCATAATCAATTGTCCCACGGTTTTTGCACAAGGCACTAAAATATGGGATCTTTATATACCCATGTTTTCAGCATTCTATTCATCTGTGTGCTATACTAGATACTTCTTCTTTTCAATAACATTTAACTGACAAAAACATATAGGTATTATCCAACAATGAGTGAATTTGTTTGTGTTCGACGAGATCTATGTGATCAAATAATAAGCGGGAAAAGTACGTCAGATCTCAAAAAATATTTGTTGGACAACTTTAAATTTTCGGAAACAGAAATTAATACTGTAATACAGAGTATTCAAAAAAATCTAACATCAAGTTGCAACCAGAAATGGACCAAAGCTCAAAGAAAGCCAGACCATTTTGCGAGTCTATAATCAGATTGGTTAAACGGTGGGTTTAAAGTATCATTGAACTCTTGCAGTACCTACCTCAACATCTGAAAATTCTGGTTTGAATACTTCTGGTGATCGAGGTACACCAACAAAACCATATGACGAGTGTTCGGAAAATACAAAGAAACGCAAAAATATGGAAATGGTCCAGGAGTATGGAATGGGACATGTGCGTAACGCTTGTGTGCAAGGTTTACGATCCATGGGTGAAAATGACGAAGCTTTGATCGTGAGCATTATTAGAAATACGGAAAAAGAAGAGAAAAAGTAATTCTACAAAACTTACTCAATCCAGATAATGCACTTTTCTTTACAAAAGAGGAGGCATTGAGTATGTACATTGAAACAGATCTCACTAAAGTCCAATATGCTTACCAAAAAAAAGCACGCTGATAAGAATTTAAGTTTTGTATTGCATTCGTATCAAACATTAAGTAAAGCAAAAAGGGCTTGCTATCCGCCTCCATCCAGCATAATAACGGTGACAAATATAAGCGCAAAAATCAATCTACAAGATCTCTTAGATCATACCGTTTGCCGTATTATGAAGATAAATTCAGGATCGACAAATTACAATCGTGTCAAGCTGTTTACTAAATGGGGATGCGATGGATGCTCCGGGCAGAGTGAGTATAAACAAACTCTACCGGAAGAAAACGAACCAATATCGGATGCTAACTTGTTTATAGTGTCGCTTGTACCACTGCGACTAGTAGACGAGGAAACTAATGCAGTTTTATGGCAAAACTATACTTGCTCAGCTGTTAGATATTGCAGACCAATTTTATTAGAATTTGCTAAAGAAACACCCGAAAAAACTACAGCGGTTGTCAGTGAAATTGAAGCCAAAATTAATCAATTTAATCCAACTCTTATGTCAATAGACGATAAAGTCATCGAAGTTAAACATGAACTGTTTATGACAATGATTGATGGGGAAATTGCTCAAGTGTTAACGAACACACCATCCCGTGCTACGCGCACTGTTTGTGGAGCAACTCCCGGACAAATAAATAATCTTTCAACAGTTTCAACGAGAGTAGAAAATGAAAATGCGTTTAATGACGGGTTGCCAACATTACACGCATCCTCCATATTTCTTACAATTTAGGTTTTAAAAAGTGGTTTGCAACAAGAACGATAACAAGAAACTTAAAGAAGACAAGAAAAACCATGTCCGAAAAGGTTTCCGAGAAGTGCTTGGTTTTCACATTGATAAACCACGTCAAGTTGCCGGTAATAGTAATGACGGAAATACGGTAAGAAGATTTTTCCAAAATTACCAATGCTCTGCAGAGATAACCGGAATTGATGAAGAATTAATCAAGAGATTATATGTAATTCTTCAAACTATGTCATCGGGGATCTCTATAAACGCAGAAAGATTCGGCCAGTATACATTGACAACCGCGCAGTTATATGTAAGCAAATATAATTGATATTACATGCCATCTTCAGTCCATAAAATACTTACACATGGTGCTAAAATAATAGAGCATTATGCAGTTTTGCCAATAGGACAATTTATCCGAAGATGCCGAAGCCCGAAATAAAGATTGCAAGAAATATAGGTTACATCACGCTAGGAAGTGTTCCAGATCAGCAACAAACGAAGATGTTATGCATATTTTGTTATATACATCTGATCCTTATATATCTAGCTTAAATAGACCAAGTTTTCTAATATCCAAGAATTGTCTGACGAATCTAAAGAATTGTTAGAAATAACGAATGATGAGTAGGACAAGCGGTGCTTTTTTTAAATTATTATCATGTAACGGTTTATAATACTAATAGTAAGCAAAAATTTAACTTTTTTTGCTATTTTAATATAAATGTATGCTTTTTTTATGTAATTTTGTATAACTTTATTTAAACACAAGCGGCCGCTCTCGGGGTTCACCCGCGTGGTTCCAGTTCCCGTGAGAATATCGAGATAAAAAGTATCCTATGTGTAAATCCAGGTTATAAACTATCTGTATGCCAAATATCATCCAAATCCATTCAGTAGTTTTTACGTGAAAGAGTAACAAACATCTATCCATACGTTCCCGTGGGAATATCGGGATAAAAAGTATCCTATGTGTTATTCCAGGTTATAAACTATCTGTATGCCGAATTTCATCCGAATCCATTTAGTAGTTTTTACGTGAAAGAGTAACAAATATCCAAACATACAAACTTTCGCGTTTATAATATTAGTAGGATTGTTTAATGAAATAATTATAATTCTTAAAATGATGATGTTTGATTTTTTTTATAGCCTAGGTATTCACAAATACGTGAAAAAAAAATCGAGAAGGAAAATCAAAAAACAAAAGAGTTATCTATTTTTGAGTGGCCGCCGCCGCCCCCCAAGCCGGATAGCGGTTGTACGGCGACGGTTGCACAATTCAAAATTACCTTACTTTATTACCGTGCGTAAAATACTTGGAAGTACTTATTTGAATATCACTTGTTAAGTAGTTATTGTAGCAGTTGTGGTTGAACTCACAGCTATTGTTATATAGAGCACTAGTAAAAAATGTTTAGCACCTAATTAAAGGCAAATATTTTTCTTAACAAGATGAGTGACAAAAAATAATTCATTAAAATAGTTAAAGTGGTGTCCGACGCATTGAGGCGTTTCGTACATTACATCGCATTCAGCGGAGCGTTTTTATGTTTGCTTTAATCCTATTAATTTTTATTACTTCGCCTTATTCCAGTTTGTGTAGATAGCACACATTATTTATTTATTTATTTAAACTTTTGCAACTAACATTACATGGCGGACTTAATGCCTGAGGCATTCTCTACCAGTCAACCATAGGGTGGTGCAGAGATGACATGCGTTATGCGTTCATTTATTGAGAAAACCTCGTAAATTCAAAGAGTTTTCGGAAAACATGTGAAGGACACCTAGCAAGGCACATAATTTCTTGTCTACACGTACTTATAGGTGTCATATGGCTACTACGAAAAAGACAGAGGTTTTAAACAATGAACAAAGACCGAAGAACAAAGACTTTATTTAGATATAAAATTAATTGAACCAGTATGAAAATGGGAACATAAAATAACACTACACTCCATTAGGAACACGTCATCTTTACGTCTTCATCTTCATTCAATCATAACATTTCCTATGGCGCGACGGACGCGAAAGTCGTTGCGAGTCGCGATGCAATCAGCCATCACCATCAACGCGATGCGCTCGAAACCATCGCGCGGAGACGGCGCGATGCGATAGACAAAGAAATCATTTCACATCGCCTAGCGCCGCAGATAAGAATAAGTTTACCTAACGGCCCCTCATACATTTCAATGCTGAGAGATGCGACCAACCAATGCACCCAACATGCACCAAACAATAATTTTAACTTACATAAATTGAATGGACTGAACGAGTTTTAATAACCGTGTCCAGACCGCCCGAGCACCATTAAAAACTGGTTACCATGGAGCTGGTTACTAATGGTAAAAACAAACTACTTATCAAGACGATTCAAACAAACCCAAACTCGATGAGATTGTGATGTTTCATTGCGAAGTTCCTATGGCCACCTTCCAGCTCCATCATCAGATCAGCACCATGTCATCATAATATTGCATTGTCACGCGATTTACACATGTATGCAAAATTTCAGCACAATCGGTAACTGGGAAGTGGATCAAAATTGAGTTGCAAAATTCCACCCAAACTAAAGACTTAGGTACTCGTATACAGCGTGTTAGTTAACACGAGGGACATATATAATCCTATGGTAGTTTATGCCCGGGTAAACGTAAACAAATAAAAAAATACTACTCGAAGCATATAAAATAAATCAGAAAATCTATGTTAAAATTTCATAAAATTTTCCGTAATGTTTGGGCACCCTAGTGCTTTCGACTTTTTGTACTGTCGTGGTTGGTGTGACCCGTTTTCCTTCATACTTGGTCATACTTAATCTTTTCCCGCGTTTAGTTTATACGCTAACATTATTTTATTAGAAAATATATGCAAAAATATATTTTTTTTTATGAATGGAATAAAGGAATCGAGTACCTAATGTCCTCCGTTAATATGTCCCTCGGTTTAACTAACGCGCTGTATACCTGCATAATATACATTGCAAGTTAAATAAAAGCTTGTAAAAAAATTAAGTTAAACGGTTTTATTGAAAAGAAAGATAATATTGCTGTAGATAATGTCCTAAAAAACTCCAAAATAATTAAAAATGTCCTAGGCACCAGTCATCACACCACTCTCCTCATCGCTCTAGTCTAGGGCATTGATCAGACGAAAAATAAAAACGTGGGGCGTGCGTGAATCATTATATGATATGAACGGTTGACTGTTGACAGAAATTTCACGCGCCGCCAATGATGCACGATTTTATTTTTACGTCTGATCAATATATTCTATAGGCACTAAACAGCCTTAGCAGTGACGAGTACCGCAAACTCGGCTTTCGAAAAAGTTTTTTTAGATATAGTGGGACCGCTTTCCAGGGATAACCGTTTCATTTTTAAACTAAAAAAGGAAATCAAATTTCCTTTTTTAGTTTAAGTCGTGCAAAGGATGCCCCTTTAGTGATGAGGAGAGTGGTGTGATGACTGGTGCCTAGGACATTTTTAATTATTTTGTAGTTTTTAGTACATTATCTACATCGTCATTCTTTCTTTTCAATAAAACCGTTTATCTTAATTATTTTCAAGTTTTTATTTTGTTACCTACTTAATATTTCTTATTCTATAAATAGAATCAATTTAGTTCAGTGAGTGCCTCATTATTACAAGGTTTCTTTCCTGTTTATTAGTTGCAGTCTAACTCCTCAATACATAATCAGAAAATTCAGAAATATAAAATCCACCATTTTGTGATGGTGGTCATCTCAAATTTGTTTTTTTTTATAATTCACTGTATACTACTAGTCAAGCCCTTTCATTTTATACCCATATGGTGGTGGTTGAACAAAAAAATGTAATCCACCATTTTGTGGAGGCGGTCATTTTAGATTTACAATGATAGGTACTGAATATACATAATTGTATTGTCATAGAACTAAAGGTGGGTACCAAATTTCAGATGAATCGGCCAACAGGAAGGGGGCAACATTTTAAGTACTAAAGACCCAACAACAACAAACAGGACAAGCTAAATAAAATCGTTTATTAAACTTACTTACTTCAAAGTTGTTACTTCCCAATTACTTTACCATCTAGCTACGTTAACCGTTTTTAACAAATGCATAAGATACTTCATTAGCTTAATTGGTTTTTGTTAACATATTAGCACAAAAAGAACTGAACAGAGCAATGCGGAACAAATAGATCGATAGAGCAAGTTTTTGTGTCTCGGCTCGGCACATGCAGGCAGGCGCGTGTGTTGTATGGCGGCGTGCAGCTTATTGCGATGCGGGAATTCCGGGCGCGGCATCACTGATAATGTGGTTATATCATACATTCATACTTTCCAAATCAAGTTACCTTGCCGGAATATATTATACTCTCGGGCTCGTAAAAAATTGTAATGTAATCGATTTTACAAATCTTTTATTCAAATCAAAAAATCAAATCAAATCATCATCAGCTTATAAACGTCCCATTTCTGGGCACAGGCCTTCCCACGTGAACAATATCACATGGGGAGCTTGGCCATAGCCCCCCACGCTGGCCCAATGCGGGTTAGTAGGTTGGATCTTTTATTGATATATATTTTTTTTAATTAAATTTAAAACTATTTTCATTCAACGCAAATAGGAATACGCCAGAGAAAGCATCATGTATAACGTTCCATCTATTGTCGTTCGTTTTCTTTACACCTTATTATCGACTGCACACTTGTGCAAGTTTGTACGATGGTTAGAACTTAAAACCATTCCATTTCCAACCCTGCGTTGAGCAGACAAGGTGGCAGAGCTAATTGATGGGTGCTAGAACCTGCGAGACAGTGACTTGTCCCGGGCGCTCATAAATCCGCGGCTTAATAGCTCATTCTCCTGGACCTGCCATTAGCAGCTAGCGGAAAGCGAACCGAGTTGCGTCCTGCGGCGAAAAAACAACGCAAGCCGGCGCTAAGCGCGACCGCTACTTAACACGAACGTGTGGGAAACTACACCAAATTATAAACAAGGTGGCGGTGGCGCGTTCGCGTTATGATCGTGAAAGCTAAGCGGCTCTTGTAATTCGGGTCTTCGAATAAGTGATGATGACGTTGAATTATCCGAACTATCTCGCGCTCAAGCGCGCTTTATACTCTAATGCTCTAAGGCTGCCATAAAAGCAGACACTATCGAAATTCAAATGTGACTTACCGATGTATGCTTTTCTCACCGACGAGAGGTCAACATTAATCTGCTTATAATAGATTTAAGCAAAAGAGGCTGCTTATATTGATTGTAGTGTTAAAGTTTTATTATTTCTCTTATCTCTTCGGTAAAATGAGATTGTTTGGGCCTACGTTGAATAGCCAGAATCATCAATAACGCTGTCCTGGATTAGAAGCAATTACTAAAAAAATGTCGACCGACTTAGAAGTAGTCTCAAAATCCGAATCGTAAGAGAAGCTATTTAGATGATCGCAGTGAGATGAGAGCTACAAAAAGCCGCAACAAAGTATCGTTTTTAAACTCAAATTACATTACAACTACTGTTGTAACCATGTCATGTAACACAAGTGTCTTGTAGTCGGTTTTAGTGCGGTGTCCACCTGCTTACTTAGCTACTTAGGGATTAAATATCCTCAATGAAGTGAAGGTACCAACTTAAATAATTCAAAAGTTTTTAATAACCTGCAAGTGACTTACCTACTACACGACAGTTTGTTCTCAACATATCAACTTTGAAACTTTGTGTGAATTTGTTTTGTTTTCCTTGTTGTACATACAACACAACACTGACGCGATGGTTTGCCGAAGTCCAGCGGCCGCCGGCGGCCGCAGCAGCGCTGGCGGGGACCGCGGGGGCGTGGGGGCGGGGCGGGGGCGTATGAGAGCGGAACCGGACAACAAGAGAGCCGCAAGCGGCGCGGCACCCGCAGCCACGGGATCATGGGTGGGCGAGCTCAATCGTATCAGAAAATAAATTTAAATGTTGATTAGGCGCTTCACAACGTGTTTAGGGGCTAATTAGGAACATCGAGCACAATATTTACTCTTGAGTTACTGAGGTATTCAATACCAGGCAATATTATGCAAGTAAAGGGGACCAAGTAGATAATCAATTAAAATGACCTCGACCGCTTGGTGAGTAATTCTAAATGCCAGTATCATCTAAAGAAGTCTTTAATTCAGATTCATATAGAGTGCTCGCATAGCATCGCCATGGTCCTGGTAGTTCCTTTCACATGCACATAGACAAAACACGTAAAGTGGTTAATTCTTGAGTTATTTTTTTCTCCATAAACCAATTAAGGTCACAGCCACCAATAAACCTCCACAACTGGTTTCTCCTTTTATTTGCCGACGCGAACACTCGCACGCGTGTAACGGCGCGCCCGAATAATGCTGACCTATCGAACTATTGGCATTATTCATACACTTTTTACCTGTCCAAAGCCGGACCTACAAGTGGGTATAGCGAGGTTCGTAATCCGCTTACTTATACATTTTTACAACTATATTTAAATTGTGTGGTAGTGTGGCATTATAATTTAATGGAATTTATATTTTCTCTTAAAATAAAATAAATCTGGAATCAATTTGCATCATCAAATCTTTAAAATATTTTGATCATTACAGTTAATATGTATCAATCATATTAGAGGCTATTAAATTAAATACTTTGTGATCAAACTGCTACTTTGTTCCAACTTACTCCGAGTTACCTAGTACCAATAATAATGCATAACGTATTTGATAGACTACTAAAAATCAAACTTAAATAAAAAAAAATAATTTCTTTGTAATCAAATATAAACTGATTGACTCCATCGACGTT
This sequence comes from Scoparia ambigualis, assembly GCA_963921215.1. Lineage (NCBI taxonomy): Eukaryota > Metazoa > Arthropoda > Insecta > Lepidoptera > Crambidae > Scoparia > Scoparia ambigualis. The sequence goes on along the minus strand of OY992509.1, from coordinate 37,655,279 downwards.
AATATTAAAAAGCTCAAATAGGATTAGAAGCATCACGAATGCGTTGGGGTCGGCGACCCATCCTTGGCCCGGATTCCGGCGGCCGCGCCCCGCAAATGCCCGCAATGCTCGTCGCGAAGCGAATGCCTGCCGCTGGCTGATTGGACGGTACCTGTACCTTGGCGGGCGAAGGTGCGCCGCGCCCCGAGCTGCCGAAATAACGTCACTAAACGGTAAATGAAGTGACTTTATAGGCAGGCAGGCCGGCAATGCACGTATTCTTTTATCTTTAATACTTTTTTACACTAGCTGTAATATATAATTCATACATTTTATTTCTTTTTACTTTGTTTAGTCTAGTTTTAAGATACTTAAAAAAATATATTTTATGATGTTTATGTATGCCGTGGCATCCTTTAATTGGAGCAACAGCAGTGTAACAGACATAAAGTTTGTAATGTAAGAACGTGTTGTTGTATGTTTTGTTGGATGTCCTTTTTTAAATAAATAAATAAATGAATGAGTGCTACGAACTCTGTCAAGCTGCCTCGTAGCTCGTAGCGTACTTCTTACTTGCCATGCGTTTGTATGAGAGGGATGAGCAGTCGTAGCAGTGAGTAGGGCACCGGGTTGGCGACTTCGCCCACCGTGTTAGATTCCTCGCGCGGCGCTGTTCGGAACTTATAAATATTTAGCAGTCACGCTTTTTAGGCGGTTTCACTGTCTTAGCTAGAGGAGAGCTTCGAATAGCGCAGTTAATATTCACGGCATAAAGTATCAGTTAAGTCGTTTCTTAATTTATGTTAATTGACATTGCTGTGGTCAAATTTAGGGAAAGTGATATATTCAAATTAAATGTAATAGTTAGAGAATAGAAAACTAATTCTGAATTCTATTGTGAGGATCACAGGTAGACTTTTATATTGTCGTATGAGAACTATTTAAACTGTACAATTTAAATTTAATTTGCAGGTTTCTTAATCCATTTTATTATTTATATTTCATCACCATCATCATAAATAAGTAGTAATTATTAATATTAACAGTTACTTAGTCAAAGGGTTTAAATGATAAATGCTATGCTCATTATGTCTGCCGCAATCCGAGCGCGGCCTGGTTAGTTTTCTCAGAGAGTGATCGTCATGGCAAACAGACACAACAATTAAATCAATTTTCCAATTATCGCATCCGCCAGCCGTCCGCCGCGCTACTGGAGCGATTCGTGGGCGCTCCGTCATGACGCCGCTATGGATAGTTATGATTCCAATTTGTTTGGACGGAGGTTTTTGCAGGCACATTCCAGGAAAAGATAATCCTACTTCTGCCTTACCGAGTCTGCCGCATCAAGCAGGTCAGGTTATCTTGGTATTGAGTAGTTTCTGGTCTGGAGGAATAAGAGACAAACATCAAATCACTTTTTAACATTGGAAATATTTTTTTCGATCGCTTCTGTAGGGGCCCCGTTTTCAGCAAAAGTGCGACATGCCGATTTTTCCGTTATTTCTAGGTCAATATAGTTAATTGAGGTGTCAAAATATTTGTATTGAGAAGATTAATAATTGACAAAAATATAAAACTTATATAGTCATATATTTCTTTCATAAATTAAAAAAAATGCTCTAAAATGGTAATTTTTTGGTGTACCTTGTGGGCCCAATATCTACTCTTTTTTATGATATTTTTTACATATTCTCAACATGTGCATGTTCAGAAAGGTTATATCTCGGGATGTTTTCGAAGTTTATGAAAATAATAATAAGTATGGGAGTTATTACGATTTAAAGATCTAGGTTTGTGAGTCTCGGGCGCGTGGGCTTTGAAGTAACATATTCGGGGTTTTGATATTATAATAATTATTGTATTCATTATATTTTTGTACTTTTATTAATACTATTTACAAATTTTATTTTATAAATAACGATAAAATATAATACTTACTTATAAATTGTGAAAATAGTCTATGTTTGAAAATAAAGAAAATAATTATAATCTCCGTAATATTTAAAAATTATTTAAGTATTACTGTTACGTGAAACCTGAAAATTAAGCTTTTTATTTAGACGAGTGGTTCCGGCAGTGCGTTGATAAGTATTATATTTTAACAAATTGATACCTGCATATGTTAAAAGCAACCGATTTCAAACGCAAAAACTACAATTTTAATATTTTTGTTAAACTGATTGTACACACTAAAGAATTATTATTTAAGACATGACTACCTGACTGACACAAGTTTCGGGTGCTTTGTTCCATCTCCACCAACACCCCGCACCGTATGCGTTTATACCTGTGCTGTGTACATTGTCTGAGCACAAAATAGTTTATTAAAGTAAATTAGTTTTTTAAAAAGTATAATAAAATTAAGTATACATATACAACAAAGCTATAGTAGATAGAATTGACGTAGTACTGAAATCTCTGTATTTTAAATAAATGTACAATATAATTATTTGTTATAATGTTTCATGATAACTTTTTTCTGTAGTGTGTAGTGAATGTATGGAGGTAGTATTAAAACCTCTATAATTTCTTAAAGTAAATTAGTTTTTTTAAAAGTACAATCAAAATGGTACCAACCTATACATACAACAAAGCATACAGTATATTAATAATAAATTGATGTAAGTAGTACTTTTCTTAAATTAAAATAATGTTTGCAAAAATAAATATTATATGTTCGTGCAACAAAGCTGTAGACTACGCCTATATAGTATGAGTAGAAACCTTTGTATTTTCCATTATGAATTAAAATAAAACATTTTGTAGAATAAAATAGATTTTCTGTTTATTTTTATTACCGAAGTACATTTGCAATGCTATTTGAAGGTCATGTGGTGCATGAGATCTATGAATTTTTTTAAGATAGTATTCTATCTTCAAATGTTTTTTACACCTTTTCATATGAAGCCAGGTTTTTATAAGTATATATAAGTAGGCACAAAAAAGGCGCCATAAAGTTATAATAATCCGGCAGCTAAATAACGGCGGTTGTTCGCGTGCTGCGCTGCGGTGTGCTGCCGGCACTCGCGCGCCGCAGTGCCGCAAAAAACACACCGCTAGCTGGAATCATAACGCCGCGGATAACAAAGAAATATTTTTTGGAATATTTCAACGTATCTGTGTCAGTCGGTTCGTGAGTTTTTGTACGTGGAGCCAATGCCAATTGCCAATGTTATTCTCTAATTTCGATTCAGTGTTCCCCGTCACTTACACACAAATAAAAACCAGTTTTACCTCCACCACGTCTAGAAAAAAACAGTCATGTGCGGAAATATTTGATCGGCCTCACTGCCGTTGAACGCCATTAATTTTCCATTAGGTCATGCGATGCCCGGCGCGCCCGACATAAGCGCCTCGCCATGCCACGCCACCGCCATCGCCAATATGCAGACTCGAGATGCACCTCCGAAACACAGAGGCGAGCCTCGCGAGGCAGGCCGAGCCATCAGAAGTCCCGAGAACCACCGTCCACACCGAACGCACAGCGCACCCTGAGGCACCTTTGAGCGCGTCCCGTTTACCGACAGCAGACGGCTCGACCCCGAGGCAAGCTCGGCCGAGGCAACGTGTGCCCGAGGCAGCCCGAGCCATGTCGCGGAACGGCATCTATTGCTTGCGCTGCACAAGTGCACACTTTACGTCTCGCCGATAAATTAGATTTTATACTGCATCCACTTAATGGCCCTTTATACATTTTGATTGGCATAGAAGCATTAGAGAGACAGCTGTCTTGTCTTTGGTTAGAGAGGCGAGCCTAGACCATAGATTAATGGGATAATGGCGCTGCTTCCGGCGGGAAAGTGCGCAATTAGAGTTGGATCAAAAGAGCCGCACGACGTGCGACAGGGATGCCTGTATGCGGAGAAAGGGGATAGCGAACCTCACTGATTGCTGCGCGGAATGGCAAACATGTTAACACACGCTCTAAGAAGATAGATCAAATATGCAGCTATTCCGTAATTATTCATATTTTAGTACTTGACAGGTACTTAAGAATTTACTATCGCATCATGGCTTTTGAAGTTTATTGATAATTTATAAATATTAAACTTTTTTATGAGCAATTAAAATTTTTTATTAGTATTTGCAAACAAGAAAAATAAAATAAGTGGCGAGCCCGACTTGAAGTTGTCTTTTTATAAGTAGTATTTTCTTTTCCTGTTTTACTTATTTCACTTCTACGAATTTTGACCTTAGCCCAAATACCACTTTATTTATTCTGACTTGGCAATTACCAAGTCAGAATGAAAGTCGGAATAACCTCACAATCGGACACTGTTTAAGGCGAGTCACCGGTAAGTGCGGGCGAAACTGTTTTGCTAGATCAAATGGTTTATGTATTTACTATTAAATTACGCTCTTATAAAAAATATATAATATACAAACGATATTGCCTAAAGAATGTTCTAATTTGTTACGCGATTAGATGTACTTTACTTGATTATAAAAAATCCCGAAAACAGGCCAAATAAATGTCTAAAACGGATGATTTCTTAGATTTTTTTAAATTTTCGACATATTTTTTACATGTAAACATTTATTTTGAAGTACTACAGAGAACGTGCTAATTCATTTAATCCTATAAAGTCTATATAGGCAAAAAACCTATAAAACGCGCCTATTTGCACCGCTTCGCTGTTATACCTGTCCTGTACCGTCGTCGTACCGTCGAGAGAGCGAGAGAGAAGCGATCGAAAGGACTCGCCTTAAATCATCCTACTAATATTATAAACGCGTAAGTTTGTATGTATGGATATTTATTACTCTTTCACGTAAAAGCCACTGAATGGATTTGAATGAAATTCGGCATACAGATGGTTTATAACCTGGATTAACACATAGGATACTTTTTATCCAGATATTCCCACGGGAACGTATGGATGGTTGTTTGTTACTCTTTCATGTAAAAACTACTGAAAGGATTTGGATGAAATTCGGCATACAGATAGTTTATAACCTAGATTAACACATAGGATACTTTTTATTTCGATATTCCCACGGGAACGGGAACCACGCGGGTGAAACCGCGAGCGGCCGCTTGTCTTTTATAGATGTAAGAGACCATGATAAAGATGAAGATTACCATGCACCGTATTCAGAGCAAGAGCTCTACTCCAAATGCCTTGCGTTTTGTAAGATAGCCAGCTCGGAGCTTCTCGTTAAATCTGGGGCCTCACACTGCACATAGCAAAAAAATATTTGTCCAAACAGTTAGATTGTTGTCGCCCGCAACGACCAGCAAGTGAGTTGCAGTGTTTCCTTAACCTTAAGGCTGAAGCCACAGTCCAGCAATTGTTGTTGTTCTCATTTGTTGGAGCCGCCCTTGAGCCCGTAGAGCCGCCATCGGTGATGGTCGGCTGCCTCAACCGCTACCAAATGTACCAATACGCACCGTGCACGCATCGGTCGCAGTTCCGGACTCCCGACGCGGGCGCCGGTGAAAGTGCGCATGCGCCGGTAATCGCCGCGTTTCTAGAGAGCCGCCGACTTTTACAAGCGATCGCCTGCGCCCGCGCCAGTGCCTGCGCCAGTGCCCGGCACATGATATAACTTTGTTATGTTGTGCGATAATCGAATAGTTGTCATTATTATCAATTTTATTATTTTGGATAAGTAATACTGTTTATCAATTAAAATAGCTTTGAATTACCTACATTGAAGATTTTAGGACTAAGTATTCCTTTTTAGGACATAATGTCGCTGTTTCTGAATTTTCTTATATCTGGGAAAAATACCTGAAAACCTTTTAGGAATATCAATTATCCTACATAGCTATCAAATGAAAAAGTTTCAAATTCTTCAAGAATACGCTTATTTTCTTGTTTCCGATGGAGTTTGATAACAGCATTAAACCGCTTATAATAGCCTATAGATTACATTATCTGACATTTCTTGACACGAAATTGCAATTCGATAAGTTCTCCGATACCGTGCCGATACTGTGTTACGCGACAACTGAAGCGATAACAAACGGCAACAACAAACAACAGAAAACAGCGGGCAACGACCGCCGCCGAGCGCGGGAAAGCGGCGCGCACGCGCAGGGCGGCCATGCTGCGCGGCGAAACAGCGCGGCTGAACCACACACGCATTACTTAGATAGAATGACTCGACACAAATAATATAGGTATCATACTGTGAACACCCGGTCGTTCGTTAAGATGTGAAAAACTCCTTTGGCGAACTGGCGAAGATAGCCACACCTTGCCAGTTCGCCACTTATCGACTTTGGTAGTCTGGATGGAATCATAATTAATTGCAGACACTTTAGTTCACCACAATATTAAAAAAATTCTATGAGCACTGAAATTAATGAATGTTTGCCAAAAAAATTAAATCCATTCTGTGTAGGTAGGCGCAATTATGGGGTTTTGAAAATTATCATTTATTATACTATATTAAGAGGACGCAATAGAGCGCATGCGCATAGGCGCATAATTACGCCTACCTACTCAGAATAGACTACAATTCATAAATTTGTGTAGAAAAATTTAAATATTGTAGTGAACTAATGTGTCTGCAAAAAAAAACTTTTTTGAAGTCATTGACGAGTGCGCAAAAAGGCGCGCACGCGGATTGTCTCCGATATAATTGGCCGATGAAGCGCGCGCAAAAACGCCTGCGCCCGCGCAGCGCCGCGACCCGTCGGTCGCGCCTATTCACTGACAAACAGAATTTAATTGCTGTTTTTTACTGTCATTGGGAAATGCTTGATTGTATTCCTTGTAAGACACATGTTTGTGAATCGGCTATTATTGCTAGCTGGGCTTTGTACTCAGTTGTGAATAGTCTTTGTTTATTCATTAGCAGCGACGACGAGCCACCTACCTACATAACAATCGTACATTAATATAAGTAAAAACATGTATTTTTAGATAAATAAGCACACTCTTAAAATTTTAAAATATCCTTCAACAGTTGTCTGTTGAATCCGACCTTGTGGTCAGATGCTACAAAATAACTGAAATCTTAATAATTATTTTTTGGAAGACGTCTGTTTATTACTGTAGTTTAATTTGAATACGCTTGTGGCTTTACCCTTGGACAAGCACAAGCCAGGCTGAAAAATACTAATAATTTAAATATTAATTTAGTCAAAAACAATTGTATCGGAGAGTATTGGACCACTTTTGACATCACAAAAACACACTAAAATAGTCCTAAACCTTGTAAGTTAGAGAAACCCAATATGACTTAGATACCTTGGTATTCCTGTTGCAACATATTACGCACATAAGATTCTTATTAAGTTAAAACTATTTAAATATATGAATCTACTGATAGTTGTCCTTTGGTCCAATTTACGGAACTAGTATCCTAAATTGTACCAAAGAAACCCCTTTGTATAAAATTTTGGTAACTAGCAATCTGAAATGAAACTAATTTATTAATCATAATTATTAATTTACGAATTATTAGAATCAATATTTTTGGTAATGGTAAGGATCAGTCTTCGCATAATAGGAACTAGACATCGTAAATCTTACCTCAGAAGAAGAAGAACCTCGAAGAGGTCCAATATAGGGTACACGAAAGTTCGATAGCAAACTTTAAAAAAACAACAACATAACCTTAACCAACTGACTTTTGTACTCGCGATGTTTAAAAACAGTAGGAATCGTGCTTTCGTCACAGACGTATAATAGAAGGCTTTCTTAAAGAATACAGTGTTAAATGATTACTAACCTTATTGTTGAGCTACCTTAGTAGACAATAAAGGAAGAAATTACATCAAATCCACAGACATATGTCTGTGATCAAATCACAAAAAAAATGTTTTCACCCCAGTGACAGTGGCGCTGTAGTCGCCTCGTTTTGTGTTGCCGGTGTAGAATAATGGCACCATTTAGTGGGAAATTTGAAGTGGTACAATTTAGGAGTCGGTACAATATAGGTTACTCTCCCCTAAGTCTTGTAGTAACAATATGACATAATTATATTGTAAGTTGATCATTTTTCTGAAATTGGTTTCCACAAGATATTTTTATGATTCGCCATCTATATTGACTGCAGTCAATAGTGATCGTGATCAAAAGTAATGGAAACATCACGCATCGTGCAGTCATTTGTAATGTGCGGCAAGTAAGTGCGCACCCGGGAAGCGATTCCGCTCCCACGCCTGCGATCCCGGCAACCTGCCGATAGCCAAATGACAGCCCGGATGATTCCAGTCAGCTCGCATTTAAAACATAATTAATCCCAATGGTGAGGGACGCCGGCTATTGTACTTACGTCTTACTTAAAACGAGAGGCAAAATTATGACAACTTAAGTAAAAATATAAAATATCTTTCTTAGTAAACAAAAATGGGAATTAATGTTTCGGTTGCACAGTTGGAAACGAATAGCTAGCTGTCTAGGAAAGTAGTCTCATTTTTAAAGCAAAGATGCAGAGATCGGTGCGAAGCTGCGTTGCGTGCTTCACTTATCTGTAGCTAGGCTAACTATGATAAGATGAAAACATCAGCTGTTCATAAGTTGCTTACCATTCAGTGACTTGCTTGTGAGTCATTTGAGTGCAGCCCGTCGCGTGCGCAGGTCACCGCCGCCGCGCCGGCATCCCGCCGCGCCGCTTTCAATTTCAACGAGCGAGAGTGGTCCCCCCGACCACTCACACCGACCAAAAACTCTAAACAGAACTGGTTCTCTAAGTTTTATGAAAACCAAATACTCAAGACAATATCAGCTTTAAAGCTTTCTGTTTGTCTTTATCAGATTCCTTTATCTACACCTGATACATAAAACAATACTGATTTTATGATACAAACGTGATTCTCCAAAATCTGTCATCATAGGCAACTTAAGGAGGTAACCTTACATTCACACTAATTTAAGTGTGTTTTACATAAGTAAGGTAAGTTTTGCATCCGTAGATTTATCTGCTCGTTAACTCCAGGGTAAGTAAAGAACGTTCAAACAATAAACATGTTTAACGAACAATTTCTAGGAAACTACAGAAACCTGTGTCCGTTTACAAGCTTAACGAAGTTGTTAACGAACGTCTTTAGCTAAGCCGTAACTCTACGACGCCGATAAATAAGAGTAGTTAGTTACTAACAATGGCGATATGTCGTCCGCGAAGCGTCTGAATTTGCAATGCGAATGGCGCGCTTAATGCCTGGAGATAGAATGCTCAATGCAGAGCGCTCTTGCAATGAGATTCACTGTGACTGATGGCTGTGCCACAGTATAAAGATTATACTGTACCTAACCTAAGTTCTCAAATGTGCGCCGCCGCCGGTAGGATCGGCACGGCATCGTTCCCACGCGCCCCGCCGCGCGCCTCATGACTTAATATTTCGGGTGATTGCTACAGTTTACTGATTGCTTTCTGCAGAATAATCAGACTTAAGTAGTTATGTTTACATAACATTAAACATTTAAAAACACAAGTTTTAGAAAATCAAAACAATTTTTATTGAGTCCCTTTTAATGGAATAGCAATAATCATTTAACTTTCATTATGACTATCTATCGCATCTCGCATCATAATCCGTATTCTATTCTAACCAGGTTAGTTCAATAATGTTCGTTACGTAAGTAATTTCGGTAGATTTCAACTCTACTGGGAAAAAAGAAAACTCTGGAGATTGCGGAAAAAGTGTTGTATTTTTCATTTATTTATTTAAAAGGTACATCTACAACATAAACACTTAACAATATAATGATCAAGTACGTATTTCAAAAAAGAGTAATGCTTATGTCTATTACAGACGTACACAACATTGCTAGTATACATGACCTTACAATTATAGAATAATTATATTTGACAGAATATTATTTTATTTGTAATTATAAAGAAAGTGTTATTAACAGCAAAAGTAACTGTCTGTAGCTGTGCTGCATAGACTGCAATATTTTGGTTTTATATATTGGCAAGATATCATGGAAAACATCTAAGTCATAAGATCCGTGCCAAGCATTGAAAGTGTCGTGAATTCTAGATATTGGAGAATGAAATTTACAGTCTCTAATATTCCATCACGCACAAAGAAATTTGGTGACTCGTTTCTTTGTCGCACTTCCAAAAGATGGAATAGTCTACCAACACAGGTATTCCCTTCTACCTATGACATAGGGTCCTTTAAACGAGGTGTGAAGAGGCACTTTGTGGGCCGGCAGAGTGAGGGTGACTGATGCTACGTCTCTTACGCTGCACCAGTTGTCTTCGCGCCTGGACTTCATTTCCACTTAACATCAGGTGCAGTGGGGTCATTGGCCGGGCATAGTATAAAAAAAAAAATTTTTACCAACATTGGTTCTGCTTAAAGGCACCGTAAAATATGATTTTGGAAAACGACGACGACAGTTCAAATTAGGTACATTAAGACATGATCTTTCAAGAACTTCCTGACACATAGATTTACCGTGTAGAATGTTGTGTAAAAATGTTAGATCAGGCATACGTCGGTCGGCGTTGCGATATAGTTAATAAGTTGAAATATCTGAGCCTATCCTCGTAGGCACTCCTATTGTTAAACCCAGGTGTCATATAAGCCAGATGTCTTGTAAAAGAGCGCTACCATACTCCAGAGTACTCCTGACCAAGGCGTTAAACAACAATATTTTGTTTTCGGCCCGCTTAAAGTCTAGTGTTACGCTTTAAGAAGCTCAACGTTCTAGCAGCCTTTGATACAATGGAGTCATAATGGGGAACGAAGGACAGCTTAGAATCCAGAGTTATGCCGAGGTCACGAACCTGAGACACCAGTTTAATCTCCACGTTGTTTATCCTATAAGATGTGGTGAATGGATTTTTTTCTTTGTAAAGCGCATGTGCTGACGTTTGGAGGCATTAAGGAAATTTCGTTTTTATTGTCCGAATTATTGTTTTTCATGTCATCAGCAAACAAAGAGCATTGACTGTGTGAAACACAGGAGACTATCTAATTTATTATGAACAAGACAAAAAGTATTGGTCCCAGGTGTGAACCCTGCGGTACTCCAGATAAAGCATTGTGACTCTTTGATTCATATCCATTGACTACCACGGTCTGCCTCCAATAACCAAGATATGACTGAAACCAATTGAGCAGGGCCCCACAAATTCCATATTGGCAATAAAATTTCTCAAGCAGGATACTGTGGTTGACCATATCGAAAGCACTAGCAAAATCGGTATATATTGCATCCACCTGATCACCCCTATCAACCGACTCCATAATTAAAAAAAAATAGTTATTATAGTTAATAAAAAGCGGACAAATGTTTGATTCAAATACCTTTGACATCGAAGAAAGAAGCAATATTGGTCTGTAATTTCGAACTTCAACCAAATTACCCTTCATAGAAACAGGTGTAACACTACCACGAGTTATCTTCTATACCGCTGGAAATACACCAGAAGCTGAGGATTTGTTAAAGATTTCATTTAAAAGAAAAGCCCAAAATGTTGCCCATCTTTTCAGAAAAATAGGTGGAATAGAATCCGGACCAACTGCTTTACGAGGATCAAGTTGTTTCAAATGTTTCACTGGTGGTGGTAGATAAACCCCACGAATTCCAATTTTTGCTGTACCTATATTGTTATGACACACTTCAATCATCCATCACCCACAAATCCTCGCAAATACTTTCCATGTTAGTCAGACGCAAGCTTTTCATCGTCTTCAAAACAGCGATTAAAACACCACAACTCAGAGATGCTTCTGACATGACGATAGACCTATGGTGCTGGTATTCAATCTAGATTGTAATAGACACAAAATACTTCTAATCATTTATTTAAATAAGAATTAACTCAGAAATACAATAGTTGCCTTTTAGCGCGCAACGACCCAATCTCTAAACTGACAGCTAGCGCTAGAGATGCGGTAAAACACAATTGAAAAGTAGTGTTGTCCGTAGCTGACGATTTATCTTCGCTAACAGTTCGGCCATCCTGCAGTCCTTCGGCCGCCGAAGGAGAGAATCTTCAGATTGGCACACCAGGGAATGCTTCGCTGCTGATGTTCTTCTTTTCTTCGCCAAACGCCGTCTTCTGTCCGGTACAGACAGATAAATTGAACGCTGTGTAGGCCCCGAAGGCAAGCGTGTTTGTGCTAAAGACTCGTGCTAATAGGGAACCTAAACAAGCACTTTCATGATTCATGAAATAAACGCTGTGTAGGCCCGGAGGCAAGCGTATTTGTGCAAATGACGTGTGCTGTAGGCTCCGTAAGCAAGCACTTTCATGAAGTGAACGCTACGTAGGCCCCGAAGGCAAGCGTGTTTGTGCAAACGACAATGACATGTGCGGTAGGCTCCGTACACAAGTACTTTTACGAATTTAACGCTGTGTAGGCCCCAGAGGCAAGCGTATTTATGCAGAAGACAATGGCATGTACTGTAGGCTCCGTAAGCAAGCACTTGTATGAATTTAACGCTGTGTAGGCCCCGGAGGCAAGCGTATGTATGCAGAAGACAATAAGATGTGCTGTAGGCTCCGTAAGCAAACACTTGTTTGAATTTAACGCTGTGTAGGCCCCGGAGGCAAGCGTATGTATGCAGAAGAAAATGAGATGTGCTGTAGGCTCCGTAAGCAAGCACTTGTTTGAATTTAACGCTGTGTAGGCCCCGGAGGCAAGCGTAGGTATGCAGAAGAAAATGAGATGTGCTGTAGGCTCCGTAAGCAAGCACTTGTTTGAATTTAACGCTGTGTAGGCCCCGGAGGCAAGCGTATGTATGCAGAAGAAAATGAGATGTGCTGTAGGCTCCGTAAGCAAGCACTTGTTTGAATTTAACGCTGTGTAGGCCCCGGAGGCAAGCGTATAATAGGTTCTTAATTAGGCAGTTTAGTTAAGCCCTTAAACAATAGCGTATAAGTTTCAATCTTAGTTTATTCAGTTACATGATTCTTCGTCCGATGACGCATCTTGGCATCTGTCATGCCAGATTTTCATCTTATCACGAGCCACTATGTTCTTGTAGGCGCGTTTACCTTTTGAGAAGGATGTAACCTCATAGCGGTCATTGGGTAAAACAGCGGTAACTTTATATGGCCCTGCGTAGCGCTGAACGAGTTTGCCGCTTGTCAGACCTGGGCGTAAAATCTTTCGTTCTACCATAACTAACTGACCTACAGGCATCGATACTACATCTCGTCGATCCTTGTCACCTTTGTTGGTCTCGATAGTGTGAGCAGCTTCGTCTCTAGAATTCAGTACGTCTTTGCTGTAGACTGCCCCTTGCAGGTCCTTTGCTAAACGAGGTCTTAAGCCACACAGCAGTTCTAAGGGTGACTTGCCCGTTCCTTGACTGACCATCGAATTCATACCTAATTGTACTTTTGGCAAATAAATTTCCCAGCCCTTTTGATTGTCGCCCATGTGAGCTGTCAGTGAACTGAGAATCGTCCTATTTAGGCGCTCGACTTGCCCGTTCGCGCGTGGCGACGCTACAGCGTTTAATACATGTTTTATACCATGGTCCTCGCAGAACTGTCGGAAGTCTCTGCTGGTAAAAGCGGTGCCACGGTCACTAATAATCCTTTCAGGATACCCAAACATGTGGCCTAGCTTACTCAATGCATTAATCGCTCCTTTGGCATTGGATGCAGCTACTGCCTCTAACCACACGAATTTCGTAAACCCATCTATGATTGCAAAAATATACGTTTTACCGCCACTCTTATGAAAAGGACCTAAGTGGTCCACGTGCAGTGTGTGGAATGGAACTGCCACTCTTGGAATTGGATGTAGAAAGCCTGGTTGTTTGCCAGTAGGCTTCTTCGTGAATTGACAGCCAAGACAGCTTGCCACATATTTACTTACATGTTTCCTCATTTTGGGAAACCAATATTTAGCTTTGATTGCCTCAAGACATTTTTCTGTTCCTAAGTGCCCGTGCTCATCATGATATATTTTTAAGATATGGAATCTTGCACTTTTAGGCAAAACCGGTTTGTACTCATTTAGCACTATACGACACAACCGCCCTTCCACAATTTTAAAATCTTTTGAGAGTCCATCTTTCTTTTTCTTATTAGCGTCATGCTCTAGATTTAAATTCAAAATCAGTTTCTGAATCTCTTCATCACCTTCCTGTAGTGCATCAATTGAATGTTTTTCTTCTATATGGTTCACCACCACAGGGTTACGGCTAAGGGCGTCGACATGCCTCATAGAAATTCCAGGTCGATGTTCAACCTCGAAATTGTATTCTTGCATATCGAGCCACCAGCGAGCAATGCGTGGTGACAAATCTCTTTTTAACCAAGCCATTCGTAAGGCGGAACAATCAGTCACAACTCGGAATTGGATTCCAGACAGATATATCTTAAAGCGTTGGATAGCGAAAACCACAGCAAGAGCCTCCAATTCAAAACTATGGTATTTTTCTTCAGTGGCTGAAGTCTGACGACTAGCATAAGCAACAACTTTCATTTCACCATGGGGTTGTCGTTGAAGGAGCACACCACCAAGTCCCGCTTTCGATGCATCGGTATGCACTTGGGTATCTCTTTCTCGGTGATATATCGCTAGTACAGGATCTGAGGTAAGTGATTGTTTTAAAGTTCGTGCAGCTTGATCCTGATCGGGACCCCAATGCCACTCAACCGACTTCTTTGTGAGTAAGGTAAGTGGTCGTGCGATACTCGCAAACCCCTTTATAAATTTTCGGAAATAGCTGGCGAGTCCCAAAAATTGTCTCAACTCATGAACGTTTGTAGGTGTCTTAAAATTTGAAACAGCTGTTATTTTGTGACTTGAAGGTCTGATCTCACCACCCGATATCTCGTGACCCAAATATTCAACATTTTCAGTTAGAAATGAACATTTACTCTTTTTCAGTTTGACACCGGCCCCTTCAACCAAAGATAATACCTTTTTTAAGTTACTCAGACATTCTTCAGTGTCCTTTCCCCACACAATGAGATCATCAATATAAATTTCAGCGCATACGTGAATCACTGGCTCAAACATTTCGTTCATGGCTCGTTGGAATACCGCTGGAGCATTGCACAATCCAAAGCTCATCATTTTGTATTGATAATGGCCATCCGGCGTGACGAATCCGGTAAGTGGTCTTGAGCCCTCCGCAATCCTGATCTGATGGTAGCCGTTGGCTAAATCCAAACAGCAGAAAACTGACTGGCCCACCAATCTGTCCAGTAAATCTTGTATAACTGGTAGGGGGTATCGTTCCTTTTCTGTGATTTTATTGAGCGCTCTGTAATCCACGCATAAACGGTAACCTCCGTCTTTCTTTTTGACAAGAATAACTGGACTTGCAAAAGGAGATCTAGATGTTTCAATGATTCCGGCCTCGAGCAGTTCGGCGATAGTGTGCCTTACAATTTCCCTCTCATGAAACGACAATCGGTATGGCTTATAATTTATGACTTTGTCCTCTGTCAATTTTATGCTCATCTCTACATTACAGTTTCCTGATGCCATCCCATCACCAGAGAAACAGTGATCATATTTTACCAATAATTCATTCAAACATGCCTTCTGGTTTTCATCGATATGGTCACCGACCTTAAACTTGTCTGAGCATTCATTTTGTAATTCTGCTCTTGCAATGCAGTCTTCCTCTTTAAGTTCTAGAACATCATTAGTTCTATTGATCAGTTTTATTAAAGCATGACCATTGTGTGACTCAACATTATCACTTACAACATCTTTTTCACATAATGGTTTTCTTTGCTCGCTTTGCTTAATGTTCATGACACCTTCGATGACAGGATCTAATCTCACTAAAACCTTGTTAACTCCAGGATTTACTTTCGTATCCGTCTGCGGATACAGACATACCTTTTGAAAAGATTCACACAATTCGGACACTTGAATTGCCATTTCATTTTCATAAATATTCAGCTCAGTAGGGGTTTTTACCACAACTACATTTGGCGATTCAGTAAAGGTCTGTCCGACTAGGACATCTACTTCTTGAATAGCACCTGGCACAACATAAAACTGATTTTCCTTTTCCACACCATCAACTTCCAACAAAGTCGAGATAGATCCTAGTGGCGTTATCAAGGCATCTCCATACCCCTTTATAACAATATCATCAAAAGGCAGCATCTTCAAGTTCAAAGTTTCATAAAAACTTTTTCTAATGGTATTGCATGAACTACCAAAATCAAGAAAAGCTTTAGCAGTAGTTCCCTTAACAAACACAGTCTTGAAGTACTTCCTGTCCGAGGAATCGCAGCACATAGTTTGAACTTTTCTTACTAAACGGTTCTGTGGGCCAATCTTAGCCTTTTTCCTACATTCATTTAAGGTGTGTCCGTCAAGATCACAGAAGGAACAATGTTTCTTCAGATTCTTCTTCTTGTAACACTCTGTTTCAGTGTGGCCAGCTCGGTCGCAGAATGAGCATTTCTTATTTTCTTTATATGTGTACATTTTATTATTGCCTTTCATGTTTTTACGGCATCTGTTTGCTCTGTGACCTGGTTTACCACACGAAAAACATTTTGCCACTTTATTGTGAATGTGATCACTTTCCAGGGTAGTTCCAGGTTGGTCTTGTTCAATACTATTATCTGTATTAATACTTGCCAAGTATCGCAGTAGGGAGGTGGTATCCCGGCATCCAGCTGACTTAGCACCCACCTCTAACAATTTGTTGCCCAATGTTCCAATTACTGCCTCAGTGATGACCTCATCACTCAACTGACAAGACATTCCTATACCCAGTTTATTGTAATAAAATTCTATTGGGTCTTCCTTAGGCTTTCTTATACGATTAACTAATTCTCGTATTTGAGACAACTTATTTTTAGTGAACGGAAATGCTTTTATAAGTTTCTCCTTCCATTCACTCCATGTGATCTCATATGAGGCTTGTTGTTCATACCACCCCTTGGCATATCCAGCCAGCTTAGATGTACAGTTACAGATTAAAGTACGCTCATCCCAACCATGCATTTTAGCGGTGCTCTCTAGGTTGCGAATCCAATGTTCCACTGAAACGGAGGTGGTTTGTGGATTGAACTCCTGGATAAAATCATTGCGCCCAACATATCGTATCACTGGTCTTGAAGTTTCATCGAAAGATATTGCAGATGGTGCCACATTAGGTTCACAAGTAGAAACTTGTGATGGCATATTTTGCATGTTATGGCAGTTCTTAGTCTTTCTCAACTCCTTAATCAGACCTTGTAAAGCATCTATGCGCATATCTTTACGTTCCAAGTCCTGCTTATATTTTTTCCTTGCTTGTACAGACGAATCAGATGAACTTGTTGATGAAGAACTAACAGAACGCTTCCTATTATACTTTGACCGACCCATTTTAAATGATTACCAACAGTAACTAAAATAATTGTTCAGCAACAGTTCACTCAGTTCAATGTTTGAACAATTTGTCAATTAAACAATCCACCACCACACAAAATAAAAATAATATTAACAGCTACACAACAGCAAATTACAAAAGTTAATAATTTGTTCCAATCAGAATATTTTCACCAACAGTAACTGTTTAAAGTTTGTATGCACAATGTAACACTAACTTGTAATAAAATAATCAACCACCAAACAATTTTAAAATTGTCTTTCAACAATACACACTAGTTCTTTCAATCAGAAAATCATTCACCGTTCAATGTTTAAGAGTTTATATGCACAATTAAAAGTTTATTTACACTTAAAGGAGTTTATTTACATTAGAATTGTTCCTTTCAATGTGTCCAAGGAATACCCATTTAATAACAATGACGAGTTAATATGGAAATTATACAGCTCACCAAGTAACTGGAATACACTCAGAAGTTGCCAGCAATTAGTGCAATTGCACGCACAGCACATTCCTCGAACTTAGGGTTCAGCAACCAAGACATGCAACCTTGGCCAAGTTCACCCAAAACCAACAAACCATCACCAACAAAACCGGCGTCACTTCTCAAACATTAGGACAAGACTTGTCTTTGTGAACTTTGTGCAATATTGTTCTACACAATTTCGTACAAAATGTTAATGAAAACTATAGACTATTTACTAGGTGGTTAGTTTAATATAGTTTAACAAATAAAAGCATCCTTTATTGCAATGTAAAAACACTTTCCAATAAGAAACGAAACACACACGTATCGTGACCTGCAAGATCAAAGTTTTCCGGTGTAAAGTTACAAGTTGTTTTTCACACTTTATCTGACACTCTAACTGAACTCTACTTTGTGAACATTAGTAAGAATCCCACTTCTGAATTTTAATAGACACAAAATACTTCCAATCATTTATTTAAATAAGAATTAACTCAGAAATACAATAGTTGCCTTTTAGCGCGCAACGACCCAATCTCTAAACTGACAGCAAGCGCTAGAGATGTGGTAAAACACAATTGAAAAGTAGTGTTGTCCGTAGCTGACGATTTATCTTCGCTAACAATTGTTTATCTTGTTGTACTTCACCACTGCTGCCAGCAGAGCGTCACGACGGCACCTCGAACTACGCAACTTCGCCACAACAGTTCATGGCCAAGTGATGTCGTTGTTCCTATGGCCACACGAAAGCAAGAAGGAATATCGCTGTCTTCTATTGGTTGAGAGACAGTATTAGCAATTTGAAGCACGGTTTGAGCAATGTTCTCAGATCTATGCTCAGGTAGTCCATGAATTTTGATATTTGATTCCCGACCGTATTGCTCCAGAGTTGCAATCCGGGTGTTCAAGTCCTTAACAGTGTTTATAAGCTTATCATCAAGTGTTAGTGTTACCCGACTCGTTCAGACCAACAATACCCCTATTCTAAAAAACTATTATTACCCCAGTTATTGTTAGCTCGATTCCTTGAGCGCTGCGCCCGTGCGCATGTCGACTGTTTTGTAACCGCGCACCGACCGCCACGCAGCCGCAGCTCAGCCGCAGCGCGGCCGCAACACGCTGCACCACCAGCACCACGACGCAGCCATCAGCTCATCATTCATAATGAAGATTACAGTAAATTATCGAAACACAATCAAAAAGCAGGATTGGTTTGTTCAATAAGTATTTAGTTTCACTAAATGTTTCCATCGTGTTTCTGTGATGACTACCACCTATGCAGGATTGGCAGAAGGTTATGCTAACAGGGCACTCACACCCGCTAGAGGCTTCTGCAATCGCCTGCCAATGCAGCTTGGGTGCTAACAAATCCCCGCGACACGCCGGTCGCCGCCGCCGCCGCCGCCGCCGCGGTGTCGAAGCAGTCTCGTGTTTGCTCGCATATTTTCGGATCCTTTTGCTAGTTTTACTAGTGTCAGTATGTCAATGTTTAAAATATCCTTGTTATTGATCTCTAATTTTGTCCTACGTCAATCAATTGTAGGTCGGGTAAAGATAATTTAAAAGAAATTTATAGGTTCGGGGGCCTTAGATTAAAACAATAATCTAAGTTCGGGGCAAATAAAACAAAGCTTTTTTTCCAATGTATATCGTTCCCTTTTATATTTGACCGCCAACGAAGAATGTAAGATACAGCAGATTGTGAAAAAGGTAAAGTTTAAAAGGCGCACTTTTGAAAATTCCTTTACGGTTGTGGCGCAATACAACCGGACAGTACAACATATCAAAGGGCGCCTGAGGGCGCCTTCTAAAGATCTTAGATTACAATCTCGAGAGATATATCGCAGTATTGCATTGCGTCAACACTTGCAACACAACACCTTGCAGCGTGCGCCGGCCGGAGCTTGCCAGCTGATGCCAAGGAATAAGAGTCATTGCACGCAGAGCGGCGCAAACGGCGCAATGCCAGCCGCGGCCAGTGCGGCGCCGTCACAGGTTCACACCCGCGCCGCATGTAATAAAAACCTGCGAACTGTCTGTCGGTCTGTCATTGTCGTTTGGTAAGAGTTTCATATTTTATCTTGGAAGTGTTTCCTAACCTATCGCATGCCAGCGTTTTTCAAAGATAGTATTGCAAACTTATGTTTGTTCATTGTTTAACAATCTCTTACTGCATATCAAAGTTGAAGTCAAAGAATGAATTGCGTACAAACGTGCAGATTTTAGGCACAGCGACGTAAATAGAAGCAAATAAATTATCAATCATAAAGGATTGTCAAACGTTAGCAATAACGTTAATAATACAGGAACTCATAAACTATTACGTCCCACTATCGGTACCTACTCTATCTGCACGACTTCGCTAAAAGTTTACAATAACTACGATAAAATTGTACAAGTGCCGCGACATGTGCTTTAAAAATACTTTGTCGTCCACAAATAATAAGATGGCCACGAAAATGCGTTACTATCAATCACTCGACAACGGGGCCCCTGTGGCAATCACACGGCCACCCCGGGCTGGACCTGCCGCAGCGCCGCGTCCGCGCCGCGTCCGCGCCGGTACCGTTGGCCATCCAACGTAACTGCTGGTTGCGTTACACACTCAAATGTTAGAGTTCATTCCTCTCTTCTGATCACCAAATAATTGGGCTGCGATAACAATAATTTTGAGTAGACATTACAAACTCACAAAAAATATTGCAATATTGAAGACTTATTTTGCATGAGATTCACACATTCACAGTATTGGCCAAGTCGCAATGACAAACAGCGCAGGCGAATGGCTCGGCGTTACAATGATGGACCGTGGTTGTTTATTGAGCGCAACAGCCGTCAGTCCCAAAGCAGGTAACTGTTTAGTGTTTTTCGTAATACTCTTTACGTTGCGCAAGTAGTAAATACATGTTTAAATTACTTGTTGCGTAAATTTCAAATAAATATTTTAATAACACACACATAGGCGAGCGCGCGTCGCCAGCGCCAAAGGGCCACCTAAATCAGCACGTCTCTTTTCACGCTCGCATATGCCATTGCAAATGCTCTCACTCTCCGTTATCTTTTAGCTCTCACTGTAATTAAATAACTGTGTTTCGAGCATTGCGACTCAGTTGTTGTAAGTACAACAATAATGGCCCATTTGATTGGATGCTATGCGCCCATTAAGACAGCACGGCGCACGCCAGCCATGGCGCAACAGCCAGTCCGAGCCACAACCACAACTAAATATAAAAGTTATTGAACAGTCATTCATTCATTAGCAGACTAATGATTAGTGATCGTACATTGAAAATGTTTGGTCATACATTATTATTACATTCAATCGCAGTTTGGTCATACATTACCATTACATTCACTCGCAATTCATTAGTAAATAAAGAATTGAAAGTAAATTTTTAAAGCAACTTTTAACTATTATGTCGCGTTTTTATTAAAACGACTACCTTACTAAAAAGCTTCTTTAATTGAAAAGATTTCCAGTACCGATGTAGCCAGTATGATATCAAAATTCTAAGCTACATGTCAAAGTTCATCTTCCCATGAACAAAAAGTGTTAGATCGACATTTTCACAATCAGTGATGTTTGTTGTTATGGCGTCACTGCACCATAATAGCACAACAAACAGACGAGAGACTGACTCGGCGGGCGGCGCAGGCGCAGCGCAGGCGGGGCGCCCTCGCCGGCTCACCGCGCTGTGAACTTTAGCCGCGCTTGCGCAAGCCCGCCGGCCAACAGCCGACATTACGCGGGAATAACACACCATTACGACACGACATCACTAATCTACTGCAATCAGTCAATTATCACCAGCTATATGAACATCACAACTACCGAGTAATAAACGGTAGGAATACGGGTAGTAGGTACAGAAATGATAAAATTAGACTTTGATGTTAAAGAAAATTATGCAATTTAATAACACAAAATATCGCTTCCTTTGAAACTAAAAAATATAAATATTTTATGTAAACAAGAGTAATCAGTCCAATTATTAGAAAGGTTCCCACAAAGTGGTTATTTGTGAAATACCCATTTTATTTAGAAATGTCGAAAGGTTTCGCGTGTTTCGCTCGCGAAGCAGTCACGAACGAGGTACAGTCGCCACAAATGATAATATAATAAACCTATTGTATGCAATTGCATGTCTAGACGATTATCTTTATCTTTACAGCTACATGTCCGCCTCGTCCTGATAATTAAAGTAGGAAACCTCTTTCAAAACCATAATAATTCAAATTCTCCTCTTTCAGACAAAATGTCCTAAGTAGCTTTTTTTATTTATTTCAAAACAACAGATTAATACATCGCTACATACAGAGGTTTTTAGAAATGAGCGCTCTAGGGTTTGAAGCTAATTCTGCGCACTCCACGTCCATCAATCCATCAAACTAATCAAAAAATATATATATATATATATATATATCTATAATATCCCACAGAATGCTTCGCACTTTTTGTGCAGCTGCTCTGCCAAAATGCGTAACGCATAGCGGTATGGTCCGATATGGCTTTGGGATTAAGGCTCCTTGGTACGTTGTTCTTTTGAGTAGAATATTCACGACTATGTTTATTATTCACTTTCTGAAATATCATTCTTCAATAATCAAATATCAAAGTCTTATTAAGAATAATACAAATTCTCTAAATTACTGTTCGAAAACTGCCTTATTTAGGTACTAAATAAACCAGTCGCGGCCGACAAGTGCTGCTGGCACTTGTGTGGCCCCGCGTACCTGTCCGGCCGCGCAGGTTCAGTGGTATCGTATCGTAGTGCAGGCAGGGCCCTCCCTTTCACCTGCGCCGCAGTGCGGCAGTATAGCCTGCGCCCTACGCCATTCTAAAATACTACGCGATAGCAACAGTACGTACCCATACTAAGCCAACTATGTATTTATTAAAACTAAATATTATAAAATCAGTTTACGATATATCATATCACCGTTATGAAAGAAAACTCCAAAAATCGAATACCTACTAAAAAAATAAATTTTAGTCTAAACGACTTTCAAAAGTGCCATAAAATGTATCAGATAGTAGCATATAATGCATCCATATAAGGCTTCGCGGCCACACCCCGCAGCCGAATGGCGCAATGCCTGTTAATTATTAGGTTTC
The DNA here is from genome assembly GCA_963921215.1 of Scoparia ambigualis. Taxonomy (NCBI): domain Eukaryota; kingdom Metazoa; phylum Arthropoda; class Insecta; order Lepidoptera; family Crambidae; genus Scoparia; species Scoparia ambigualis. Next base: position 37,632,487 of record OY992509.1, on the reverse strand, counting down.
GTTCGGGCTTCAATTAATTTGCGCAATCACACATGTCACCGCGGCGAAATCTATGAAACTGATTTAACTAGCACAGTGTTTCTATGTATGTATATGTTTGGTTACAAGACAGCGGGTCACACGAGAACGCAAAAACTAACTTAGCTGTATTAACTTCATTCTAAGTACTTGAGAAAACATAAAGTAAAGAAGGCCCTTCAGATTGCAGCATCTTATCACAATTGACTAAATTTCAAACTAGTTTTGAATTAAACCTTTTCAAAAATTACGATAATCATTTTTACAATACATTCGAATATTTTCACAATGCATTGTGAATCTACAGATGAAAAATTGTTAATTGTGTTCATGTCGTATACCTTCCAATTCCTTTCCGTATCAATTCCATTCCGTCAGTAATCAAATGGCTTGGTTAGTTGTGCACGCTCCACTCCACTGTCTCCCCTCTATGGCAGTGAACCAACCATACTGGGGCCCAAGTCTGCTAATTTACGAATGGCATAATTGAATCGCAATTGTATCGCATTGTAATTGTTTGACACATTTGGTATTTTCTTACTCATTTAAGAATACCAAATGTGTCAAACAATTACAATGCGATACAATTGCGATTCAATTATGCCATTCGTAAATTAGCAGACTTGGGCCCCTGGTCGCGCTAACATGTATCGACCACTTGTAAGATACACTATGTGCGTACTGCGTAGTCATAAGCAGTCTTGGAAACTTTTTAAAATTGACCTTATCAAATATTAAAATGGCTTGTTAATGAAGTGCTGTCATTACTGTAAAAATGAGTCTAATTAATAAGCAATCTTCTTTTTTTTCAATTAAATAAACATTGAGTGAGGTACTACAAACTTAAAACAATCAATTAGTTTTTAATTTAACATTTGACCATTGAAAAGCATGGTCGGTCACTCAAGTAATACGAAACATGAGATTCGATGAGGTAGGTACTGAGGTATGTTTCCTGCCAAGCCGGCCTCAGCCTCAGCAATCGACACCTATTGGGCAACACCAACACCGCTGCGGGCGGTGGAGTGGCCACGGTGCTGCTGCCGCCGAGGACAATAACTATTCAATAAGTCACATACCTAATCCTATTAATATTATAAACGCGAAAGTTTGTAAGTATGGATGGATGTTTGTTATTCTTTCACGTAAAAACTACTGAATCGATTTGGACAAAATTCGGCATACTGATAGTTTATAACCTGGATTAACACAAAAGATACTTTTTATCCCGATATTTCCACGGGAACGGGAACCACGCGTGTGAAACCGCGAGCGGCCCCTAGTATATTATAATAAGGTGGCCCACCAAATCTAACCATTTATTTTGCGCACCTAATAGTTAAAAACCAAATTCAATAACGTGACATTATGTAGTCCATATAGATAATGCGAGCAAACGGCATTTAAAAAAAGATAAGCTCTATGCGTGCGGTACCTACATACAATAAATAATTCATTAACATAAATAAGTAACTGCTAGAAGCATTTAAACCAGTTTTCCACAGGGTCACCGGACCATATCATTAAAACACACAAACCCATTTCAAATAATTGAATGTTGCAATTTCTAATCGGGTTGTTGAGCACAAAATTGCAAGTTCTGATTGATGAACTCATCAACCAGCACCTGCCCGCGTTTCACCGCTCTCGCGCTCGCCCGCGCGTGGGGCATCGCGCCCCGTGAATCACGCATTGACAATAATACGATGAACTTGATTGTGTTTGTGATCTGTCAGGTAAATTGTGTCAATAAGGTACTCAAGTTCTTGAACCTTAGTATAGGTTTATGCACAAGTTAACTCAAGAGATTCCATATTCAAGTTGGGACTTCGACTATCAAAGAGTTGAGACGTTAGTTTTCCTTTTTTTTATAATGTCAGTCTGCAAACGAGCAGGCGGGCCGCCTGATGGTGAGCGGTCACCGCCGCCCATGGACATCAGCAACATAAAAGGTGTTGCTTTTGCGTTGCCAAACTGAGAAAAACCTCTTCACACCCCTTTTGAAAGAGTCCATGTCGTAGTTTAATAGGAAAACCTCTGATGGCAGCTAATTCCATAGTTTTATAGTGCGTGGAATAAAGCACTTCTAAAAGCGAACCGTTCAAGAGAACTGTGGCTCCAGGATATATGCGTGTGCTTTGTTCCAATCACCGGGCACCAGAGTTCCTCAGAGCATTCTCCATTATACAGGCGGTAGAACATACACAATGAGCCGATGTCACGTCCCAAGGCTAGGGGTTCTAACCGGTCTGTGAGTTTGGGATCGTTGACCAGTCGAATAGCGCGTCGCTGCAAAGATTCTAGAGGGTCAAGATGGCATTAGGAGCTCCGAACCAAAGATAAGAACAGTACTCCATGTGAGGTCTAACTTGGGCTTTGTGCAACTGTAAAAGCTGGTTATACGTGAAGTACCGTCTCGCTTTCCTAAGAACTCCTAATTTCTTGGATGCCTTGATCTTCGCTTTGTCCTCTAGATACTTGCGGAACTGTGCATTACTTGATATGTCAACACCAAGAATCCCTATGCTGCTTGAGTTGTTAAGTGGAGTGCTCTGGAACTGTGGTGCTACGAGAAATGGATCCTTTTTGGCGGTGAACCCGCAAACCTGTGCCTTGAAGTGGTTGAACTGAACTAAGTTCGATTCACCTCATTTTGAGACCCGTTCCAAGGAGTTCTCAACTTTGGACACAAGTTCCAGCCGATTCTCCTGTGTGAAAGTCCGAGGCACATTAGGTCTTCCGATGTACAAGGCGTCTCCCGTACTGTCATCCGCATAGCAATGCATACTCTCAATGTTAGGCATATCATTGACATGCAGCAGAAACAGCGTGGGAGACAGAACCTAGCCCTGGGGAACGCCAGCATTTATTGGCATGACATCAAAGCAGCAACCGTCGACAGCTACCTTAATGCTGCGCCCACAAAGAAAGCTAGCGACTTATTTACACAGTCCCTCGGGTATTCCGTATGCTGTTAACTTCGCGAGAAGGCGCTCTGTGCCAGTACCCTACCGAATGCCTTTGTAATGTAAGCTAACCGCTAGAGTTTCACCTCGCCTCTCTATGGCCTCTGCCCAACGGAATGTGAGATATAACAGAATATCACCCGTTAACCGCCCATGACGGAAGCCGTATTGGCGGTCGCAAATCAACTGGCGATCCTCGAGATATCCTGGTGGAGCTGCTTGTTGATGATGCGCTCCATGACCTTTGAGAGGAGGGATGTGATTGCTATGGGCCTGTAGTTCGAAGGGTCTGATCGACCTCCTTTTTTAGGAATCGGGTAGGTACATAAGAGCTAACTTCCACGCAGACGGAACACTATGTACTTGGTAGGACAATCGACATAGGCATTTCATGCATAATGTTGACTTTAAAATATTGTTATCACGAGTTTTAAACTAAATGAATGTTAATTTTCTTAATAAGTTGCTGTCAAGATTATCGAATAACCGAATTCCACCAGTGCAGCCTCTGACCGCAGCACTGTGGCGCGCGGACTGCCGGCCATTATCAGCATCTATCAAGGTGAATCTCGACTGGTACTCTTTACTGGTGTTATTCAATTTTAACTATATTACGGGCATTACGGCGATGACCATCATGTGGCTCGAAGGCTCGTTTGTCGTCTTAACACATAAAAAAGAACTGTCGTTAAAAATATCTAAAGTAATCGTGTATTAGGAATACCATATATCACAGGTAAATGTGGTTTAAGAGACATGATTATGGACTTATCCGAACCTATCGATTCTAAAAATGTAACTTTCATAACTCATTTCACAACCTAAAAAACCAGTATCATAACTTAACGACAATCGTCAAGTGTACAGAATAGTTTCAAATGGCATGAAACCGCAGACTTTCGCCCACGGCTCCGACGGACGGACGGCCGAGACGACGCGACGGACGGCTGGAATGTGATTGCCTGCCGCCTCGGAGGGTACTAAAAATTAGTAACGGTGGTAGTACCTAACGTACATAGGGTTGGATTGGAACCCGGAGGTGGAAATTAGTTCGTTTTCAATAGACTTCTAAAATATCTCAGTCAATGGAATGTTTGCATTTACAATGCTCTAAAGATATAGGATAACATTTTTACTAGAAAAAATCAACCAATCTCGTGGGTTCGAATCACATTCGAGCTTCCTGAGACTGGTTCATTTTTTTCTAGATAAAAATTTTATCCTAGACTTCTAAAATGTTTGTATTCCACACAGTTAATTTACTACTGCGAAGGATTTCGAGATAGATGTTCAAAAATGGTTAGATCATCACGACTCGAAGGGTTAGTCCAACGCTAGGCAATGAAGACCGCAAAAGCAGTCCTTTCCCATAATCCTTTTCACCAAATAGCGACTGCACATGGGCTCAGCGTGACAGGTGGATGCTGTTGGATGTATGTGCAGTCTTAAGTCCGGTGGCCGCCTTTTACGGCACCCAAGGGAAGGGAGGGGGTGGTAGTATTGATTCACCGGTACGCGACGCGGTTAATAATAATGTTGTAAACACATTATAACAAAAGAACTGTAAAAGTGCAATTACACATAATATGATAATTACATAACTACACAAAACGCGTATATTGTCAAGTTATTGCACAACTTTCTGCTTTCATTCGCCGCAGGCCTTCAGTTAGATAACCGACGAGAGGAGATGAAAGTGGCCGGTGCGGTGCGCCATCATTGGGAACGTCATTTCGCCGGATACTGCCCCCCAAGCCTACTCGACTGTGAAACTCCTGCTAACTTGATGCTAATTTTGGGCTTACATTACCTTCCTATTGTTTTGTGAGGTTCACGCGAACACTACACATTGAAATATAACACTTTTTAGTGATGATCTCGAGTTTGTTATCTAAGTATGTTTAAAGTTCACTCTTCACTCTCTCTCCCTCGCCGTGAGCACGAACCCTACATAGGGTCAAGTCAGGGTCGAAACGTCATGACTAAAATAAACTTTGAATGTAGCTTAAACACGAGTTCATACCTAAAAGATAAAATTAATCCTAGTTTCGAAATACAACATCTTGAATATCTTTATCAATATGAAAATGCAACAGTTTGCAATTTAACTAGCTAAACAATAAAACTGTGGTATCGAATATCGATAACCTGCACGTTATAATGTTTTTAACTCTAAAGTTGTCACGTCGACGTCGCATCTATTTTTGAAAGATTTTCAATATGTTTGCTATTTATTTAATAAACAAATGCACTTCATATGAAATGTGGGTATTGATAATAATAAACCATTACCCTATTCTGTGCCATTAGTCAATTAGTTCCGAGTGAGGTAATCCCGAAGCGGGCCGGCACGCGACATCTCCCCGCGGCGAAAGTGACAGCGTTTACATTTTATTCGAATGTCTATGTCATTGAGCTTTATCTATGTTAATTGGCAACGCAGCCGCTTCCGCGTCGACGAGACGATAGCGGCGGGCGACACTGCCTGGCTGCCTGCCCGAGTGCCTGCCTGGGTGCCTGTGGTCTGCGGTAGGTAGCAACCACATGTGGTCTGTGGTAGCAACCAAACCAAAGCTACCCTTTAAAGTTAAGGCCTGTACTATATCCAACTTTTTATTGTTATTAAATAAAAATATTAACCGTGTCGGGTAGCGGTGAAAGAATACTACCACCCCTTCTCTTTCGTTGGGTGTCGTAAAAGGCGACTAACAGACTAAAGGCTGCACATACATCCAACAACATAAAGTCAAAAGTCAAATTTTTTATTATTCAATGTAAAACTTTACAGGCAATTATTGACGTCAATACTAATAATAATAAAAAAACAGTTAACTAACTTATAGTTAAGACTTAACAACTAATCGAACGAGCTATTATAATCTGTGCCAGACAAATGCGCATCGCTACCCCCAGTACCACTGCACGCCGAAACAGAATCGCGACGAACCGAAATATAAGCCGTGGTTTTAGAGCGGCGGTGGGCTCACCGGTGAAAAGTAGACTATGGTAGAGGACTGCTTTTGCGGTCTTCATTGTATAGTATCTGACTAACCCTCCGGGGATAATACTTAGTCGTGGTTGTATGGATGTTTAAAAGAACTCAAAAAATGTATAACCGCTAATATTGGAACAAAGCGGTGAATGTATTTATTAATAAGTATAACTAATATAAATCAGCAAATTATTTGTCTTGGTGGCTGTGATTGTATTTTTTGTACTTGAATCAGCAAAATATTAGCTTTTTCGAGGCTTTACTTTATAGTGTTTGCTCAACATGCATTGATTTTTAGTATTCAGCAAGCTTCGAAGAAATAGAATCCAGAACAAATTCTGGTCACGTCGCCCTGACTACCAGTTGTACTTGTTTTTTGCGGATCTGTGGATTTCGAAACTCCAAGAATTTACCTTTCGAGCGCTTGCGACGATCGCTAATCCGCGACCCGTATTAGGGACAAATGTTGTGTAATTGAGAAGGTATATAGCTTGCTCTCCAGGAGGTATAAAACTCGCGCTCAGGTAGCAGGGTATATACACACGTAGGTTTACGACTTAAATCCCCAAAGGGTTGGTCAGAGACTAGGCAATGAGGGCCGCAGAAGCAGTCATCTGCCATAGTCCACGTCTCACCAAAACACAACTGCACATTTGTGCGCTCAGCAGCAAGAGTAATGAGCATTAAACTTTATTAAGTTGCGCAAGTGTATAAAGATGACCAGCCCCTATATCGGCTGAAAAATATGAATATGAACATGGGCTTCATTTGATATTTGAAACTTTGAAGATGGCTTATAGATAAGGCGTTCTACAGTTTGACTGAATATTTTGGTACAAAAACAGCATAGTGGCTGTTTCTATGTAACATGTACCTACATACTAAAAATTGCATGCCCGACTAGGGTAAATTGTTTGCTCCCATTATTTTATGCATCACAAAATTAAAAATTTATCTTATCTTATCTTATCTAATCCATAGTATGCCCGTATAATGACAAATGTCCTTAAAATGGAATGGGCTTCAAATGTCAAATGAAGTCCATGTCCATATCCATATTTTTTAGCCGAGCATGGCAATGGCATACGCTGGCGTGTTGTCGCATATTCCTCCCTCCCGGGTGGTCCTCAGCGGCCCGGGTGGCCCGGGCGGCGGCGGACCTGCACAATACAATATAATGTCCTGCACCCGCTGCTGTCGGTCCGCCATGGCCGCCTGCGGCTGCGCCGCGACGCCCGTCAATCACGCGCTTCTCCGCCTGTGCGCCCGCAAACTGTTTTACTGACTCGTTGCATATTTGATGAACATGACAGATGGGTATAAATAAGTGAATCATGAGGGTATGTTATAGTTTCAGGTTTACGGTTTTAGGCTGCCGTAACCTAGGAAACTTTCATGATTGCTAACATACATGTGATCATGATACTGAAGACTCATCATGGCGCATAAATGCATACATACATATATAATAATAATCACGACTATTATCCCCGAAGGGTTAGCCAGAGACCAGGCAATGAGGACCGCAAAAGCAGTCCTCTGCCATAGTCCACTTTTCACCAAATAGCGACTGCACATGTGCTCAGCGTGACAGGTGGTGAGCCCATCGCCGCTCTATGCTTGTCGAATGTATGTGCAATCTTTAGTTCTTTAGCCGCCTTTTACGACCCCCAAAGGAAGAGAGGGGGTGGTAGTATTCTTATAACGCGACGCAACACGGTTATTTACATAACATTGAAAAAGCTTTTGCAATCTTTCAAAATACACGGATGTGGCCAACTTTTCGAGCTCAGTTTCAACCGGATGATCTCAATGTTTGTAGAGATAAATGGTAGAAGACCGCCAAGGATCGGGAGAAGTTGTAGGTGTTTTTCACGAAGTTGGAGGTCGAAATAGGCTGGAAAAATAGTTCGCGGAAAATATTTTACATACCTAGTTAATTATTTTTTTATTTATTTAACATTTTAAAAAATACTTAACATATTAGCATTACTTTAAACCACTGAGGTTTGTCTGTATTGCCTGTGTGTGTGCGTCAGCGTTGAACAGGTATAGAGGTGCACAATGAATAATTATCTTAAAACAATCAAATATTACATGTTAAAAACGTATTTAAAAAGAATTATTTTGAGATTTACGTATATAAGCGTATACAATTAATAAAACGTAAGTATTGTACTTACGTTTTATTAATTGTGTAGCAATTAATTCAAGAAAACACAATTTTGAGTTGTGATTTAAATTTATCCTGTTTTAAATTATCAAGGGCCAGCCGGGTAGTTCGTTTATTAGTCATTAGGAACCAAGAGCATCAGCGCATGTGGGATTTTACGTGAGAGGCCAGAGTTCTTCGAGTAAAAAACATGTTTGTTCGTCTATCTGTAAAACTAATTACCGAAATCAAACACTCCGAGTTTAATTAATTACTCACGACGAGTGACTGTCAAACAAAGCGGGTGAACTGTGTCGACTTTTTCTTTAAGCTCGCGCACAAAGCAATCTAACTCTATTCTCATAGGCGCGAGGGTCTAGACTGGGTCTCGTGTCGCCGGAACATAGTTAAAATCGCAAGTGAATGGAGTGCCAAGGTCGCACTTGGTTTCTGGTAACGATATGGTGAGAATGCTTGGGATGTGGACCGTTCCCACACTCCATCTGATGCACCAAAACTGTGTTTCCGGGGCTCATTGTACAGTAATTATGAAAAATTATGATTATGAACGGCAATGAAATGAAAATGCGAGAAAGTTTTACTTTTGTTGGTGAACTCAGCTGAGAATATGTAAAAACGTATTCACTCCAATGACCATTCATATTACTACGTACGTAAGGAAACCAGAAACAACAGCGTTACAAAACTACGATTCCCCGACATGCGACCGTTTTTAAAAGAACTTTTTGTTGATTGATTCGTACTAGAAATGGAACCTGTTGACACTGCAATGAATGGGCGAGCTGGCTGAACCTCGGCCTAGATAGGGCTCGATAAAAGTTTTGTTGTTTACAATTATTTACATGTGCAACCGTGTCGCGCAGCGGTGAAAGAATACTACCACCCCCTCTCTTCTCTTGGGTGTCGTAAAAGGCGACTAACGGACTAATTACTGCACATACATCCAACAAACAGCATAGAGCGGCGATGGGCTCACCAGCTGTCACGCTGAGCACATGTGCAGTCGCTATTTGGTGAAAAGTGGACTATGTTAGAGGACTGCTTTTGCTGTTCTCATTGCCTAGTCTCTGACTAACCCTTCGGGGATAATAGTCGTAATTATATGTATGTGTGTACGTATTAAATATACCGGTAGAGTTCGATTCCGTAACGCGGGTTTCATAAAATAAAATACAATCTGTCATCATCTATTCTCAGTTGTTATCACTTCGTTCGATCTGTGAGTAAGACTGTTGTGTCGCGATGGCTAATGAGCAAACACTCGAGCCTGTGTTAAATCGATAGCGAATCGATCACAGGCGCTCGCAGGCGAGGCAGGTGACTGGCGCCGGCCGCCGCGCCAAGGCCGCCTTGCGCCGTGACAACTTGCTGACACGTCGTCACATGTTTCACAGGCGAAGCAACAAATGTTTACGTCAGTCGTCCAAGTAAAGTTTGATTCTGTCTCTGACGGTTTTTTTTTACAAAATATAAGAAATTCGCAAGCATAGGATTTTCACTTTGTTACATACAGAATTTTCCGGAGATGTGAGGAAGCTATAATCGATATTGTCACGCATTCTCTGAAACAATAAAAAATCACAGATATATACAGCGCAGGAAAGTATATGAGCTTTAAAGGTCTGCCTCCATGCTCACCAGGCTCCGCTCGAGCACTAGCAGCCTCCTGAGTGTGTTTAAAGACTGATGGGACACCCCGCTGCTGCGACCCTGGGTGAAACTCCACGGATAGTACCTAGTGTTAGAATAAATTGTTGTTATTTTTTTTGTTTTTATTTTATTTTTTCTATCTCGATACTAACATTATTATAAGTAGGTATATTTTTTTTTACTAACACTATGAAACATGTATTCTGAAATAAATTATTTGAATTTGACTTTTTCAAACAATCTCTCAAAAAGCATGTCAGCTTTTAAATTGTACAAGTGTAAAATCCCATGTGCGGATTGGACTGGTTCGCAGGCATTCGTGTCGCCGCGCTTAGGACCAAGGCGGTTTGGTCATGTTTGGTGGTCGACCGGCTAGATTCATTGTAGGAATGCAAGACAGGTGAACAGGTGTAACAATATTCAAACAGTTTGCTATTGTTTTTGGTGTCATTTGTTGGGCTTGCTATAAACAAATAAACGGTACTTATATAGTCATTTTATAAAAAACGGGCACCACGTAAAGCTTTAGTTTATTACTTTTTTTTGTTTTAATGTTTTTAATACACTATTATTACGACGAAACGACAAAAGTTAGAGCTTTGTGTGTACATAGCAAAGGAGTTCCCGTATCTCGGAGCATTTAGCGTTTTCATAAAAACTTCCTCAGTACAGCAGCAGGCTCCTTCAAAAGCAGTGATTTCATCACAACACTCGTCCGCTATCGCAAATAAAAATCATTGGAAGAGGTTTTACTTACTATTGCTTTTTTGTTTTATTAAAACAAGTATGTGTAAATAACATCTCTTGCTTTATCAAGAGAGTCTAATCAGTACTTCTTTTCTTTTAATTCTAAACAATAACAAACGATAGCGCTGGGCACACGCTCGCACGCCCGCGCCTGCTATGGAATGCTGAATGATTATTATAACACCGCACCATTTAAAACCGGTAACAATGCCTATGGATTTGAACTCTGGACTACTTCATCTTAAACACAGATGAAATGTTGACGCCGACCCACTAATAAATGCCACGGTTATCAAAATATACTTTTGATTGCGTTTCTCTCTTTAAAATATTTGAAATGTTTTTGTAAACTTTGTAGTGGAGTATTGCATAAATATTTAACATAAACTATGTCTTGAAATGAAACACTTTTTTACGGATTAACTCGCGTTTAATTTACTATTTACATAGTTAAATAACTTAAATAGTCAAATAACATCTAACAATGAGACGACCAACACCTCAGTCGCCCTGTGACCACGGACCCTGTAAAGGGTTCGAAACGTCAGGATAATATAAAAACTATGTAAATAGTAAATTAAACGCGAGTTAATCCGTAAAAAAGTTTTTCATTTCAATGTGTAGTGCTCGCTTAAACCTTAGAAATCAATATAAACTATGTCACTTTATCTCTTACCGATGTTTACAGATTAAGTAAGTTGTAGTCATATAATTAGGAATGGGTAGTAAATAACTTTGCACTGATTTATTATCAATTACTTTTAACCACGTAAAAATATACTATCATGACTAAAGTTCCAACACAGAATATTTTATACAAATCAAATACTTAAACATTTAACATTTTTCGAGACAACAAACAAACAAGACATATTTTTGAAATTTACTGGCCGCTGGACAATTAATTAGGAACGCAATATCATTTGTTGTTTGTTTTGTAAATGTCGTTACATCTATATTATTATAAAGCTGTGGAGTTTCTTGTGCCCGTTCTTCTCCACGGCTAAAAGACTTCCTGAATGGGTGGGGTGGGTGGGTGGGTTCCTGTGCCTATCCATCCATACAAAAAAAAAATTTAGACGATTCAAAATGCTTATTTTATGCTTACTGAATAAAGATATTTTGATTTGATTTGATTTGATTTAGTTTTAAAATGGTTCTTATTACTTAATTTTAAGAAGAAATTTTTTTTGTTAAAATTTTGGAAATTTTTGGTGCCATTTTTGCAAGTCTACAATTATTACAAGTTGTTAAATACTTAATATTATTTATAACAAAACATGGGAAAGCAAAAAAGTTGCGATTCTTTGACAACAAAAAATATAATTGCACTTTATGAACTTGATTGTTTTTTTTTTATATATAAGAAGGAGGCAAATAAGCAGGCGGGTCACCTGATGCAGAGCAATCACCGTCGCCCATGGACACCCGCAAAACGAATCGCAGACGCGTTGCCGGCCTTTAAGAAAGGAATAGGGATTGTGAGGGGGGGGGGGGGGGGAAGGGGCCTCCGGAACTCTCACTGGCCGGACGAAACACAACAGCACCAAATGCCATTATTTCACGCCGGATATTCGTGAGAGGGTGGTATTACCCCGGGCGAGCCGGCCCATGCGTGCTGCAACGCAGCGTGGCTCTACCACTCAGTCAGTGTCACTCATTTAGCACCACCCAGGGGTCACGTGTAGGGTCTCAAGGGTAAACCTACGGACGCGAGCAACTTTAACCCCCAAAAAGATTGCTCATCGTATAAAATGTTCAAAAGCTATAGATTTTACGAGTTCAATCACTTTACCACTCACTCTTGGATTTTTTTTGACACTTTTTTGACAGTAACTGTCAACGTCAAATTTGACAGAATGGAGCATAGACTATGCGATATTGTGCGATAACAATACATAAGATGAACCACAGAACCGAGATAACCAAACTTGTTCATACTAAAGTAGTCTGTAAGTCTATGAAAACACGGTACAAAGTCAAGTGTGTTTTTGTAGGTGCGGTCTCATGCGACCGCTTGGGGTTTGAGTGGTTAAGAAATTTCACACTACCAATAACGTATCTCGAAATCCTAAATCTCGGAAAACGACATCTCGAGAGGACTCATGATTGTTCGGGCAGCAAAGGCTGATTGATCCCTTAAGGGGGCTCAGAAACGATAAGAAAGGAAGTTTTTGGCAGCAGGCAAGGAGTATGCACAATACAATTACATACATACATACTTAATGTAATCACGACTATTGTCCCCGAAGGGTTAGTCGGAGACTAGGCAATGAGGGCAGCAAAAGCAGTCCTCTGCCATAGTCCACTCTTCACCAAATAACGACGCATTCGTACAATTCGTCATATTATTTGGAAGAATCGCACGGAAAGTACTGCTCGTCAACAGGCAGCACCGACGAGCAAGACTGGATTTCGCTCGAAAGTATGGCAGTTGGACGGAAATCAATGGAAAAATGTACTATAATGTATTCTTTTCTGATGAGTAATGAGTCAAAGATAAATAGACCGAGTTCTGATGGTAAACTGTATGTGCGACGTCCTGCAAAGCACGCGTTGAAAAATAAATACACAACAAAACATGTAAAGCATGGAGAAGGAAACATTATTATTTAGCCTTAATTGTCCCACGGCAGGGCAAAGGCCTCCCTTCCCTTCTTCCATTCCTCCCTACCTGCAGCGATCTGAGACCAATCCTTCAGGAAAAAGTCCAGCTCGTCCCGCCATCTCCTCCTGGGCCTGCCGCGCCGCCGGTTCCTGCTATTCGCTACCCAGTCTGTAGTTACTTTGGCCCAGAGCTCGTTTGGCATTCGGCAGACATGGCCTGCCCAGTTCCATTTTAATTTGGCAGCTGAGGAACCCACGTCCGCAATTTTTGTTTTTGAACGAATAGCATACTTCTTTATACGGTCTATGATTTTGACTCCCAGAATACTTCGTTTCATTGCTCGTTGGCAAACCCCGAGGGCGGACTTTTGACGTTTCGTTAATGGCCACGTTTGCGCTCCATAGGTGAGGGTGGGAAGAATGCACATGTCCATAAGCTTCCTATTCAGGGATAGTGGAAGAGATCCTTTAAACAAGTGCTTCATTGACCAATAGCTCTTCCAGGCGTTTTCGGTGCGTTGAGCAACTTCTTTGTCTTGTCTCGCCTGGAATGAGACGATTTGGCCGAGGTACACATACTCATCGACATATTCGACCCCCACACCCCCAATGTCAACTTTGCATTTCGTGCTGTTTGTCATCAACTTAGTTTTCGTCATGTTCATTTTAAGTCCGACCTCGAGACTGGCATGACTCAGTTGTTTGAGCATCAGGCCTAACTCAGCTGCCGAAGAGGAGAAAAGAACAATGTCGTCGGCAAAGCGTAGATTAGTTAATCTCGCTTCTCCAACAACAATGCCCTTATCCCGCCAGTGTATGTTTAATGTCTTAAAGACTTCTTCTAGGGTGGCTGTGAATAGTTTGGGAGATAGCGGGTCACCTTGCTTGACTCCTTTACGAATATGAAAGGGTGGTCCCGTGGTGTGTAAGCGTATGGCAGCTGTACTTTGACAATATATATTTCTCAATAAATGGACGTACGTCGGTTTTATTCCTTGTCTATCAAGTGCCGTGAAAATGGCTTTGTGTGATAGGCTATCAAAAGCTTTGGAATAATCTACAAAGGCTAGGTACAAGGGTAAGTTGAATTCTTGGCTATTTGGAAATGTTTGAGAATGTTTCTCTGGATATAGTGTGGGCCCTGTGAAAAAAAATTAAGGTAATCTATAGATCAATTTAAATACAAGAACATTTTGCAAGAAACAATACTTCCTTACGTTACTGGATATTTCAACATGATAATGACCCCAAACACACTACCCATTCTGTTAAAAGTTTTCTTAGGGAGCAATCAGTTTCGATGCTAGACTGGCCTGCAAACAGCCCAGATCTCAATCCCATTGAACATTTGTGGCGTGAAGTGAAGAGGAGCGTATCCGCTAAAAGAACAATTCAGTAATCCAAACGAGTTTTACGATGTGTTGTGTTGTGGAATCGTGGAACGCCATTTCTATTGAAACTTGCCAAACTCTATTAGCCTCGATGCCTCGTCGATGCAGTGCGGTCATTGCAAACATAACAAATGTTTCCTTCCTTATCCTACCAAATATTAATTTTTATTTCTATAAACTACAATGATACCTCCTACATTTACGTTATTCAATTCATTAAATTTTATTGTTACTTAATTTAATAATATTAGTTTGAGTTTGTGTTCTTAATTGTGTGTCCAGCGATTAAACCTACCTTCGTAATTACAACAAGTTATCAAACTTTTTATTACAAAAAAATAATACAAAATGTCATAAGGTGACGATGTTGGTGACGTGAGTAGTTCATGGAATAATAAGAAATAGATTATTAAATTATTTACATACAAATTAATTTCATACATTGGTGTCAGTACGTGCCGTTCTTAATAATCTATGACCAAACTGTATGTATTTAGGTATGTACGCACAGCCCCGTTTAATCTTTAAAAATATTTTGTGTCCATTGCATTGGTCCACTCGAATGGTTAGGATTAGCTTTTTGCCCCCTATATTTTGTCTGCCACCGAACGTGTTATAAATGCAAATATCTGTTGGAGGAAAAGGTGAACTGCATTCCGCGCAATTGCTGACCAGCAGACCACGCCGAACGGCGTGCTGGGTGAACACTCTAATACTACTAACTACTACACTATACGCTACTTAAATGTGATTTATATTTATTTAAAATCACGATGGGACCGGCATGAGTTGAGACCTATAAAACCTATTCATTAATAAAGATTACATAGGTATACCTGCGCTAAGCTGCCACTTTAATGGAATATATATTTACTGTCGAGATATATTGCTATATGCAATGCCTTATGTACGTACACAATACTTTCTTCTTAGATTCATGCAAGTAGGGTTCACTAAACACGTTTGCTGCTGCCCAGTTTCCAGATGATCAACTGTTTACAATTTAGTTGCATTATTTAGCTGCACGTTTTTTCTTTATTTTACTGACATTAGCCATGTTTAAAAATGTCAGTGAAATTTTAAGTTCAGCTTTGTTTAGCAGCCATGTTATAAAGCCTAGGCCATCTAACTTATAAAGGAAATAATATAATCAATGTTATACAGAATCGTTGAATACGACTGTTGTTTGCTAATATCTGTGGTGGACGCGTTCTTCAGCCCGTCTGCTTAAGTCCAAGCTGGAGTATAATGTCATCAAACGTAAAACACGATCTCTCCAAACAGATGGACTTAAGATTATGTGGGATCCTCGTAGGTCTTCATAAATATTAAACATTAGCATTTACATAATTGAAGAACAAGTCAGTTCTGTTTTGCAGGAGCTCTTCAACCCTTAGCAACTTACTTGTTCATAGCCAGCCTATGTTGGTGAGTGGAGGCCACCGTGACACGGACGGAACACAATGCCTAGTTATTTTATGTGTTAATTGCATTCGATACTTTAAACAATATTACAACCTCATAACTACCCTATATTTCGAATAGAAGTCCTTTTAAAATAAGTTATTAAAGTTCACAAAACTTAGCCTAGACCTACTTCTTTTTACTCGACACCGTCTTTAGTTAGAAAAGGAAGACATTACCTAATCTGTGGTCTTAGTGTAAAGAGCGTGGTTGAACTACGCTACAGTTACGTATAATTTCCTATAAAGTTAGAGTCAGCAATCAGTTTCGTATGTAACGCTGTTCGTTTTTCAATTAATTAT
Organism: Scoparia ambigualis; assembly: GCA_963921215.1. Taxonomy (NCBI): domain Eukaryota; kingdom Metazoa; phylum Arthropoda; class Insecta; order Lepidoptera; family Crambidae; genus Scoparia; species Scoparia ambigualis. Next base: position 37,616,177 of record OY992509.1, on the reverse strand, counting down.
TAGTTAATATGTAACGGTGATTGCTGTAGTGTGCCTAATTAGTGCGAAGCCCACGGCGATGTCAGTCTACAGCCGTCATGCCCTTGCCCCGTGCATGCCCCTTGCATGTCGCATGCGAGTTGCGCCCGCAACTGCGAGATGACAATTAAGCTGCTTGTTAAAATGATACTGCACTGTTTTCTTTGCGAATGCTTTAAATTATTCCAAGCTATTAGAGCTAATCTTTGAATTTACTCTAGCAGCATTGAAGACATTTATGTTGCCGTTTAGCTCAATAGAAAAATGTTAATTTAATAAAACCTTTCTAAATGAATTCGAAAAAAACAAAAGTTATAATTTTAATGTAGGTTCTAGGTTGGTAGATAATATGTAGGGAAGCGGATGGTAGGTAGAATAGATGACACATTGTAAGAAGGCCAAAGGGAAGATCTTGCTCGAAGCTGGGTGGTATACCTCGGGTCCAACGGATGTTAGTTGGAGGTGCTAGCGAAGGAGATGGTGAATTCTTCGCTACCGCGATGTAGGCTTCCCATACTGTGTTACCGTCGTAGTATTTAGACGTCGTTGGTATACGTTTGTGGCGCCATCTGTTGACACGGTTGAGAAGGTGTTTTGCTTCGTGTCGAACTATGTGCGGCGTTATGCGGTAGGTGGCGCCGCCACAGATACATACTTCTTAAATATGAAATGCATAAAAAACAAAAACTTTAAGTTTTCTAGATAAAAGTAAATGCTCAAATGGCTACCGAAACATCCGGCTTATTCTTTACATAGACTATCGTCCTGGAGCACGTTTTAAAGTAAGTAAGAGTCGCTGGATTTGATGTTTATTTTCTTGATTTTGAAACTTTAACTACCTACTTATTAGAATAATTAAAGTTTAGAAACTTACAGACTATAAATCTTAAAATTCGCCCATAAGAAGAAATAACTTTCTCCCGATTTTTAAAAAAACCGTCAGGATTTAGCAAAAGATCCCGTGAGCACTAAAAATGTCCTTCATCTCAAGCGTTTTTTTTTAAATACCTAGTTCTTCTTCGCCTTCTCTCGGCTCGCGCTGTTTTTTGTCACTGATCTAACCTAACCTAATCGACGATGTTGACGCTTCGTTGCTGAATGAATATTTAAAAATTATATCACTTAATAATGGGCGATTTTCTGACAGCCCAAATTAAAAAGTAAAAATTAGTTCAAAAACACTCGATAGATGTCGTTTTATGAAAGCTGGGCTACTTATAAGCTGTAATAAATTCTACACTTTTACTTGTCTACCAAAAGAATAAAAAAATAGTATTTACTTACCTATTTATATTCAGGACATCCAGAACCTATTTCTATTTTGGAATAGAATAAATATTACGCAGCCATACAAGTGCTCTTCATGAACCCGCCTTTTACTAAGCGCCATACTAATCTATGCTAAGCGCCATCTATGAAGTCATTTACGAACCAATTTCTTTTTTTTTTTGATCTCGGAAAATCGCCCATTGCCATAAATAACTCTAAGTTAGTCGTTTCGTTTAGGTTAGAGCAGTGACTTAAAGAACGCGTGAGACAAGCAAGCGAAGCGTGCTTGCCGACTGCCGCGTTAGCTTAGCGGCCGGCGAAGCGCCATAAGCTTGCTCACATATTGCATAAGTTATATTATTATAGTCTCTTAAAAGTGTCTTATTTTTTAACTATCATCATCAGTCTATAAACGTCCCACTGCTGGGCACAGACCTCCCACGTGAACAATAGCACGTGGGGATATTGAGCCATTACCCACCACGCTAGCTCAATCACAGAATAACTAATAGTCTACCGTGCTCAATGCGGGTTGGTGGGTTTTAACGACTGTCATCTTAAGACAGCATCCGGGTCCGCCGGCTTAACGTGCCTTCCGAAGCACGGAAGAGCTAGAGATGTTTTTTTTTTTATTTGGTCACTCATCCAGCGAGCCGGCATTACGTAAGTTGCTTAGCGGGCAATATCGCAAGCCGAACGCGCTAGCCGCTGCGCCATCGAGCTCCTCCATTTTAGCTATACCTCCCCTTAATTATTTGCACATTATTTTCATTTAGTTAAGTACCTACTAAATACACTGGGATCATTGTAATTCATTGTAATCCTATAAATACTGACCAAAAAGATGGTTTCTTATTGGATTTATTACTTTTACCGAAGATAAAAGTAGTAGGTAGATACCTAAATTTCACAGTTTTTATCACATTAACCAAATGGTGTGGTAGGTAATTAATAATAATTACCGGTAATTATTAATAATAACCACATTTATCACATATACCGTAACATTATTATTTATAATATGTAACTAAACTAGCTGATTGGTGACATAATAAAGGTTTAACCCCAACCCGCTAAGTCACGATCAGGCCTACTTTGACAGCTTCCACATTCAAATAAGACTTAGGTGTATCTTAAACGTGAGCATGCTTTGAATGTTGAGATTTTGTTTAGAATAATAGAACATAGCCAAGTCATGTACACCTAGGTGACCTCACGCACAAACCTACTGAGGAACTGCAATATTTGTCCCAAACAACGTACAAACTTTAACATAAAACGAATGCATTGCAAATACGAGACATTACCAATGTGTAGAAATGTTTAACATACATTTACAAAATCTACGCCATTCTAGGACGCGCCGCGAATGACAAGCGTCGTGCCAGGTTTGTGTGTCAGTGTTTAAGGAGCTCTTGGCACAGATTTTTTTTATAGTGACTCGTCATAGTCATCGCATCCGGTCTAATGGTAAGCAGCCGATATACAGTCCAAAATAATGAGAGCACTCTCCACCGTGGAACAAGCACGGTAACAGCGCACCCATGCATGACGGCCTGCATAAAAGCCGTTTCACGCCCCGCTTAAAAGACCCGGGACTATAGGAGCTGGGAAACACATACGCCGGAAAAGAATACCAAAGCCGGTCTTACAGAGGAACGACTTGTCAAATTTTTTGGTACGAGTACTGATAGTCTGTACAGTATGATGGTGGTTCCTAAGACCAGCATGTGTAGTCCGGGAGAGGAAAGGAGAGGGCGGGATTAGATCAAAAAGTTCATCAGAACGCTCTCCGTAGTAATTCCGGTAGAAGACACTGAGAGAAGCAATGTCTCTACGCAGCTGGAGATCCTCAAGAGAGGCTGTAACCTCAGCATCTCCAATAATGCGTACCGCTCGCCTTTGCGTCTATCAAGTGCATCGAGGAAGTATTTAGCGGAGCCGTACCGTCCCATAGATGGAAACAATACTCCATACTCGATCGCACCTGAGTTTTGTACAGCAAACAGCGCTGCTCGGGAGTGAAAAACCGCCTTACCTTATTGAGAACACCCAACTTACAGATGGCAGTTAAATAACACTCTCGAATTAGCATTTTTTTTTCATGGACATCATTTCAGTTCCTGACCGATGTCCATGCCAAGAATGATAAGGTCCACCGAAATGGGTATACTGACTAACCCTTCGGGGATAATAGTCGTGATTATATGTATGTACGTCAGTGTCAAATAGGTGAGTTTTTTTGGTCCTTCCTAACGGATCATCATAACAACGCCTTTGCAGGTAAAAGAAGAATCTTCTTTTTCCGGTCAAGACCTACAAAATTCGCGAGATCACGCGTAAAGTATTTTGGGAGACTTTGACGATTCTATTTTTGCTAGTTGACTTGTTTATACGTCCTTTAGAACATATTTTTTTACGTCATATTTCAGACTTTCATATCCTGATTAAAAATAGGCATCATTATTCATCATCATTTCAGTCCGCAATCACCCACTGCTCGATTTAATAGGCTTTCTATATTTTGCGCCAGTCCCCTCTGTCTTGTTTGTGCCGACCTCATCCAGATGTTGTCAGCGATCCTTATTATCCACTCTCCACTCCCCGGTCGTTGTTGTTGTTACGTCCCAGAAAAACCTACGCGGACCAGTTAGGGGCTATAATAAAAAAGGCTGTTGTACTGTACTATTAGTTATTCTGTGGTTGTACGCAGTGACAAAAAACCGCCGGACGTGCATGTAAAGATAATGAATTTTAAAGAAACGAAAGAAGTGTGCAAATGGCGATCCATAGTCTCTGCCTACAAGAAACAGGCGTGAAATTATTGATTGGTGGTTGATTAATTGATTGATTGACTGTTTGTTGCAGCTGGGGCGCGTGCCGCTGGGCGTGATGCTGCCGCCGCGGTACGCCACGCTGCCGCTGCCGCCCGCGCACTACCCGCCGCCGCACGCGCGCCTCTACTACCCCATGCACGACGCGGTACGTATACCGCAAGATACCACCACACGATACCCCACACAATACCACCGCCAGCTGCCTCAGTACCAGTTACTGCTGGACCTCCTATTGCAGCAGGTCTTTATAAAACACCTCGCTTGCGTACGTGGAAAGGACGGCGATCTTATGCCTCGGTGACACTGATCCGAAGGTCAGTAGGTATTGGCGACTCCGTAGGAATGTTTCCATTCATCTCTTGACTCTGTGGTTAGTAGAATCGCACTATACGGTTCTACTTGGGGAAGAGGAAAAGCGACCTACTCGTAAACCTTTAGTCATTCGACAATTTTTTCTTGCACAACTGTTGCATCTTGCATCCGTTTTACAAAAAATGCCATTAAACACTAGATTAATCGTGTTTGACCTTTCGATGTCCGTTTGCAGCGCCTCCGCCGGCGGAGGTCCCCGCGCTCGCGACGCGCCGAGCGGCGGCGACGCGACGAGCGCGAGCGGGACTCGAAGCTGACGCGCTCGCTCGAGCGCATCCACCGCAAGCGGCGCGCCGAGCGCGACCGGCTGAGCGACGCCGAGCTCAAGCGCACCTACACCGGGCTCGACAGGTAACGCACGCTGCTGGTGGGGCTTACCACTACATAGCTAAAGCTATGAGCCCGTCTGTATACAAAGGATTAATAAAGTTGCTCAAAACCTGAATTTAGTTAGTCAGACTCAAGAGTACCTACCTAGAATCGATTCCACGAAAAAAAAAATATGGAACCACAATAGTAGGAATGAAGTCCCGACATGTTACCATGGGTATATATTATTATCTAACGCCACATAAATCTCGCACCGATATTGATATTTGATTGATATGATATTGATAAAAATCTGAACTGGAAAAGCCACATTGACCTTATTATGTAAGAAAATTGAGAGTTTCTGTTTTGCAATAAAAAGGCTAAGACAGACCGTATAAACAAACTCTGCAATAGCTGCCTACCATGGATACGTTTCCTCCGTGCTATGTTTTGGATTGTTGCTATTGGGGAACTCGGTAGACTCGGACAAAGCTTTTAGGGCTCAATAAAGGTGTATTCGTATGCTTGATAATGCATGGTATTTAGAAAGTTGTAAGCCCTTATTTCATAAATACAAAATTCTCCCATTGCCCTGCATGTACTTAACACGTTCAACGCCGCGCGGGTCAAATTTCTATTGTTATTGTGACCCGACGGCAGTGAATGTACTTAAAGGAAGTATGCCTATTCGTTCATTTAAATGGAAACTATTTTAAAATCGCTGTGAAACTACTGTGAGGCATACAAGGGCCCAGTACCGGAACCTGTTGTATCAACCTCCTTGTCGCAAATATATTTATAGTAAAAATGTTTTTAATATGTGTATTACTATCTATAATAATCTGCCTGGCGAGCTTAAACATGAGAACACGGCTACATTCAAAAATAAATTAACCAAATGGCGGAGCGGGCGGAGCGGGCGGAGCGGGCGGAGCGGGCGGAGCGGGCGGAGGGGGCGGAGTGGGCGAACGTCGACTAGTCCGAATACTCGAAACGGGGAGGATGGGCGAATGAACCGGGCGAGCGGGCTGGCGGGCGAGCTAAGCTAGCGAAGCGGGCGGGCGAGCGAAGCTAGCGAAGCGGGCGCGCCTAACGAGGTGAACGAGTAGTTTCGCTGGAATCGTTGGATATTTCGTTAGCTTCGCTCGCATCACTGACATAGGTTAGTCGGTAGCTCGCGGTGAGAACCGTAGTATGTAAAGAGGTGAAATGATGTTCGTCCGCCTAGCTCGCTCGCCCGCCCGCTTTCGGTGTGGCCTGCGCTTTATAATGCGTATATATAATGACACTTCAACAGTTTACTGATATACTCGTATCATAGACGCGGTCTGTGATACCAGATGACACGCTTTAGCCGCTTTACTTACTGCGTTTGGGGAGAAAACGTCATCTAAGTACTGGGATTCGCTTGATAATGGGCGATTTTCTGACAGTCCAAATTAAAAAATAAAAAATAGTTCAAAAATACTCGATAGATGGCGTTTTATGAAAGCCGACCCGTTCCTACCTAAGGGCTGTAATAAATTCTACACTTTTGCTTGTCTATCAAAAAAATAAAAAAATAGTACTTACAAATTATTATTCAGGATCTCCAGTACCTATTTCTATTTTGGAATGGAATAAATATTACGTAGCCATACACGTGTTCTTCATGGACTCGCCTTTTACTAAGCGCCATACTAATCTATGCTCAGCGCCATCTATGAAGTCATTTACGAACCAATTTCTTTTTTTTTTTATCTTGGAAAATCGCTCATTGCCACAGAACAGAATTCTCGTTTTAACTAGATTTAGCCTATTTTTTTTTTAAACTATGTTGGTCGCCGAGCGTGGCTTATGAAGCACAAATATTTTGCAATTGCGATTCGTACACGGGCATTCCAGTTGAATGGGCCTAGGTGAAGTTGCTATTGGGCGATGTTCAAGAATTTATTGGCACATTTCTAATCTGTGACTACAGATTTCTAAATATCTACTTTACACCAAAATTAAAATTCCAATTGTTTTTTTGCAAATGAAATGAGTTATTTATTTGACAACTTAATAACTTTTCGAGAAGGTATACCAAATGTAAAAAGCATTATTAACTAATTTAAAGTTTCCAATAAGCTGAGGGTTCGTTTAATTACCTACAAAAGTTGCAGCGCCATGTACCTCGTCGGTACTCTAATTTCTGCCTCAGCCAGTATACGTCATTCTACACGCGAGCTGAGGCAGAAATTAGAGTCTTATTCGGTATAAATAAATAAAAATCAATTGCCGAAATGTTTGTACGCCTGGATCATGTTATACCATAGAATACGTAGTACAAGGTTATACTTGATCTACTTGTACGCGCATGATTTCAGAACGGTTCAACCGATGTGGCTGATTCTCTTTTTGTTTCTGTCAGAACAAGGTCTTTATAGAAGAAAAAATTTGGAAATTCGGCACGGTGTGTTCACGGGGACTAGTGTGCTGCTAGCTCCTAATAATGAATTGTTCCAGGGCGTACGCGGAGCAGTTCATCGCAGTGTGCGACGAGAGCAGGCACGCGGCCGGGGGCCACGACTCGCTCGGCGGCACCTCGGCCTCCAGCGACTCCGCGGCCTCGCAGGCCACCGCCTGAGGCCACGGCCCCAGCCCACTGCGCACGGCGGGTCGGCGGCCTCCAGCGACTCCGCGGCCTCGCAGGCCACCGCCTGAGGCCACGGCCCCAGCCCACTGCGCACGGCGGGTCGGCGGCCTCCAGCGACTCCGCGGCCTCGCAGGCCACCGCCTGAGGCCACGGCCCCAGCCCACTGCGCACGGCGGGTCGGCGGCCTCCAGCGACTCCGCGGCCTCGCAGGCCACCGCCTGAGGCCACGGCCCCAGCCCACTGCGCACGGCGGGTCGGCGGCCTCCAGCGACTCCGCGGCCTCGCAGGCCACCGCCTGAGGCCACTAGCTATCCAGCGCCGTTCGTTGTTTCCCGCACCAGTGCTATCTCACATGTTCGCGCGTGATAGGGCTATGGACTTGGAATTGACAGTACCTGTGTACCTTGTGTATTTTCAGTATACGCTTCTTACCCACATCACATTATGAAAAACCCATAGTAGGCATATTGAAAAGCTTTTGCTACATTGCCTCAATAAGAGGTAGGCCGTTTATTAGGTTTCACTCACTTCAAATAAAAAAACCACCTATGTTTGCTAGACAAGTAAACCACGAGGCAAGCATGAGATTGATATACTTACATCGAATCGGTTGTAACGGTAAATAAAAAAATTGGTTGCCTGTAAAGTCGGTATACGGGCGAAAGTTTTACGTGACAACGACTTTGAGTGGTAAAATAATTTTAATGTGAATATTCATTCGTATAGTAGGAAGAAGGATGAAATAGGAAAGGGACGCGTGCCTTTCACTTTTTATGTCTGTCTCTCTCGCTCTTAGGCGGGCTAACCATGCCCGAGTGGAAGGGACGCGTGCCTCTCACTCGCTCTCATTGTGAGCGCATAACGTGAGCGGAGCGTAACGCAGTTTCTTGAAGTGTCACCCGGCAAACCAATTTATAAGACGTTGTCACGTCAAAATAATAAATTGTTTGATAGATGTTACAAAATCTAGGTCTAATGTAAATTTTCTAAAATACTCGTTAACCTTACAGTGTAAGCATGTCATACCAAACTAAACAAGATAGCTTTAGAAGCACATAAATGTAGTTGTACATAGATATGTCACCGAAATTAACTTTTATCTTTATTGCTACTAACACTCATAGTTGGCATGATTTGGGATATTAACGTTCACTAGACGTAAAAGTTTCAACCATGGTTTAGCACTTAAACCGATGTTTTAAGTAGTTTTATGATGTCTCTGGGTCTCTGGTGCCTAATTGGTACCTATTTTCATTGCCAGTGGGTTCCTGTGTGTGACTCATGGCATAAGTCCCAATATCCTAAAACATCCTGAAAGTGTTTGCCTGTCCTGGGAATGATTTGTCAATATCTTGGTCCTAGAACATGGGACAAGAGAAACGTTAACTCTTCAATTTATGGCTGTAACTTAAATTATTGAACTCAAAATATGATGGCGGCACAAACCATGGTTCAGGCCTGTCCAGTCTATCTAGCACTTTACTAACACCATTTTGTATGTAATATCGTCAAATGTCTGTGTTATATGCTATATCTTAGTCTTATTTATGTTTAAATTCTGATAAGAATGGAGATGTTTTAACAGGAGGCCCGCTATTCCCTCATTCTCTGATTCAGAGTTAGTCCATCAGATTTTGACCGGTTTATCAAAACCAGTGCAATATTGTTACAAACTTTAAATTAGAAAAAAAGTTCATGATAAAAAGCGGCAGGCTACTAAAGAAACATTAAAAACGGAACAAAATATTTTTATAAGGACCTCTGTCGCAAACAGATTTATGATAGTAGATTTACATCAACTTGTTAAAATGATACCGTCAAATATTTAATATCTTTAAAGAACAGACAGATCTATTGTTTAGATAATTCTTAACTTAGCTAACATAAGAATACTGTAACTTATTTTAGTATTTGTATAATTGAAATGAAGTCCAATGTACCTAAGTGGTGCCAAATTGTGTCGAGCATTTTGATTGGTGTACATAACGACTGCTAGGCAACACAAATTGCTCCATTTGCTCATTTTATTGTTTAACATTTTGGTATTATTGTTATATTATATATAGTACCGCTATATCGTACATATGTATATTGTAGACATCGTCCGTGTTTAAGCATTGCATCTTGTCGCTAGTAGATGACCGACCACCTGACTAGGGGTTAACATGACAACGATCATAAATTACGACAACAACAACAGTTAGCCCTTTTTGTGGCGACTGGTGGCGACTGCTGGCGTTTCTCCTGGAGTTACGTACTGAATACGATCTTATTCGGCTTAAGCTTTACTGGCTTTACAATCTATGGAACCTAACTATAACTATGCGACTTTCATAAACTAGCCAGACAATAATTGATTATTTTTTATATTTATTTATTTATGAGTGCTATCGCGCTTTTCGTTTTACTTTCGTAGAGCTGGCGCTTCGGATGACTCTGTCTTTCGTAGAGCTGGCGCTCCGGATGACTCTGTCTTTCGTAGAGCTGGCGCTCCGGATGACTCTGTCTTTCGTAGAGCTGGCGCTCCGGATGACTCTGTCTTTTCTTAAACTTGATACTTTCCTAACTTGACTCATTTTTAACTCGGCTCTTTCTTAATTGGTCTCTTTTGCAAAGTTGACACTTTCCCAACTCGTCTCCCCTCCGGACGACTTCGTCTTTTTTTTAACTTCACACTTTCCTAACTGGTCTCATTTTTAACTAGGCTTTTTCTTAGTTGGTTGGTAGGTTTTTTTGTTTTGGTTGGGTGGTTGGTTGGCACATGCTTCTGCTTAATTTTTAATATACTATCAAATACTATCACAAAAAGGGAAAGAAGAAAAACAAGTTCTTTAGTATTAAGTATGATATTTTAAAAGCCCACGACACTAAACCTAGTTCGATAAGACTACCAGATGATATAATGTATATATATATATATATATATATATATATATATATATATATATCCCACAAGCAAACTTCCGTCCACTGAAGGCGAAATTACATTTAAAATGGCGTCCACCGCTATTTGACGTCCGCATACCGGACGCCACTTTTTTAATCGATGACACTTGGCGCCTCTAAGATCAAGCTAGCCATAGAACAAAAATCGATGGAAGCCAAAAATTTATTGTAATGGCTGCAAATAAATACTGGATAGTTCCCAAAAAAATCTCAGCAGAGGTGCGGCGCTACTGTCGTGCGTATATCCACAGCCGTATTAAACGCGCTTCTTTTCTGACGTATTCATATAAATTTGGCGTCCGCTAATGCGACGTTGCCAGCTTACTCAATGTTTGGTGCCTACTAAAATACAATATCACACTAATATTATAAAGGCGAAAATTTGTGAGTGTGTATGTTTGTTACTTCTTCACGTAAAAACTACTGAATGGATTTGAATGAAATTCGGCATACAGATAGTTTATAACCTGGATTAACACATAGGATACTTTTATCCCGATATTCCCACGGGAACGGGAACCACGCGGGTAAAACCGCGAGCGGCCGCTAGTTATTATCATAAATCGTAATCTATTATACTTACTTATTAAAAAATGTATTGTCATAAATGACTTTTTTTTAAACAGGTGACATTTTAGCTTGATTGCGTAATGCTTTATCAGAAGGATAAGTTTTATCCAATGATTGAATAATCAGCCATAAAATTAATAAATAATTAATAAAAAATTTAAATGTACAGACGCCTGCAACCTATCCAAAACTGTAACATTTCTTTAATAAATTTTTAACCATATATTTAAGGCATAAAGTTCAAAGTCTATTGAAGAAAATTGGACATTTTGTGGTAGGTAGGTTGATGTGCTGGCGTGTGTACATGTTCTTTCATCATCCCACCTGTCGCATATTGTGTTCAGAATGCTCTTAGAGCTGGCGCAAACTGTGAAATAGCAATATACGGGCACCAGATAACAATATAATAACTCCTCAACAAAGGGCCTACGCCTTTCAACTATAAAGACAATTAAGTTAGGAAGCCACTATCCGAGGCGCAATATGAATTCGTATATCGGATTGTCCGACTTGTCACATATTATGCTCAGGATGTTGTTAGAGCTGGCGTGAAATGTCAAATAGCAATATCCGATATACGGACGCCAGTCATCAATATACGGACGCCAGATGTCAATATACGGACGCCAGATGTCAATATACGGATGCCAGTTATCAATATACGGACGCCAGATAACAAAAGACAGACACACGGTAAAAAAGGGCCTAGGCCTTTCAAACTATAAGGACAATTAAGTTAGGAAGCCAGAACCCAAGGCATTTACGCAATATGAATACGTAAATCGGACTGTCCGACTAGTTTTTTTTTCTGTAAATGGGTTTGCTCTTGATCCCAATCAAGCCGATTCACGATGGAGCGAGCTAACCCAGAAGGTGTCTATTCACTCTTGCTTTGTAGATACTTAAGATAAGTACTAGGAAACACAGACGCAGGGAGGGAGTTCAACTCCTTTTCTGTGCACAGTATAAATGATGTTGAGTAGCGCTTTGTGCGACATTTAGAAATATCCTCCAAGAAAGGGTGGTAGCCCGCAGTGCGTCTGGATGTCCGATGGAAGAAAGGGGATGGCGGTATGAGCTCATGGAGTTCCAGGTCTGTAAAAGACCGACAGAAAGGCAACTTTGCGGCGGTGAGCTAGGGTGTGAAACTTGCTCTTCACCAGTTCTTTGTCGCCAATTAGCCTCTCAACTCTGCGTTCAATCGTGTCCAGTGCAGTTAGTTGGTATTTTTTTTTATATAATTCACCAACGTTTGTTTACACTGATACATTAAATTACTTAATTAGGTTTGTAACATTATTTAAGTGTAACAAACACTTACAGGTAAATACAATATGTTAGGACTCTTTCAAGTTTAGGATAATAATTTTTAAACAATAATAATCTAAAAAAGTAACAAGAAATACAAATATTCACGATAGATCGATTCGATCAGCGATAGATGTTCACTGTAGTAATCTTTGTTTTTCAAAAAATCACTAATTTCATAATTTTGAGACGCTTTACTGTCACTATCAATATACACAGATGCAAAGTACAAGTAGTATTTCGCTGAGCCGTCCCATAGGTGACTGCAATATTCCATACAAGATCGGACTTCAACTTTAAAGAGAGTTTAAAGCTATCCCGGCGTGAAATATCACTTGACCTTATTTAGGACGCCCAGCTTTTTGACTGCAGTTTGCATCCGAAAGGTATCTCTCTACGACAGTACTGTCATCTGCATACCCAACAATTCCTGGTATCAACAGGTCATTGATGTGCAACAGGAAAAGCGTCGCAGAGAGACCCCTGAGGAACTCCGGCATCAATAGCCACTGAGTCAGAGGACCAGCCATCGATGACTACTCTGATCGATCGTGCCGTCAGAAAATCAGATATCCAACTACAAAAGTACATATAATAATATCTACAGCGGGGACACCATACGCAGGAAGCTTGCGCAGCAGACTTGCGTGCCAGACCCTTTCAAAAGCCTTCGAGATGTCCAGTGATACGGCAAGTGCTTCGCCGTGCATCTCGAGGGCCCCACCCCAGTAGTGCGTCACATAAACTAGAAGATCCCCAGTCGAAATCCCCGGCTTCCTCGGCGGAAGCCATATTGACAGTCACTGAGGAGGTCATTAACTTATAGGTACATACCTATAAGTTAATGACCTCCTCAGCTCCTCATACCAACTTACTGTTTAGAACTCTTTCCATGACCTTACAGAGTATGGAATTGATAGCGATCGGTCGGTAGTTGCATGGGTCAGCATGAGACTTCCCTTTTAGGGTACTGGCTGCACATTGCCAAGCTTCCAGCATTTCGGTACGGTTTTTGTCTTTTTTTCTCTTGTTACATAATTATGCTCAGGATGTTTGTTAGAGCTGGCGTCAAAATGTCAAATAGCAATATACGGACGCCAGACATCAATATACGGACGCCACATGTCAATATACGGACGCCAGATAACAATATACAGACGCACGGTAGCTCCTCAACAAAGGGCCTAGGTATTTCAAACTATAAAGATAATTAAGTAAGGAAGCCAGAACCCGAGGCATTTACGCAGTATGAATTTGTAAATAGGACTGTCCGACTTGTCACATATTATGCTCAAGATGTTATTAGAGCTGGCGTGAAATGTCAAATAGCAATATACGGACGCCAGATATCCAATATACGGACGCCAGACATGAATATACGGATGCCAGATCCAACAACGGACGCCAGATATCAATATACGGGCGTACGGTAGCTCCTCAGCTTAGGGCTTGGATAGTTAGTAGAACATCATCTTTAAAGGAAAAAGAGAATATAAGTACTTATTTAGGAAATCAGAACCCAAGGACTGCAAGCAGAACCACTTACCCAAAACTGTCAATTTTCTCGAATCGATATTGACCCTTATAGCTAAATAATAAATTGTGTACTTCAGTGCAGCGGCTATTTATGATGGCCGCTGCACTTTTAATTAGATCGAGATCAAACCTTAAGGCATCACATTGATGAACCTAAAACTGATGTCAGTTTCTTTAATGAAGTTAAGAGCGTTATCGCATTTCAGTTTCCCATACAAATTTCCAAGTTGAAATTTTTAAAAACCATTAGGCCATTTTTGGTGAAACTCGGCATTAATGTTTTTATATTTTAGCGTTTTATTAACGCTTAAATATACTTAAGTAAAATTTTAAACACTGAAAAAAGACGACAACCTCAGGCGGGAATCGAACCACGCACCTTCCGCATTCCGGGCGACTGCCTTAACCACTTGGCTACCGGGGTCTGGCTTTCAAACGTCGAAATTTGTCAGTGCTTGATGCTTATGTTTTTAGTCAACATTGCTTCATCAAATCTTAGAAGTTTTCACCTCTGAGATTCGAAAGAAATATTTTTACAAATATTTGAACATTCGGTTAAGATGAAGCTGCGTTTATAGATTAATGTTTTTATGTTTTAGCGTTTTATTAACACTTAAATATACTTAAGTAAAATTTTAAACATTGAAAAAAGACGACAACCTCAGGCGGGAATCGAACTACGCACCTTCCGCAAAAATTTTAATTAAGAAACTCGGCATGCTGAGGTAAAATATAGAGATCTAAATAGTTTGTTGAAAACATTTTTAAAAAACCTTTATTTAACTGAGTTATTGCGATTTCAAATCTCAATAACTCAGCCAAATAAACGATTGGATCCCTGTGTTTTACTTTAGCATGCAAAGTTTCATAAAATATGGCTTAATGGTCTTTAAAAATTTCGACTTGGAAGATTGTATGGGAAACCGAAATGTGTAAACCCTCTTAAATAAAAAAAAACTTTGGTTAATAATTTTAAAGACATCTGTCAAATTGGACCCAACATTAAAATATTCGGTGAAAGAAAGAGATAGGTAACGCATTGCTGGCAACGTCGCTTTTACAAAATCAGGAGGACGTGAAAATGTCAGCGCATTAAGTAAATGATAATCAGTATATCCAGGAAGCCAAAAATTTATCACCATGAAATGGAGTTCATAAATGTTTGGGCATGACTGCAAGAAGAATATTGCCACAATTAAAATAATCGCAAAATAAAATATCCTATGGAGAAAGGCATCAAAAAACCAAGAAACATTCGCAGAGAGATGATCTAAATTGTAAGCTGAACTGGAGGACGTCGTAATGATGCACAGCATGCATGACGCCAAATGCGTAGCTGGATGTAAATATATATATATATATATATATATTTAGTCAGGATTAATGAGGGAACACGAAGTGGCAATGCTGCAATGCGAAAAACCTAGCACAGCTTTTTTCGGGTTTTTTTAGTTAAGTATTTGTCCGATGTATAAATGCAGCAGTGGTTTTTCTTACACAGAAATTGATGAGATGATCTTTTACACTATAGCGTTGCTTTTTTGACGAGATCGATCATACTAGATACTTGGCATCGCTTATCATGCTGCTGCCACTGATTAGGCCAATCAGAAGGGTTTGCAGCACTGCATTGTCGTATAGTCCTACCCCTCCCCTGTTCCGAAGAATAAACGAAACTTGGGAACCTTATTATCATACCAGACAAAGAAAAAGAAAAAGCCTAGTGAAAAATGAGAAGAGTTATGAAAGTGTCAACTTTGCAAAAGAGACCAACTAAGAAAGAGCCGAGTTAAAAATGAGACAAGTTAGGAAAGTATCAAGTTTAAGAAAATGACAAAGTCGTCCGGAGGGGTTTCTTTTTGCTCTAAACCTCACATTTTGTAATAACACACGGTGTTAGAATGTTATTATGTATGTTATTTAATATCTTATAACTTTAATTACTTGGGTAAAATGTCATTGTTGTATTTTCGGCACAATTAGACATTTTTCTTATTAAAAAGCTAAAGTAGGATTAAACAATAATTTGTGAAAGTTAGTTAAATTTTGATTTACTGTAACACTCATTTATTCACTCTAATTAAATCAATTTAACTTTTTTATACAAGATAGATCATTAGGTCAAATATAAAACGGGGGTAAACTTTATAATGTCACATAATAACAATTATGTTGTGCGTCGTCACACAAATATTTATTGAGATTAGACACTCTAGGTTTAAGTAGGATACTGTAAGATAGGTGCTTTTAACTTTTAAGTAATTTTCTATACTTACATTATATGCTATGTACATACAAATTAATAGTTGTTTAAGTTTTTACATTATATTATGATTTGTAATTTAATAACTATTCGCATATCGGTCAGTATACGCGAACGGAACGCGAAGGCAACGAATTTATAAGTAACGATCGTAATGAAAGAAAATTATTTATTTTGTAAATTTTTATTGGAATTCTTTCGCATGCATGTAAGCGACGTGTAATGAAATAAAAGTTATACGCAATTTGAGAAATGACGTTTTAAATTCTATACACCTATACACATGAAGATACATTAACGAGTTCACGTCTGGAGTTGAACATCTCTGAAAAAGTAAGATGCACTCACATAGGTAGGTGTATGTTATTCTGTAAAGGCTTGATTTAAAATTCGATTCGGAATCCGCAGTGACTTATCATTATCATTATCAAATCCGCATTGACTAACTTCGACTCTACACAAACGTCACAAGTATCAGGGCCTCTTCTGTGGTGAGCTTCGAACATCTACACAAAATACTTTTCTTTTTTTTAAACAATAGAAATCGAACATAAAAAGTAGTTGTACTACTTACTTAAACATTTTTGACGAACAACGTTATAAAAGCATGTCTGAAAATATAAAAGGCCTAAAAGTCGGTGTAAAAATATTTTTTCAACACACTTGCTCGTAAAGTGGCTCTACACCGATTTCAGCATCGTAATGTAGCTTATTATTATTACACACTAGTGCGGTAATGTAGTTTAAAAATACAATCTCTACATAGAGTTTTTATAACTATTTAAAAAGGCAAACATTTTATTGAATAAAATAACTATTTTGATTAAAATATATTTAAAATTAAATAAACTGTCTAAGATAAATAAACATATAGTAATTTCACCAAATCATTTATTTTGTCAATAAATTAACTTTAATTCGTAACATTATTGTTTAGTTTATTATATTTTTAATAAGCTATTTGGCTGTTGTCCTTTGCCTTATTATTATTGTTACTTGCGCGCGAGAAACAGCGTGCGTAATTTTGCCGTCTCTTTTACATATCTATATTTTGTTGATTCATACAGCGGCTTCTTGCTCAATATTACTTTGAAAGTTTAAAAATAAATTTGTCTAGTTCTAGTAATGAAGAGTTTACACCGCCGGTAATATTAAGTGAAGCACAAAATGTTATTGACAGCCTATTACCATCTAAGTCCAAAGAAAAATATATGTTGGCTTACCAAAAAATTATACACTAGAAAAACAACAAAAACACGCAGTCACTTTCAGAAAATGTGTTTTCCTCACAAGTGTGTTAAAAACGTCGTATGAAACGCATGTGCATTGGTAATTACAATCCTCGGCTCCATTAAGCCCTCACCTTCGGCTCGGGCTCATAACCCGCCCCAGTTCATAACCAACATTGCACACTTGTATCATAATTTTGACGTTTTTTTGTTGACGTTTGACGACCTTCGTGGTAGAGTGGTTAGCACGCCGGGTCTGGCGTCGCACCATTTCTGAGGTCCCGGGTTCAATTCCCGGTCGGATCAATTTAGAGAAAACTGTTTTTCTGAATTGATTTCGGGTCTGGGTGTTCTATGTTTATGTATAGTTATCCGTTATCTAGTTTAACCATATAAACGAGTTTCAATAGAAACTTACCTTGGGCTAACTTACCTAATTGGTGAGAGCGAAAAAATAATGTAGGTACTATTGTTTTACTCCATCAAGTGACTCGTTTTAATATTGTAACCTAATTAACTCAATATTTATAATTAATTTCAAACTAATTCTGTCATAAAAGTTTCGGGAACGGATGATTTGTTAAGATTCCAATTTCAATTTTTTGTTTTTGTTTGTTGTTAGATTGGCACAACTGTTATCCATTTTGGCGCGGAGTTTGTGTTGCATCTGTTATTTAGATTAAATGCAGTGCTGTTTTTAGTTAGTTTATACCTAGTGTGTTAAATGCAGTGCTGTTTTTAGTTAGTTTATATCTAGTGTGATAAAAGCGCGAAAAAAAGAGTACTGAAGACGCTGTTCTGGCATTAACAAGTGATATTGTTCACCACCTTGACAATAGAAATAAGACTATGTATATTCCTGGACCTAAAAAAGTCGTTTGACACCGTCTCTATCCCCATTCTTATTGAAAAGCTGAACCGGATTGGTGTCCGTGGTCAATTTCTTCATCTGTTATCTGATTATCTTTTGAGGAGAACTCAACAAGTAAAAATAGATGATTACTCTTACAGCTCTGTAGAGTTTTGCACACAATACGGCGTCCCACAGGGTAGCGTCCTTGGACCTACTCTGTTCTTAATCTATATCAATGACCTAACCGAAACCAAATTACTCAATGGTAGAATATTTTCGTACGCTGATGACACAGCTCTTCTATTCCACGGAAAACACTGGGATGTAGTTCATGAGATGGCCTCCAAGGGTCTTCATACTGTCATCAAATGGCTACATAGAAACTTTTTAACCTTAAATTCTAGTAAGACTAATTATATAACCTTCTCTATTCAAAATTCTTCCCAACCCAACAGTAATATGCATCTAACTGCCCATTCGTGTGAAAATCCCTACCCCGGTGAATAATTGCAACTGTCATCAATTAGAAAAGGTTACTTACACCAAGTACTTGGGTGTATATCTCGATCAACAACTAAACTGGCATAAACATATCGATATGTGTACACTCCGCGTTCGAAAGTTAATATGGTTATTCAAATATTTAAGACACGTCGCTGACAAACAACTTATTACTTACATTTACACTGCCTTGGTACAATCGCTTTTACTATATTGTTTGCCCTTATGGGGCGGAACTCACAAAACCAAGATTTTAAAAATTGAGAGGGCTCAGCGTTCGCTCCTTAAGGTCATGACCTTCAGAAAAATTACATCTGGAACTTCTGAGCTGTATCGGGATTGTGAAGTTCTAACTGTAAGGCAACTTTATATTCTAAAATGTATCCTTAAAACCCATAAAACTATCCTCCCTGACTCGAAAATTCTAAATAAGCGTAATCCATAATCCGTCGTTATCCATCCAACCGTAAAAACTAAATTTGCTGGTATTCAGTTCAATGGGCGATTTTCTGACAGCCTAAATTAAAAAGTAAAAATTAGTTCAAAAACACTCGATAGATGTCGTTTTATGAAAGCCGTACCTACCTAAGGGCTGTAATAAATTCTACACTTTTACTTGTCTACCAAAAGAATAAAAAAATAGTATACGCCATACTAATCTATGCTAAGCGCCATCTATGAAGTCATTTACGAACCAATTTCTTTTTTTTTTTTGATCTCGGAAAATCGCCCATTCCCAATCTAGATACTTATATAATAAAGTAAACAGAAAACTTAATTATTACAGTAGGCATCACTTTTTTTTTTTTATTATTATTTATTTTTTAAAGGGGCTTTTGTATACAAAATTACATGTCAGCCCCATCGTAACTATATAATATGTAGGGACAAATATACATGTTACACTAATTAATTATTTTCTAGCCTAAGCCGAATACTTTGTACCGCGACAACAACGCTGCTTCGGACGTAGGGTCCGAGAGGATACTGTGGAATACACCGACATCTAGCTGGTTAACCTTCAGCTTAGCAACCAAGTCCTCTCGCACATCCCGATTCCTAGCACACTCCACCAACAAATGTTGGACATCTTCAATTTTTTCACATAGCGCGCAATGAGGCGAACTAACTTTTTTCATTAGGTAGCCAAATTTGTTCAGTGGAATGTGCTCAGATCGAAGCCTGTGGGCAACTATAATAAGTGTCCTACTTAAACCAATATTGCAGAACCAAGGAGTATGTGGAGGCTCCGATTGCATTACTCTGTACCAAATACCGGTTGACTTAGATCTTTCGTCAAAATCGGTTTTCCATCGTGTATAGCACTCGTTTTTGTATTTATAAAGAAATTCATCGTAGCTTGATGTAGCTTGTAAAGGTTCTCCTTCAGCTGCACCAAGTTTCGCTAATCTGTCAGCCTCCTCATTTCCTGAAAGCCCTATATGAGACGGAATCCACTGCAATACCAGTTCCTTGCTTCCCTGGTTCAGAATTTCAGTCTGCCGAAGTATAGCATATGCTAACGGAGTGCCTCTGTTACCAGAGGTACACCCAGCGGTATGCTGTAGTGCACTTTTACTGTCAGTTAAGACAACCTTATCATATGACTGATTTTTGATGTGATTGAGTGCTTCACTTATTGCTATAAGCTCTAGTACCATAATTGATACCGCAGGCGATACTTTAAAACTCCTTCCATATTTACTAGTGGAATCAAAAAAGGCTGCACCCGAGCCCTGAACACACTTCGATCCGTCTGTATAGACTTTATGAAAATTCTTGTATTTATTTTCGATCTCCTGTAGTACGTTACTTTTTAATATATTATAATAATTTGTATTTTTGATGATCTTACACAAGCGAGCTCAGGATTAATAATTTTTTCTACTTTGAAATTGGAAACCCATGTAGGTAAAGTAAACATAGTTAATGGATAACTAGAGTGAACATTTTAATTTTTTGTTTTGTAATATGTTGTCACCAAAAGGGGTTTTTTCTTATTTTGCCAATACCTTTTAGAGCAAAGTGTGTTCAGACTTTCTAATAATAACACTATTGGGTTATTTGTCCAAGATCTAGCTTTTAAACAATATTTAAAAGATAAAAATAGTCTTCTTACAGCTAATGGAGGAATACATAGCTCACATTCCATGACCTGAATTGGGGTACTTCTAATGATACCACCTACGACTCTTAACGCCTGATTCTGAACCCTATCCAGCTTAGAAAGGTGGGTCTTTGCACTGCAATCATATAGAAAGGATCCGTAGTCTATTCGGCTCCTTATAAGAGAGATGTACAATCGGCGGAGGTGTGCTGGATGCACACCCCAACCTGATGCAGCCAGCACTTTCATTAAACTAGTGAATTTTTGAGCCTTTTCACAAGTTTCGTTTATATGTTTGCCCCAGCGCAACGATCTATCCAGCCAAATGCCCAAATATTTAATGTTATCTGTACATTCTAGCCATCTCCCATTAACTGTCAACTTGACTGTTTGTTTTTTATGGCTCCTACTAAATGCACCGATATTCGATTTTTCTGCAGA
This sequence comes from Scoparia ambigualis, assembly GCA_963921215.1. Lineage (NCBI taxonomy): Eukaryota > Metazoa > Arthropoda > Insecta > Lepidoptera > Crambidae > Scoparia > Scoparia ambigualis. The sequence continues at coordinate 37,594,998 of OY992509.1, read as the reverse complement.
CATCTCTAATCCAATATCGCTCAGAAGTAATAAAAGACCGTCTAGGGCTATTTGGAGTTTCAATTCACTATTACTTAATTTGTCCGTTGAATATAGAACAAAATCATCCGCGTACTGTAAAATAAAAATATTTTGGATATTTTGGCAGACTTGTAGAGTTACAATATTAAATAATAAAGGAGAGATCGGGTCTCCTTGTGCTAATCCTCTATTTGTCCATCTACAGAGATCTGAATTATCACCTGACTCTAATTTAATTTTCAAATGTCTTTCTTTAAGAAATGAATAAATGTAGTTACAAAATCTGGCCCCTACACCGATTTCGTCCAAGATACTTCCAACTTTTTCAACCAAGACATTATTGTAAGCGTTTTTAATATCCAAGAAGCAAGCTGTTGTTGGTAGACTATTTGAGAATCCAACTTGAATCTGAGTAACAAGTCGTACCAGAGAGTCCAGGCACGACTGCCCGCGTCTGAAATCTAAGGTACTTCTGGAGATAATTTTATTACTTTCAATATACCATTCCAAACGTTTTGTAAGCATTAAGTGAAAAATTTTACAAACACAAGTAATTAGGGATATGGGTCTAAGTTTCTGTTCGGAATCATAAGCATTATTAGTTTTTGGTATTGGTAATATAATAATATTGCGCCATTGAACGGGTATATTATGTATATTTCATTGTATAAATCAAGAAGGTAGTGTTTAAAATTATCAGGCAAATTAGATATCATCGAATATGAGATATTGTCTTCGCCTGGACTAGTATCAGACTTTTTTACACAATTTTTTAGTTCTTGCATAGAGAAAGCCGCTTCAAGTTGGGGATTTACCGAACGAAATGTAAGCGTTTCCATTGGTACAAAATCAGGCGTTAAGTTACATAGCAGATCTCTTTTCTTTATCACGTCTACACCACAGTTGCCCCCTTTATTGCCCCTAAACCAACGCATTCGCCTCCACATTTCGGAACTAGATGTCGCGCTATCTATTGTGTCACAGAAATTTCTCTAGCTGAGGTTTTTTGCTTCTCTCATAAGACGCCTTGCCTCTATAATTCGTTTGTTTAGTAAATCAAGATTGTTTGGGGTTGGATTCCTTCTAAATTGACTCAAGGCTAATCTTCGTTGTGCTATAGCTTTGGATATTGACGTGTTCCAATAGTGTTTTGGGATGAACTTAGTTGCGGGATTGTTACATTTTTTTATAGCTGGAATAGAATTAGAAGCTGCGTTGTTGATGTGACTGGTCAAGAGATTATATCTCTCTTGAAGCTCATGGGTGCCTATAGAGTTCTCCACTGAAATTTTCAGTAATTCCTTGTACTTGTTCCAATCTGCCAACTTAAAATTAAGTTTCTTTATCGTAAATGGTTTTTGAAAGTAACTCAGACGCATAACAATAACTAAATGATCACTTCCAAAGCTCTCATTTGCAATTGTCCATAGCCATTTCATAGAGACGTCTGATATAATAAAGGAAATATCCGGGCTCGACTTTTGTAGGTTTCCGTCTACAAGTTTAATTCTGGTTGGGCTACCGTCATTAAGCGTAAAGTAATCGAATTCAAGCGAAGAATCCAAGAGCTGACAACCTCTTGTATCATTCTTATATGACCAATTGGTGTGGTGACCATTGAAGTCCCCAGCTATCAACGTCTTATGAGAGAACTCACTAAAAATATTATCCCAGTCCGCTTGTGACGTGCCTACACTTGCAGGGCAAAAAATGGACACTATGTTTTGCAGATCATGACAGTTAGCTACTTTTACGTGTATCATTTCAATACCACTGTTCGGGCTTACAATAGGGTATGCCAGACATTTAAGCGATTTATGGGCTACAACTGCTACGCCTCCATAAGAGTCTGACCTATCTGTTCTAAAAATATTATAACCACTTATATTAAGTTGGGCTTGACTTACAAGCCAAGTTTCACTAAGGATAGCTACATGTATTTTTTGCTGGTTAAGAAAACATTCAAAGTCAAGTAATTTTGGTTTTAAACTTTGTGAGTTCTGTAATGTTCTTGACCAGGTGTACAAATTAGGGACTCAATAAAACAATGTTCGCAGTTTAAGAGTGTAATCCGAACTGCCGCCGTCTCACGAATCCTACCCACATTATAATAATAACTTATTCTATGATTACCTTAGTTAGTTACTTAGTTCCACTGTGCGATATTTAAAGCGCTATCCTTAGAGAGACTTCTATCCATAAAAAAAATACAAAAACGTCTTTAACCACTCACCGTCCTTAAATAAATTAACAAAAATTGATTTGCATTCCTCTAAAACCAGTTTCACCACTGATGCTATCTTTTCTTCTAGGCTAATTTTGTCAAGTAAAATCTGTTTACATTTTAGTAGTAACATTTTTAAATTATTTTTATTGCTCTCCCTAGGGTTTTGCTCCATGATTTCAATGTTTTCTGAAATAATTGTATCATTGGGCTGTAGGTTGTTGAATTCTTGTGATCTTCTTTTTCTTCCCCTTTTTTATGCTATTCGGTCTAGTCACAATATTATTCTGGTAATATTCATTTTCGCCTTCGCTTTCTGGTTCTATATTATCTGTGCATATGATAGATTCGGCTAATAGCGCGTTCTTATAAGGGGTTGGTGTTTGCCACAAAGTATCGCTTTGTATCGTGTCCATGGATGTGTTTGTCTTTTTGACAGTCTCGTGATTCTTTTTTTCAGCTTCTTTATTTAAGTATTGCCATAAGGCCTGCTTGTAGGTGCAATTATCCGTGTACATTATATCACGAATGGTTTTTTCTTTTATAAACATAGGACAAGATTTATTTAAAGCCATATGGGGGCCTTTACAGTTGACATATGTATAATGTTCGGTCTCACAGTTTGCATAGCCTTCTCCACATTTTGGGCATCTTATTTTTTTTGTCGGGCAGAAACGAGATAGATGACCGAATCTCCAACAGGTGGAACACTGAGTAACTGGGAATTTGTATAGACCCACCTTAAACCTACAACCATACTCGGTGACGTATGGAAGTAAAGTAGGGCCTTTGAAGCACAAGCGAACTGATTCACTAGTTATCCATTCGCCTTCAGCTAATCGTTTCAACCTTTTCGCAGAGATTATTTCTAAATTACATTCCAATGTCTCTAAAATTTCTTTTTCGTCTAACTCTAAGTCGACATCTTTTATTACCCCATAGGTAAACGTATTTTCATGAGTCATTTGACATCTATACTGCAACTCTTTGAACTTAATGTTTGATATTAATTTCTCCGCATCATTTCTGTTATCAAATAATAGCAAAACTCTGTAGGGGCTTTTATATTTAATATTGATAACGTTTATGATACATTCAGATTTTAACAATTTAGCTAAGCCAAATTGTTTTGGTAAAACTTCTTTGCCTGTCACACATACCTCATACTTATTTTGCTCTTGTAAAGTAGTGCTCCTTACATTTTGCGAGGTCTATGAAAAACTTCTTGCTAATCTTTTAGGCCTCCTACGCACAGTAATGAAGTCATTCTCTCCGACTTCCTCAATTTCTCCACTCTCTCCGCTTTCTTGCCTCAATCTTTTCTCCACCAGTCTTTGCGGTTCTAAACAGGAATGGTCCCATTCAAACTCATCATTTACTTGTTGCTCACATCCACGAATACTTTCTTCACTGCCGTTATCACTTAACACATTGTCATTTACTAAATTTTGTTTTTCACTCATATTGCCAAAGGAAGGTCGTCGCAAAAAATTTACACATCTCCGCGTAGAAGTGGATGCGTGCACTCACTCTGCGCTGCGACGCGCGACTGAGGCATCACTTTGAGTGTAAAAAATTAGTTACTTCCTGGCTAAAACAACTTGATTATGACAGCACTGAATTATTATTTAGACATGACACGTAACGCGTGTATTTGCGTTCGCGTTTATTATTTTATTTTATTTTATTTTATTTGGCTAAACACGTAATTATACCTATATGTATTGTATAGTTTCATTCCATTTTTATTTTGTTTTTATTAGTTATTAATGTTACACATATAGTACCTATATATATGGAGTAAAACATATATGTTTGTGTTACTAGTAAATTTTAAAAAAAAATATTACATTACACCAAGGACGATTACACACATTTATTTCAACAAGTCTTAGTGATGACTTCTTGTTTTTAGGAAGAGCGGTCTCACCTTACTACAGGTTTTTAAGATTAAAAGGGTGAGATCTATACCTAACTCTGTAAAGGCGACTTGTGTTATGAATAAATTTATTGTTATTATTGTTATTGTTATAGTGTGTATTACGAATTTTATAATGGATAAAAACATCGAACGAAGAATTTTTATTAAATTTTGCGTCGCCAATGGAATTTCGTGGTCGGAGGTCACTGAAAATGTTACAGAAGGCTTACAGTGAATCGACTTTATCAAAAACACGTGCTTATGAGTGGTACAAAGCGTTTAAAAGCGGTCGAGATGTGATGGAAAATTTGCTTGGCTCTGGTAGGCCATCACGTCTTCAACTGAAGTTAACATCGCAAAAGTGAATGAAATGTTGACTGAAAATCCACATTCACGTTTGAAAAAGATAGCTGCTGAACTATCTGTGTCTCACGAGTCGATCCGTACCATTTTATATAATCACTTGGGCATGATACATGTTGCCGCTCGGCTAGTCCCAAAAGACCTGAATTTTCTCCAAAAACTCAAGCATAAGAGTCGCTGAGGACATGCTAGAACGAGTCAATTCCGACCCAACATTCATGCAACGCATTGTTACTGGTGACGAGACGTGGGTTTACGAGTTTCACATGCAAACTAGTCAACAAGCTTCGGAGTGGCGCCTTCCGACTGAACCGAAACCGAAAAAACCACGCCAAAGTCGATCAAAAGTCAAAGTCATGTTGACTGTTTTCTTTGACTATCGCGGTGTTGTGCACTCGGAATTCTTGCCAGAAGGTCAACAAACGGTAAATAAAAAATATTATTTAAGCGTTATGCGGCGTTTAAGAGAGCAAATTCGACGAAAAAGGCTAAATTTATGGAAAGAAAATTCTTGGATTTTGCACGATAATGCGCCTTTGCACAAGGCCATCATTGTGAACGAATTTTTGACCAAAAACTCAACAAATACCATCGAGCAACCACCTTATTCACCCAGATATGGCTCCAGCCGACTTCTTTCTTTTTCCTAAACTCAAATTACCACTTCGTGGCACCCGTTTTCATTCGGTAGAAGACATAAATGGGAATCGCAGCAAGAATTGAACTCAATTCCGGAAAAAGCATGTAATAAATGTTTTGATGATTGGATTATTCGTTGGTGTAAGTGTATCGTTTTTGAAGGAGCATACTTTGAAGGCGATAAAATAAATTTGGATGAATAACTAACATTTTGTGTATTATTGATCTTTTCCGGTACTTTCTTGACAGAGTAGTACATCGAACAAGATTGGTGACAGTTAATGTTTATTCTTGTTCAGAAGAATTTTACAAATAGATACCTCGATATACAAAATTTTATGTTTTCCAATATTTATCATAGATTCGCAATCTCTGCAAAATTTAGGTTTTAATCATAGATATAAACAATAGAGGAAGATACGGCATGCCCATAATAGTATGAATAAAAAAATAGTCCTACTCAACTACATTACATACTCTTTGTACTTAGTGTGGTGCAGCTAATGTCAAGCAAGCGAGCGAGACAGAGCTACGCTAAGCGAGAGGTGTGGCGATGACTTTCCGAAAATCGAATTTTATTGCAAGCAATTTTTCCATTCGCATAATTTCCCATAATTCATAATTCATAATTTATTTCTAATAAAATATGGTAACATAAATAAGATGGATCAGTAAAAATTTCGGTATCACATATTTTGCCGTAAAACAGCGTAGAAATGTTTAGAAATTAAAAGTTAATACAAGTAAAACATAGAATCATAACAAAATTAAATAGTTTAAATATATTTGTCATGCGAGTTTAAAATAATAAAATAAATTAATTATTATATAAAAATTTTCATTGGATATATTGCATTGAATTTACATAATAAAAAAAGAAAAAATAGCTAAATTAAAATATTATAAATCATCATTTAAAAAGTCACTAACAGAATAATAACATCTGTCCAACAAGATGGACTTTAATCTCTTCTTAAAGAGTGACAATGGCAATGCCCTAATATTATTTGGTATCTTATTATAAATAACTGGTGCCATACCAAATATGCTCTTTTTCAACAGTGCTGTGCTATATCCACCAGTAACTAGTAGGTTTTGATATTGAGCACGTAAATGTCTTTTTGTTGCATCTGTTCTTTTTACAAATTGATGTTGGTTTGTTTTTACAAATATACTAACTTCTAAAATATAAATAGATGGCAATGTTAATATCTTTAGAGATTTAAACACAGGCACACAACTTTCTCTGGGATTTATACCACAAATAGCTCGTATACATCTTTTTTGTGACTTGAAAATGCTCTCTCTTTCACAACAGTTACCCCAAAAGATAACTCCAAACCTCAAAGTTGATGCAACCAGCCCATGGTATGCCACTACCACTGACTCAAGTTTTACTTTTCTGGACAAAGAATAGAGAGCATAAGCACATCTATTAAGCTTCTTACAAATTTCTTCCGCTTGGGGTTTCCAAGTAAGCTGACTGTCCAGCACCACTCCCAAGAATTTAATCACATGCACCTCTTTCACCTTTTGCCCTTGATGTTCTACTTTTAAATTATTAACAACGAGTTTTTGATAAAAATGCATAATTTTTGTTTTCTCTAAATTTATTTTTAAATGATTTTCTTCAAGCCAATTAATTATTTGGGTAAGGGAATCATTAATGTTTTTCGTATGTAAGTTTGTGTTATTACCATCTGATTCAATTATAGAGGTGCTATCATCGGCGAATAAAACCATGTTGTGATTTTTAATAGATTTAGGCAAGTCATTTATATAAATGAGGAATAATAAAGGGCCAAGGATGCTGCCCTGTGGGACTCCAAATTTTATGATCTTTGGCTCTGATCGATATGAAAGTTCAAATTTTGTTTTTTGGCATATTCTTGTAACTTCAGTGTATTGTTTCCTACTGCTAAGATACGATTCTAAAAGTTTTAAAATATTTCCTCTTATTCCATAAGCATTGAGTTTTCGGAGTAGTTTCTTATGTTCCACATAGTCAAAGGCTTTAGTCATATCCGTATATATAGCACATACTGGATTTTTTATATCTACATTAGTCATAATTATGTTAAGTAACTTAAAAATTGCCATATTAATGTTTCTATTTTTCCTAAATCCCATTTGTTCGTCGCATAAAAGGTCGAATTTATTGAGGTACATATACATAGAATTATAAATTATATATTCAAATATTTTTGAAAAAATTGAAATTAACGCTACTGGCCTATAATTAGTCATATCGTTTTTATTGTTTCTTTTAAATAGTGGTTTCACTATAACCGGTTTCATTTCTTCTGGGTATGAACCTTGAGTAATGCATAAATTGAAAACATGGCTGAGAGGACCGCATATAACTTCGGACACATATTTTATGACCTTAGTGGAAAACCCGTCATATCCGACACTACACTTATTTTTTAGTTTTTTTATTGCAATCATTACATCATATGGAATAACCGGTACCATAAACATTGATTTTGGAAATTCTTCAATAATGTTTTTTTCAGATTTCTTTGATGTTGGTAAATTTGGGATTTGATGTATGAAATGTTGATTAAATGCGTTCGCTATTTTTGTCGGGCTTGTAACAGTTATTCCGTCTTGTTTAATTACATTTATAGGTTCGTGAAGTTTCTTAGGTCCGTTTATTAATTGCCAAGTTGCTTTTGATTTGTTTTGTGACGTTAATATAAAATGAGTGTTTTGGGCCCTTTGTGTAAGTTTAATAATCTTTTTAAACCTTCTGGAATAAGTCTTAAGAGAATTGGCGTTTTGTACTGATGGATAACGACGATATGTCCATAGCAATTGTCTCTTTCTCTTACTGCACATCTTTATACCTTTCGATATCCATTTCGTTTCTTTGTCAAGCTTAACTGTTACTGTTTTAAATGGAAAACACAGGTTGTAAAGAAGGTGAAATAAATCTATAAACTCATCATAAGCCGAGTTTGAATTTGTTGCTTTATAGATATTGTTAAAAGAAAGGCTTTGTAGGTGTTTTTTAAATAATTGTAGGTTGTTCAAGGAGATATCTCGAACCTTTCTCCGCCAAAACCTTAGCAAACACGTCCTTTTTACCGGTATTTGCAATATTTGTGCAGTGTGATCGGACAAGTGAAGATCAATCGCTTCAGCTTTACATCCATATCGAGAATTGTGCGCAAAATTATCGATGCAAGTATTACTTATTAGCCTGGTTGGTTCTTTTATTGCTAGTTTGAGATTGTAGTTTAAAAGAAAACATTCAAAGTCTAAAGCCAACCTATTTCTTTTTAGCGTGTCTATGTTGAAATCACCACAGATTACAATGATTTTATTTGTATTTTTACTTATTAATTTCATAACTACATCTAATCTATCATAAAAATCATTTATATTGGTTAAAATTGGAGGTCTATAAATACACAAAATAATTAGTTGGTTTTTAGTTAATTCTACAGCACAACATTCCAAGGTTCCCTTGAGTGAGCACTTTGCGATGTCTGGTAGTTCCCTATATTGATGTTCGTGCTTGATTAAGATGCACGCTCCACCTCTTTTCTGATGGTCTCTACAATAACATGCCGCTAGTTGAAAATTTGGTACATTTAACAATATTTCGTGTCCGAGTAACATAAAATGTTCTGTTATACAAATTACATCAATTGCTTTTTGTTCATTTAATAGCTCGCTAATATGAATGGTCAAAAGGTCCGCTTTGTTCAAGAGCCCAGCTATGTTTTGGTGAAGGAAATTAATATTATTATAAAAGAAAAAAGTCCATGCTGCGTTGTGTCGATGTAGCGTTGATAATTTCATGAGGTTGTTCCATATTTGTTCGAAGTTCTTTCGTTTGTTTGTCTTCATTCAATATTTCTTTGTTCGTCAGCAGTACCATCTGTTTTAAATTATGAAAGATATTTTTCATGCCAACATTATTTAGGGTTCCGTAACGCTTGTGAAACATGTCGTAATCATAGGATAATTCCCAATTTGAGTCAAGTAGTTTGGCATAGTTATGTGTAAGTATATCTAAGTATAATAAATTATTAAAAATCTCCATTCTAGAGTTGAACATTGTGGAATAGTCCGTAAATTTGTATGTAGGAAGGCACAAGATTATATTAGTATTGAGTAATTTTTCTAATGTATTTCGTAAGCTTAATATTAGGTCGAGGTAATCATTTGTTTTGAAAAAATCGTCTTCCCCGATAAATATAAAGCAATAATCGTTTTTAGTATAACTTCGCAGCTTGTTTTCGATATTTTCAATCATTTTTTTCAGTCCACAGTTCGGCGTAAGATAATGACATATTTGATAATCATTGAAAGTTTCTCTAGCTATAGATACAATCTTGTTTCTCTTGTTGTTACTTAATATACATATTTTGTTTTTTATTCTATTGTTTTTCTTTTCCTTTCGTAATGTATGTTTTGACGTATTTTCCAGTTCTGATTTAGTTTTCGTAAACATGCGTGTTTGTGGTGTAAAGAATTTAATTTGTTTTTTTCTTTCGTTCCGGCAGGTGTCGCTTTTTTTGGAGTCCCAAAGCCGTTTATTAAATCTTTTGTAACTTTCTTGCACATTTTATGCTTTGTGTTTAATTCTTGTAAGTTTCTTTTTAACTCGTTATTTTCCATTGATAGATTGTCTATTTCTTGATGTGCTGATTCTAATTCCTGATTTAATTTCTTAACTTGTTCTCTTAATTCATTAATTATTTCGCTATCTTCGTTTTCTATGTCCGAAGATACGTTGGGGAGGCTTGTGATTGTGCCATCTAGTGACGACATTACTGTACTATCTTCTGCTGTTAGTGATTGTGTTCTATGTCTACGAAATGTTATGTTTTCCAAGAAGTTATTCATTTTGATTGTTGAGTCGGGTATGATGTGTAGGTGGTATATTATTAAGGTCGGTTGCTACTCGATTTATCTTGACAATTGTCTTAAAACAAATTTTAAACACAAAAAGTAAATTCCGGTCTGAGGATCGAACCGAGATTTCTTGGTCTGAGACACCTGTCTACTCGAATGCGCCAAGAGGTCAGTTAGTAATCCGACAAAATTAGGTGAGTGCTTCTGTTTACTTGTCAATAAGACCAAGGTCGTTGACTTTATTTTAACAGCAGTAGAAAGTCGGCATGTTGTACTCACGCGTCAGCTGATTCATTCCGTTTGAACTTCGTAACGGTTTAACATAATCTTGATAAGGTGAATTCACTTATTTTTGTTTTGTTGTTGTAGATATTGTTGTAGATTAGGTATTTATCAGAAACCTTGCCACTGATTCTTTGTGTTTTTCAACGAATTATTGGAGATTTGTATAGAAAACAGTACTGCAAACTTCACATCATATTTCTTAGTTGTTCCTTGGTTGAATTTGATGCAAACACTGTCACACTCAATTTATCACCTACTATACAGATTCATATAACTTAAACCACAGAAATCCCAACTTGGATATTTTTAAGTAAATTTACTTTACGGAGCCGATCTTTAGGTTACGGACGGTTAACCTTAACGAGAACGTCTCCTATCTGGTCCCAATTTTTAATTTTCTGTGCGTTTTTTTCCCGGAGGGTAAATTTCTGATTTTTTTTACTTAAAGTAATATCCATTCTCAAATATTCCTAGTCACGTAATTTACACATTCGCTTACATGATCACTAGAAAATATTACTATAAGCAATATTTCCTATACTAATTTCTATGCTATTGAAAAAAACGATTTAGGCACTAATTCGTCAAGCAGAAAGAAAGTTTCATTTGGTCAAGTATGTTTTTACCGCGAACTTTTTATTGGCTTGACCAGTTGAAACAAAAATAAGGCTTGGCAAATCGAAACAAAATTGGGACTTGACTAATTATTACTTTTGCATTGCTTGACAAATCAGAACCAAAATACGCGGTAAAAACACACTTGACCAATTAGAACTTTCTTTCTGCTTGACGAATTACTTCCTAAATCGTCTTATTAGCAGCTTATCTTTCATTGGGTCTTAGTAGCATCATGTTATAGTCCCAAAATCCCGATATTACATAGTTCTATTTTGTAACTACGTTTTTTCAACTATCTGAAAAAAATAAAACGCTAGAGAGAAATCTCAAATTCGAAAATTCTGCGAAAAGAAAAATAGATTGGGAAATAGTGCGAAAAGAAAAATAGCTTCTGGAAAAATTAACCTCAGGAAAAAAAATATCGGGAAACGATTCTATCGGGAAATTGTGCGAATATTTAGAAAAATTGCTTGCAGTAAAATTCGATTTTCGGAAAGTCATCGCCACACTCTAAGCGGTGGGCCAGCAACTCAGCAAGCACCCCGAACTTCCACGACGAGATGACGACGCACGATGAATAAAACTCGCTCATGACAATCAATGTTTAATAAATATTTTTTACAATGAAAATAATATTGATTTGGTGTACTTTACTCGTGAAAAGTTATTCCATTTGCTTTTTTTCATTTAAACCCATTAAATGGTTTAAATGAAAAGAGTTTACACATCGAACTTTAGAGAATCGCCATGCAGGTGTAGACTTAAAACTCGTTGTCGCTGGGCGGGTGCGCCCCGGGCCGCGCGCTGCCCAGCCGCAGCTCGCTGTCCGACGAGCTGCCCGCCGACGCCAGTCCGCCCTCTGCGCCTGCGCAACGCACGGCACTTACACCACGCACTTTGGACATGTTTACGCGAAACAGATACATCGTCATCAGCTCATAACCGGCCCACTGCCGGGCACAGGCCTTCTTACATTGACAACAGCACGTGGGGAGATGGAAACATACAAAAAGAAGATTCATCGTCAAAAAAATGCTTAGTAGATATAAAAATATTATCACAATTATGTTTGAGCCAATACCCATTAATTTCAGCGATAACTAGATTTCAGGACTTGATGGAGACCTTTGACCTACAGTGGGACAGTACACAGGCTGTACTTAACTTAACTTTTCACTTTTAGAAGCGTAACAATCAACATACCCTCGATGAGGTCTGCGAAGTCGTCGTCGTCCGCGGGCGCCAGCGCGCGCGTGCCGGGCCGCACGCGCGCGCGCGACCAGCGCCCCGCCGCCGAGCCCCCGCCCCCGCCCCCGCCCCCCGCTACATGGGAAAGAAAGAGAGAGACCCAATTATTGACACCCTACTACCCCCCTTCCTCCATCCAGGAGTCACCCATTTACAGTCTCTAATATTACATCACGCACATAGAAATTCGGTTACTCGTTTCTTTGCTGCACCTCCAAAAAATGGAATAGTCTACCAGCACACGTATTCCCTCCTACCTATGGTATAGGGTCCTACAAAGGAGGCGTGAAGAGGCACTTTGTGGGCCGGCAGAGTGAGGGTGACTGATGCTACGTCTCTTACGCTGTACCAGTTGCCCTCGCGCCTGGACTTCACTTCCACATAACATCAGGTGGAGTGGGGTCATTTGCCGGGCTTTGTATAAAATAAAACACTAATAAAAATTAAAAAAACACATAGACAATTTGTCAATCGGGATTCCCCCACATATTTATACCGAGCATAACAAAAAATCTTTATTTGGGACAGTAACAAAGAAAACCGATGTCGTCTACAGAAGTATTGTTCATTTCCCTCCTCCGAGCTAGCATAACGATACTTTAGCGTTGACGTGAGAGAGTCCTAAGATTGTAGCCTGCAAACCGGCTTACCGTAAAGCTGCGCGTCGGAGTAGTCGTCGTCGGAGCGCGAGTCGTCGTCGTCATCGTCGCGGATGTCATCGAGCGAGTCGCGCGCCGCCGCCGCCATGCTGCCAAACGCGCGCCGCGCCTCCGCCGCCGCCACGCCTGCGCAATCAACATAATCATACTACTAGCGCCATCCAGCACCGGCTGCCGCCATTAAACTAAATATTCTTTCCGGTTTCATTTCTACATTATTATGGAGCTTCAATACCTGTACAGCAGTCATTGAAAAATATATAAATTATAAAAAATAATAGATAATAAAAAACACTTTTACTAAGACTTAGATTTAACCATTCTTACAAACCTGCAGTCTTTATCCTTAGTCTCGTCTTCGGCCTGGTCGCCGGCCGGGGCTGTTTGGGTTCACTCAAATCCTTCGCTTCGTCGCTCGAGTCCATGTCATCTAAAATTATATAGTTACATATATAATATTATTAAGTAAGTAAGTATCTAAAAACTGATTCGATATTTTTGAAAATTGTGAACCTACAAAGTAAGCAACACATACCCGAATCGCTAAGCTTGCCCAGGACATCCTCGGCTTCATACTTGTGTATGAGCTGCATTATCGCAGCCTGTTGCTCTTCAGCTGCCTAGAACCAAAATAATGGCATGACGGTTATGTATTCATAATGTCAAACCAAATTTTATTTGGTCTAAGTTCATAATTCGTAATTCTGGAGTGACAATCTTGCTGGATGTTTTCCTGCTTCTTTTCGATGTATCAATTTTACCTACACCCTGGCCTTGCAAAGTGCTTAGAGTCTGACAGAGTCTTTCTAAATTTTAATAAAGGTGTGCTAAGTTAGAATAAAATACAAAGACGCTATACAAGCTTTCCGAATTTATTTAATTATCTTATTAAAAATGTGATGGCAGGACGAGATGGACTTCTATTGGCTTATATTACTAGAGATCCCTAAACTATAAAAAGTGGACTAGGTACCAACAAAGCCGAATGAAAACAATAAACAAAAATGTCTCTGAAATGTCGTGCGTGAGTGCCGTGGTCGGTTATGCCTACCTCCGCTTGCGCCGCCTCGAGCACGCTGAGCTGGTGCTTGAGCGACTCCACACATCGGTAGCGCAGCACGTACTGCTCCCACAGATGCGCCACCTCGCCCTCCAAAGCAGTCAGCTCGCCTTGGTACGCCGGCCTGGGAACACGCCACTACAGGTCAGGCTTAAGATTATGTGGGGCTCTATCAGTCCCCATTTCCACACGGAAAGCCTAGTAGTATTGGAGGTCAGCTCAGAGCGGCCACCTTAACTTTGACTTTAAAAAAATACCACTATAGAAACAATTTAAAAAAAGATTTTTATATCAAAAGAAAGGGAATTTAATAAGCTTTCATAACATGTAGGCACATTTTGCAAAAACTTAAACGGTTTATTTTAATTAGTAAATTACGAAAACTTGTCAAAAAACCGCTTTGCCCGTGTTGGCCGCTTAAAGCAGCCATAGGGGTAAGGGCAAAGTGGTCATGCCTAAATATAACAAGAAATTAATTTTAAAATACAAAACACCAAAAATTAAAAAAAAGCTTTAATTAAGATAAAATCAAAAAGTAACTAATAAAGTTTCAAATGGAACAATAATTTCAGTCTTCATACTTTCTTACTAAAATCCATGTACCAAAAGTTCCCCCTGCGTAGTTTTTCTTTTGTAGTTGTGGTCAACAACTAACTAATACTCGTACTTAAATCAAAAAAATATAAAACATTCTAATGATAAGTACTCGTAATACACAAAAACTAATTAAATTAACCTCATTACTTTGCCCATATTAATTGGCCACTTTGCCCGGACCGCTTTACCTTTTTCCACCATTTTGTTTAAAAAATAAACTCAGCTCACATTATTTATCCCATGTCGGAAGAAATGTTACACATTCAAAGCCAAATAGGTAAGTAACAATAGACGTGTAATAAAAAGATTTAGAGGTTTGATCAAAACAGTTTGAACATTCCCTGGATTTTTTTAACAAAATGCACAAATTCCTTGCACATGTCGCCGCGGCAACGCGTTTACTCCAATCGGCACCGAACGACTGCTTGGTGCGGGGCGGGAGGTTGGCTATAATGGCACAAAGGCAACGTCGCGCAATCGTTTTTAGTTACCGAAAAATTGGGTGTGGCCGCTTTGCCTTCTATGGCCGCATTGAGCTGACTTCCCCTAATCAGGGATGAGATGGAGGGAAGTTTACCCACTAAACATAGGAGAATAGAAATTCGAGTAAAGCCGCGTCTATTAGGGAATTGAACCACGGAAAGAGCAGGTTTACCCTACGACACCGAACGATCTTTTTAACTATCTGAACTGACAGACTAGCAGAGCCTAAAAGTATTAGCGCAAAAAAATCTGTTAAAGTATTATAGAGGACAACCGCGAACTTCCGCGTTGGATACAACGATGTGTTGTCTTTCGGCTCGTTCAAAAACGCTGGTATGCCCTTAAGGTGTCGACTACAAATGTAGTCTAATGAACATCATGATGAGGTTCTTCTTAAGCTTAAGCAGCTTGACCCTACTAAGGGCGCTGGTCCTGACGGAAATACATCTAGGTTCTTTAAAGAAATCAAAATATCTTCATTGATAACTACTCGTAGTTTTTACAATGTCAAAAAGAAGAAGAAGAATGTGCCCTTGAGCTGTGCTTTCCTTTGACGCTTATGTTTAATTTGTCGCTTAAATCTGGCAACTTACCGTCATCTTGGAAGACTGCACATGTCGTTCCCGTCTTTAAGTCCGGTGATAAATCAGACTGTAGTACCAACTACCGACCGATAAGTATCTTATTAAGCATGGCTAAACTTTTTGAAAGTGTGATCTATGAGCACATATAAACACGTCAAACCTTTTCTTTCCCATACTCAACATGGCTTCATGGAACACAAATCCACAACAACTATCAACTTGAATATAAGAATTACCTTTTATTTGGTTTTCGCTGTGGGCGGACAGGTTAATTCAATCTACACGGACTTTAAAAAGACGTTTGATAAGGTCAATCTCTTCTTGTTTTGTAGTAAACTGAGTTCTTGGTATGGTCTTCATGGAAGTTTACTGAGATGTGTTTATGCCTACCTTAGTATGAGAAGTCAATTAGTTACGCTGAAAGGACATGCATCTGCTCCAGTTCTGATTACGTCTGGTGTGCCGCAGGCATCTCATTTGGGACCGCTGCTTTTCTTAATATTCATCAACGATCTCTCTCTCCGCTTGGTTTTTTTTACATACATACGACAGTTTGAAGCACCAACGACTGTATCACTCTTCAGCGTGATATTGACGCTATTACTGAGTGGTGTCGGTGCAACCAAATGCATTTAAGCATTGATAAGTGTCATATTATTTCTTTTACGAAGAAGAAGAAACACAAAATTTACTATAACTACTCACTATATAGTGATTTGTTGCATAGGTCTTCGGTTGTGCGGGATCTTGGTGTTTTGTTTGATGAGCAGCTGACTTTTAGAGATCATTGTGACCATATTGCAATAAAAAAGTTATAAAATAAAACTCTTGGTTTTGTCGCTAGAGCCACAAAACATTTTTTTTTAAATTTGGGTTTCTTGCATCTTTACTACAGCCTTGTCAGAAGTAACCTTGAATACTGTTCTGTGGTTTGGTCACCTAGCTATGAAAATGAAAAATGAAAAATATTTATTTATCAACAGCAAATCAGTTAACAATAATAGAGGTTGATTCTCTCCTTTAGAGTGTGAGAACAATTGTGCCAGGAGAGAATTGCTCTCATTTAACATAATAGTCTTAACAATTTGTTGAGTAGCCACTTATTTTAGGTTTTGTTTCTAGTACTTTGATTTATATAAAAATGTGTGTGTGTGTGTGTGTGGTGTGTGGGGGTGTGTGTGTGTGTGTGTGTGCGTGTGTGGTGAGTGTGTGTGAGTGAGCGTTATAGATGGTTAGTAATTATAACAAGTACATATTTTATCTATCAATATGAACAATTATTCTTTCTACTTTCTCATGATCCAATTTTTTTATCCATTCAGTCAACATCTGTTTACATTTAAAACTTGTTTCAGTGTAAATATTTAAAATTTTATTAACATAATTATACAAATGAGATGATTGATATGCATACTGATGTTTAGCAAAGTAGGTTTTACATTTTGTTTTTCTTAGCTACAATATCATTCCGTCGCTTTGTTAGGGTAACAGAGTCAATGGGGAGTGTTTTGTGCATTTGTAAAATTGTGTGTAAAATATATAAAAATATATAACTGTCGAACAGTCAGTAAGTCAGTTAAAGAATAGAGAGTGCGAGTCGGAAATCTAAGTTTTTTGAAAAACATTACTTTTAAAAGAATTCTCTGTGCACGTTCTACTGCTAGGATCGGTGATGCACCACCCCAAATTGGAATACAGTATATAATAATTGACTGTGCCAAGGCAATATACACTTTTTTTATAAGTTCTTCACTAGCAGAATATCTCAGAGATTTAAAAATCCAAATCAACATCCTTATTCTACAACTAACTAGATCGACTTGGGAGTGCTATGTCAGTCTGTCATCTATCATGATACCCAGGTATCTTGAGTTAGCTACCTTGGTGATAAATGGGCAATCACAGGTGTTGTCAGTATTTTCACAGTTGTGTATTTGAAGCTGGTAATCAGCCAATGGCTGAGTTCTGCCGTTGATCGTAAAATACATAAAATTTGTTTTTTTGGTATTTAACGTTAGCAGATTATGTCGCAACCAAAGAGCTGTTGTGGAGAGTGCAGCTTCCGCATCTCTTTTTATCGAATCCCATGTGTTACCCGTCACCACCATGGCAGTGTCGTCAGCGTAGGAAAAAAACTTGGTATTTTGAATCTTAATATTAGTTAATTCATTTATGTATATTAAAAAGAGGGTTGGTCCAAGAACTGATCCCTGGGGCACGCCGAAGGTGAGACTTGCATCGTCACTAACAAAACCTCCTACTTTTACTTGCTGTCTTCTCCCACATAGGTAATCCCGAAACAAAGCTATGTAACCCACTCAAACATGATAGAGAGTGTTCAACAGAAATGTCTGAGGATAATATCTCACAGATCAGGCCTTGGCCGCCGTCTTAACTCTTATCCTGATAGACTTCAGTATTTCCGAATAACCTCTTTGTGCGTGCGGCGCAAGCAACAGGATCTCCTCCACTTATACAAAATTTTGCATTCATTATTTAACTCCCCAAGCTTATTAGCAACTTCTCAACTTCAATATTAGAATCCCCTTGCATAACCGTAAAAAACAGACCTTTATCTTGCAAATCTATAGGAATAACACCTCCTTTTATAATCCAGTTGTATGCATACGCCGTACTTATAATGAGCTGTTGCAGGTTGGTAGTGACCTGGACATTTTTGTGCCGAGCCTCGTCATATTTTACCGTACTGTCAGAAAGATACTGTCCTAAATTTTATAAATTTTATTGTGTTGTTAAAAGGTTACTGCATTATTTTGGAATCTAACTTAATTTATTTTATTGTAAGGACAATGGGCAAAATTGATCCAAGAGCTGAGACTAGATCCTCCACTGACGAGACTTGTGGGAAATGAGAGTTTATACTTACTTGTCATATGATTCTGGCAAAAGATAATTAAAATTCGTCCCGGGAATTTTTTTATGGTCAAGTTAACCTGACTATAAATAATAAGATTTTACGTTATGTGTTGTTTGGACATGTTTGTGCCTGTCTAAATAAGATACGGTATCTCGTTTCTTCCCCCCTCTAATTGCCCCTAATATTACGCTGCGTGTACACGTTTTTGGGTTTCCATCTAGTTTTAATCCATTGTAATTTCTGTATTCTACTTTTATTTGATTGTTACCTACACTACACTGGCGCATACACAACATGCCAATAAAATAAATAAATCAGACTGTTTACAGGTCCTGGAGATTTTGACACGGTGTCTTCTATTTCTAACTGCAGCACTTCAGCTCGGCACGGAGAGCGATTTTGCTGGACAACTAAGAATCTTCAGGATGGCTAGAGCGAGCACACTCTAATCACACCCTAAGCACACTCTAAGCACACTTTAAACACGCTCTAAGTATGCACACTCTAAGCACTCTAAGCACACTTCATAACGTTAGGAACTGACTTGATCTTCTGTACGGTGTGCAGCCGCTTCTCCGCGCGCAGCAGCTCGGCGCGGCGGCGCTCCAGCTTGGCGTCGAGCGCGGCCTCGCTGGCAGCCACGGTGTCGATCTGGTCGCGCGCCGCCGCCGCCCGCGCCGCCGCCGCCTCCAGCGCCAGCCGCAGCGACGCCTCCATAGCAGACATATCCAAAGGGCGGGATAGGGCTTGCTCGCGGAGTTCCTGCTCGGTTATATAGGTTAGAGGAATCATTATCCTCAAAAAGAAATTACAATTTAATTTAGGTACTTATGAGGACTAAATGAATATATCTAACAAAAAAGAAACCAAAAACGAACAAAGGAAATTTTGGAATAAGTAAGTATTTATAAGCAGGGTGTTTGGTAATATCTACATATAATCCCGCAACTGGTCCATTAAATAAGTGCAAAAACAACTATTTACCTATATAATTGTCGACCTCCTTGGTCGAGTGGTTTGTACGCCGGTTTTCATGGTGTCGCCATCTCTGAGGTCCCGGGTTCGATCCCCGGTCGGGTCAATTTAGAAATTATTGTTTTTCTAAATTGTCTCGGGTCTGGGTGTTTTCTATGTATAATAAATATGTATTTAAGTATTTTAAGTATGTTTATCCGTTGTCTAGTAACCATTTGACGAGTTTCTTCGAAGCTTCTCTTGGGCTAGATAATTGGTGTGATTGTAGGAAAGATTTATTTATTAGATTTATTTTATAAGGGAGCAATTCTGAAATTGCGAAAAAAAAAGCAGATCATCCATACAAAACTGTAAATACTATTCGAATTAAATGTATGGATCAGCTGAGTTTCTTCGTAATTTCAGTTTCAACAGACAAAACCCCAGAGAACTATTCGGTCACTACGGCCTGAGCAATTTCAAGTTCCTCGCCGCTACAGTTACAGTAAGTTAGGTACGCTGTAAAGGCCATATCAATAGCAAAATCAATAAAAAAATGTTTTTCTTTTTCAGAATTGAATACACCACCTTATTCTCTGCCTCCTTCGCCAGCAACTCGTACAGGAACGCACCTTGAGCGGTGATGTCCGTCGCAAGCGCTCTGGCTAGCTTAATCTCTCCCAACTGTAAAGATTCAGGGGAAAATCGTTGTGTTTGGAAATGTTTTTCACGTCAGGAATTCATTTAATTATGTAGCTTGTCTTACGTGTCGCTCATCAGCTGGTAAAGACGGTTAGTTGAGAGGCTTCCGGTCTGTTAGGACCGATTCCTATTTTGTACTGATCTTATAATGAAGAAACATCAAAATCACCTTTCCCAAAATGACTGATTTTCTAAATGTTTATGTTTTAGAATGTCGGAAAAAAACTGGCAAATTCAGGTATATACAGTCATTAACACTTTATTTTAAAATCTTATAATTAAATAACAAAAAATATATTTTCAATATTAGGTATTGAAAAAAACGTCAACAGTAAATTAGTGCATCCTCTTTTTTATAGTTGCAATATTTTGTAGAAACTGAATTTCTGATATATCTTTGCATTGTAACTCATAGAAACTGTTTTTTGTAGCAGTTGTCGAATAAAATGTCACGCCTGTGCCTAATAGCACCGCTAAGGAAAACAGATTTGTTTTTTTGCTTAAACATTGTTTTTGATTTAATATCACGAATATACCTTTTCTGTCAGACAATAAAAGTTTCCGATGTTCTAAAACAAAGACATTTAGAAAATCAGTCATTTTGGGAAAGGGTGATTTTGATGTTTGTTCCTTAAGAGATCAGTACAATATAGGAATCGGTCCTAACAGACCGGAAGCGTTGAGAGCCCTTTCTCTAATACGATAAATAGGTAGGTAGGTATAACTAACAGAGAAGGTAGTCACTCCCACCAATACAAGCAAACCTACAGTGAGCTAACTCGCCGGAGCTGTGAGCTGTGGTGGCGACTCAATAGAGAATACACCCAACCATCTCTTCTTTTAGGCGTCGAAAAAGGCGATTAACTGACAACCACTGCACATACGTCAAACACCACCAAAGTGGCTGGTCTCACTCACCACGTATCACGATGAGCACAATGTCAGTTGTTTTTAGGGTTCCGTAGCTAAATGGCAAAAAACGGAACCCTTATAATAATAATAATAATAATATCTTTATTTAAATACACTTACATCTATAGTTTACAAAGAGCTCTTAACTAATAATCAAAAGTAGATTAAATTCTGTTGCCTGAGCTAGGTAAACCCTGTTTTTCAGGCGAATGTGGGCTTAGGCTAAGTTTGATATAAATCGAAACATAAATGAATATAACAGGTTCCTTATACGCTAAATTACAATCTAATATAAAGACATAAATAAAATAATAATAAGTTTTATTTTAAATAAGCTTTTAAGTTTTACACAGAAATAAATAAAACAAAATTACCTAACAGCGGTCATTAACCCCTCCGTATCGTCGTAGGTCAATTTTTGTAGTTCTTCCTGTATAACCTTTCTGCAGCTGATAGTGTTTAACGGATAAATATAACACTTAGCATTAATCCTGTTGTACAGAAAGGGTCCTAAGAAAATAAAGAACCTCGATGAGAAAGAGCATTTTGTACCTTTGAGATAAGTGCAAACCATGTCCTTCCTCCTTTTATTAGTAATTTCAGTGCTGTAAGGAAGAGCCGTGTGCTGTTTTAGTATCGTGCTTTTTATAAATAATTGCCGAACTGTTAAAACTTTACAGGATTCATATAAAAGATGAGTAGGATATAGATAAGGACGGAAAGTGGACACCTTTAAGATTGCCCTTTGGGCTCTTTCGACAGTTAATAACAGGGACTTATACGTACCACCCCATGCAGTGATGCAGTAAGTTAGTATCGACTGACATAAGGCCACGTAAACTTGCATTATTAATTTGGTATCTGCAATCGAACGAAGTTTTTTAAATACAAATATAAGCTTACGCATTCTGTTACTTAAAGCTTCAATATGATAACGGAATGACAGATTCTCGTCAATAATTACCCCAAGATACTTTATATTGCGAGTGCTAGAAATGGTAGGGCAATTGCAAGACATGTTTGTGTATAAATTACAGCCATCATGAGCATACAAAGGTGTTCTTGTTGTAGAAGTTGATTTGCGCATCGAGAATGTGATATATTTAGTTTTATCTGCATTTAGTGTTAGTAAATGTTGATTAAGCCAGTTATTTACAACATTGAAGCCATTTTGTGCAATTTCGTAAGCCTGGAGCTCCGTCGCTGCAGAAAAAAGTAGAGCAGTGTCATCGGCGTACGATAATATTTTACCGCCGTTTAGTTGAAGGTTGCAAAGGTCATTAATGTAAATTAAAAATAAGGTAGGCCCAATTATACTTCCTTGTGGGACACCAAAGGAAGTGTTGCACCTATCAGCACTGATCACATTGCATATTTTAACGCATTGGCTACGATCACTTAAATAACTTGTAAACAACTTCAGTTGTTTATCTCTTATACCTATTGTTTCAAGCTTATTCAATAGGATGGGTATCGAAACTGTATCAAAAGCTTTTGCAAGATCCAGGAATATACCTATTCTTTTATTGCCTTTACCAAGCTCTTGTGCAATATAGTTAGTTAACTGATGAACTGCCTCATCCGTTGATAAATTAGCTCTAAAACCAAATTGATTGATTGACAAGAGCGAATTATTTTCCAAAAAATGTACTAATCTGTTGTTTATAATTTTTCTAAAATTTTTTATATGGAGGAAAGTATTGATATAGGCCTATAATTTGAAATTTGTTCTTTACTACCCGATTTATATACGGGAACAACAACAGCTTTTTTCAAACAATTGGGAAAAACTCCTTCGGTGAGACAAAGTTGAAAAATATACGTTAGAGGCAGGAGCAGGATATGTTTGAACTGTTTTAGCATTTTGTTAGAGATGTTATCCCAGCCAACAGCACAGACATCTTTCAGACTCATGATAATTCTTTCTACTTCTGAGGAGTCTGTGGCTAATAAAACAAAAGATTTTACATTAGAGCTACACTGATTAAAACTTTTTGAAGTCCTGGGGAAGATAGGTTGTGTCTGAAAGCGCTCTGCTAAAGTTTTACCTACATTGACAAAGAAATTATTTGCACTGTTAGCAGATAAAAGCGGTGTAGGTTGTGTTTGTAATAAACTCGATGTCAATTCATGTCGCTTAGACGTGTAGGTAACATTTTTAATGAATTTCCAGACCTTTTTACTGTTTTTTCCTGCCTGCTCTAGTTTATTTTTGTCGTAATTGTTTTTAACTTTTTTCAAAATGTTATTACAGAAGTTCCGATATCGTTTATATGTTATTTGTAAGAATGAATTTACTAAGTTAGATTTAGCTTTAAAATGAAGTTTATCTCTATGTCTCATACAGCGAATTAGGCCAGGAGTTATCCAAGGTTTGATATTGTAATTTCTTCTGCTTATTTTTACTTTGCTAGTATTGTTTGATATGGCTTGTTGCACATTCTTAATTAAATATGTCAACGCGGTGTCAGCGTGTAACGGTACAGAATGAATGGTATCCGTCCGTTAGTAAGGAATGTATGGGAGTAGCACTAAAATAAATATTAATGCGTAGCACCATTAATATAATAAGCATGAAAAAGGGAATAATAAACTAGTTCAGAATAATGGTCAGTGGTCTAGCGCTTTATCTTTAGTTTGAATTTCGCGGGGACTGCTCTGTGTGCTCCATGCGACATAGGCGTCGTCTAGCGTGAGTTATTTACTTGAGCTTCGCATAAGGTTGCTAGTTTGACTTCTTTATTTTGAATTTCGCGGGGACTGCTCTGTGCGTCCCTTGCGACATAGGCGCCGTCTAGCGTGAGTTATTTACTTGAGCTTCGTGTTAGGTTGGCAATGGGCTTTATCTTTATTTTGAATTTCGCGGGGACTGCTCTGTGTGGCCTTGTGACATAGGCGTAGGTTGGCAAGCCGGTAGACATACGGGCGGGCGCCACCTATGGTCGGAATACGGAACTTTTTATAATTTCACAAAATACAGGATTATTGGCTTAAGTGGATGATTATTGAGAGGGAATTGTTAATAGAAGGCTACATTTAGATATTCAAAGATGTAATATTGGCTATCTGACGAGATTTGGTTGGATTATGGAAAAACTTTAGAATTGCGCGGCGGGCGACGGCAATGAGCGAGCGAGAGGTTGGGAAAAAGATAGAAAGAGAGGTAGGATGTTATCTCCACGTGGCGCAGCGCAAAGTTCGCGTATAACAAATAATAAGCGACGCGAAGGCGAGGCGCATCGGGAAACAGCTAGCGATTGGTTGAGAGGAGAAAAAGCGGAATATTGGAGAGGGATGTTAGGCGCGCATGGCGCGAAAGTTAAGATGCTTGGGAAAAGGGCGGAAAATTAGCGGGCATTCAATAATTGGACGTCGGAGGCGCGGTCCAATTTAAGAGTGCGGTAAATACTCATACGGGAAAAATAGTGTCCGAGCTTTGATAGTGCGCTAAGTGATATTCGAGCTGCGATATTAATTAAGATTTGTGAAATTGAAAGTGATTTATAAAGTAAAACTATTGCGATCGCAACTTGAATCCGTTAACGAAATGATGTATTTCGGGGTATATTGGCGGAAACGCATAACGGTGGCAACAAAACCAATATACCTTTCAACAGACTTCGGTCTGGATGACCTTTGACTGTATTTAATAAGGTCGGCGTTTTCCATTATTACGCTAAACAATACACTATCTTCGACGGAGTAATGGGGGAGAGACAGTTGTCTCCCTAGTGAAAGTTGAAGATAGGTCAGACACCATTTAGCTGGAGGTAGACCCGTATGACCCAGTCCAATTTCGAGTCTACCTCCGTACATACAGTGTAGTGATAGGAATAACACACTGAGTATACTGGCTCGACTGATAGTACATTTAGAAGTCAGTTGCTTGCAGGGGCGACTCGGCTTACACAACTCACCACGAAATTACGTTAAATGTGGCTTGGGCCTAGATTGCAAGGTACACAAGTAGGGACTGTTAGTTCGACAAAATATAGGCATTTCAAGTGAGGAAAGCTGTAGGAATCTTTAGGTAGGCGGTTCTATATAATTGCTGTGAGGAAGTGAGGGGACAGTACGGGGTGAGAGCGCTGTGCGTACATAGGCTGGGTACGCGGGCCGCGGGCCCAGGCTGGATTAATTCAGACTAATAAGGTAGGGATAATTAGGTTACGGTGCTAAATAAAATTTACGATGAAGTGATGTGGGTCCTATCTAGGCATATAATCTGTTACCGTAGGCCGATAAAATTCTAATTGGTTCCTAAAGTTGTTACCAATTAATTATTCATTTTAAATAATTAACAGAAGTATTATTATCCATTTTAAATAATTAACAGAAGTATGATAATATTGTACCATCATTACTTTGGAATACCTAAAAAGTCTAGACTGGTTTCCTATTACAAGAAAAATACTAAAAGTTATAGCAAATAAGCATAGCTGTATTGTGATGTTTGATTTCTAATACTGAAATGACCAAACAGGCATTTTTAGCTTTCCCTGGGATGCGATACGGTCTTATATTGCTACACTCTTCAAAGTATTAAAAGTATACATCCGATACCTATTAGTAAAATATAAGCTGATACAAACTGAACAACTAAAACCAGTTTAGAAACCAGGATAATTCGTTGAAGGAAGACATTGCAAGCTATGAGCTTCTAATAATCTGAAACATAGAAATAATTGATTGAAACAACCTGCTAATTAGCCTGATAATGGTCTACTAATACCATTTGAATTCATCTTAATGGTCAAAGACCTCTTAAGATATGTAAGTACTTACTTCTAATAATATGAAACATAGAAATATTTGATGGGAACAATCTAAATCAATCAGACTAATACCTAGTACAGTCTAATTTATACCTATTAAAGTGAGTGAAGGATAACTCTTAAGTGTAATTGATTCAATTATTAACAGGGATAATTACCTGATTTACTACCTACTAAAAACATACTAACTATGATTTAGTAGGCTATCAAATTAACCACTCAGTCTGAGAGACAGGGGTGGAAGTTAATGGAAAAATAATTAACTTAAGTTCACTTCCTAAAAGTCAAGGATATTGAATAAATTAAACATCTTTTAATAAACTTGAGATGTACTTAAACTTTATAAGATCTGTATAATGAACACTAAGAGTAAACCAAAGTAATTTACTTCAAATGATAGTATTCTATTTAAGTTCACTTCCTAAAAGTCAAGGATATTGAATAAATTAAACATCTTTCAATAAACTTGAGATGTACTTATACTTTATAAGATCTGTATAATGAACACTAAGAGTAAACCAAAGTAATTTACTTCAAATGATAGTATTCTATTTAAGTTCACTTCCTAAATGAGTAGGATATAGAACAAATCAAACATCCTTTAATAAACTTAAGATGTGATAATCTGCCAATGCAGCCAATCCAATGTAGTTATATTGGAACTTTATAAGACCTGTATAATTAATACTAAGAGTAAATAAAAGTAATTTTACCTGTATTAATAGCATTCTATTTTAGCCACCGCCTGAAGTGGCGTTTGAATAAATTATCCACCCTTTATAGAACTGAATATTAATTTTCTAATAAGACAAAAGGACAGTAAGTTAATATTGTTTCATTGTTATCTCTTATAATAGACACAATAATCAGAGGAATAAGTGTCCGGTAGAATGCTGGCTTTCCACCTCTGTTCAATAAGTGAAATCATAAGGCATAAGTTATTGCATTGAATAATTAAGTTCTTAATGTGAAAAGGATATTTGGATGATAGCAAGCCTTGAGATAAACTCTATTGATTTATGTGGAATAATAAGAATTTAAATTGCTAACACATAGTTCATAATGTAAGATGAAATTAAATTCTGAGGAGAGATGTAAATTCTCAGATTAAAGAATTAAAGCCACAGGCTAATTAATGTTAAAGTCAATCTGGTCAGAGCTGATATAAAACAATGAGCTGGTCGGCATGCTAATAGCGGGGCGGGGCTATTAAATTACCAGAATCCTCTAATATGTCATGTAAATTGCACAAGACTTCTTATGTATCATGCTACTTTTAATAAATAATAATACCTGCAAGCTAAGCTATCATCTGATTATCTCTGAGTGGTTACAAATCTTCCCCGCAGCTGCAGTGAAGGATTTAGGTCACAGTTCAGACGGAGTCATTGCTAGGCTACACATATCTATGTTATGATTTATAGACTGGTAGGTAATTATGTCAGGAGAAAATAATTTAACACCGGGATAAGCCAATTACTAAACTTTCACGAAAGAACTTGAGTTACTTAAATGCGGTTAACAACGGAGGGTTCACTAGACGATCTGGCCAAAATAGTATTTATTATAATATTACATTGCTTGACTGAAATTCACTGCAAATAGAATTAAGCTATGCTAAGGTTTCATCATCATACAAACACTACGCACTCCACAAAACTACAAACACAACCATTAGATTGTAGATAAATTAGGTTAAATAGTTTTAAGAATTAGATAATAAGTTAAGTTAAGGTAAAAGCAAGCATGCGATGATGTGTGTATGTATTATAGGGTAGACTAGGTTAGAGATTTTTAAGGGGGGGAGAGGTTACAAATTGGTGCCGTGACCAGGATCAGAAAGTTGGGTAATATTTTATCATTAAAATAGTTGTATTGGAATTCAGTCAAGCGGTAATACTTTAATTTAGATGTGGGATTTTTTCCCACACATTGTTGTCGTGTAGTGATGCGTGAGTTTAGAATTGGCTTAGTAGGGCATAATTCAATGAAGATTAATTAATTCAGAGATATTGAAGAATTATAATTTGACACTTTTCACAATAAACGTTGTTATCTTCTAAAGTTGATTCATACACTTTGTATTACGGGTTCTTGATAGTAGATGAAGATGAATTCTTGTATTGCTTGCTGTAAGCTGTAGGTTAAACCTTGTTGTACGAAATCTGTAACAAATAGATTCTCAGGTTAGGTTAAAGGTCAAAGGAGATAAAACTACAAAACAATAATGTAATGAGTATTATTTGAAATACAATACCTTTCAGTTATTATCTTTTTCTTCTTTATTGTTGTTGTTTTCCCAAAGTTTAATGAATGAACAAAGTACTTAGATATAGTAATAACCAAAACTATTCCGGGAGTATTAATTTTAAAACTGTTGAGTTATCTGTGAATACTGAAACCTTTTGTAATTGTTTTCTGTGACTGAAACCTTTAGAGGTATCCAATTTTTGATAGGACGCGGAGTTAATTGTTGACGATAATGTAATATTAGGTTTGTTTTATTTTTGGGGAGAGATTTCATGTAGGCATAGGCAACTGGTTCATTCAGCCTTGTGTTGAGTTATTTTTAGGATCGTAAAAGGTCGATAGGGTGACGTAGTTCAACATTTATTGATTTAGAAAGATTTGTAGAATAGGGGGCGGTTTAATTATTATTGCTGTCGGATGGGAAGGCAAGGGGGCGAGATTGGACAGAATTAACCAACTTAATTATTGCTGGATTCAATTTATATTATAGGACGGCGATATGCTGTACAATATTATAAAGTTATGACGATAACAGCATACATAAAACTAATAATAATTATATTTTGACTAATAATCGCTGAGCGATTTTTTTTTATTTTTTATTTTTTTTTTTTTATATAAGAGGGAGGCAAACGAGCAGGCGGGTCACCTGATGGAGAGTAATCACCGCCGCCCATGGACAACCGCAAAACCAGAGGAATCGCAGACGCGTTGCCGGCCTTTAAGGGAGGAATAGGTTTAAGGAAGGAATAGGAATTGGGAGGAGGGGGGGGGGGGGGGGGGAAGGGGCCTCCGGAACCCTCACTGGTCGGACGAAACACAACAGCACCAAGTGCCATTATTTCACGCCGAATATTAGTGAGAGGGTGGTATTACGCCGGGCGAGCCGGCCCAATGTGTGCTGCAACGCAGCGTGGCTCTACCACTCAGTTGGTGTCGCTCATTTAGCACCACTCAGGGATCACGTGTAGGGTCTCAAGGGTAAACCTACGGACGCGAGCAACTTTGACCCCCCTTGCGGTTCTTAGTTGATGTGTATTCCACGTATTATAATTTATTTTGTTGGTTATGTTAGAAAAAAATATAATAATGAACTGAATATTATTAACCTTGAGTCTCACATCTGAAATCCATAGAGTAGTTTTAGGCTAGTCAGGGACTATTAAATCATTTGTCTGTGGTTGGACCATAGACAAATGATTTAGCTAGACCATAAACAATCTAGAATTAGGAATGATTATAAAACATGAAGTTATAAAACCAATCGGAGAGGAAACTTTCTTATCGCGTAATCATATGATTTTGTTATAGCAAGCGGAATCACCTGTTATTTTCCATACCTGTTATTTTTAATACCTGCGATTTTTATGTAGTAGATTAGGTTGCAATGACATGGTGGTGGAATTATTATTATGTGACATGTAGATGGGGACAATTGCTCTGCACAAGGGAAATGCCGCTTCATTTTGTTAGTTCGTTATAATCCTAGGAAAAGTAACATAAAATAGTATTACGGTTCAAAATACACGCGTTGCTGAGAAATCGCGATTATAAGTAATAACAAGTAGCTGGGATGTCATGTAGGGGATAGAATCATATGACTATTCATTGCTAGTAGGAATTTTGGTTTAAAAGCAACGTAGTTTGGGATGCATAATGTAAACGGATAAATACGTCTAGTAGGTGATAAAAGTCGTTACCGTCTGGAAACAACTATCTAATATCTACTCTATTGTGGGGAGGTTACCTATTAGCGAGGCTAGATGGCGGTTACCAATAAAAGTTTTATTTTGGATGATGGTAAAAGGGTGCTGTCTAGTAATAATATTTATAATTGTAATACTCTTGAAGCGTTGTAAGTAGTCGTTACCGGTAATCGTCGCTTCTTACCGTATAGTTGAAATCGTGATAAATAGTTAATTATGAGGATTTACAAAGGATTATTATTAGCTTAAGATGAGGTTAACGTACGCAGAGGTAAAGCTCGCTGGGCACAGCTTACTATACCTACTTACCTAATATTATCGGTTGTGAGTTACCTAGAGATATCTAAGTCGGGAGAGCGGTGAAAAGAAAAGACTTTACTACGTGACTAATTAGTTAGGATAGGTAGAGATAGATAAATCATTTAATTCACCGGGTTGGATTAGCCGATTAAGAAGGGTACCTTGCACAATTGTCTATCTCCGTAGAACGATTAAGATGTTGAAAAAAAAAATGATATTACTAGTGAAGTATTGGGTAGAAAGTGTAGGAAGTATACTAGTGGTAGCATTGCACAGGATAAGGTGTAGTGAATATATTCAACGACAAAATATTATATATATTTTATAAATCATATCCAATCAGTACTTGTTACAATACTCAATTACAGTACTCAAAGCAAAACATAATCACCCATTTTACAGACAAAAACATTGAATCGGATGCTTGACCGCGTTTACATAAGCCAGTAGCTTTGCTTGTGGTTAACTCGGAAGAGGCACTTGTACAAGAGGCTGGTATTGACTGAAATCGGGTAGTGCCGACGGAGAATATCCTTACGTGTATCCCAAACGCTAGCTTTGATTAGTTGGTGGTTCTTCTAGGGCAACCATGCCGACTTACTAGGGATCATTGACTAGTCGAAGTTTGATTCTATACATACACGACACTAATCTATTATATTTATAAGTACGTTAGAACCTGCACTTAGTTATATTTAATTATTGGTTTTACATAATTATATTTGGGCGGAGATACTCCTGTTGTGTGAGAAAATGTAGGAAGTATACTAGTAGTAGCATTGCACAGGATAGGGTGTAGTGAATATATTCAACGACAAAATATTATATATATTTTATAAATCATATCCAATCAGTACTTGTTACAATACTCAATTACAGTACTCAAAGCAAAACATAATCACCCATTTTACAGACAAAAACATTGAATCGGATGCTTGACCGCGTCTACATAAGCCAGTAGCTTTGCTTGTGGTTAACTCGGAAGAGGCACTTGTACAAGAGGCTGGTATTTACTGAAATCGGGTAGTGCCGACGGAGAATATCCTGACGTGTATCCCAAACGCTAGCTTTGATTAGTTGGTGGTTCTTCTAGGGCAACCATGCCGACTTACTAGGGATCATTGACTAGTCGAAGTTTGATTCTATACACACACAACACTAAAATATTATATTTATAAATA
Organism: Scoparia ambigualis; assembly: GCA_963921215.1. Lineage (NCBI taxonomy): Eukaryota > Metazoa > Arthropoda > Insecta > Lepidoptera > Crambidae > Scoparia > Scoparia ambigualis. Next base: position 37,563,769 of record OY992509.1, on the reverse strand, counting down.
TCTTAGAGCCGGCTTTAATTATATTTAATTGAGGAACGGTAGAAATCATACATGCTAAAGAGATGTTAGTAGGAATACGATAGGCAAATTAGTAGAGAAGAAAAAAAAAAAACTTCTCGAGGATACCTAAGATTGACGGATGATGGATAATTGTGGAAGGTGGATATTAATTGAGCTTGGGAGCAAAATAGGGGTCGAAAGAAAAATATAATAGTAAAGAAAGAATAATAAATCGAAAGAAAGAATAATAGTAGAAAAAAAAATAGTTGATTGGCTTGAAGTCGAGATTTGACTGCAAAATTAACGAGTTATAGCACTGTTATGCTATAGGGATAACAATAGCGTATGTTATCACATCAATTATAAAGGCGAGTTGCGGGCGGATGTCACGTCATAATCATTAGTTAAATCGTTTTATCATTTTAAAAGTTAACACAAGCTACTTATAAAACAGTGATCGATTTTATATACCACAATTTTAAGTTGTAGGATAATTTTAACCTCATATTCCGCAGAAACATTCAAGCCGGAAATAAAGCGACTGATATTGCGAGCTGAGAATAAATCTCTTAGTGTAAAATTTATTAACAAGTAAATCCCTGATATTGCGTTATCGAGATTACAATACAAAATCAACTATTACAATTCGAATTATACAAAGTAATTATTTAGATGTTGTCTCGCGTCGACAGGTACAAATTTTAATTTAGATGGGTAACGACATTAGAACTGAAATGGGTTTCGGATGTGTGACGTTCCTAGGACACGTACTGTTTAGTAGCATAATTTAAATTTAGTAAAATCGGCTGTATTGGACATATTTCGTTTTGCGGATATATATATTTAACCGAGGTTATCGTGGAGGTAAGCATCGTTCAAGGTTTACTAAACCCGACCTAGAGTCATAGCTTATCTTTATATGTCAGAAGAAAATAATAAATTTATGAGTAGTAGATTTTAGAGTCAATGGTAAATTTATTTTCCCGAGGTGAGACCTGAAACCTAGTTCGCACTAGGCCATTCAAATACTTTAACCGGTAATGTTGATTATAATAAATATAGATGTTCGGAACTTATAATAATATTCTAATACTGCTATATTAAAATTGTTATTATGAAATTAAATAGGTTTGCTTAACAATTGGCAAATAATTATTAACTCAATGATTTGTTTTAGTACAAAGTAAATGTCTACAGGTTTAGAAATGATAGGACGAACGAAACGCGGTTTTGACTTGTGGCAAGGTCAGCGCAGACTGTCACGGGGGGATTATCTTGTTTGGTTATTTATTAATATGAATTGCTAGAATTCTTAAATAATCTAGATTAATGGCATCTAATATGTACGTGATGTAATTGTAGATGATTAAAATTAGTACTAAGGTAGGTTATTGTCGAAGTTATGACACAACCTTAAAATTGTTAGTTTTAATGTAAACTACATGTTGCATCTAGATTGTTATAAACAAACTAATTAATTGGCAGTTTCACATAGGTATGTAGGCCGGGACATTGAGTTGATGAAATAGTGTTATCAAAATCATTCATCACGGAAAGATAAAGATATTTTATTTGCAAGTGTGAATACAAAAGTTTAGTTCGGTTAGTTCTATTCTGTTCTATTCTAGTTTTGTGATAGCATTTTACCTAGGGTTGTTCTAAATTATAAGTAATTAAATATTAATTGTCTGTTGCTGTCTTCTACGTTAGAGAAGGAACGGAGAAAGATAAGGGGGACTCATTTTGTTATAGTCAGCTGTATGATAGATAATCCTCCTAGTAAATATTTCTTGTGATTGCGGTAGTAACATAGAATGTTTATAGTATGTTTTGTTCATTAACTAATTATCTTCACCGCAGTTGTGGATAGAAATGGCTAAAAATATGTGAACAGGGGTGGAGAAGATTGGTCATTATAAATTAAAATAAATACTTGAATTGCAATATGCCTGACTAAATAGTGCGAAGAGGTTGGTGGACTATGTTAGAGGAATTCTCTATTGCATAATGTTCGAACTTTTGACATTTTCATTTGTAACTTTAGAATTTTGAATAGTGTATTTAACCAAGCGGGTCCAACGAAGAAGGCATGCTAAAAGCGAGGTCTTTGGTCGTCTATGCACACAATAAAACTATAAAAAAAAAAATTGAATAAAATTTATAGATGACACAAGGAGCGTTCTTAATTGGCACTGTTAAATTAGTAAAAGTAGCTTGTTTAGGGTGTTCGAACACTGTTTAGTCGCACTGGACACAAATAGAACTTAGTTAAGCGTGTAGGGTTTATTTTGATTTACCTGGTGAACTAATTGAATCAAAGTTTCGGAAGTGTGCTTTAGAATTGGGAGTTACTTAGCACACAATAAAAATTAAGTAGTTCCCATTTAAGCTTCACTGCCGAAACTAGCCTTCTAAAAGTTGTGAGAATTCTGCTGTAGGGTAATTCCATTCGAGGACGCCTTATGGAGTGTGGACCAGGGTAAATATGCTTGACTGACCCACAGAGAGACATTACTGTTAGCTGCGGAAAGGAGGTTATTGATAGCATTTCATTTTAGCGTTATCAGTGGAACTCGCGCTACTGGGGAATTTTACAATCTGGACGGAAGGCTGAAAGTAGAGTAGAGTAATTAAGGAGTAACCAATAGAGTTACAAACATTCGGGAGATTACCATCTTAATAATGTGTCTTGTGCGAGTGTAAAATTAAAATCATCTAATGAAAAAAAAAAAGGGAAACTAGCACTATTGAATCACGCAGTTTGGAATTCAGTAAATACGAGAAGGAACTCACGATATTAATTACCATGAATACTAAGACGAAGTGTCACCTTTAATGACTTATTATTTACCGATTTGACCGTTATTAGTAATATAAAAGGTAGGAAGTTAAGTAGAGTTGTGGGGGCGGATAAGATAGTTACCGGTATGTTTAATTTAATAAGAAAATGATATTTTTCAAAGGTATAGGAAAGTAAGGGGATATTGACGTATTATATTTTAGCAAATGAGACTAAATGTTGTCTTTCATACATAGTAATAACTAGGGATGAGGCATAGTTATTAGATAGGTTTTGGGATAAGTATTTGCTTATACGCATAAGCCCAGTACTTGTCAATTGGTATACAATGTCCAGCGCGTACCGGGATATTTACAAGTACTTATCGATGACGTATATATTGATAGTTAGACAGAGATTAATAGCGCACAAACTTCTAATTGTTCTAAACTACGGGGTATCTAGTTCAAAACTCAAGGACGTGTTTCGAGATGCGTACCCCCTTAGAGTGGATGAGTTTATTCATAAGTAATTACGATCGACTACCTTATTGTAAGGCGTTAAGACCTTTATTTGTATGCACGGTGTCGCTGCGTACCGGACGGAAGCGAGTCTAGTATTCTATCTCGGTTATTTGCAGGATTAGACATTAGATGTATCTCATCTAAAATAAAGTTATAACTCTTGGGCGATGATGGTATGCCTACTGGTTTTGGTTGTTATGGGAGGGTTTGGTTAAGATTTCTTATCCGCGGAGAGGAAAATAGGTTTCGGTTGAAAGAAGTAGCTAATTAGAGATTGTGGAGGACGCGGGTTCGATCCCTGCCTGAGGTAGACAATTGTTCCGACGTTTCGTTATCTTAGGTAATTATATAAGTTAAGATAAGATTGGTAGCGTTGAAGTATGAAGGAAAGTTTTAATTCAAATTATAAACTTTATTCATTAACCTAGTTGGAACTAAAGACCGTGACGGCGAAGTGGTTGATGCTTCACCCACGAAAGATCCCAGGTTCGATCCCTAGGTTGCAACATTTAGATGCGAAACAAGTTGTAAGAAAAGACGTAAGTTAAAAGAAGGCCATGATGACAGATGTACATGAAATTATTCTAGGAAAATAATTTAAAGAATAGAATAATTGAATGGTTCGGAAGATGTTATAAACTTTAAGTCGGAATCGTCATAGAGTTGAGGAGTTTTCGCTAGGGGGCGTTAGTAGACAGCGCAAGAGACTGTTATATTGATTTAAATTATATTATGATTTGTTGTTATGATGGTAAACAAAAGGCAAATCATTATTCGGAGGTTGTGTATGATTAAAGAAATGGTAGATGTCTAAGTTATTGGGAAATATTTACCGAAACTAAGTTTACTGGGATTTCGTTTCGAACATGAGAACTGGGTATGCAATTATGATTTTGTATCAGTTGAATAGAATGAGGGGTGTGGGCTATTTTGCAATGAGAATGCTTATTGAGGAAGGAGTCATTAGGGATTGGGAAGGAACTATAAATAGTAGGGATATCTTTGAGGAAGAGGACTAGGATGACAATGAGGTTGTCAAGGAAGGACGTGCTATTTTGTACTTAATTAAGTACAGGGTTAAGATATAATTCGCCGCAGAAAAGAGTGGTACCTTATCTGCTTAAATTCTATCGGGGGCGGCTGTAACGGTACAGAATGAATGGTATCCGTCCGTTAGTAAGGAATGTATGGGAGTAGCACTAAAATAAATATTAATGCGTAGCACCATTAATATAATAAGCATGAAAAAGGGAATAATAAACTAGTTCAGAATAATGGTCAGTGGTCTAGCGCTTTATCTTTAGTTTGAATTTCGCGGGGACTGCTCTGTGTGCTCCTTGCGACATAGGCGCCGTCTAGCGTGAGTTATTTACTTGAGCTTCGCATAAGGTTGCTAGTTTGACTTCTTTATTTTGAATTTCGCGGGGACTGCTCTGTGCGTCCCTTACGACATAGGCGCCGTCAAGCGTGAGTTATTTACTTGAGCTTCGTGTTAGGTTGGCAATGGGCTTTATCTTTATTTTGAATTTCGCGGGGACTGCTCTGTGTGGCCTTGTGACATAGGCGTAGGTTGGCAAGCCGGTAGACATACGGGCGGGCGCCACCTATGGTCGGAATACGGAACTTTTTATAATTTCACAAAATACAGGATTATTGGCTTAAGTGGATGATTATTGAGAGGGAATTGTTAATAGAAGGCTACATTTAGATATTCAAAGATGTAATATTGGCTATCTGACGAGATTTAGTTGGATTATGGAAAAACTTTAGAATTGCGCGGCGGGCGACGGCAATGAGCGAGCGAGAGGTTGGGAAAAAGATAGAAAGAGAGGTAGGATGTTATCTCCACGTGGCGCAGCGCAAAGTTCGCGTATAACAAATAATAAGCGACGCGAAGGCGAGGCGCATCGGGAAACAGCTAGCGATTGGTTGAGAGGAGAAAAAGCGGAATATTGGAGAGGGATGTTAGGCGCGCATGGCGCGAAAGTTAAGATGCTTGGGAAAAGGGCGGAAAATTAGCGGGCATTCAATAATTGGACGTCGGAGGCGCGGTCCAATTTAAGAGTGCGGTAAATACTCATACGGGAAAAATAGTGTCCGAGCTTTGATAGTGCGCTAAGTGATATTCGAGCTGCGATATTAATTAAGATTTGTGAAATTGAAAGTGATTTATAAAGTAAAACTATTGCGATCGCAACTTGAATCCGTTAACGAAATGATGTATTTCGGGGTATATTGGCGGAAACGCATAACGGTGGCAACAAAACCAATATACCTTTCAACAGACTTCGGTCTGGATGACCTTTGACTGTATTTAATAAGGTCGGCGTTTTCCATTATTACGCTAAACAATACACTATCTTCGACGGAGTAATGGGGAGAGACAGTTGTCTCCCTAGTGAAAGTTGAAGATAGGTCAGACACCATTTAGCTGGAGGTAGACCCGTATGACCCAGTCCAATTTCGAGTCTACCTCCGTACATACAGTGTAGTGATAGGAATAACACACTGAGTATACTGGCTCGACTGATAGTACATGTAGAAGTCAGTTGCTTGCAGGGGCGACTCGGCTTACACAACTCACCACGAAATTACGTTAAATGTGGCTTGGGCCTAGATTGCAAGGTACACAAGTAGGGACTGTTAGTTCGACAAAATATAGACATTTCAAGTGAGGAAAGCTGTAGGAATCTATAGGTAGGCGGTTCTATATAATTGCTGTGAGGAAGTGAGGGGACAGTACGGGGTGAGCGCGCTGTGCGTACATAGGCTGGGTACGCGGGCCGCGGGCCCAGGCTGGATTAATTCAGACTAATAAGGTAGGGATAATTAGGTTACGGTGCTAAATAAAATTTACGATGAAGTGATGTGGGTCCTATCTAGGCATATAATCTGTTACCGTAGGCCGATAAAATTCTAATTGGTTCCTAAAGTTGTTACCAATTAATTATTCATTTTAAATAATTAACAGAAGTATAATTATCCATTTTAAATAATTAACAGAAGTATGATAATATTGTACCATCATTACTTTGGAATACCTAAAAAGTCTAGACTGGTTTCCTATTACAAGAAAAATACTAAAAGTTATAGCAAATAAGCATAGCTGTATTGTGATGTTTGATTTCTAATACTGAAATGACCAAACAGGCATTTTTAGCTTTCCCTGGGATGCGATACGATCTTATATTGCTACACTCTTCAAAGTATTAAAAGTATACATCCGATACCTATTAGTAAAATATAAGCTGATACAAACTGAACAACTAAAACCAGTTTAGAAACCAGGATAATTCGTTGAAGGAAGACATTGCAAGCTATGAGCTTCTAATAATCTGAAACATAGAAATAATTGATTGATAACAACCTGCTAATTAGCCTGATAATGGTCTACTAATACCATTTGAATTCACCTTAATGGTCAAAGACCTCTTAAGATATGTAAGTACTTACTTCTAATAATATGAAACATAGAAATATTTGATGGGAACAATCTAAATCAAACAGACTAATACCTAGTACAGTCTAATTTATACCTATTAAAGTGAGTGAAGGATAACTCTTAAGTGTAATTGATTCAATTATTAACAGGGATAATTACCTGATTTACTACCTACTAAAAACATACTAACTATGATTTAGTAGGCTATCAAATTAACCACTCAGTCTGAGAGACAGGGGTGGAAGTTAATGGAAAAATAATTAACTTAAGTTCACTTCCTGAAAGTCAAGGATATTGAATAAATTAAACATCTTTTAATAAACTTGAGATGTACTTAAACTTTATAAGATCTGTATAATGAACACTAAGAGTAAACCAAAGTAATTTACTTCAAATGATAGTATTCTATTTAAGTTCACTTCCTAAAAGTCAAGGATATTGAATAAATTAAACATCTTTCAATAAACTTGAGATGTACTTATACTTTATAAGATCTGTATAATGAACACTAAGAGTAAACCAAAGTAATTTACTTCAAATGATAGTATTCTATTTAAGTTCACTTCCTAAATGAGTAGGATATAGAACAAATCAAACATCCTTTAACCCCTCAGGCCCCAAGCGGTCGCATGAGACCGCACCTAAAAATCGCGCCATTCCGTCAAACCCCAAGCGGTCGCATGAGACCGCGGTCTCCACTTAACATTGTTTCATGTTTTCACAGACTTATAGACTACTTGTGTATGAACAAGTTAGATTATTTCGGTTCTCTGGTAAATTTTACGTATCGAGATAGCAACACATCGCGTAGTCTATGCTCGATTCTGTCATTTTCGACGTTGACAGTTGCGCCAATTTCTGTGACAGAGTTAATCAGTCGCTGTGAATAAAGTGATATTTCTATTGGATTTATTGAATGTAAGTACTGTTTCTTATTAGAAAATGATTATTGAGACTATAATGATCCTATTGAGATAATAAGTTGTAAGAAATACATCGTTATAACTACTAAATAAAACACGTTGAAACCGGTGAAACCCCTTTAGCTTTTTTCTAATTTCCGAGTGAATTGTTACAATGTTTGTTGGCAAATACTACAAGAACATTATAAAAAGTAATTTGAAACACGTTTACACAATAAATAACAACTATACAGTTTTACTACAATGAAAATTGTAGTACTTGACATTGTACGAGTGTACGCACAATTATGTTCCATCAGCGCGAGCCATATTGGTCTTTATTTGTATGGGGCTAAGTAGATAGTTTGCCGCTAGCCGATACCGAAAACACGATTGTCTGTCGTATTGCCTAGGGAGACGCTATGATCGGTAGCGCGTCGGCAGTTTTACGATAAAATTTGTTTTTATCGATAGTGTAATGGTAAATTGTAATGATTTCATATTTACTCTTACATGATAACTTTATTATTTATAAACGGTTTTTAGCATGTTTGTTGTTTTTTTTGTTGAATGTTGTTGATGTTGGGTCAAATTGAGATCTATGACACACTCATCAAAACTGTATATTGGTCATGCGATGCTAAACTCTTATTTTTACTGTCTACTCGTCAAGTCCTTATTTCTGTGTACTCGTCAAAACTGGATGTTGGATTTTTAGCATGTTTGTTGTTGTTTTTGTTGAATATTGTTGATGTTGGGTCAAATTAAGACCTATGACACACTCATCAAAACTGTATATTGGTCAAACAATGGCTAACTCTTATTTTTACTGTTTACACGTCAAGTCCTTATTTCTGCGTACTCGTCAAAACTGGATGTTGGTCTAATTAGAATAGTCGATTAGAGATGAAATATTTCAAGAAATAAAACAATATATATAAAATATTACACATACTTATTCAAAAAGAATCTTTATAGTTGGTTACATGAGAATAATTTCTATGATCTAAAGGATTTTTTCTGCAGTGCGAGCACGGATCTTTTATCGACCGATAAAGTGACATTAGACGTCGACAAATTGACATCGGCAGTACTTTAACTGTCAAATTTTATCGTCTAATGTCACTTTATCGGTCGATAAAAGATCCGTGCTCAGGGGGCTGTTTTGATAAAAATAACAAATAATGGATTGTGATCGTAACAATGATTTTATTTAATTAATTAGTTTTTACATAAATGTTAAAAAATTTGCATGCAATATTAATTCGCAATTCATGTCTATGCACATTAAATTTTGTAACATCTTTTAATACCATGTTTTATGCAAATAAAGATTTATTATTATTATTATTATTAATAATAATAATATTAGCATAATGTGTGTATTAAAACAAAATAACACTTCTTGTCTACTCGTCAAGTTTTTATTTCTGCATACTCGCTGAAATTGCTTATTGGTCTAATTTTTAGAATAGTCGATTAGAGTTGAAATATTTCAATAAATAAAACTATAGCATTAGTTTCATTTATTATATGTGGCCAGTTTTAAGTAAAAAACGAGAGTTTTAACTCTAATCGAAGATTCTATAAGTTAGACCAATATGCAGTTTTGACGAGTACGCAGAAATAAGATTTTGACGAGTAGACAGTAAAAATAAGAGTTTGGCATCGCTTGACCAATATGCAGTTTTGACGAGTGTGTCGTAGATCCAATGGATTTACTGTCCACATAGAATAAAAAGAAGATAATACTATAGTTTTATTAATTGTAAAGTTTAGTACTTAAAAATTTTGCCTCCTGGACCTGACCTGACCAATTGATCTGAAATTTGGTACACACCTTTAGTTCTGATGACAATACAATTATGTATATTCAGTATCATTGTAAATCCAAAATGGCCGCCTCCACAAAATTGTGGATTACATTTTTTTGTTTAACCACCTCAATATGGGTATCAAATGAAAGGGCTTGACTAATAGTATACAGTACATTATAGAAAAAAAATACTTAAAATGGCCGCCTTCACAGAATTGTGGATTACATTTTTTTTTGTTTAACCACCTCAATATGGGTATTAATTGAAAGGGCTTGACTAGTAGTATACAGTACATTACCAAAAAAAAAACTTAAAATGGCCGCCTTTACAAAATTGTAGATTATATTTTTTTTGTTTAACCACCTCAATATGGGTATAAAATGAAAAGGCTTGACTAGTAGTATACAGTACATTATAGAAGAAAAAAACTTAAAATGGTCGCCTCCACAAATTGTAGATTACATTTTTTTGTTTAACTACCTTAATATGGGTATCAAATGAAAGAGCTTGACTAGTAGTACAGTACATTATAGAAAAAAACTTATAATAAATAAAAAGGGTACAAAATAATTAAAAATATAAACGATTTTAGAATTAATTTTTAATTATTTAGTAGCTTTATTTAAGTGCTATAACGATGATAGTTGTTTTTTTTTGTTGTATAGCTTGTCAAATAATAAAAAATTAAAAATAATTATAATTGATTTTACAATTAATTTTTAATTATTTGGTAGCTTTATAAGTACTATAACGATAGTTGTCTCTTTTTTGTTTATAGCATGTCAAATTGGCGAGTCAATGAGGAGCCGCCTGAAGACTTCCTCCATCTTTTATATGATGATGAGGATAGCAATGAGAGAGAGAGTGACTTCGAATTCGATGTTGAGGAGGTGGGTTTGCCTTATAATTTATTTGTCTTATGGTACTGGTTACTTATTTATTCTTGCTTGATATATTACTTCATTTACTCCTACATATTGTGTGGATAGTCAAGCACTTGTGTCAGTTTCCAATCATGGTGATGGCGGTTATTCCATTGGGATGTTTTTTTATGTCATTTTTTATGTTTAAGGATGAAGCGAGTAATCGAGGGGTCCATCGGTCAGACTCGCCGGAACGCTGGGAGAGCCCGCCGCCATTGGTAATGCGTTTATTTTGGTTCTCGGTGAGATGCTGTATTTATAGCTTATGGGTTGCAGTACTTGTTTTTTGTGTGTTTTAGATCAATCCCGATCGTTCACCGGTGGCTCCACCCTACTCTCCTCTCACGTCTCCTGCGCGCAGTCCCGATTGGTTGCCCGAGTGGTTGCCGGTAATGGTAATGCATTCATTATTGTGTAAAGTATACGGTATTGTTGTATTGGGTTGTAATGATAATAATTTAATTCACATTTGTTTTGTGTTTTAGGTATCTATAGAAGAAGAAGAAGCGCCTCTAGACCTCAACAGGTCCCGGTCGCCTATACATTTCAACGCTTCGTCTTCGGCGGACAAGTAAGTTACATTTCTGCTGATATTCTTTAGGGATAAATAGGTACAAATATGTCATTTTCCTTATTTTTACGATATGACCGTATATTGAATATATGTAATCCTCGTCATTTAATTCCCAGGCACAGGCCTTCTTTATACTTTTAATAATACTATTTATTTTTACAGCGTGCGTGGTGTGGTCCTGCGGGTCTATGACGAGAGTGGCGCGCCGCTTGATGCTGACGCTGCTGACGCTGCTGACGAGGACGACGGTTTTTTAGCCCCGGATACCCACGATTTGTATGTGTCCCCTGAGGAGCGCGGACGTGAAATAAGACGAATGAGTGGGCGAAGAGGTGGACGAAGAGGTGGTGTTAGGGGTGTGCGTGGTAGTGTACGTGGGCGTGGGTATCCGAACCAGGGCCGTAGTAGGGTGAGTCAGGTTCGGTGGGAGGTAGGACATCCACTGAATGAAATTTGGATGAATGACGAGGAAGTTCCCAATGAGTTGATGAATTTGGCGACGGATGTGTTGAGTAGACGACAAGTACAGATGAGAATGCAAGAGGGAGAGAATGCTAGAGACAATGAAAATGAAGACGAATTTCTTGACGCTAATGATGGATCGATCGGTAACTTTGAATGGTCTCCTATGGAGTCCTTTCGGGGGCGAGAGGAAAGTTTTAGACCAGAGCGTACAGGTTCAGTCCAAGTCTTCAATTCGGCATATGATGCTTTTCGTTCCTATTGGAGCGATGACATCTTAGGCCTTATTGTGGCTGAAACGAACTTGTATGCCACTAAAATTGTTTCTGCCGCCTTTCAGTCTGAATGGATCCCTACTAATATTAGCGAAATTTTGTGTCTCTTTTCGTTCTGGATGATGGTGGGGATCGTCAAAATGCCAACTATTACTAGTTGTTTTTCTGTCGATCCCCTTTTAAAAACGGAAGTTTTTACCCGCATTTTCACACGGAGGAGATACGAAATGTTAACTAGAGCATTACATTTTATAGATTGTGACCCCGCTATTAACAATTCAAATCCATCCAACACTAGCGCTGATGGAAGCTCTGATCGACTACACCGTTTGAGACCAATCATTACACATTTAAATACATGTTTTCAGTCTAATTATATTTTAAGTAAAGATATTAGCATAGATGAGAGTTTAACCCTTTGGAAAGGAAGATTGAATTTCAAACAGTATATTCAGAACAAAGCTTCTAAGTTTGGTATCAAAACATTTGAGTTGTGCGAGAGTACTACTGGTTACATGTGGTCATTTATTGTTTACGCCGGGAAACAATCTAGTACAGATTTAGATCAGTCACCCGGTGAACTTAAAAGTACAGCTGTTGTGAAGAAGCTCATGGGTCCCCTACTGAACAAAGGGTATAGATTATTTATGGATAATTGGTATAATTCACCCCTATTAGCTAGATTTTTAAAGCTCAATGGTACCGACTGCGTCGGTACTTTGAGAGCTAACCGTAGAGACGTTCCCATTGTAGTAACTAAGGCTCCGCTAAACTTAAGATGTGATAATCTGCCAATGCAGCCAATCCAATGTAGTTATTACAACGATGCGAGGTCTGCGCTTATGTGGCTCATCTATTGTCAAGCCCGAGGTGGTAAGCTGTACCGACTGCTTTAACTTTTCAACGTCATCCTTCGTGTCCGTGCTTATTATGACCCCGCCGTTTCTAGTTTTACGTAATCCACGGACATGCAGCTTCATTACTTCAAGGTTGATAATTTGCTGGACCAGGGCTTTTGTGTCTTCGCTTGATTTTGATTTATAGTTTGGATAAATTGCTACGGACTTTACATTATTAGGGCGAATGAAAGTGGTATTATCTTTTTTGACCATATCAGCAAATGACGGGTTAGCCGTGACTGTGGACTCCTGGATGCTTCGTTTTAGGTCATAAAGACGTTCTGATAGGTCTTGGTTTTCACTGAGCGCCTGAAGGTTTGCTTGTAACGGGTGATTTTTTACGACCTTTTTTTTTCAAGTTAGCAGCACTGATATGTAATGGCGTCCAAGCGTAATCTGTCAAAGTCAAAATTGTTCATTAAACTATGCCATTTCGTCATGGAAAGACTTACAAACGAACAACGATTGCAAATCGTAGAAATTTATTACCAAAATTCGTGCTCTGTAAAAAATGTGTTTCGCTTGTTACGGTCATTTTATGGTCGACATATTCGACCTAGTGAAACCACAATTAGAGGTGTTATTACCAAATTTTGTACCAAATTCACTTTATTGGACATTAAACCATCGACTCGCATGCGTACAGTGCGTACCGAAGAGAATATTGCATCCGTAGCAACCATTGTCAATGAAGATCGTGAATATCCAGAATTTTTAGTTTTTCTTTAAAGACGACCTTGGACGAAACGTTACCGTCAACGGGGAACGATATTGATCCATGATCCGTAACTTTTTATTGCCCAAATTGGAAGATCTGAACTTGGTTGACATGTGGTTTCAACAAGATGGCGCCACATGCCACACAGCACGTGAAACAATAGACATTTTAAGGAATGAATTTGGTGAGCAATTTATCTCTTGTTTTGGCCCTGTAAATTGGCCACCAAGATCATGCGACTTGACGCCTCTGGACTATTTTTTGTGGGGCTACGTGAAATCGTTGGTGTATAAGGACAAGTCCAACACTATTGAGGCCTTAAAAGACAACATAACACGTGTTATTAGTGGAACTCAGGTCGAAATACTGGAAAAAGTAATGCAAAATTGGACCTTTCGTATGGACTACTTGAAACGTAGCCGTGGTCAACATTTGCATGAAGTAATTTTTAAAAAGTAAATGGCAAGAACCAGTTTATCGATTTCAATAAAGATTTTGTATATATAACGCATTTTTAGCTGTTTTATTTCAACTTTAAAAAAAAGGCTCTTAAAAAATCACCCATTACAAGAAGAGTATTTTGCTTTAAAGACTACTTGACAGCCATTTGGGAAGTTCCATGTCCAACTTTCCGGCATAAGTTATGTATTCTTAACTTTTGGTCTGAGTTCAACTTTCCTTCTGCTGAGATAGCGCAGACTTCATTAAGGCACTGTTCAATGGTAGACATTCATTTCTGTATCTCAGAAGTCGCTACGATTTCGGGAGCATTCTCGTCCATGTCTTCCCCTGGGCGAGGTGTGGGCGGGGGACTTCGTTGCGTTTTTCCACTCCGATTGAAGGGACTACTCATGTTGTTATATTTACTAACTAAGTAAATAGTCAATCACCAAACATAATGCGAGTCATTCACTTATGCAATCACAGCGTGACACAGAAACACTACCGCCTATGCACAACTAAGTAGGTCAATATTCATTTACTTAAGATTTATATTTGAATCAACTTTAAACACGTCCGATCATCAAGAGTACTGCAAGAAGATTCTTATGGATTCGTCATGTCTGTCTGTCTGTCCGTCCGTATGTCACAGCCACTTTTTTCCGAAAATATAAGAACTATACTCTTACTTGGTAAGTAGATGTATTCTGTGGACCGCATTAAGATTTTCACACAAGATTTTCACACAAAAATAGAAAAAAAAACAATAAATTTTGGGGGTTCCCCATACTTAGAACTGAAACTCAAATTTTTTTTTTATCAAACCCATACGTGTGGGTTCAAATTTCAATTTAAAGTTCAATTTTCCCATTCTACCCATCTATGGATAGGTCTTCAAAAATGATATTGAGGTTTCTGACGTAATTTTTTTCTAAACTGAATAGTTTGCGCGAGAGACACTTCCAAAGTGGTAAAATGTGTGTCCTCTCCCCCTGTAACTTCTAAAATAAGAGAATGATAAAACTAAAAAAATATAAAATTTACATTACCATGCAAACTTCCACCGAAAATTGGTTTGAACGAGATCTAGTAAGTAGTTTTTTTAATACGTCATAGATTAATTATTAAAAAAAAATACACTATTATTAAAACATCGATCAAAGTTACAACGAACTACAAGAACTTTTATGATGTTACTTGCTGCTACGGAACCCTTCATGGGCGAGTCCGACTCGCACTTGGCCGGTTTTTTTATTTGCCGTGGAGTGTTGCAGGGCACTACCTTTGCGGTCCTTATTGCCTGCAGTCTGACATCTAACTAACTGTTGGGGGATAATAGTCGTGTGTGTATGCATGTACTGACCCGGGCCGTGACGTCATAGGCGAGGGCGGCCTCCCCCCCCTGCGCGTCGGGCGGCGGGGCCTCCAGCGCCGCGCGCAGCAGTGACGCCACCTTGAGCATCTCCCGCACCGCCCAGCCGTCCGCGCCGTACAACTTCTTGCCATTCAACTTCAGATTGGCGCGTGAATGCTAAAAAATACTCTCAATTGTATATTAAATGTCGAGTCTTTGAGGTGCTGTATTCTGTTGAGCGAATATTCGCTATGCACCCATCACCCAGGCACAGCATTTAGAATGTGAACATGCATGCAAAATAGCAAAGACAGCTATATAAGAGCGAGCCCTAAAAGTACTAGGCGAAGCTGTTTACCTTGCTTAAGAGGTTTGGGCAAAGGAGCCAGCGTCAACACAATATAGTTGGTAGTCGGGCGCTTACAAAGAGCGCGACGGCGCGGGATAGCATAGTGACGCGACTGATGCGGGTAGTCGGCGCGGGCGGGTGCTTTGCTTACCCATTGGTATATTTAATCTACTTTTTGGTGCTTACAAAGAGTGCGACGGCGTGCGTGAGCAGGGCGACGCGCTGGTCGGCACTGCGCCGGCCGCCGGGCAGCGCGGCGTCGGGCTCCACGCGCGCCGCCAGCCAGCGCAGGCACTCCTCCACCAGCTCCCAGTTGGGGGTGCGGAAGCTCTCCAGCGAGATCGGCTTGGGGAAGCCCAGGGCGCGCATCGCCTCGCTGAAATCTAAAATATTTATAAAATTATCTTCTTTTAATGTTTGGGTTATAGATTAGGTACACAAAGATAACGAAACGTTGAAAAAAATTACTATTAAGTAATACCTCTGGTGGATTTTATCAAAAACCCGGACTTTGTATCGAAGTATCCGAAACACACATTGCCCGACCTGGGTATCGGGCCCGGGGCCACCGGGTATCGGGCCCGGGGCCTCCGCGAATCGGGCCCGGGGCCTCCGGGTATCGGCGAGCGCTCATGCAGCCACTCGGCCACAGAGGTGTTTTGGACAATTTTAAAATGTTGAAAAATGATCCGTGTCGCGTAGGGGGGGAATAATAATACCACCCCTTCTCTTCCCTTAGGTGTCGTAGAGGCGAATAACGAACTAAAGACTGCACATACATCCAACAGCATAGTGCGGCGATGGGCTCATCATGTGTAACGTTGAGCACATGTGCAGACGCTATTTGGTGAAAAGTTGACTATGGTAGAGGACTACTTTTGCCCTTAGGGGATAAAGTCGTGATTATACAGTATAATTAGGAACGGGTAGTATTCAACTTAATTTTATGAAATCAAGTTCAAAAAACTTTGCACTGATTTATTATCAATTCCTTTTAACCACGTAAAAATGTACTAAGTGTTGTATATCGTGCATGACTAAAGTTCCAACTCAGAAAATTTTATACAAATCAAATAAACTTTTATCATGTTTCGAGACAATAAACAAACAAGACATGGTTTTGCAATGTATACTGGCCGCTGGACAAATAATTTGAACGCAATATCATTTCGTTTTATAATGGTTTTAAATTCAAAATTTAAAAAAAAATTTTTTTTAGGCTGTGGGTATATAGAGTGCCATAAGCGGCAACATACTCGTAGTACGATCGGTTACGATGCCGTAATCACGGCATCCGGCAAAGTCTAGGCAGTGTATAGAGTGCCACAAGCGGCAACCTAGTCACTCAAGAAAATACATTTATTTTCTTGAGTGACTAGGTTGCTGACCTTTAAAAACGTACTCGAAAAAATTTAAAACAATAATCAAACTTACACAGAAGGCACAAAATAGTCATTTTATTAAGACATCTCAAAATAAATCACAAGCTACGTGGCGAATAATAAATGGTCCAAGGGTAAAAGCAGAACCTATAAATGCAATAAAAAAGATGGTAAATTAATTTCAACTCCATCTGAAATTGCAAATGCTTTTAATGAACATTATATAGACCAAGTTCAAAAGTCTACTAATATAATAGAGTACAGGGAAGACCTCAGCGGTAAAAATATCTCGCAGTCAATGTTTATGTTACCAATACTTCCTCAGGATGTAATGAAAGCGATAAGAAAACTGAAAAACAAAAAAGTGTAGGGCATGATGGTATTCATACAGAAGCTGTAAAATTTGTAGCTGAAATTATAGCTAAGCCCATAAGTCATATTTTTAATTTATGTATAGAACTGGGCGTTTATCCAGACAACCTAAAAACGGTCATAGTCAAACCCCTCCACAAAAAGAATAATAAAGAGGACATGGCTAACTATAGACCAGTAGCATTAATATCTATTATTTCTAAAATATTTGAATACATTATCTATGCTCTATTAATAATTATCTTATCAAATTTGACATTTTATGTAATGAATAATTAGGATTTAGAAAAAATAAAACTATTAATATGGCTATTTTTAAATTACTTTGTACAGTTATGACCAATGCAAGGAAACCAGTGTGTGCAATATACACTGATATGACTAAGGCTTTTGATTTTGTCGATCACATAAAGTTGTTAAAGAAACTTGAATATTACGGAATAAGAGGAAATATATTAAGATTGATAAAATCATATCTAAATGACGGAGTACAGTACACCGAAATAACCAGAATATGTCTACAATCAAAACTAGAAGAGTCGTTTTTATCAGAACCAAAGGTAATAAAATACGGCGTACCGCAGGGCAGCGTCCTCGGCCCAATGTTATTCCTACTTTATATTAATGACTTGCCGAGGGCGTTAATGGACCATCAAATGGTTTTATTTGCAGACGATAGTACTGCTATAATCAAGTCAGAAAATCGAAGCCTCCGAAAACATGAAAGCAAAATCAATGACGCTCTTGCTAATATCATTACTTGGCTGAAAGCCAATAATTTGAAAATAAATTTGGACAAAACTAAAATTATGCACTTTCATCAGAGGATAGGAGTTGAAAACGGGTCTACCTTTTATCGCAGAACTTTTAATGTCATAATTTTTTTATGCATAACTGTGGAAAGCATAAACTTCATTTGGCAGAAAATCATTTGATACACACTCATTAATCATACATTCAAAACCCATAATTTTATAAGTCAGAATCATCCTTAGGCATATACTTAATATCCATAATAATTAAGAGGCATAACTATCATATCGCAGAAAGTTTATATTCAGCATCATCTTTATGCATAAATTTGATATCCAAAATATTAAGAGGCAGAACCATCATATCGCAGAAAGTCAATATTCAGAATCTTCTTTTAGCATACTTTTCATTTCCATAATAAGCAGCATGCAAGCAAGCAAGCAGCATGCAAGCAAGCATGCAGCATGCAAACAGGAATGCAGCATGCAAGCAGGCATGCAGCATACAGGGAGGCTGGCATGCAGCAGGCAGGCAGGCATGCAGCATGCAGGCAGGCATGCAGCATGCAGGCAGGCATGCAGCATGCAGCAGGCATGGTTTCTGTCACGGCTCCGGCGCTGCGGGACTCCGGCGGTCCCACGCGAGCTTATCGTCGCAGATGGCTTTCGCTCACCACCGCAGCTTCGGCTTTCTGGCCGGCGAAGCCTCAGCCGCGGCGGCGGGCGTTAAACCCACCTGCTCCTCAGCTCGCGGGCCGCCTCGCCCCTCCGCGCCTACGCGGGCTTAAATTACACTCTAGCGTAGGGCAGACAAGTCTACGTGGAGTCGGTTATGCCGCGATTCGCTTCTGTAACTAACTTTTTTAGCACAACCTTAACAAAAACACAACGTATTAACTTTTTAAGACAATATTTGAAATTAATTTAAGTGTATTTAGAACCAGTAAAAATTATATCCAATGAACGTTATGTCCTTTGCAATTAGTTTATATGTCATTATATGAAATGATACGCACCCATAAAATTCATTAGAAATAGTATGCCTAATGAAATTATTCTAAATGGAAAACTGCCATCATAGTAGTATACCAAGTGAAATTATGCCGAGTAATCGTCGCACTAAATAAGTGTTATGCTAAATGAAATTATGCGTAATGAAATTTTGCTAAATGAGATTATGCCTGGTGAAAATCTGCCAACTTAAAAGTATGCCATTGGAAATTCGGACATATAAACATTCGACCAAATAATAATTATACTAAATGATTTTTGTGCATTGAACATATTCATTTAAAGAAAATTATGCCAAGTGTGTTATGCCAAATAAAATTCGGAACAACAAAATTCTGCCAGATAGAAGGAACCCGTTGAAAACGTTATAATTAAATACCAAGGGCAAGACATAGAAGAGGTACATGCCACTAAGTTTTTGGGCATAATAGTAGATAGTAAGCTAACGTGAAAACCTCAAGCTGATGAACTTTGCAAGAAACTTAGCCAATCTGCTTATGCACTTTATGCTTTGTCTAGGAAGGTCAAATTGGAATCCACCGTAGTAGCATACCACGGTTTGGTAGCCTCTACACTGAGATTTGGTGTTATATTTTGGGGAAACTGTAGTGAAAGAGAAAGAATATTCAGATCCCAAAAAAGATGTGTTAGAGCAATATATGGGATGAAATCGACAGAGAGTTGCGTACCTGTGTTTAAGTCGCTCCGAATTTTAACTTTACCTAGTATATATTAGAAATAAGTACATTTGTGAAATTGAATTTAGAGTTGTTTAAAAAGGTATCCGATGTCAGAACAAGACCCATGCGATCACAATATTGTAACTTATTATTAACAGGAGGTTACAATACAGCTTTGTTAAAGAAAAACGTTGTAGGTATGGCACCAATAATTTATAAATTATATATATTAAAAAAATACCAGAATGTATAAAGTCACTTCCAATTAAAATATTCAAAAAGAAGCTGAGTTCAATGTTAATAGAAAAATGTTACTATTCCATGAATGAATTCCTTAATGATACATTTTAGTTTATTATAATAATATTATTTGAATTTTATTTGTCTTTTGTTGGTAATGTTTGTTTTATTGTGATGACATTATTTAATTTTGACATTTTTTAAATTATTACCTAATTATTATTGTACTTGAATTTTATACTTAATGTTAATTTTAATATAATATTTATGACATTGTTAATTTTAATTGATTTTATATAATTTATTAATTCATTATAGTAATAAGTAATTATTTTAATTGTGCTTTCATTTAGTACGATCGGTTACGATGCCGTAATCACGGCATCCTAGTACAAAGTGTATAGAGTGCCTCAAGCGGCATTGTATCTCAATCGGTTCGGAAACCGTAACGTATTTTTTATTTGCCATAATGTTCAAAAGACAGTCATAATATTCAAAAGATATTTTTGTACATTTAATAGTCACTTTCAATATATAATAAACAAGGCTTACAAAAACTTAGGTTTCATAATAAGAGTCACACGCGATTTTACTGACATTTCTTGCATAAAAGTGCTTTACTATGCTTAAATTAGAAGTATCCTCGAACACTGCAGTACTGTTTGGAATCCACAGTACGTAACTCACACGCATTCCCTTGAACGCCTCCAAATTTAATTCGTTAAATATTTAAATTTTAGAAGAAAATAAAAAATTGATTATTACACTGAATCATGTCAAAAGTACAGCCTCATAACTCTGGCTGACACACGTGAGATGCAAGACATGGCTTTATTTCATGATATATGTTCTAGAAAGCTAGACTGTGTTGAACTATCAAATAAAATACTCAACTTGAATGCCCTTGGTAAAAGAACTCGTCACACCCATCTTTTTCATTTTTTAGTTAGCGCGCACAAACTATGGGGCTAATGATTAGATTACTAAAAACGTACAATAAGTTTTATTCAGATATTGATATAAGTATTTATAACATCCAAAACTAGGGATCCCTTTTTTTCGACAATTTTTTTTTTTGGCATACTATTTCAGTAAGCATAAATTAATATGGTATAGGCTAATGTTTTTTGCCCTAATTTTGTTTTGCATAAAGTTATAAGGCATATTGTTTATTCGTCTAACAGTTATTAGGCTTATCCCTATCTTTATAGATAGTCTGGTAGATTACACAAGACCGAAGGTGAGGTTATAGTTTCAAAATCCGCTAAAATTTTGATTGGTTTTTAATCAGGATTTGTCTTTGCAACCTTTATTATTTTATTGTTTCCTATTTGAATTAGAAACACAAAAGGTAGGTATTAGGTTTATCCAATATAACTAACAGTAGTGTAATAGTAGGTTATGGTGCGGCGGGGCTGGCCTTTGGGCCACCCTTAAGCCGCCAACAAGTTTATTTTATGTACGAAAAGTATTTTATCACATGCAAACACAAAATTTCCAAAACTTACTTTTTTCCTATATAATTATTATGCCTTTAAAACGTATGCTTAAATATCATTATGCGTAAGCATATTTAGGCTTTAGAATAGTATGCTTAACAATTATTATGCACATAGTAGTTATGCTTAAAAAAATTGTGCTTAAAAAGTTATGCCAAATTAATATTGTGCGTAACTATTACATATTAGCATAAGTAAAAGTATGCCATGTTCAATTATGGCATACAATTTTATGCAAAAAAATAGGGAACCCCAAAACTATGTTCAAAACTGCAGTACCTACATAAGCTTAAGTTAAGTTAAATATATGTTTTTAATGGAATCTTTAAATATTTTAATGTAGGTACCTATACTACAATTATTCATAACCAACAGTCATAATCAATTCGAGCGTCCATGCAAACCAACCACGACATTACGTGCGTGTACGCACTTACACACATCGACACAACACAATCAGATTCTCTTCTATTCTGTAAGTTATCAATCGACAAAAAATAATTTACTTAAGAGGCCTATTACATCTCGAATGTGATTTTTGCGTAAAATGCTCATTTTCGTATTTTGTAGTAATTTTGCAGTTGTATTTATCGTTTTTATCGAAATAGGATAATAAATTTGTGCTTATTATTACAAATCTCCATTCTGTGAGCATAAGTTGAATTCGGACGGCCGGCGCATCGCATTTTGTAGTAATTTTGCAGTTGTATTTATCGTTTTTATCGAAATAGGATATTAAATTCATTATAAAATCTTTATCATGAAGTAACATTTACTCTGGTATACATTTTGCTCAATAATATTATCGTAGATAGAAGATATTCACAGTTAACTTATAGCGATTTTCGAAGTTTTTTGGTTTAGAATAAGATTTTTTTCCTTTATAAAATCAACGATATCTAAAAATTCCGAGGACGCTACGCACTATTCGACTATATAAGAGAAAACATTATAATTTTTTTATTTCACTTGTTTAGAACAGTAGTTCAATCGATGAGCTCAAAAAAGTGCCTTCGCGCACTTTATGAAAATCTTTCTCTGCAATTGTGGGTTTAATTAAAAAGTTAAACAAAATTTACAAAAAGCGAGGCCGCTACGCACTATTCCAATAGCTATTCTACACTATTCAATTCATATTTGTTATAATTGTTAATGTATTTTTGTTTCTGAGATCCATAACGCCAAAGTTGGCCATTTTACGCAAAAATCACAGTTGGGATGTAATAGGCCTCCTAAGGGTGCGTCCGCATCTGGCGAAAGCGCGGCGAATGTGCAGCTCGCGCGCCGCTTGCAAGCCGCTTACAAGCAGCGTGCCCGCTGCACGCGTGCCGTTGTTTGGTGCGCAATGAAATGCTTGCATATTGCGCGCGTGCTGCGCGCGATCAAGGTCTACGAATCTTGAATATTTGCGTATGATCCTGAAACTATTAACATCAATCAACGGTTTGGGTATTCGAAGATGAGCCAAACCCAACAGAAGTCATTCGTTCAAAAAGCCCGTTGAAGCAAATGGTCTTTTGTTTTTTTTTGGTATAAATGGAGATGTGGCTACAGTGCCACTAGAGAACCGTAAAACGATTAATTTTGAATGTTACGCGACCATTTGTTTGCCACAAGTCTTGGAAGAATTAATAAGAAAGAACAACCGACAACGCAAAATCCTTCTTCATCATGACAATGCTAGCTGCCACACATCGGCCGAAACAACTCGGTATTTGGAAGAACAAAAGATCGAATTAACAGGTCATCCGCCGTACAGCCCCGACATGGCCCCCAACGACTTCTATATTTTATTCCCAACCGTGAAGAAAAAATGACGTGTTCAGGGTTTTTCGAGCCGTGAAGAGGCTGTTGCTGTTGATGCGTTCATAATGCACGTTTTGGAGATACCTCAATTCGAATGGAAAAAGAGCTACGAAAATTGGTTCCAACGTATGCAAAAGTGCATCGATCATCGTGGCGAATATTTTGAAAAGCAATAATACTATAATAAATGCTATATGTTTGTTTCACTTTGTTATTCCGGATACATAAATAGCAGCCTCATACATAAAAATAATTTAATATGTCTTAAATGGTTTAAACACTAGTAGGACGGAAAAATAATCTTACCAAGAAAGACGGCTAGGGGTCGAATACCCCTCGTCATAATATAATTTTATTTACTATTGTGCAGAGAGCATTTTATTTAAAATAGGTTTGTGATCCTTAGAAAAGTCGGGATTCACATTAAAACATTAATTTGATTTGTAATAAGTAACATTGTTTTTAATTTTATATCAATTTATTTACGACACGTTTTCATCCACATTACCCGTAGCGGCCGTAGCACAGAATGATATACAACCCCGTAGCACGGTAGTCATCATCATCATCATCCACAGCCTGACTTCACCCACTGCACCGTAAGTCATGGTAGGCAGAACACACTGCTTATATAGGCGGGTCTTCAGACACTGTGGTATTTCAGCGGACTTAAGAATGTCGTCCAATTTGCCGAACGCGGCCCATCTCAGTTGTATTCTTCTCGCGATCTCCTTGTTTTGATGCTCCATGCCAAAGGATAGAACATTTCCAAGATAAACGTATCGGTCGACTATCTCTAACCTCTTAGATCCAATTTGTACAATTGGATCGGTGATGCCAGAGACATCCGCCATAACCTTTGTCTTGGACATATTCATCTTAAGGCCAACTTCTGAAGAAGCATCATAAAGATGTTGTAACATGTCTTGGAGATCTTCGAGATTTTCCGCAAATAAAACCAAATCATCGGCAAACCCTAAGTGAGACAGGTGAACGCCATTGATGTTAATGCCGCAATTTTCCCAATTCAGCGTTTTGATAATATCTTCCAATGCAGCAGTAAACAGTTTGGGTGAAATAACGTCTCCCTGTCGCACTCCTCTCTTGATTGGCACGGGTTTGGTGAGATCGTGCAGTCGTACTTGTAATGATGCCGATGAGTATAGCTCCCGAAGCACATCCACATATCGTGAGTCGATGTTGCAGCGATGTAGAGCGTTGAACACGGCCCAATGTTCGACACTGTCGAAGGCCTTCTCATAATCGATGAAGGCCATAACAAGGGGCCGGTTGTACTCATGGCACTTTTCCATCAGTTGCTTCACCGTGTGGAGATGGTCCATGGTCGAAAATCCGCTCCGGAAGCCAGCCTGTTCATTGGGTTGGTATTCGTCCAGCTCGCGGGTAATACGGTTGGTAATTATTTTTGAAAACAGTTTATATATCTGTGACAATAAACTTATAGGACGGTAGTTATTCAGCTTGGCAACGTCTCCTTTCTTATGCAAAATTATGACCAATGCGTTTTTCCACTGTTCTGGTGTGCGAACGTCGTGCAAGACTTTATTGAATACCCGTGTGAGAACTTCAAGAACTGGCTTACCGCCTGCTTGGAGCAGCTCAACAGTAATTCCATCTTCGCCAGGAGATCTTTCTACTTTCATACTATACAGAGCTTTTGTGATTTCACTTGGTAATATAGGTGGCAAAGTTTCGGTGTTGTGGTGTTCAAGTGGTGGAGCTCTAATTTCATCTTCTGCCAAATGCGGTTCTGCAGAAACAGATGTATATAATGCCTCGTAGAATTTCTCGACAATAGACAAAAGCTGAATTCTATCTGTCACTATATTACCATTGCTGTCCTTTAATTTCATTATTTGTTTACTACCAGTGCTAGTTTTTCTCCTAAATATTTAAATTAAATTAAAGTCAATTTAGAAATTATTTTTTTTCTAAATTGTCTACGGTCTGGGTGTTTTCTATGTATAATAAGTATGTATTTAAGTATGTTTATCCGTTATCTAGTAACCATTTAACGAGTTTCATAACGAAGCTTCTCTTGGGCTAGATAATTGGTGTGAGTGTAGGAATGTTTATTTATTTATTTATTATTAGATAATAGAATATTAAAATATAAATAATTTTGTTAAAAGTCAAGGAAAGATTTAGAATGTAAATAAAAATCGAAATTATCGAACGCTAAACTTCAAAATGGGTCAAAAGACCCTCACCCCTTTTTCTAGTGTAAGTCGGGTAGGTACTAGGTGAGTATGTTAGTGACGTGAGTAGTTCATGGTATTAATAAATAATAAAAAAATAGATTTGGCAGGACACCACCGTAGCATAATTGGTAAGTAGTATAGCTTCTAGTGCACCTGACCTGTAAAATCAGAAAGGTGCAGGTTTCAATCCTGCTACTGGAAATTTTTCAGCATTTCCAAATAATAATCGTTATTTTGTTATACCTACTCGTACCTACCATAATAAATATTTAAAAAAACTTCGAATCCTATTTTAACACACCACACCCCCTTTTTGTTTTAATTTAAGACCACACCACGTAAAACGATTTGTTAGGAGAATTTCGCGAACGCATATTCAGTTGCAGCGATTTTTAGAATCACATTTTTCAGCGAATCAATATTTCATGTTGGATATATTTTGCAAACGCCTTATTCAGTTACAGCGGATTTTAGTATCGCATTTTTTAGCGAATAAATATTTCATGTTGGATATATTTTGAGAACGCCTTATTTAGTTGCAGCGGATTTCAGGATCGCATTATTTAAGGGGATCCTGCACAAAATTGTAAAAATTTACGTATTTTTAAGTCACTTGTACTTGTAACTTATTCAGCGCATAGGCGCTGAATAAGTTAAATACATTCAAAGAACTTATGTAAGTTATCCTGATCATTGCACAAGGTCATGGCCTTGTTGAAATTTAAAACCAGCTCTTTAATTAATTACAAACAATACATAAATGTAGTGACTCAAAAATCATATTTTTTCGAAAACTTTCTTTCTTAATTATACGCATTAAAGAATAATTCTTACATGAAAATTATTGTGGCCACCCCCTCCTTCTTTATAAAGTAAATTTGAATTTTTAACACAAGTGCGTGATGGTTTTGCACATTTTGCAGTACAAAAACATTGCTCTAATTAAATTACTAGGTGTGAAAAGCAGAATTGATCTTATTATTATTTTATCATAAAAATGCTCTGAAATTACCTGCAACTAAAAAAGGAGATCGCGAAATTCATCTATTAATAAATTATGGGAACATAAATAAAGCTTTTGCCAAAAAATGCTACTCTGAAATTGACTGCAACTAAAAAAGGAGATCGCGAAATTCATCTGATAATAAATTATAGGAACTTAAATAAAGCTTTCGCTAAAAAATGCGATTCTAAAATTCGCTGCAACTGAATAATGCGTTTGCGAAATTCTCCTAACAAACCCGTAAAACACCTTTGAACATTAGTTACTCGTTCGTGCTTTGAAAATAATAGTTTACAGTAAGTGAGGTATAAACTAAACAAACTAACTAACTAACTAAACGAGCTTACCTACTATAAATCTAAGTAATTATGTTCTACAATGTGTAGCTCTTAGAATAATAACGCATAGAAAGCGAGAACTCGCACGCCAAATGAGGCCAGTAAAACCAAGCCATACTGGCTTGGTACCGAAACTTTCTGCGTCAGTACTAATAATCTAAAGTTATCTATCTATCAATATTTCCAATTTCCTTACTTTTGGGGCAAATCTGATTTTTCTACCAACATTACTTGTACACTAGTGTGCGTGTCGCCGAGATAGTACGCGTAACTTACTCAGACAACCATTTTTTTCTTGCCTCACGCCATGACAGTTTTCTAATACGAGACTATCGTTCTATGCGTTATTATTCTATGGTGTAGCTGTTGTTGGTTAGCTATCCTCAAAGTCCTCAAAGACATTAAATTAAATCTCTTTGGCTATCCTCAATGAATTTTATACTCACTTCTCAAATCTCTGTATGACATGTTGGTTCCTTAGCTATTTAACAAGTGGTGCAGTGCGAAGGTGCAGTCAACTTTGGTTAAGATTTAGTCAAACTCAGGGCACTGTTAATATTTAATTATTACAACTCACATGTGCATGAATTGTTGAGTTTAGTTTGTTGACACTAAATGACAAAAGTACGTAACCATGGTAACTGTTGTCGGTACATCACCTGGGCCGGCATTGGCCGGCATCATAGCGGAAGAGCATGGACGTAAAGGCCTTCACAGACGGCAGCTATAATGTAAAGATGTATATTATATGGCACGATACATCTCACTACATCTTTCCATAGAAATCGTCAGGTGACCACACACGAAAGCTATAATGTAGGTATATAGAGAATAGCTTTCTGGTTAAATCCCGAGATGTAAATAATATACATAATAGCTGCAGTCTGTGAAGGCCTTAAGGGGGTGCCGCGCGATCGCAAAAACTGACATAAGTCTCATATTGAACCATTGAGGTAAATATAGTACATAATAACTCAATGTATTGAACGTCCAAGCAAAATCAATCACATTGATATTTAAAATTAGAACAATTCTGCTTTGAAGTTTCAGACTTTCAGACCTAGTAAATTGATTAGAGCAATGTTTTTATTCTGCAAAATGTACAAAACAATCACGCCCTTGTGTTAAAAATTAAAATTTACTTTTTTAAGATGGGGTGACCTGCGGAATATCAATGCGGGTCCCGCGCGATCGCAAAAACTGACATAAGTCTCTTAATGAACTTCAAAGCAAAATCAATCTTAATGATATTTAAAATAAAAAAATTCTGCTTTGAAGTTTCAGACCTAGTAATTTGATTAAATAGCAATATTTGTATTCTGCGAAATGTACAAAACCATCACACGCTTGGTTTAAAAATTAAAATTTACTTTTTTATGATGGGGATGACCTGCGGAATATCAACACAAATATTTTCATGTAAGAATTATTGTTTCATGCGTAAAATTAAGAAAGTTGTCGAAAAAAAATGTTTTTTGGAGTCATTAGATTTATGTATTGTTTTATTGTTTAGAGAATTTGTTTCAAATTTCAACAAGGCTACGACCTTGTGCAATGATCAGGCTAACTTACGTAAGTTATTTTAATGTATTTAATTAATTCAGCGCATAGTACCTATACCTACAAGTAACTTAAAAATTACGTAAATTTTAACAATTTCGTGCAGGATCCCCTTAATAAATTAAGTATAGTATAGGTACTCATATTATGGTACTGTAGTGCAAACCGCAAACTTCATGGCGGCGGCTGCGAAGTTAGCTGCGATCTTACACGGCTTACTGAATGTGTTACTGTGACGTGCTGCACTCTTTAAGCATTACCTTCCTGCGCCACATGAGTAAAGAAACGGAACAGAGACAAAGCTTCATACAACGCGCCGTCGCGAGTCTCTCCGTTTGTCCACGGCCAAGCGAGCGTCAATATACTGTGGTAACCCGGTTTTATCCAGTGGCTGGGCGGCGCATACGCGACGCAGCGGCTAGTGGACACGCACACATGCGCCGTTATGCTTGTAGTAGTTGTACCGCGACGCGAGGCGGCGCGGTTGTATGAAGCTTTGTCTCTGTTCCGTTTCTTTACTCTTACTCATGTGCCTGCACTGCGGGGTCCTACTACTATAACATCACATCATGACATCACATCATACTGTAACATAACTTAACATCCATAAAAAAAAAATTTAGACGATTCAAAATGCTTATTTTAAGCTTACTGAATAAAGATATTTTAATTTTGAGTTTTTTGATAACCTCGAAGATAACGAAACATTGAAAAAAATCCGCATCCGGGCGGCTGCGTCACGGTAGTGTACCTATATATTCTCTGGCTGCGTTGGCCACTCCTCCGCCACCGAGGTATTGGTTAGAATGTTACATCACACAGTAAAAACCTACTTTATACGTCTGTGGTAAAAACCATGCCACAGAATAGGAATTGAAAAATCGTTGAAAAATTCCGGCAGGACTTTGGGAGGATCGAGATGGGAGGGAATAGTACCAAGAGTTAAGGAATTTATCGAGACACGTGTGAGCGTTTGAATTTTGGAAAATAGGCTGGTAACTTTTTATGGAATTTTGAAAATATCGGTTTTTGGGGGGTGGTATGTTTACTAAATTGTAAATATTTCGGAAAAAAAACAGACTCAAGAAAAATTAAAAAAGGGTCCTAGCTACAAAATGGAGAAAAAATTCTGAAAATAGGTCATTAATTGTGACCAGGTGGTCCCTTTAGATTTGGAATTGTAGAAAAACGGGTACGTATTTCCGTCTATAAAAGTTATGTAGCTTCTCTGATTATTGACCGATCGTCATGGTTGCAGGCGAGAAGTGCATTCGAGTTGGAATTTCGAAAATCTCTAAGTATTTTCTTTTACAATCTAAGTGTATTAAGTTATTAGAAATAGTTACGTAAGTCCCCTTTAAACTTCAAATAATATAAAAGTAAGTAATTATAAAATAAATTATAGTAGTTTAAAATTTAGTTTTGAATTTTGTAAGTATACATATTTAGTTTAGTTAAATTCATTACTATTAGTCCACATCGCATGCCGTGGCTGTCTTTAATTAAAAACTGTACCTACTTAGATTAAGTTTGGAATTCACCCTATACCTACCTATTGTTAGACTGTTGGTACATGTTTTTGTTGACTGCCCAATAAATAAATAAATAAAAGTGAAATTTATCGGGAGCCTTTTCTCTGTTATTGTTATTGTTAATGTTATTATCTGTGTTGTGCAGTTTTATAATAAAATTAGACTTGTAACTAATGTAAGTAGTTGTGTAATTTTAGGCAAGCATCTCAATAAAAATTTCTTATTAAGTATTTAAGTAACTAATGTAATGTTATATTTAAAATAAAATACTTAATTTATTTTTCGTAAATTTTTGTATCCTTTCAAATGCTTCGATTTTTGCGGGGACTGCGAAATCTGTGAATTTTTTTGAGGTCCCAACACAATGGAACACATTAAAACAAAGTTAAGATAAGACTTGTGTTATTTTATTAAAATCATACCACACAACAACATAAACCTTTAACGCTAATAGGTGCTAGGCAAGGAACTAAGCTCCTTGGTCACAAGAATACACTTAGTGCTAGGTAGCCTATTAGGTTGGTACTACCTAGTGCCCTATTAATAAGTACAAAATATTATCCAAAGTTAGACAATGTCTAAAACAGACGCAATTTTGCTCCAATACTCTCATTTAAAACACGAGTTGTAGATGCCTTCAGTGTATATAACACTGCCTTAGAGGGCGCTACGCTTAAGCACAATAAAAACGCTTTAAAAAACGCTATGAGGATCTAAAGCTAAACATGAACAAGGCTGCTATTCCAAGTCAGAATTATTGTAGTTTCGACAATCGCGCCTAGTTAAAAGACTAACATTGTTATGAGCGTCTCACTCAACCAGGGGCCCAAGTCTGCTAATTTACGAATAGCATAATTGAATCGCAATTGGATCGCATTGTAATTGTTTGACACATTTGGTATTCTCTTACTCATTTATGAATACCAAATTTGTCAAACAATTACAATGCGATCCAATTGCGATTCAATTATGCCATTCGTAAATTAGCAGACTTGGGCCCCAGGAACTTATTTAGGTCTAATTTCCTTGGTCTCACTCAACTCATACGTCTGTCATCCACTACACATATACACATCCACGTTGATTTCGAATTATATCTCCAATAAGCGCACGTGCCAGTAGTCTAAGAATTTTGTGTACGTAGGTACTCAGTTCGCTTCCATTTTCAGTCGAGAAAATATCGGTCACCGATCACGGAAGAGTAAAAAAATGACGAGTAAAAAGCGCTTAAAGTAAGCCAATGGGTGTGTAATGATTGATATAAATACTTATGGTCTAACGTTCATATAATATAATTTAATTTTATATCATTTCATTTGATATAACAACTGGCTTAATATAACCAACATTCAGTATAATTTTAGATTCTATAATTTCATTTGATATAAGTAATGTACCTACTTTTAATATAAGTAATATACATTTGATATAACAATCTAATGATAGAAAACATTATTCATGTATTAAGCAAGCAGCATGCAAGCAAGGAAGCAGCATGCAGCATGCAAGCAAGAATGCAGCATGCAAGCAAGCATGCATCATTTAAGCAAGAATGCAGCATGCAAGCAAGAATGCAGCATGCAAGCAGGCATGCATGCAGCATGCAGCAGGCATGGTTTGTCACGGCTCCGGCGCTGCGGGACTCCGGCGCTCCCAAGCGAGCTTATCGTCGCCGGCCAGCCTCAGCCACGGGGCGGCGAGCGTTAAACCCACTGCCACAGAATAAATTGCCACTGCTCCTCAGCTCCCTATCTACCGACCTCAATAGATAGGGTATCGCAACTGGAACTACGGGTCCGGTTGTGTTTCCAGGGGTACTACGGGGTTCCGGTTCAAGCCCCCCGCTGGTTGTGCCTTTGACCAGGCGCCGCCGGCGGGATCTGGACATGGGTTGGACTCGTAGTGGCGTGTGGTTAGCTGTAGAGCTTGGGAATGTTCGTCTGTCCTGGTATTGTGTGCCAGGACTTCCAAACTCGTGCACAGCGAGCGGGGCCTAGTAGCGGTGTCTGAGGGGCCAGAAGCGAAAAGTCCTGCGGGGAACGTGAGTTTCCCTTATAGTTGGCAGCTTTGTCCGGTGGTTCTCATTGGACATTGGTGTTGACATCTCCGGTACTAGTCTGGATAACTAGTAGAGGCGGCCTCCTAGATGCCGTAGTCTCCGGTCCAGCCAGCCGCGTAGGACGTGGGAACTGGCTAGGCGCCCGGATGGGTTCCGAGAAGTGAGTGTGCTTACTACTCCGCTACCAAGGTGGACACTTGGGAGTCGACGACCCTAGCAGTGGCAACTGCGAGTTGTGCCCTTCGTACAACGAGAAGTGAGCGAGCTCGACAGCTCCGGTTACCTATCTGGACAATAGGCAGTGAACTACACGTGTTCACGGGGATACTCTCCTGAGACACTAGTCTTATGAGTACCGAATGAAGAGCGCGCTGCGGCGGGCACTAATTTGGCGTCAAGACCTAACGTTGGTGGTCTCCTGCGCGAGTGTTCTACTGGCGCAGGGACGTCTGGCACTTCTTGCATAACCTAACGGTTGGTCTCGAGGTGCCAGTACAAATAAACTTAGTGAAGTAAGGAAAGGGGATGCTCCTCAGCTCGCGGGCCGCCTCGCCCCTCCGCGCCTACGCGGGCTTAAAGTACACTCAAGCGTAGGGCAGAAAAGTCTTCGTGGAGTCGGTTTTGCCGCGATTCGTTTCTGTCACTGACTAGTATTAACTTTTTAAGACAATATTCGAAATCAATTTAGTGTTAAAAAGCTATTTTTATTTATAAGTGATTATTATTATAAATAAAAATAGATTAAATAAATATATTAATGAACGTTAACTTTGAAATTAGTTAATTTGTCATTATATGAATTAATGATACGCACCCATAGAATAATAACTATTATTCTGAGCACGCATCCCAACCGTCCCCGTGACATCACACACACCAGCTTTGCACATCAGGTTGCTTCCATAAAATAATAATTAAAGCAGTTGCTTCACTTGTCAGTATCGTGACGCGGAGTCCTTCTTTTTTCACACGTCCGTGTCACCGATATGGAAAATGAAAACGTTGCGGGCAGCCTACACCTAACACACACACGGCTACATATTGTAACTTTCTCATACTAAGTAGCTTAATTTATTTAGAAACAAAGTATAAATCTACCTCTGAATGCTCAAATAACATTTTTCTTCAATCTCAATAATTGGATATATTTACTTACCTACTTATATTACAAGTAATACATGCGTGTGTATTTCGTACCTACATGTACCTACTTTACTTCTAAGCACGCAGTGTTTACGATAAATAAGCTTGCTTTACTTTTAATAACCTTAGAAAAAAACAGCGGTGGCTGTTTTTTATATATTTATTTATATTCTAGGTACTACCTGGTTAAAATAAACAGTGTTAAAATCATCCATTATGCGGGATTGAAAGCGTATACTACTCATCGCGCTATTGACCACACATGGTTACTTTCTCAACCATAATTATATAATCTATCGGGATTAACTTGAAATTAAGTTCAATGCTTCCCCGTTGTGCAGCATAATAACTTACTCGTATTTAACAATTGTATCCTAATAATTAGTTACCTACTTATGTTAGTATTTAAATTGGGCACACAATGTGTCAATAATACATTAAATACAGTCGATAGCACCTACCTTCACTTTTCCACAAAATAGTGAAAAAAATGGTTAAAGTGAAGTGAAGTCCCTCGATTGGTTATTGACTGTACTTAGCATGTTGTTGGCACAAAATACTTCAGCAGTTTTAATAGTTTGGTTTAATGTTTGGTTTGGCCGGTTCAACGCCTGCCTTATCATTTTACAACAATCAGTCGAAACAAAACATTGCTATGAGTTTAATTGTAGGCGCGTGAAAACAATTATCCGATACAGAAATATTACGACTTTTTGTTCAATTTCAATTATCTAAATTGATTGATGATTGTTACAGGGAAGAATAACACTATCAAAATACATATAACTTAAATATAAATTAAGTGCATTAAATATGTAAAAGTATAGTGATTTATTTAATTTTTAAATTAAAATGGTTATTATTAATGTGCTAATTAAGTTGTTAGTCTCTTCAGAAAGTTAATATGCTTGGGACAGGAATATGTTCATGTCAGTAGTCTGAACTCTTGTCAGAGGATTAAACAATATCTGTTATTGAAACCAAGTATCTATCCGTTCGAGTACCGTCGATATTAATTACATAGTAAATTAAAATAATAAAAACTAAAAAAAAACCCAAGCAATTCAAGAAATGTATGTATTTTTTACCTAACTATTAAAACATCTAAAATAATGGGGCTGGGTCTCCAAGAACTTCCGCTACCACAAGAGGAAATGCATATGAGGAACCTACCTGTCATCTTAGATTTATTGCATCCAATAGAGATCTATTATATTATTAGCCTGGGTTGCTTCATGACAAGACTATCTTTGTTCCTAATGCTAGGTAAAGCATCCCAGACCACAAAATAGTAGTTCATTTGCATTAGCGCTTATGGTTTACAATAGATGTTCAAGTGACCAGCCCGGAAGTGTGTGCCCAATTTAATAGAAAAATCATAAGTCTATCGCAGTGGGCGCCTGTCTCATGGCCTTCTTGACCGCCGCATCGCGCTTCTCAGCTACACGCAGGCGAGATGCTTTCAGGTGCCTGGGAAATTAAATGAAATGATTTACATATCCACATGATTTTTACAGCAAATAAGAAAATAATAGATATTAACTTCTACTATAGTATAACTATCTTCACTATAGTCGTGTTAGTTATTAGAAAAATATGAAAAAAAATCTTGATCATGTAGTTCTCAAATTATAAAGATTTAAAAATAAATCCTAAAAATTGTCTCCCTTTTCGTCAGTTTTTTTGTGTGATGTAACCATGTATAAGCCTGCTGTAAATAACAGTTAAAAGTTAAAACATATCTGGTTCAGTTTCAAATAAAATATTAGATATGTGCCCAAAATTGATTTAAAATAATTACATTAACCAACTTTAACCGATTGTTCTTTATAAAAAATGTACTACACTGTTTTGGCAAGTAACATTAAAAGATGGCACGTTTAGTCTGTATTCTAAAATGGTATGACACTTACTAATTGCTACTTCTTAATTATAGAGAAAAAAAATAAAATTCGTTGTTAGATTCCTTTAGTTAGTACTGAGTTTCTGCCCATAAGCCAGTACAAGTTTCGGAACTTTAGGTTGATTTCATCTCTCTTTTTCTTGATGTGGTTTTTCCAGGTTAGGCGCCTATCTAAGTGGAATCCAAGGTACTTCACGCAGTCAGAGTGTGCAAGAAGGTCGTTGCCAAGTTTTACAGGGGCGCAATTACCCTTCCTCAGTGTAAAAGTGACGTGCTGAGATTTAGTGGCACTGGCACGAATTCGCCATTTGCAGAACCATTTGTGTGTGTCATCAAGTTGATGCTGGAGAGTGTTGCTAGCTATTATGGGGTCAGCATCAACTGAAAGGAACGCCGTATCATCAGCGTAGGTCGCAACTGTGATGTTATTTAATACGGGTAGGTCTGACGTGAATATGGTATATAGTACAGGACCGAGAACCGATCCCTGAGGAACTCCAGCTTCGATGTTGTGCAGTCTTGATCTGGCATGCCCCTGCTTGACTTGGAAGGAACGGCCAGAAAGGTACGATGCTATCAGAGGAAACATCGAGTGTGGTAATTTTTCTTTCACTTTTGCTAGCAGTCCCTTGTGCCAGACTCGATCGAATGCCTGTTGGACATCGAGGAAAGCAGCGGAGCAGTATTTCTTGTGTTCGAAACTCTGACGAATCGTGTGGTATACTCGGTGGACTTGTTCGATGGTTGAGTGAGCCTTACGGAAACCAAACTGGTGAGATGGCGTGATACTGCAATCGTTCATGGCTGCAGTGAGTCTAGTGAGGAAAATTCTCTCTCATAGTTTGGAAAGCACTGGAGTCAAACTTATGGGTCTATAAGACGAGGCTTCTTGTTCAGGTTTCCCAGATTTATGAATCATAACCACCTGTGAGATCTTCCAGAGGGTCGGAAAGTGACTCGTTCTAAGGATAGCATTAAATAGGCAAGCTAGGAATGTAATGCATTTTTTTGGCAGGTTTTTCAATAAGGTGGGCGTAATGAGGTCAAATCCGGGAGCCTTTTTCAGGTCAAGATTTTTTATTTCTTGCGCAATTTCCTTAGGTGATACAGGTTTAATAGGCAGGCATAACTGAAAATCCTGACTTAGGATCTCCTCCACATCTGATTCGTCCGCGAGTTGATCGTTTGGTTTAAAAACGTTAGCCAGGTGGCAAAAACTTCAGCCTTCTCTGTGTCAGTTCTTGCCCATTTTCCACACTGAGATCTAATAGGATTAAATGACTGTTGAGGTTTTTCTAGGGTTTTAGTTGCCTTCCAGAGAGAGTGTTCGCCTGAGCCTGAAGGGGACATCTTTTGCAGGTTCTTTTTAACTAAGTCATTTAAAGATTCTCTGATTATGCTTTTTAGTTCTTTAGCTGCTCTATTAAGTTCAGCCCTATCTGAGGGATGGCGCGATTGGTGCCATATTCTCCTAAGGCGACGTTTTTCTAATATTTTTTGCCTTATGTGCAGAGGATGGATAGGGCTATGAGTCTTTGCCTCTTGGTAGGGAGTGTTGGCCCAGGCTGCCACCTGCAGTAGATTAGTCACATATAGACAGGCTTCATCCACCTCAATCGGGTGTTTTAGAGAGACAGCGAGAGAAAGGTTTTCGTCGATGTAAGACCTAAACCCATCCCAATCCGTTCTGTGACTAATCAATGATTCGGCCGATTCATGACTTATCGGGTTGGTGCTTATTGTCAGTATGACAGGTGAGAGATCCGAGGATCCATCTAAGCTGGACTCAGTGACAGTGTGCAGCGAAGCTATACCCTTGGTTACGAAGAAGTCTAGGAGGTCAGGCAATTTTCTTGGGTCTGTTGGCCAATACGTTGGTTCACCCGTTGAAAGAGGTTTTAGGTAATTCGAATCAATACATACTTTAAGTCCGCGACCTCTTGTATTTGTGCAACGGGATCCCCAGTAATGGTGCTTTGCGTTCCAGTCACCGCCTGCCACGAATCTAGGACCCAAAGTCTGGAAGTAGGCAGAAAACATGCTAGCAGTTATCTTATGTCTTGGTGGGCAGTATATCGAAGAAAGAACAAGAGAGCCAATACGATCCTCCAGTCTGACCGCGGTAGCCTGAAGATGGACTGTAGTAAATGGTTTTAATACTGAATGCTTAAGGTTGGACCGGATTACCAGAGCTGTTCCTGCATGGGCACCACCATCAGGATGAGGGGTGAAATAAATGGAATAGCCTTTTATGTAAGAAGAGCTCCTGATTGTCGCGTGGGACTCTGATATCAATACAGCATCCAATTTGTTGGCTATTAGAAGCGACTCTAAATCGGTGATGTTTGGAGTTAACCCGTTAATGTTCCACTCAGTACCATCAGTGGATAACAAGCTCCTTATTTACAACTCCGTCCTTAAGCCAGTCTGGACGTATGGCATTCAACTGTGGGGTGTAGCCAGCAAGTCCAACATTCTCTGTCTCCAACGAGTGCAGAATATGATTTTGAGGACGATCGTTGATGCTCCTTGGTTCACGAAGAATGACGAAATTCACGAATACTTAAACATGCCGACCGTGACATCGGAAATCGAGCGGTTCCGGCATCGGCACAGAGAGCGTCTGTCTCACCACCCTAACCCTCTCGTTGTTGAGCTGTTAGATCAATCAGCAATAGTGAAGCGCTTAAAAAGAAGCCACATTTTCTAATGAAGCAGGGCCGCGCTGGCGGCTTTGCTAAAAATAATCATTCAATCACCACAAATAATTCGCTTATGGTCTGGCGACCGATCGCAAATAGTAAAATAAGAAAAAAAAAAAAAAAAAGATTCCTTTAGTTATGATTTTTATTAAAACAGATTTACAAAGAACTGTTTGCCTTCAGCTGCAATGTAAGCTCTACATCTCTTTAAAATGATCACATAATAAGACGGGCGTATCTTCTCGAGTTGACATATTCAACGGCTTCGGCAATTCTTTGGTGCAGCTCGTCTAAATCTTGAATAGGTTTAGAGTACACTTTTTCCTTTATCGTGCCCCAGTTTAAGAAATCTAAGGGGTAGGCCATGGAATTATACTATTCCACCCAATCAACCTATCGGGATTGATCGATTGAGAAACTCGTACTGTGAGAGCATAATGCGCTGGGCAGCCATCTTGTTGATACCACATGCTGCAGTAAATATTCAGTGGCACTTCTTCTAATAAATCTGGTAATTGATTCTGTAAGAAGTCCAAATAAGCCTGGGCATTTAAGTTCTCCGGCAGCTCCATTGGACCAATAACATTAACATACAAAATCCCGTCCACATGTTTACTTTACACCAGTACTGCGATCTGTCGCAGTACTGGTCTTTGTAAAAATTCTATGATCCGAATAATCAACATTTAAAAAGGATGGTTACATGAACCTCCACAATTTGCACGAATAGCACGTGGAATATCCAACTTTGATACGGATAGACAGATCGCAGTACCGTTTTAAAATAAACATTCATTTTCAAAGAGATGTAGAGCTTGCATTGCAGCTGAAGGCAAACAGTTTGAACATTTGTTATACTAAAACCTTGTAAATCTGTTTTATTAAAAATCATAACTAAAGGAATGTAACAATTGAATTTTATTTTTTTCCTTAATTAAGACGTAGCAATTAGTAAGTGTCATACCATTCTAAAATCCAGACTAAACGCGCCATCTTTTAATGTTACTTACTAAAACAGTGTAGTACATTTTTTTTTAAAGTACAGTCGGTTAAAGTTGGTTGTTGTAATTATTTTGATTCAATGTTGGGCGCAAATCTAATATTTTATTAAAACTGAGGCAGATATGTTTTAACTTTTAAATGTAATTTACAGAAGGGTTATTCATGGTTACATCACACAAAAAAAACTGACGAAAAGTTAATATTTGTAGTCACAGGACTTAAAAAATCATCACAAGGTGTTAATTTTAAGGATTTATTTTTAAATCCTTATAATTTGAGAAGTACATGACTAAAATTTTTTTTCATATTTTTCTAATAACTAACACGACTTGGCCTATTGCCCGTTTTCGGCTTGACCTTGATTTCTGGGACATCCTGTATATGTTCATACATTATCTCTGTATCCTAAAGCTGCTGAGTAGTTGTTCTAACTGCAAGTTCTTTGAACAAAGCTAAGCTAACTCACCTTTGTCTGATCTTTTCTTCTGTCTCTGGTGAGGGTGGTCGCTCTGCCACATCTGCAGCTCGAATCAGGTTGCGGAGCTTCTGCATACAATCTGCTAGGTTTAATTGCTGTGAGCGGGTTGTGTCCGAGCGTATGATCAGGTAGCCCTCCTTCGACATCTTATTGCTATACTGCAAAAAAGTAAACATAAAATAATTAATTTTTTTTTAAATATAGATGTTGTACTGCAATCATCATCATAGACCAAAGTGGTGTCTATAATATATAGCACAATGTCCCCATGTTATGTTGTCCATCTAGGGAGGCCTAGCCCAGCAGTGGGACATTCATAGACTGATGGAAAATTATAGATTTTATTAAATAATTGAATTACCAATTCCAGCATTTTTTTCCTGATGTCAGGGTGTATCCAGTCTGCATCACTCAACTTAAACCTCAGGTCTACTTTTGTGTGAACCTGCAAATAAGTGCTTACTGTAGTTGGTTAAAGTAAAGAAGCATTAATTTATTAATACATACATTATTTTTAATAAGTTACCTTGTTAACATTCTGGCCGCCTGGTCCAGAGCTTGCACTGTATGTTATATGTAGACTTTGAATAGGAATAAATCCTGAGAACTTTTCTTTAGTATCTGGTATCTGTAAAGATATTGCAAATAAATTGTATTGATTTGAATCAAAAATGTAGTTTCCAAACAATAAATTCACTGTGGATTATAGGTATTGGATATACAGACTTAATATATTATTATGTTGTTGGTATTTTGCTTAAAAAAAAAGCTTATGATCATCTTAATGTTTAAGATGCTAGTACGTAATGTGTATGTTCTACTATTAAGTAGGTAGGTATCTAAGTACCTAGTAATTTTTTTACATAGGTACTGTAATGTAATTCTTATAATAAAATGATTAATGATAACATCATGTTCATCATCATGTCAATGTTAGAACATTATCTATCATAACCAAATTGTTTAAATTGGAAAATGCAGACTTTTATAATCTTATGGTTTGAATACCAGACTTTTCTTTTTTTTAAATTTTTTTTAGTTATTTTATTTTAGAATTATTAAATAAAATTACTTACGAAGGAAGGTGTGCTAAGTTTCAATGAGCTATTAGGATATAGAGTTTCTAAGGAAATTGAACTTTTATAAGCCATAGGTCTTCTTGTCATAGCGGTATAATAAACATTTTTAACGACTCTGTGCAATAAACTTAGCCTCGAGGGATTAAACGCCATTATGTTGTGTACTTTGTGCTATTGCAACAGTTCTAGTAATCAATACAATACAATTACAATATTCATAAAAATATATTTGAAAAACAATTGCACATACAACATAACCTCAAACCATTTCTTTTGATTGGTGACAGACGTCAATTATTTTTTTTTGTATATTTTTTTTTTTTAATATATTTGTTCCGTGAAGGGACAGGCTAAGGTCTGAGACCATACTGCCTAGTCATTAGTTTCTTTATTTCTTTTTTTTTCCTTGATGATAATGAGTGGCGACTATGATGATGAATGATAAATGATGTTCCCCTAACCCCTTGAGTCCTCAGTAAAGATGTGGGACTTTACTGAGGTCTCACGCGGACTTCTTGAGAGAATTTAAAAAGTGATGTTGCACTGTTTTGTTTCATTTGCCAACACTCATGCACGTTCACAAACACTTAACGGTTAATAATCCATTATTATTTCACATAAATTTTCGAAAAAACACAAATTTTAGAAAATAAAACAAAACAGCAGACATGACGCTTCACTTTCCCGCCAAGAAGTCTCTTTTTTTGTATATATTTGTTCCGTGAAGGAACAGGCTAAGGTCTGAGACCATACTGCCTAGTCATTAGTTTCTTTATTTCTTTTTTTCCCTTGATGATAATGAGTGGCGATAATGATGATGAATGATAAATGATGTTCCCCAAACCCCATGAATCCTCAGTAAAGATGTGGGACTTTACTGAGGTCTCACGCGGACTTCTTGAGAGAATTTGAAAAGTGATGTTACACTGTTTTGTTTCATTTGCCAACACTCATACACGTCCACAAACACATAACGCTTAATAATCCACTATTATTTTACATTAATGTTCGAAAATACACAAATTTTAGAAAATAAAACAAAACTGCAGACATGACGCTTCACTTTCCCGCCAAGAAGTCCTGACAGACGTCAATAATCCATTTTCGCTTGATTTCTTCACCCGTGTCATGTTGGATAGGCAATGGGATTTTATTCATACAGACATCCATCACATTCAGTTTTTCAGCGATAAATCGTAAATAACCTTCGTTAATAAAATTCATCACATTCCAATTGATTAGTGATAATTTATGATAGCATCCATTAATTTGTCTAAACCACAGACAGTGGTCTAAACTCAATTAGGTAAAGACTTCTTGTCAGAATTTTAAAAGTGATATTGGATTTTTATTTTCAACACTCATGCACGCGATGCCCGCGGTGCCGACGAAATTCCCATTGAAATATTCAAGATCATGGGGGACGTTGGTGTAGACATCTTATACTCCATCTGTCGTCAAATATGGAATACGGGAAAATGGCCAAAGGACTGGTCTCATTCCTTGTTCATCCCACTCCACAAGAAAGGCTCGACTAAAAGGTGTAGCAACTTTCGCCTAATATCCCTGATATCCCAAGCTAGTAAGGTCCTTCTCCATATATTGAACACGAGACTACAGGCATTTATAGGCCGCGAGATTGCTTAAGAACAAGCTGGCTTTGTCAAAGGAAAGGGAACACGTTAACAGATTCTCAACCTAAGACAAATTATAGAAAAAGCGCGTGAGTTCAACAACCCCTTATTTATTTGCTTTGTAGACTTCCGTAAAGCCTTTGACACCGTTTAATGGTGGAAGCTGTGGTAAGTACTTTTAACAACGGGTGTACCATGACATCTAGTGTTCCTCATAAAGAGACTTTACGAAGACGGTACAGCTGCTGTTCGCGTGGACGGAGTTGATTCTGGGAATTTCAAAACTCAGGCAGGTGTTCGGCAGGGATGTATTCTCTCCCCTATATTATTTAATATCTATACCGAATACATAATGCGGATTGTTTTGGAAAACTGGGAAAAGGGTATATCAGTTGGCGGTCGGTTGATATCAAACCTGAGGTATGCAGATGATACTACACTTTTTGCGACTTCACAAGCAGGCATAGAGCGGTTTCTTATGCTTCTGGAGTCTAACAGTGCTGTTTTTGGTCTCACTTTAAACCGCGATAAAACCAAAATGATGGTGGTGGATCGTAAGAATAACAACCGAGCTGACTTACGTGAAAAAGCGAATTGTAAAGTTGTCCAAAGTTACATCTACCTGGGATCCACAATCACAAACACTGGAAGTTGCGAAGAAGAGATCAAAAGACGATGTGCCATAACACGATCAGCCGTAGAAAAGCTCACGAAGATATGGAAAGATCGCCGCATAACTAAAAACACCAAAGTTCGCTTAATGAGATGCTTAATATTTCCTATCTTCCTTTATGGAGCTGAAACATGGACGATCCACCAAAAACATCGTAGAAAGATTGACGCCCTTGAAATGTGGTGCTGGAGGCGCTTACTGAGGATAAAGTGGACCGCTCACCGGACAAACGTTTCCATCTTGAAAGAGCTCTGTATCAAACAAAGACTTTCGTCGATTGTGCAAGTAGGTACGAATTCTAAAGATGTTTGGACATATCATCCGCAACGAAAGCTCATTGGAACGTTTGGTGGTGCAAGGGAGAGTAGAAGGTCAACGTTCTCGTGGCCGATCACCCACAAGATGGAAAGACAGCATTAAATCCTCTACAAAGTGTTCCCTTACTGAATGTTGCCGCAGTGCCACAAGTAGAGAGAGATGGAGAAGTATCGCAAAAGCCGCAACGAATATTTAAGACAACCCATGACCACGAACACTCCGCCAGGAGTGTACGACTAAGAAGAACTCATGCACGCTCACGATCATATATTCAAAACGGT
Source organism: Scoparia ambigualis (assembly GCA_963921215.1). Lineage (NCBI taxonomy): Eukaryota > Metazoa > Arthropoda > Insecta > Lepidoptera > Crambidae > Scoparia > Scoparia ambigualis. The sequence continues at coordinate 37,520,641 of OY992509.1, read as the reverse complement.
TAAACATTAGAAATAAGTACCCTCGATACTGGTGGGGAGGCGTACTACGACAGTTCGTTCGTGCTTGCTCTGACATTAAGCCCGTGAATGCTGGAGTCCCGCAGGGGTGTGTGTTATCCCCTACTCTGTTTCTTCTGCATAACAATTACATGTTGCATAACAACATCATCCATTGCTATGCGAACGACAGTACTGGGGATACGCTCTACACCGGACGAGCTAATATTTTTCTGGAAAGCGTCATCGAGAGCCGAAATAAACTTGTGACTGACACCGAGACATGTTAAGGCATGTCTCGAATTGGGGCCGACGTAACCTAGTCCACTTTAACCCCTTTAAAACACAAGTTTGCGCATTTACCGCGAAAAAACATCCCTTCGTCGAAGTACCTCTGAACTTTGAGGGAGCTCTCCTTGATACCAATCCGATATTGGGATCCTTGGCATCGATATTTCGAGTGACGTTCAGTTTCGAGGTCACTTGGAAGGTAAGCTAAATTAGCTGGGCGAAAAACCTGGGTGTGCTTAATAGAGCGGGTCAGTATTTCACGCCGGCGGCCCACCGCTTACAACTGTATAAAGCACAGGTCAGGCCGCATATGAAATACTTCTCCCATCTTTGGGCTGGAGCACTCCAGAACCAACTCCTTCCATTTGACCGCATTCAACGCAGAGCTGCTCGAATTGTCGACTACGTGGTTATTTCAGGTCGGCGCGATCCATATCGCATTATTCATGGGGAGTGTTCGGAGGAATTGTTCAGCTTGATCCCTGCCGCTGATTTCCTTCACCGCACTACACGCAATCGACTGTCATTCTATCCGCATCACCTTGATGGATGGCGGTCTACTAAAAGGTCTGTGCGTTTTTCACGCGCTTCTCCCGGAATCCTCAACCACCCAAGTAGCAATATGTGGTCATGTAAGTATCCTAGGACCAGATATTTTTAGTCCTATAGAAATCCTATTAACGTTTAGAGGACCGCATTTGGGCGCACTTTACAGGACTATTGCGACGTATAGTTATTTTGTCACAGTCCGGTAAAGTACAAATTGATTTTATTACTATTTTATTGAGTACTTCTATAAGATCACTGTGTCCTATAAAGATCACATACACGCACTGAATCAGCGTGATTAGTCCTGTAACGATCTGGCGCATGCCGCTACTGGTTTTTTTTTACTCTGAATGGGTTTGCTCTTGATCCCAATCAAGCCCAGGGGCTAAGACAGGTTCTACGATGGAGCGAACTAAACCAGAAGGTGCCTATTCACTCTTGCTTTTAAGGTGTACGGGTTATAAGTACCGCAGAACAATAAAAAAGGTCTCGGAAACACAGACGCAGGGAGGGAGTTCCACTTCTTTGCTGTGCGCAGTATAAAAGATGTTGAGTAGCGCTTTGTGCGACATTTAGGAATATCCACCAAGAAAGGGTGGTAGCCCGCAGTGCGTCTGGATGTCCGATGGAAGATCCAGACGCACTGTCAAGTCGCACAAGTGTCCAGTGCAGCTAGTTGGTATTTCGCTGAGCCGTCCCATATAGGTGACTGCAATATTCCATGCAAAATCGGACTTGAGCTTTATAGAGAGTTAAAAGTTGTCCCGGCGTGAAATATCGCTTGACCTTTTTGGAAAGCCCAGCTTTTTGGCTGCAGTTTGACCCTTGGACTCGATGCTGGTGTCGAAGTTGAGGTCTGAAGTCAACTCAATGGAAACAGGTACAGATGCACCTCGAAAAGTAGGAGTCAGGTTTAAGGGACTCCTTTTAGCGGTGAATAAACACGCTTGCGTTTTGGTGGCATTAAAATTCACCAGGTAACTGTCACCCCACTGGCAGACGTGGCTAAGATCTGGTTCGTTCGCTCAACCATGGCCTCTCTCATCAATATCACGTCATCACCGCTGGCTTTTGCATCCGAAATGTATCTCTTCACGACAGTACTGTCATCTGCATAACCAACAATTCCCGGTATCAAGAGGTCATTGATGTGCAACAGGAAATGCGTCGCAGAGAGAACAGACCCCTGAGGAACTCTGGCATCAATAGCCACTGAGTCAGAGAAGCAGCCATCGATGACTACTCAGATCGACCGTTCCGTCAGGAAATCAGCTATCCAACTACAAAAGTCAGCGGGTATACCATACGTAGGAAGCTTGCGCAGCAGACTTACGTGCCAGACCCTGTCAAAAGCCTTCGAGATATCAAGTGATACGGAAAGTGCTTCGCCGTGCATCTCGAGGGCCTCAGCCCAGTAGTGCCTCACATAAACTAGAAGAAGAGAAACTAGAGGAGGTCATTAACTTCTAGGTATGAGACTTACTGTTTAGGACTCTTTCCATGACCTTAGAGTATGGAAGTAGGAAGGCACGACTTCCCTTTTTGGGTAATGGCTGCACATTGGCAAGCTTCCAGCATTTGGGTACGGTTTTTTTCTCGAGAGAGAGGTGTAATTTATCCAACAGTGGTAATTGTGATGCCATAACTAGAGCATTTATATTTCATTACTTTTTAATGGTGGAGTCAAACGAAAAAAAAATATATATCTCTAAGGTCCTATTAAATCAGTGGCGTTTAGCTAAACTATAGGTAGTTTACGCCAAAATAAAAATATGTTCCCCAATAAACAGTAGTATTTTGTCATTGCTTTAGATTTGATTAAATGCATTCATAGGAACTTTGATATTGATTTTTATATCATGCACGTATAAGACTTAAGTTCTTATAAGAATTAGTGTTCTCTGACTTTAGTGTTCTGGCCCCCAACATCAAAATTCTCAGCGACGACTCATTATTTTTATTAGGTGCACCACTTCTCCAAGCTGCCATGCCGGCTTTTATTGATGATGCCATCGCTAAATTCAATTTAAATTCAGACCGTCTATTCCAAATTAATCCACACATGGCACTATTTATTATTCGTTTTTGTCTCTTCGTTCCAAAATTTACCTACGTACTCCGATGCTCCCAACTCTGGCTTTTTCCAAACTTATTATCAAATTTAGATATTCTTATTAGAGATACTCTAGTTAAAATTCTTAATTGTCCCATGAGCGACCGCGGATGGCTTCAGGCTTCCCTTCCTGTACGCTTCGGGGGCCTAGGTATTAGAAATTTAAGCAGTGTGGCCCTGCCAGCGTTTTTATCTTCTGCTCATAGCACGCACAATCTCTACCGGAAGATTATCAACCCATCCCTGGGTTCCGTAGAGTTGTCGTGTGTGGCAGATGCCAAAAACGCTTGGATATCCACCTGTCCAAATTCAGACCTCCCTTTGTTACCACAGTCGCAGAGGCAATGGGACGAGCCACTTTGCAAACAAGTTCATGAGGAGCTCCTATCCACTTCTGCTGATTCGGCAGAACTCGCTCGTCTCACTGCCGTCTCCGAGAGAGAGTCAGGCCACTGGCTCCAGGCATTACCATCTGCCAACGTCGGTACCTTGTTGGACGGGCCGTCCCTCACTCTAGCGGTCTGCCTCCGTCTTGGCGCCAGGGTAGTCCACCCTCATCGCTGTGTGTGTGGGGAGGCTGTTGACGAGCTTGGCCACCACGGCCTTTCTTGCGCTCGCAGTGCTGGTCGTATGTTACTGCACTCCTCACTCAACAGCATCATTCGCAGTGCTTTTGCTACCGTTGGTGTACCGGCTGTTTTAGAGCCAACTGGTATCTCTCGCAGCGATGGCAAAAGGCCTAACGGTATGACCATTGGACCTTGGAAGCTTGGCAGGTCGTTGGTGTGGGATGCGACCTGTGCAGACACCGTGGCTCCCTCACATGTACGTGCCACCTCGCTTCATGTCGGGGCTGCTGCGGTAAGTGCTGAAAGTCGCAAACGGAACAAGTACGCGAACCTAGGCCGCAACTACATATTTGTTCCGTTTGCAGTGGAGACAATGGGTCCATGGGGGCAGGAGGCCAAGCAGCTCGTTAAAGAGTTAAGTCGTCGCCTTATTGAGGCCTCCGGTGACAAGAAGGCTGGCAGCTACCTCTGCCAGCGTATCAGCCTCGCAATCCAAAGAGGTAACGTTGCCAGCATTCTTGGTACCACACCCATGAGCCCACAGTTGGAGGACATCTTTTATTTATAGGTTTTTTTTTTTCTTTTTTTACCGTAGTTTAGTTTAGGTGGAATTTTATTTATTTATGTAAGTAATTAAGTTTTTTTTATTATTATTAAGTTATGTTGTTATTTCTTTATAAATTCTTTAAACAATTAAAAAAAAAAAAAAAGAATCATATAATGTAAACTTGTAAATGTTTATAGATTAGGTACGTAATAGGATCGAAAGTGCTAGTAGCGCAAATATTCCCTTAAGCTGCTTTTACAAGATCAGTGATTTTAATCAAAGTGTCTATTAGTGTGCTATAAGATGTTTAGTCTTATAAGTCAACAACTGGAGAATTTTGCTACTTGGGTAAGGAACCGGCTATCTTATCTCTGAACTGTCGGAATACAACAATGCTTTAAGATTCTTGTTATGCCGCCAGACTTAGATAAGATGGTGGTAGATAACCAGGCGGGCTTAATAGGTTCTACCTACCACCAATCAAATCAAGTACACAAAGACGTTCACCCGCTGGCAATCGAATCCGGGACCTCTGGGTTTATGACCTGTAGCTTAGCCACTAGACACAGAAGTGTATAATAAAATTGTGATTGTCTATGTATTCAATTCCGTAAAATAAACGTTTTAACATACCTTCCTCCTACTAACGGTGAAAATAATAAAAATGGAACTATCTGTCAATTTTAGTAGTTATTAGGTATTGAAACGTACAGCGACAATAGCCGATTGTTTGCGAGTCAAAATTGCAAAACGGCATTCTTCAAATTGTTAGTGAAAAACGCGAAACACCAATGCGCGCGCGCAGTTGTTACGCTCCACATAATTTAATTAGGATCCCGTTCCGCTCGGCGCGGCGCCTGCTCTCTTGAAGAATAATTTAGACAACGCCATTTTAAAATTTTGACTTGTGTCTTATGTTGGTAGGTAGGTAACAGACAGACTTGTAATAAAATAAAAATTAACAACTTTATTATACTTACTTAATAAATGAATGAACAAAAACTATAAGTAAGGCAAATTATTGTTTTATTTTTACTGAATCAGATATGAGGTAGGTAACGTAAACTGTATCATATCCGACCAGATGGTGTACCTACCTGCATGCATTTAAGTTCATGGGCCGGTCGACCGGCGTAGTACCTACTAATTCATACTATTAGATACTGATACTGTGCTGTTAGTTATTCTGTGGCGCAGCGGTAGGCGGTGCGGGCGGCGGCGGCGGTCAAGACATGAATCCAGCCTGCAGCCTGCAATCCAGTCTTCCTCTGAGCTCTCGATGAACACGTGATCGTTTTCCATGTCGAGACTTGAGACGGCGCAGCAGAGCCAGAGCGCTTTACGTACATTCTAAGAAGGTAGGTATCAAATGGAACCTAACGAAAAAAAATCAATAATAGGTACCTACCTATTAAGAGAGTCTGAACTTCTATTGCATTTAAAACTTGCAGTCATTATTCGAAAGTCAGAAGTGAGCTAAAGATGATAAAGATAATGGTATTATCTATACTATGTTCTCTATACTCAATTAAAAGAAATTCTTCTAACAATGTTAACGAAATGGCAGAAATAGATATTTCATAAAGATTATTAGCTTTTCATTAGCACATGTGATCCAATTTATTGCTCCTTCGTTGATAAACAAAATAAATCGTATGCATTCCAAATGAATTAACGCTCGGCATTAATTAATTAAACACGATAAAAACAGCGAATGATCTCCAATATCAATTCATGCAAATTGATAAAACACCGGAGATTCCAACGCTCGGACGCCTCGTCGTCTGTTAGGCAATTGATTTATGAATTCGATCAGTTTGTTATGTTAGCATTTATATCTACGGTAATCAGTGAACAATCACTCCTATCGTGTCATCTTAAGATAATTTAGTTTTTAAGTACAATACTCGTCTGCTATCTGGTAATTCATTCTTTTCACCATGATTCATGTTTGTTACTATAACAAGTGTTTTTTTTTAATAGAAAGCCCGGCAAATGACCCCACCCCACCTGATGATAAGAGGAAGTGAAGTCCAGGCGCGAGCACAACTGAGTGTAAGTTTATAAATGTGCAAACGTTACTATCGCGTTTGTGTTAAGAGTTTTGATTCTCGATCTTATTTATATAGTGTTAAGATCTATCTATCAAAACTTAACTCAAACGCAATAGTAACGTTTGCACATTTACAAACTTACACTCAGCTCTCTTATGCAGCGTAAGAAACGTAGCATCAGTCACTCTCACTCTGCCGGCCCACAACCACAAAGTGCCTCTTCTCGCCTCGTTTGAAGGACCTTATCTATGTCATAGGTAGGAGTGAATACGTGTGCTGGTAGACTATTCCATCTTTTGGAGGTGCGACAAAGAAACTAGTCACCAAATTTCTTTGGTGACTCGACTCCGGAGACCAGCACGCATATTCCTATAGAGGAAGGGAGAAGGAGGGCTGAGGTCAAAGAGCTCTTCAGAGCACTCTCCATGGTATAAACGGTAAAAGACGCTGAGTGACGCAATATCTCTACGCAATTGCGGGTTCGAATCCCGGTCGAGCTTTCCTGAGACTGGTTGTTTTTTTTCTAGTAAACATTTTATCGAGAAGGTACTTTGCGGAGCCGTCCCAAAGGTAAGAGCAATACTCCACGCAAGACCGCAGCCGCACCTGTGTCTTGTATAATAGACACAACTGATCAGGCGCGAAGAATCGCCGTATACCTTGTTCAGGACACCGAGTTTATACGTGAGGCATTTTTCGATGAAGTCCTTTTGGTTCAGATCGCAGCGGATATCCATACCGAGCATGTTAATACTGCTCTGTAGGCCTAGAGATGTACCCTGAAGAGAGGGAAGGGGAAGGCATGGCGACTTTTTCGCTGTGAACGCGCACACGTCTGTGTTTTCTTGGCATTGAACTCCACCAGATTATCGAAGCCTCATTTAGAAATGAGGTCCTACACCCGATCGATCAAGATTTGCTCGCTTCATTTCGGTGTATACTCGCCCAGCCGTTGGGCGACCGTTACCCCCATGCACTGTGCTATCATCTGCATAGTAATAAATGTTTCCAAGAGGATAAGCATGTCATTGATATGCAGAAGGTGTTGCTGCTGCGTTGTTGCGTGGGGGATAGAATGGAGCCTTGAGGAACACCAGCGTTCACTGGCATGAATCGCGAAGCGTATCCATCCGAAAGGACACGGATTCTACGCTCATGCAGGAAGCCAGCAATCCAGGTACAGAACTGAGCGGGCAAACCGTATGCCAAAAGCTTGGAGAGAAGAGCTTTGTGCCAGACCCGATCAAAAGCCTTGGCTATGTCAAAGCTAACGGACAGTGACTCGCTACGCTTGTCAATAGCTTCACCCCAGAGATGTGTGACGTACGCTAGAAGATCACCCGTTGACCATTTTGGTCGAAACCAATATTGACGATCGTGAATTAGGGAGATCTTCTAGGTATCGAATAAGCTGTTTGTTCAATATTCGTTCTAGGATCTTGCACAAGACTAAAGTTACGGCTTTAGGGCGGTAATTAGTCGGATCTGACCGATCTCCTTTTTTAGGGATCGGTTGCACATTAGCTTCACTCCACTCCAAGATTCCGGCACACAACCCGAAGGGAGCGAGAGACGGTACAGACGCGTTAACACAGGGGACAACTCAGCTGCACACTTATTTAGGACATTGCTGGGATGCCATCCGGACCGTTAGCTTTCCGGACATCGAGTGACTGCAGCTCCGCACGGACATCACACTGCCTGATTTTAATATCAGACATTGTGGCCACAGTGAAGAATTGAGGGTGGCTGTGCATTACAGTCATCGATTCGGGACTTAAAGTCGTTCGTTGTTCCGCTAGCTTGGTGAGCCGCGCGCGCCGACGAGTCTGTTTGCTAGCTAATGCGAGACGCACACAAATTACGCGCGCTGGTATCTACCCTTATTATAGTGACTCCTGAACCTAAAGTGAAGAGCTCGACCTAAACGCCCTTAACCAGTGCCCCTAGTGAACTGTTTAGTGAAGTGACTGTGCGCCAGGAACCAACCTACATCGCCGCCCCTCAAGCCTCGCCGCCCGTGGTCAGCTCGCACGACGGTTCCTGACTCATCATCCCTGTAAGTACATCCTTCCTTCAGCCTTCCTGCCTTCAGCCCATTAACTCCGCCGCATGTTGGTGCCTTAAGCGCCAACATTTTTGGTCCAATCGAGCACGGAATACCTCTAAATTTCATGGTCTTTCGACCATAATCAGCCCCGAATCAGCCCTTAACTTTGATTAATTATTTACAGTCCGCTAAAAATAATGTTTCATAATTATATCTATTTCACTTCCTAACATTTATAATTTCATCTCCATACAAAATCTTTTCTGCACGACAGTCGTTGCAAAGTTGACCTACCTACACGAATAAAAATTCGTGTTTCGGGTATCGTGTTCCAAATAAAAGTTCGTACCAGTATCCGATTCGTGCTAACTCCTAGTTAATTTACGCTAACAAGTTTAGTGTTTATGTTGTTGATGTTGATTTTATGGTGTCATACAATGTCTTTGTGATTTGAGCGAGCTAGTGTACTAATTGTGTATTACTTGTACTAATGATGCGTTAGGTTTAGTAGTTAAATTATTGCGTTACGTTTGCGTTTTACGTTTTTCGGTTGCACATATAACTTTGGTTACGTAATAACACACCCGCGTCTAGACGACGATATTGTTGTTTTTCCCGTTTTATTTTTTAAGGAATTTTTTATGTTCTTGTCGTGTTAAATCGGCTCAGATCTCGTGCATGCTCACCACGCGTGCCAAATAGCGTGCTTTATTTTTTCGCTCGTGTTAATTTTATATCTATCTTTTTATTTTTTATTTTTGCCATTGCGATCGGCTCATTCTTGGTGCGTGCTCACCACATGAGCTTAGTGTGTTTCATTTAGTTTCATCAGTTTTTTTATATCGCTTACGGCTATTTGCGTGCGTCGCCTTCGCTTCTACACACGTTAAGTTTAATTAAGTTTTTATTATTAGTTTATTTTTATTTTTTTTTGTTTGCGACTGACTCATTCTTCGCGCCAGTGTCGGCAACAGGTCTGCCCGATTGTGAGCGCCTTGCCCAACAGTGGGCTACGGATAACGTGATTCTTTTTGTTTTTGTTGTTTTTGTTTGTTTTTTGCTTGCGGTCGGCTAATGTTACGTACGCGCGTTCAATAAGCATACATACATATACACAGACATACCTACACATACACGCGTTTGCCCACCCGTAGGCCATATACAAGGCGCCCCAACTTAGTTTTGCTTTCTTTATTGTTGCGTTAATTTTAGCCCATTTGCCCTTACCTTAGTAAACAAATACCTCCAGCTCAACTATAGAATATATACAGGGTGTTGTTCTTTTTACTGCCTTTAAATTTGTTTTATTTTTTATTTTTTATTATTTTTTTTGTCTCCTTTTATTCATCGCGATGCCGACCAAGTCACAAGCCGCGATATTTAGGGAGGCCGCCAAAGCTTTACACCAGCTCCTAGAGATGGGATCACTGATCATTGCTGGCGACACCAAACATTCCATAACGGAATTCAACGTGCGTTTCGCACAGATACAGGGCATAAAAGAGAAGCTGGACTCAGTGTATTATAGCATTCTTGACGAGGAGGACCTGGACGAGAAGACCGAGAAGGCATACACTGAGAACCACACAAAAGCCTCCGGGGCGTACCTTGGGATTCTTGTGGCTAGGGAGGAAATCTTACCCTCTTCCACGTCATCCCCAACCCATAGCGCTCAGCCCAGTTTCGGCGTCAATACGCCCACAGCCATCCTCCCCAAGATAGCGCTGCCCAGGTTCAGCTCAAAAGTGGAGGACTGGCCTTCCTTCATTGCGCTGTTTAGGAGTCTGACTGACGACATGGCGACCCTGTCGGACGCAGTCAAGCTCCACTACCTATTCTCATGTCTCAGCGGTGAGGCATTAAGTATGGTGTCCCACTTAAAGGTCACCAATGAAAATTTTGCCGTGGCCATGGACATCCTCACCAAGCGGTACGAGAACCGCCGGGTTCTCATTGATAGTTTTGTGGACATCATCCTGGGGCTGCCAAGCATCCATACGCGCTCGAACATCCGCACACTGTTCCTCACGCCGCTCATATCGGCTCAGTGTGCCCTCAACAATTTAGACTTGCCCATAGGAGACGATTACGTGTTTGTGTCAATAGTGGTGCGGAAGCTCAAGGGCGAGCTCCGCACTCTATTTGAACGCAGGCACGGGTCTAGTAACACCCTGCCCACGTTAAGGGACCTTATCTCCTACCTCGAGGAGCACGCGCGCTGTGTGGAGACAGAGTTCTCCAACATAGCCATGGCTCAACCCATTCAGCCCCAGCCCGGCCCTTCTCGTAGCCGCGCGCCTCCTCAGTTGCCCCATCGCACTTATGCTCAGATGGCTCAGCAACAACCCGACCATTACCGTGGCCGTTCCTCAGCTCCATCGCCTCACCGCGCCCATGAGCAGCCTACTCACCAACCGTTCCGCCCAGCGCAGCAAATGCGTCACCGCCCGTCCACCTCCCCGGCTCGCAGCGCTCAGCCCTTCCCCGTCTACTCGGCCTACCAGCAAAGCTGCTCCTCATCATCGTCATCGTCCTCTTCCTCACGCTCGACGCCCTACTGTCCCTATTGTGCCATTAGGGGACATACGCTCATGACGTGCAGATGGTACAATGCCCAGCCAACACAGGGCCGTTGTGACTACGTACAGGCACGCGAGCGCTGCCAGCGTTGTCTCGGCCGTCACTACGAGAGCGAGTGCAGGTCAAGGGGGGCATGCAAGAACTGTGGGAGTACGAACCACCACACGTCCCTCCATCGACCAGACGGCCCAACGCACTCAGCTCATTCGTCGTCTGTACATGTGCCCCCACCACAGCTGACAGAGCACTCGAGGGAGCGTCCCAGAAACAGCAGGCGGCATGAACCCGCACATGCCAAACAGGCGCAACCCAGCTCTGCTCACAGAGCCAGCCCGCCCAGGTCCGGTTCGCCAGGTAGGCCCCGCGAACGCCGCCAGCAATTATGACTCCCTACTATCACAGAGCACCCTAGCGAAGAGGTAGATTTAGCCCATGCCCAGTCAACCCATGCCCACACAGCTGATACATACTCAGCTCATACAATTTCAGCTGATACTCAATCAGCTCACTCACCTTCTGTGCCCACTGGCACACCCATTTTGTTGCCAACCGTCTCACTAAGAGTCGCGGACGTACATGGCCATCTTCACACAGCCAGGGCTTTATTGGACTGTGGCAGTATGCTGACGTTAATAACGTCACGCATGGCACGACTTTTGAACCTGCCATTAAAACCTACTTCTTTAAAAATTACAGGAGTTGGGAATCAGCACAAACATGAGTCAAAGGCGGCAATAACAATAGTATGCCGACCCACTCACAATGATACTCCTACAATTACTGCCACAGCTCACATTTTAAAAAACGTCACTGGCTACCTTCCCTTAGAGAAGGTACCAAACATTTCCCACGTACTAGGCCAGCCACCCGTGCCATTGGCTGACCAGCTTTACCACACACCAGCCCCGATCGACCTCTTATTGGGGTCGGACGTTCTTGGTCAAGTGTTGGACGGGACTAAGGTCTCGTTGGGCCCGGGCATAGCCTTCGGCACGATTTTCGACTTCGCGTTGATAGGACCCATTGAGGACTTGTATGCGCAGCCGGCGCAGCAGGTTAACTCAGCTCACGTCGTCAGCTCACAACCAGACTCAGCTGAATCAGCCCAGGACATACGTCAGAGTCTGGAAAGGTTCTGGGAGTCTGAGGAGCCCCTCCCTCAATCTCACACTCATAATGATCCCCTGGAGGAACAATGCGAGGAAATCTTCCGCTCTACCACTACACGCGATCCCTCAGGCAGATATACGGTCGCTCTGCCCTTTCTAAAAGACGCCCCTCAACTAGGCAAAACTCACCCTATCGCATTACGCAGATTCCTCAATATTGAGAAGAAGCTAATGGCGAACCCGTCTCTGCGTTCTAAATACGTCGACTTTATGGCCGAATACATCGACTTAGGGCACATGGCTCCCTGTCACCCAAATACATTCGCCCATAAACCTCACTTCTACATCCCTCACCATGGCGTATTTAAGTCAGGGTCGGACAAGCTGCGCATTGTTTTTGATGGTAGCTGCAAAAGCTCCAATGGTGTCAGCATAAATGAATGCCTACACACAGGCCCCGCCCTTCAACAGGACATTGTGGACATCATCATGTCCTTCAGAACGCATCCAGTCATTTTCAGCACTGACATCCAGAGGATGTTCAGAAATGTGCTGGTTGCCCCAGACCAGAGACGGTATCAGCTGATACTATGGTGGTCCTCACCAGATCACCCTCTGCTCACCTACGCCCTCAATACAGTCACGTACGGCTTAAGATCAAGCCCATATCATGCAATCCGCACCCTGCTCCAGCTGGCTGATGATGAAGGCCATCGCTACCCTGGAGCCGCTCAGGTTCTTCGCAAGTCTATCTTCGTTGATGACATCTTGTGTGGTCATGACACGGTTGAATCCGCCCAAGCACTTCAGGACGAGTTGATAAGTCTGCTAGACCTAGGCGGCTTTCAGCTCAGTAAGTGGACATCTAACTCGCCAAAGCTGCTCGAGAGATTTCCCGACAACCAATGTGACATGCCCAAGGACTTCGACATGAACCCAGAATCCACGTCCATTAAGGTCTTGGGTATACAGTGGAGCCCTCAGTCAGACGAGTTCACTTACCGCATCTCTCTGCCCCCCATCACACATGTCACAAAGCGGTCTATTTTAAGCACCGTAGCCTCACTTTATGACCCAAACGGCTGGGTTTCCCCCGTTATCTTCCGCGCAAAGCTGCTACTTCAGCAATTGTGGCTACTGAAGCTGGAATGGGATGAGCCCACTCCCTCTGAAGTACAAACGGAGTGGCACCACATCTCAGAGGATCTGCCGCTGTTGTCTAGCATTCGCTTCCCTCGGCACGTTTGTGCAAGCAAAGGCTCAGCTGCATACTCGCTTCACGGGTTTGCAGATGCCTCTGAAGCCGGGTTTGCCGCCGTTGTTTACCTCCATGAGCTCGATGCCTCCGGAGATACTTTAGTACACTTGATTGTCGCCAAGTCGCGAGTCGCACCAATCAAGAATCGCCTCACAATCCCCAAGTTAGAGTTGTCGGCCGCCACCCTACTCTCCCAGCTCATGATCCGTGTGTCGGTTCAGTTATCGGCCCATATCAGTATACAACAACACATATGTTGGTCAGACAGTACGATAGTCCTGGCCTGGCTCAATACACCGCCTCACCGTCTTCAACCCTTTGAAGCCAACAGGGTAGTCAAAATCAGCTCAGGCTCACCAGAATGTACCTGGCGACACGTACCTTCTGAGCTCAACCCGGCAGATTGCGCAAGCAGAGGAATGTCTGCGCAATCCCTGTCAGCCCACGACCTATGGTGGTCTCCCACGTGGCTTGGACAGCCTTGTGAGTCTTGGCCTGCGATGCCCTTAGCTCTGGGCCATCACGCCCTGCCCGGCCTTAAGCCCAAACACGTCCCGTCACTGGTCACAGTGCCCGGTCTTGACTTTGACCTGCTCACTCGGTTCAGTTCACTAGACAAGCTCGTCGGAGTGACAGCTTGTCTAAAACGCTTTCTGCACAACTGCAGACACCACCCAGATTCGCGACGCTCAGGCCCCTTGTACGTCAGTGAACGAAGAGAGGCCCTACTTTACTGGGTGCGCAGTGTCCAGCACAATGAGTTTGCGGAGGACATCCACCGCCTTCAAACTGGCAAAATCTGCTCCGTCAGACTCCAGCGGCTGTCACCTCTCATTAAAGATGAGCTCCTTAGAGTTGGTGGACGACTGTCCCATGCGTCTATCCGATATGACGCGCAGCACCCGCTCATACTTCCCAGCTCTAGCCCACTTGTAGACCTTATCATTGACCACTACCACAAAATACACTGCCATCCTGGCGCTGACACTTTACACGCTATCCTACGCCAACAATTTTGGATATTGTCCGCGCGCCGTATTATTAGACACCGAGTTTTTAAATGCATTAGATGCTTTCGATGCCGGGCCCAGCCGCAAGCGCCCTTCATGGCCGACCTGCCAGCCGATAGAGTTACGCCTCAGCCAGTATTTAGTCAAGTCACGACCGATTTTGCCGGACCATTCCTCGTTAAATCTAGTACCCTACGTAATGTTAAACTCTTAAAAGCGTACTTTTGTATATTCGTGTGCCTCTCGACTAAGGCGGTTCATTTAGAACCGGTCTCGGACCTCAGCACGGAAGCGTTCCTCGCGGCATTACAGCGTTTTATAGCACGCCGCGGTGCCCCGGTTCTCATCCGCTCGGACTGCGGTACAAATTATGTAGGCGCTAGAAATCAGCTCATCGAAGTACAAAACTTTCTTGCCTTGAACAATGATACGATTGCGCACAAGCTCGCTGGTCAGCACATTACTTGGTTGTTAAACGTCCCTAAGGGACCATGGTTCGGTGCGTTACATGAGATCAACGTAAAATCAACAAAGCAACTTTTATATCGCGTAATTGGCGAACAGCACCTCACATTCGAGGAATTCTCTACACTTTTGGCACGAATCGAAGCTGTCCTTAACTCTAGACCTCTCTGCCCACTTTCGTCTGATCCATCAGACTTTGAGCCGCTTACAGCCGGACATTTCCTCATAGGCCGCCTACTAACGGCCCTTCCCGAACTATCCGTGGAAGATAGGCCGATCTCCACACGTAGGCGATTCCAAATGGTACAGGCCCTTTCCCAGCGCTTCTGGACGCTGTGGACCCAGTCCTACCTTCATACCCTCCAAACCCGCTCCAAATGGTTGTCCCCATCCTCCCCTCCCCGAGTTGGCGAGCTCGTCCTCATCAAGGAGGACAACCTGCCTGCCCTCCAATGGAGACTGGGGCGCATTGCTCGCACCCTGCCTGGGAAGGATGGCGTCGTGCGGGTGGTAGACCTGGACACCGCGAACGGACATCTTCGGAGGCCTGTATTCCGGATCGCCAGGCTCCCAGTGGATGAGCCCCCCCTGGCCCCCGGAGGATGTTCCCGCCAAAGCCGGGACGGACTCAGCGGTTGTTGACGACCGCGTCCGCCTGTCTGCCGCGGCGCCACCGCTGCGCGAGCCGCCGCCGCTAGCTTGGTGAGCCGCGCGCGCCGACGAGTCTGTTTGCTAGCTAATGCGAGACGCACACAAATTACGCGCGCTGGTATCTACCCTTATTATAGTGACTCCTGAACCTAAAGTGAAGAGCTCGACCTAAACGCCCTTAACCAGTGCCCCTAGTGAACTGTTTAGTGAAGTGACTGTGCGCCAGGAACCAACCTACATCGCCGCCCCTCAAGCCTCGCCGCCCGTGGTCAGCTCGCACGACGGTTCCTGACTCATCATCCCTGTAAGTACATCCTTCCTTCAGCCTTCCTGCCTTCAGCCCATTAACTCCGCCGCATGTTGGTGCCTTAAGCGCCAACATTCGTGTTTTAAGTTTTTAATAAAATGGTTCTTTCCCTTAAGAACTTAACTTCTTTAACATCTTACCTACTTATCCACTACTTATAGAATAACCAAGTGAATTAACAAGAACCAAGATAATTAACAAAAACAAATTATAGTGCATATTTATATTTAACAGAAAACCAACGGAAAACTAATGAGAATATTTTGGTTTGTACTTAATAAGTTTTTTTTTATAACTTTATCTGTACTCGACAGACCAGCAATCCTATGGGTCGTGCGACGCACTTGCACAAAAAAGCGCTAATCCCAATTCTCACAGCCATAAATCAGTAGCGCGTATTTGACCGCAGTTTTTGCCGCCAGGCCACTGCTCGTGTCCGCGCCACCCGCCCGCCCCAGCTTCGGCGATCCGGCTTTATGGCCATTGAGGTTTCGGCGGCGACGATCCGGGCGCTGCGTCGGACGCGGCGACGCTTTGTTGACAGACGTGGGCGATCGCAGCTATTTCAAAGACAGTTACATCGAGAAATGGAATATAGTATTACAAGAAATAGGAGAGCACTATTCACAATACAACTTACTACCAATAAGTAGTAAAATTTAATCTAAACTACAAAAAACTACTATTGCTGAAACTTACCTTGCTAGAAAATAGTGAAGGATGGCCTGATTGAGCTTGCATTTTTTTTAATTAAAAACATACGGACATGCACCGCAATAAAATGTTTTGTGGAAATTAAGAATAGAATAGCAAAAAGTTTTATTTGATACAAAAACAATTCTTATCACAGTTTAACTTAAACAGTACTCACCTATCAAAAACTGCTCCTCATTAAGCCGTGACTTCTAGAAGTGTTTTATGCGGAAGGCTAGCTACGTAAATGGCTAATCCTGTGTTTAAGCAATAAAACGTCAGAACATGGGAGAGAAGAATAGCCGGCTGCTGGTTAAAATATCTGGGGGCACGGGGAATGCCCCCGCCAAGTCGAGCAAAAAAGCGGCACGGGCGTGCCATCCCTTTCCCGGGGCCGTTTAGGCCATTTTCGACCCCCTGTAACTTCGTTGTGGATAAAACTAGGAGTCTGAATTTTCAGTAACCAAGCAGGCATTGTATAAACATTTCAAATTTCATTCAATTTGAACCTGAATGAATCAGTGTACCTGTATTATGTAAGTATACAATAATATAATGGAATATCCGTTGTTGGGAGGCAAACGAGCAGGCGGGTCGGGTCACCTGATAGAGAGTATAATCACCGCCGCCCACGGACACCCGCAACACCAGAGGGATCGCAGGCGCGTTGCCGTCCTTTAAGGAAGGAATAGGGTTAAGGAAGAAATAGGAATTGTGAGAGGGGGGGGGGCTCCAGAACCCTCACTGGCCGGACGAAACACAACAGCAACAAGTGCCATTATTTCACGCCGGATATTCGTAAGAGGGTGTTATTACGCCGGGCGAGCCGGCCCAATGCGTGCTGCAACGCAGCGTGGCTCTACCACTCAGTCAGTGTCACTCATTTAGCAGTTAGCACCACCCAGGGGTCACGTGTAGGGTCTCAAGGGTAAACCTACGGACGCGAGTAACTTTACCCCCAAAATGAGATGCCATTAAAAACATAGTTACACTTAAGTACTTGTAAAAAATTAAAAGATTTTTTTTTAAAAAACGAGCTTTTGTTATGTTCCTTTTTTTAATAAATAAAATAAATATTTTTTTTTATAAATAAAAGCGTGTTAACTACATTGTAATGGTACATTATGATAGAACATTTAGGATAATTACACCTTCATTATTTTTTTCTTTTGCAATCACAATGTACCCTAACATGCTTTTATTTATAAAAAAATTACTAGTTTTAAAATTTTAACAGGTTAAATTACTAGTTTTAAAATTTTAATTGGTTCTTTTTATTAAAAATAACATAAGTAAGTAGGTACCTAATAAAAGCTTGTTTCCAAAAAGTTTTACATTTTTCTTTTAATTTTATTTTTCACTTTTTAGTATTATTTTATATTTTAATAACTTTACTTGTCAATTAGTTATGTGAATAATTACTGGTTAGTTGTTTGTAACATTTCTCATTCTATCCATTTCATTGCGTCATGTCATGCGTCAATATTATAAGATTTCGTTAGCGATATGACATGTTTATACACCCTCATACCATTCAGCCCTCGGCACGTGCTCACCTTGACATTGGGACATCCATCTAATCAAAGACAGAATCCACATTTACAACAAACGGAGCGAACGAACTTTATTTCCCAAAGATGAGGTCGCATATTTACGTCCACCAAACCACCACCACACACCACCCATCAGAAACGTCAAACTCGACGCGGTTGTGTCGCTTAATTACTTAGTTGCTTTGGCCACCTTCCAGCTCCATCATCAAACCCAGGTTACCATCTAGCACCAAAGTACTCGTCAAGACGGAACAAACGAGCCCATACTCGATCGGGTTATGTAGTTTAATTACTGAGTTCCTTCCTATGGCCATCTTCCAGCTCCATTATCAGACCCTGGTTTCCATCTAGCACCAAAGTACTCGTCAAGACGAATCAAATGAGCCGAGACTCAATGGGGTTGCGTCGTTTCTTTACTGAGTTCCTTTGACCACCTTCCAGCTCCATCATCAGATCAGACCCTGGTAACCATCTAAAAACAAAGTACTTGTCAAGACGAATGAAACGAGCCGAAACTCGATGAGGTTGCGTCGTTTTATTACAGAGTTCTTATGACTACTTTCCAGTTCCGTCATCAGACCCTAGTTACCATTGAAAGAAAAACTACTTGTCAAGACGATAGAAACGAGCCCAAACTCGATGAGGTTATGTCGTTTCAATGCGAAGTTCCTATGTCCACCTTCCAGCTCTATCATCAGATCAGCACCATGTCATCATAATATTACATTATCACGCGATTTACACATGCATGCAAAATTTCAGCTCAATCGGTATCCGGGAAGTGGATCAAATTAAATTTGCAAGATTTGATGACAAACGGACAGGTGAAACTAAATAAATGCTTGTACTTAATAATAAACCAAGTCTCGCAACTCAGTTCTTCTACTGTAAAAAGTTGTAAGATCCATGTTAAAAATGCTTAGTCGGTTGACGTGGCAATCGCACTAAACAATCTAATTTAATATAATATTGTGTTTTTATGTGATGGTCAAGTCAACCGACGTGGTATTTACAATGGATCTTACAACTAACTTGGGTTTGCCACTACTTGGCTAGGCCCTTCACTTGTCCATTCGCCACTTGACTTTAAAAGTAGCGTTTTGTTTGCAAGCCGCCGGTATACTCCACGAAACAGCGCCGGCACGGATCGGCAACTGCTTTCATCAATTATGATAATGCGGTTGCAGCTGCCGCGCGCACGCACCACAAACATGTCTGCTTTCCGAATTCCGCGCTGGCTAGGATTTAACGATGCCTATCTTCATAAATTTGATGTTCCGCGCTTTTAACTGTAAAAACTAATTATACATTTAAGAAGTTTTTTACTATTTTTTTACATTACAAATGAGATAAGTAACCGAAACCACAGTCAAACCGACTTAAACCCAATCATATGAGTATGGTGGCAACTTGCGGGATCCGGAAGTAGGTAACGTTTAGAGCCATATTCCTACAGAACACTCGTAGAGAAAAAATCAAATAATGTTAAAGCGTTCTTATTATGATGAAACAGAGATGTTTTATTCTTGTCAAGCTTTCAGCACCTGTTTCAAAACAATCAAGATTAAAAAGAAAACCAAAATATTTTTACTCACGAAGAGATTTTAATTACCTACTTGTAGAAAGAACAAGCATTCGTCCATTAATACAAATTACTTACTACAAAATGATAACAAGCTTTAACATACAACCATCAATAACAAACTTTCCTAAGCAGCATCCTTGAGCATTGCGCCCGCTCGCTGGCGCCCGCACTGCAATGAATGCAACTCATATCATAACGTGCGAAGTGAAAGCCTTCAATTAAAAATGTTAATCGCGAGCCATAAAGATTAGCAATGAAACCGCTCACTTGTCAAAATCTGCTGCGTTCACGCTCTTCTAACTGGCGCAGCGCACCCACTGCTCGTGAAAATAAATAAACATTACGTTTGGATGGCAGCTGTGGGTTTCGGGAGCATGCGCCGAGGAACAGATGCAACCTCACATCACAATTCACAATAAGTAGTGGTACCTATTTCAGTCAGAGACGCGCTGACCAATCTAGCAGCTATGTGCCTTACCTTGCCAATTAGACAACAAAATGATGATGTTGTTCTTACCAATTTTTATTAGTGGAAGATGATTCCGTTCAATAGGTACGCTGCATGGCATTTGAATGAAATGAATGACTAATTTTATTGTGTATCAATCACCATTCCTTATTTTTTTTATCAAATTTTTATATATTCTGTGGCTGCTATCGACTTTAAATTTAGCATTCGCCAAGTATCTGTAAACTTGTCTACGAATTTACAGGAATCTAGGAGCGTTGCCACTCGCCTAGCGGTGCTGGCTGACCAACGTAGGCCCCGTAGGTGAAGCAGAAGGCCCGTGATTGCACCCACTGCGTTGTTATTTTAATTGATTTAATAAATACCGCTTAGTAAATCAGATAACAGCTGTGCGTTTCTCATATCTGCACTTATCGATGGGAGTGTTCGTAGATTCATATAATTAGTGTTCTCTCTCTAGCGCGTGATGCGGACTCTATAGTTCCAACTTCATTAAGTTTAAATCAGATCATTTTGAGTCGGCTATCAGGCTCACGATCCGCCTCATATCGTAACGACGAGCTTGTAATTTATGCGCAGCTAACCTAAATAATTCATTCATCTTTCATTAATTTAATTAGATATTGTGAAATACTGCATGGTACCGGTGCACGACCTCCGTGGTCGAGTGATAATAGTTCTGCCGGTTCTGGCGTTGCCTTCTCGGTCAGGTTAAAAATATAAAAATGATCTCGGGTTTAGGTGTTTTTCTTGTATAATAAATAAGTAGGTTCAATTGGAGGATGGAGCGCAAGCGAATATCGCCGGAAAGTGGTCGACCGAGGAGTTCCTTGATCTATCTGGGTACTTATAGATGTGGTAATTAAGATTTACGTGTATCTGTAGTATTCAATCACATATAAAAACTATGTGATGACTATATAAGGTGACTGCTAGAACCCGCAAGAAATTTCAAGGGCTGGTCAGGTCAAGTGTTTTAAACATGACAAAAATGAAAAAAAGATTGCAGACTAACGTAGGTACTTATCGCCCAGGTGACGCGGACGGGTCAACAGACGGGTGGGTCAACGGCCGGCCGCTGCCGCGCGTAGTTAATAATCGTTGTTTAATAGTTAATTATTTCATTTTATTTTTCTTAATTTATTGCTTTAAAGTAAATTAAATACTCAAAATCTATAAAATTAAAATTCATAAAATGAATTACTTATAAAAAGACACGAATTTCTTTTTGTCATTTTTGTCATGTCTAAAACACTTGACCTGACCAGCCCTGTAAAGTTTCTTGCGGTTTCTAGCAGTCACCTTATATAGATACCTACTTACTGATATTTATATCTTCTCACTTGGGAAGTGGGACAGAGATTAGCTGATAGAAGCCATGTCGCAGCCGGACCCGCTGCGCGCCGGCGCGGCGGCCGGCGGCGGCCGGCCTCGTCGGTCGGTGCCGTCGCGTGCCCCGCTATCTCAATCTTTCCAGCAGCTGAATGAAATGCGCACGATCTAATCGAGACACGTACGTGACTCCCTCCACCTCTCCGCTAATGCCAGCCTGCGACGCGCCTGGATTGCGGGCGATTGCCTCGCGACTTCGAATTGAAAATCGTCGGTGAGCAAACAACACCGCTCAAGTCATATCTTGCTACTTTACAGGAGACTCAAAAAACTGTTTAATTTTATGAATTTAAAGGAACTAGACTCAAAATGTATTCTTTTGTCATTTATTAAGTACAATCAATCGTCCGAATTAATGAATCCCCTAAAATTCTCTTTCCTATTGCTTATATTAGATTTAAGCGGTGTTTTAAATGACATAGGCTGTGTTAACCATTGACTTGTGCGGTGTTTACTAAAAAAAAAGACTTAGGCTGTTTTGATTTGTTAATAAGTTATGTAAGTGCATTAATTATTGCACTTGTTCTACCTATACAATCTACTCTGCTGATGATGCTACAATTTTCATACCAAATATTTGACGACCTCCGTGCTTGAGTGCTTAGCACGCTGTTCACACGGTTCAATTCCCGGTCGGATCAATTTAGAAATAACTGTTTTTCTAAAATGATTTTGGGTCTGGGTGTTTTATGTGTATAGTACGTATATTTATGCGTTATCTAGTTAAACTATTAAAAAAAGTTTTAAGAAAAGCATAACTTTCTAGATAATTGCAATGGTGTGAGAGTGGAAAAGCTGTTAATAAGTACTCAACATTTTCAAAATGTTTATATATTATTTTTAAACAGTAGATCATTCCAAACAGTATCCAAAATGTTGTAAATAGGTGCTGTCGTGACTCCGGTGTTACGCTATTGCAAGCTCTGTTTTGATGTGACGCAAAAACCTGAAGTGCATGGCGGATTTATGGATAGTGCAGGCTTAAAGACGTCATGCTTCATTTTAAACTTTGTGCTGCATGCATTTTTATGTCGTCTGTAGCCTACATAACTATTGAGAATTCCTAAATTGATTCTTTAAAAAGAGACAATAGAGCTTCGTTTAACCACAGGGAGCAGTTCCAGACCAAACCCAAACTATACAGATGTATAAACAAAACGCCTGTTTGTTTACAACCTTAATTAAGAAACAAGGTTCTTTGACGTTTTTGTAAATCCCGAAAGGCATAACTAAGTAAATAAATAAGCTATGCTACAGCTACAGCACTGCTGGGCAAATGCTTTCATCAATGAAAGTCATTGCTACAATTGATGAGTATTGGATGAATCATCACGTCAGACCATTTCAGGTTGGTGATCATTCGTTACATGGATAAAGTTAAAGACCGAACTATAAGAACAACTTAATTTGGATGTTCGTTTTAGTTGCAAATACCTCTACATAGTTCTTTTTCTTCTTCTTCTTTCTATGCAGTGGCGGTATCCCTTTGGATTTCGCCAATATCCAGTTTTTACCACATAGTTGATAAATTTAAAATTTGTAACTTGTCTTGTTATGTGACTATTCATTCTTTAAAATGTGAACTTCGTACCAAGAAACTCAAATAATAGATTTTCATCATAATTACAACTTAATATCATGAAACAGTGTAAGGAAGTATGATTTTGATTTTTGTGTAAACTTTAAGAGGTGATTTGAACTGCACAAGTGAATTTTCTTAAGCATTACCTACGTAAGTGTATCTATATTTCTTATAGGTACTTAGTTTAGTGTGCCTGACCCATCCTACTAATACTATAAACGCGAAAGTTTGTAAGTATGAATGGATGTTTGTTACTCCTTCACGTAAAAACTACTGAATGGATTTGGATAAAATTCGGCATACAGATAGTTTATAACCTGGAGTAACACAGGATACTTTTTAATCCGATATTCCCACGGGAACGGAAACCACGCGGGTTAAAGCGCGAGCAGCCGCTAGTGTATGTGTATAATTAAGGAGTGTCTGTTCAAAAAGAGACAATTATCTACATAAAACACAAACTTTCAGGAATTAAGAAAAACTGATACTGACCTAATTATACTGGTGCTCAAAAAGTCCAAAAGAAAAAATTATTTCCCTCGTGTTGTGGGGTATCCGAATCACCCCCATGCATGTTCTGTGATTTTTCATAGTTCTCAAGTTATGATTTTTTTGAATTTTTGAGATATTTCGACATGTCCAACTTTAAAAATAATCTAAAATAAAGTAGAGGACTTTGTCGAGACTTTTTTATTGCAACTATATCTTCATGAGTGGTACTTTAATGGATAAAATAGTCAGCTTCGTAACTGTAATGAAAGTTAATAAAATGTTGGTCTACAGTGAAAAATTTACATTTGGTGAATTATGACATATTATATTCTACTTTGATAAAAAAATCTGAACAGGTGACTTTATGGTTCCTAAGTAGGCTTTAAAAATGTGCCAGACTCTCAACTTTTATAATCATTAAAAACTTGGAGTAGTTATTGGGGGGCTACTTTGGCTATAATTTGGCTTCAAAGACGGCAAAGTGGAAAATTCTTAAAATTAGCCAAGTGATTAAAAAAAAGTTTTGGCCACTTTATCATTCCTAACGTTAAGTCGTTTTTTAAGTAACCAAAAATGACTGCAGGAAAGCTAAGATCCAAACATTTGGAGGTTTTTTTTGTTAAAGTTTAATGAATTTTGCGCGATCCGTTCTCGCTTGAAAAAATCTCGAAAAACCGGGCTAAAATAAATGAGTCGTGCACATAAATCAGTTGTGAAATATGCGCACGACTGTGCACATATATCGTTATATTTCCATAACATATTCAAATATGTTGTGTGTGGTTTAGACCATCAGTCTAAGACTATATTCGATTCCTAGTGGGAGGTACATATATGTACCTACTCGGTTTGGTATGTAGGATGTAAATTTAAAAAGGTCGGATGAGACAATAAAGCGTTGAAGAATTTCGACATGTCTAACCAATACCTCAGTGGTGGAGTGGTCAACGCAGCCGCCTGGACTCTGTAAGACGTGGGTTCGATTCCCACCTGAGGCAGTAAACTTTTTCAACTTTCAATATCTAAAAATATAAAGTAAGTAAGTATTATAATTAATACTTATTTTTATTTTATTTGAACCCAGTAAATCCAGTATCAAAGGACCTCAGTAACGTAAAATGTCTCTTTATGTCCATGGTAAATAAAAATTGATTGTCACCTCTTTGGAAAGTGACAAAAGGCACAGTATAAATCTTAGAACAATAACTAAAGCTAACTAAGCTAACTTTAGTTATTGTTCTGAGGTATAAATAGCTCATATTTATACTGTGCAAAGCTCGGACCAAATTATTTGGTCCGAGGTGCAAAGGGCCTCTAATTTTCGCGGTCTCACTCGGCTCGCAATATTGGTTACAGTGCACAGTCCTATTAGTAGGTATATTACTCAGAACAATTGCTTTAGTTAATGTTCTGAGGTAAATTACGTCCATAACTGACCCACCTGACCCAGACGTATAGTTTGAAGTGTACGGATTAGGTTCGGATACACTGACATTAAAAATACAAAAGTCCCGTTTTGTATGATAATTTTGAAATTATCTGGTTTAGTATGAAAAATATCCCCTTTTGTTTTAATTTTATTAAAAATGTCCTGTTTTGTTTAAAAATGGGCAATTAAAACCCGATTTCGTATAAGTACTTAGAAAATCTATACAATTCCTTTTGATGGGTTATCATGAAGTCCACGCTAAGTTATTAGGGTAAAAAACTGATTTCCGTCGCTCACTCAAAAATTGTCAAAAGTGTAATAGGTAGTCCCCTTTTGAACAGACACTCCTCAATTATTGTATTAAAGAATTTTGAAAAACAAAACCGAAGATGAAATCGCATTCCACCCGGAAATCCATCGGAATCCACAACCGCTGATTAAACCGGCTAGGTATCTTACCTTTTATAAGTAACAGAAAATCAAATATGGTAATTATCCAGGTGAGATCAGAATACGAAGTCAGTTTATAAACCTGCCCCTTTAGACAGTGTTTAACGCTCCCTGTCAATTCGTTAAGCGTTTAGCAATAGTAAATTGGTAGACAAGTTTACAAATAATTGGGTAACCCAGGCGATCGCTACCGCAAAATATAATTAATCTAATAAAAAGTAAATAAAATCCCATAGCCGGACCAGGTGACGCCTTTTTGCGACTCAACTCAAAAATCAATCATCTTATTTTAAAAGTGCTTTTGAATCGTCCAAATAGCGAGTACATTTCTTCGCCACTTTTAAACGTATTTTAAAATAAGCGAACTAGCGCAGTAGTGTACCGCTACTCAATTTAATTACCTACTCACATAATGCGAACAAAGCCAAAATGCGCGTGGCCAAAGCAAAAAATGTAATCTAGTTTGTGAGGCCTTACCAGTACACCACAAACGCGATAAAATATTTTATTACACGAATATTAAAATATTCGACTTAAGGTTTTGAACTTTCACGGCGAAACAAAAATGCAGGAAGACTTTTGGTTTGTTTTGTGATTGGTTTTGGGCAAGCACACTCTAGATTCCTATTGGGCGCTGTAGTAACGGGGCTTGCGCGGCTCACTTCACTCGCCACTGCGGAGAGCACGCAGCGCGCGCCAGCCGCCGCCATCTTCACAACTGTCAGTTTGCCGCGAGCTGTCGTGGGGGTAGCGTTGTCGCTGTTTCAGTTCTCATAATAATAGCACACCGGTTCCAATAAGCCGGTAAACGCTGCAATAAGGACAAATTGGAAAATATAATTATTGATAAGTGTCAAGTTAATTGATGATTGTGTAGATAACGGTTACAATCGCGAGATAGATTTTTTTTTCTCATAGTGCGCCAGTGCTTTGGTCTCGCGATCTACTCGACTGCCTTTCTTTGGTGGTGTGAGCCTGCTGAAGTGTGAAAAGGTGAGTTTTTACGATGCTAGACTAGCTTGTGTTACGGGAGTCGTCGCCGGGCGCGCCGGCCGGCAGGGGAGCGCTGCTCCTACGAATCGATTGTCCCGACAGGAGCGGGTAGGTATGAGTAGGTTGGCATAAGCTCGCCGGCCGGGCTCACCCTCGCTCCCTTGTGCTCGCAATGCTCTGTATTTCTTGTTTCATTTGATAATGAACAGGCTAGACGCTAGCCGGGTTTGTTGTCCTACAATGAATTATTTATAAACATTATTGTATGCATCGCTGTACTCCGTGCATGGGAGGAAATTGGTGTTTTTCTAAGTTTGATTAATGCGAAGTGTCTCGGTCGCTGCCCGCGCCCAGTGCGGCAGTGCTGATCCTCACTCGGTCTACCGAATCTACCGATGCAAGCTTGAGTTCACTTAAGAAAACAAACTTATTAGGTACTACTGGTTCTACCCTCCAATAGTGAATTTAATTGTAGTTTATTAATTTGTTCTGTTATTTATTTGTTTGGTACCTAGTAACTTAATTGATAGAAAGTAAATGTATTGTTTCCATGCCAACATCAAGCTGTGTTCATAATAAAGATGTGGTTCTAATCCAATATTTAATTGAAAAGTTACCATAAATTAGAATTATATGTCATCTTACTCTCTGCAATCTACTTAAACAAAATAAAAGCTAAGTTCTTATTGGATTTGAAACCCAAGATTTTTTCATTCATATAGGTACTTACTTACAACTTTCATTATTGTTTTTAAAATAAAGAGCAGAGTAAACAGTTAGTTCAATGAACAAGGAAGCTTTATCTTCTCCCTGCTATGCTCTTATCCCGCAAGGTAGGGTCAGCACAACTAGTGCCCATAACTGAAAATATTAATTTGTATTAAGTAGTTATCAGTACAATTTCCTATGTTTTTTGTTTAATAATGTTGGTGCACCCAACTAAATAAATAAATAATAAAACCCCCATAGAATACCTATGTAATTAAAGAGCTCACAACTAAAGATAGCACTTAACAATATTTTATAATTTATTATGTTGCATTTGCAGCTACCACCCTAGGTTCATATACTATACTCCAGCCAAATTCGATGATGAATGTTTGTAAACAGATTACTGTAAGTAATTTCTTTGTGCAAATATCTAGTTTCACTCGGATTTTACTTTTTCTTGAGAGAGATTCATAACAAAACAGTTAACTATTGTGTCTTTCTTCCAATAAACAGTAAAAATCCGAGTGAAACTAGATATTTGCATAAAGAAATTACAGTAATCTGTTTACAAACATGCGTCATCGAATTTAGCTGGAGTAGGAATAGGGCCAAATTTGATGAACCATGTTCTTAGAATTTTGCCCAGGTAAGGTAACCTGGTTTCGGATGTACCCTGGCTCTGTTGCGATGTCACTGCCACCTGGCTTATAATGTTGCCTGTAGTTATAATGTTGCCTAATATAATAAATAAACACATAATAATATGAAAAGATTTATTTTTATAACTTAACTAAAATGCTAACACAAAATTAATTAAACTAATTATAACACTTTTTCCAATGGCTAGCCTCATTTAAGTACCTAAAAGTCCTTAAAACCTTATTTTTACATAACCAGCCCAATAGCACAGAATAACCAATAGCACAGAATAGATAATAATACTATGCTAATAGTACTATGTTGTACCCCCATAGTCAGCTTTTAAAAGTAGCTAAGCTACCTATTATGATTTATTGTAGGAATTATACTTTAACTCTTCTTTAATCTGTGCTTTTATTTTGTACCTACCTACTATGTACTTTTACATTAATGTTTTATATTTTAGCGTTTTTTTATTAACGCTTAAATATACTTAAGTAGAATTTTAAACACTGAAAAAAAGACGACAACCTCAGGCGGGAATCGAACCACGCACCTTCCGCAATCCGGGCGAGGTCTGGCTTTCAAACGTCGAAATTTGTCAGTGCTTGATGCTTATGTTTTTAGTCAACATTGCTTCATCAAATCTTAGAAATTTTCACCTCTGAGATCCGAAAGAAATATTTTTACAAATATTTGAAGATTCGGTTAAGATGAAGCTGCGTTTATAGATTAATGTTTTATATTTTAGCGTTTTTTATTAACGCTTAAATATACTTAAGTAACATTTTAAACACTGAAAAAAGACGACAACCTCAGGCGGAAATCGAACAATTTTACTTTTACCTTGCAATATGGACAGCATACTAATACACATTTGTCCCTTTCTCTTGCCTATTATCTTCTACATTGTTTGTGCATATGAGTAATGCCCAACAAAGACTTTCCAGTTTGGGAGTTATTCTGTAGTAAATATAAAAAATTGTAACGTCGCGTCGTCGGTCGCCGTCGCCGTGTTCGATTCTAAAACTGAGGCGGTTAATCTCTAGCTCTTGCGTGCTTCGGAAGGCACCTCAAAGCCTGTGTGTAGGTATCTAGGGGTCATTTGTCCCACGGGCGAGTCGCAGGGATGTCGGGTGATGCAACTGCCGACGACATCGCTGGAAAAATGGTCACATGCCTTTTTTCGGCCACATTCATAACTCAATTCTAACATGGCCCAAAGAAGCACTAGGTAGATTAGGGGTCAAGAATCAAATAAATAATGTGGACGAAAAAAGTTGTGATAAGTACGTATAATAAGATGTCTCATTCATATCTAAAATATGAGAAACTATTTGATTTATTATTATTATTTATATTTATTAAGGGATTCCAAAAATAGCCCGTCCAATGTGTCTAGACTCATATGCACCTAAGGCTATAGAATCGTGCAGCCAAATATTATTCTTCTTATTTATCAAATCTGTTATTCCCATTTAGGAAAACTAGTGTTTTGAACTGGACAGCGGCCCAGGACCTCCACGTAAGGAGTTGTGGTCGGTTGTGTACATAAAAGCATTGTCTTGAGACGTCGTGTATAGATAGAAGGAAACTTTCTATAAATAAAGGCTTTATATTCATAAATAGGTACACAGCGGGTACACAGTTTTGTTCCCGCTAAAGAGTGGCCCTTCTTCTGCCGCGGGACTTGCGGGGGATATGGTAACATGTTTACCGGGAGTTAGGTACCTTACCAAACTTTCCTTGTTTCACGAATGTATTAGACTTGCCCCCTTACTCTTGAATTCGATCGAGATTGGTATTGGGAAATTTCGCACTCTTAAAGTCACTACACCAGAGCTAATTTATTATGGGTGAACTAAATAAGTACCTATACCTATAGTATTGAGTATTGCATTTAGTTCGCTCAAAATCCGCGTAATATGAATCCAAATTAGCGGTGGTGTCGTGACGGCATATTCCCGCCTACTCCAAGATTTTGGACTAGGTATTATGTATTCTATGATTTTGGTCCCAAGCGCTCCAAGAGTAAAATTATATATTAATATTATTTTGTAAAATCGTTCCCAAAGGCTCCAAAAGCGTATGCAAATATATTTCTTCAAATTCAAAACCTCTGATCTCCATACGTTGATTCCCAGGAAATAATGTTTTTTTAAATGTTTTGGAGCTGTAGGGAATGAAATTGGTAAATGTGGTTTTATGTTATTATTTTAATGTCAAAATCATTGAAACTCTTGGGAATGAATGTATAGAAGTTGAATTTTGGACAACAATAGATTTGGAGCGGACGGGACTACGCCGTCGGGACTACGCCGTCGGGACTAAAGGTACCTACGGAACTTTCCAATACCAATCTCGATCGATCGTGATCAGTTTCAAGAGTAAGAAGAGGGTTGTTTCCTTTAGGTTTAAAATAATTTGGACAGTAACCTATCGAACGTCATCATAATAATCAAACTGTTGGAATAAATCTAAAGAAATACCTAACATACATTGGCAGTGGAAACAAACGAGCGTATTTATTATCGTAGGTAGGACCTATGAGGATTAACAATCTGAAAAAATTGGTCCGTATAAACAGAAATGTCGACCTACACATACATACCTAGCTAAGCTATGTTATCTTCTGGAAAAAACCAACTCTCAAATTGTACCATTTGATGGTTCATAAAGCACGCATAACGGGGACCGGAGTAATGAGCCAAGTGTTAACGCAGATGGAACATTCGGCTCCTCAACTGGCGGCGGCGGGCGCGGGGCGCAGCGGGCGGCGTGAAAGTGGCAATTAAGCAACTTTGAATAAATCAGTCTGCCCGCTCCGAGGTTATTAATGAATTATTAATTAGCGAACGTCTCTACTCTGTTTATTTTAATACCGTACCTACTTTCGTTTTATAAGTTATTCATACTAATATGGTTTGTTTTAATAATATTCTGTCATATTCATATCATAGTTGATATAATGTATTGCCACCGTTTTATAAGCCCACGAGTGAGCCGCGTGTTTTCAGAATTTACACTTTTTACCATGAAACAACATAATCAAAATGCTAATTTAGATCGACATCGATTAACGCTTGAAGAAAGCGACCGCCTCGGGTCATCGCGTGGGACCCTAGAGGTATATTTTCCTTTGGCTATAACCCTTTGATGTTTACATTCAGAAGCAAAGCCCATATCGATCCTAACGTAAGTTGAGATAAAGGCGTTAAAGTAGTGTCAATAAATAAATATTGAATAACACTTTGAATATCTTGATTAATTAACGTCTGAATTGGCTTATATATATAATACTGGCCGCAAGCAAGCGACAAGGTAGTTATTATCTCGAAAGGGCATGCGGGCACGGTATCCTTCTTCTAAAACCTATAAACTAACAAAAATCGTAATGAAAAACGAAAACAACATCCAAAAGAACAGAAAGCGGATTTCACAATGTATGGTATATTTTGTCGTTTCCTTTCTGTCTTTCTCGCGTGTAAGTAGTAAGTACGAATTCTGGTGGCATGTGTAGGTGTGGAACTAATATTTAATTAAACTTCTGCAATTCAGATAAACATTTACAATAAATAAAGTGTGTTATTTAGTAGTTGGAGATCGCAGCTCGATGTGATAAATGAGTGTCATTATCTAGAAAAGTGCACATAACTCTTGGGTGCAAAACATCAAAATATTCAGCACAGTCGGAATTATCACGGCCTGATCGTTGCGAGACACGAATACACGATCCACTCGACTCGACAAACCACACGAGTAAGCAGAAACTGGACAAAAATATATTGAAACGATACAACGATACATGTGAGAACTAACTCAACCATTGGCAAAAGAAGTACTAACCTCCTCTGGTAGGCTACTCTTGAAACAGAATTGCATTAATCAATTTCCAATCCCAAATCTAAATAATGTCAAATGGTACTTTCGTAAGCGACAATAGCGCCACATTGGAATTAAATTGCGTGGAAATTGATTGAACAAATTATTATCGATATGGCGTTCCGGAATTATCTTTACTTATCCTAATATCGATACATATTAATCGCATTGGAATTGTATTAAGATTGAGTTTGCGTTCGAGAGTAACCCCCCTGGCCTGGCCCATGGTTATTATGACTTATGTGACTCGACCACGACACAACCTACAATGACTTAATGAAAGAGTAACCATAATAGTAGCTATATCGGTTAGTAAGCATTAGTGTAATCTGATGCAAGTGCCACAGGCGAATGCCTTAGATCACCGGAAGAAGCAGTGTGAAATTATGACTTCAAGCAAAGTTTCACATATTATCTGAATTCGTAGCTTCAAAAGGTCTCTCCTTTCATAGTATTCATAGTATTTCATGCCATTTTATTAAATTCATTTCAATTTTCAATAACGGTATTTCAATTTTTTTGTTGCGTATTTATTGTCAATTCATTTTTGTCTTAATTAAATTCTAATGTTATTATTTATAAATGTCAGAAATTTAAGTCTTCACTTATAATTATTGTATTTGCATGTAGTTTTTTTTTTATAAATGACTGTCCCTATGTTTATCTGATGTAAAATACGTTGGTGTTCTCAATAAATAAATTTTGATCTCATTTAGCTTCAAATTAACACATGAATTTCGTTCCAAAGCTGAGATGACCAATAGCCAATCACGATCTAATTTAATAATTAATTTGATATTTACATATTTTACCATCCATATATTTAGGTGAAAGGCTTACATTTTATAAACTAAAATATTGAAGAATGCGTTTGATTCGAAAACATGCGCTTCACTTTCCCAAATCCATGGTAGACACGGCATCGCGCCAGCGCGCGCCGGCCCGGGGCTGAAGGCGCGGCGACTTTCCAACGATGTTATCTTTCGCAAAATTAACTGATTACTGCGAGCAACAGATATGTAGCATTTCTGTAATTAAGTGCGCTTAAGTTATAATTGCTCGCTAACCCGACGAGCGGAACGCCCGGCTCCGTTTTCTACTCTTAATTCTAAAGTTAAGGTTTCGTGTGGAGCCACTTTTGTTGTGTTAAGAAATTGTGAATTTAAAAGCAGTTTCAAAGTTCCGCTGGTGTTTGCGTAGTTTGCCGTGTAAATGCTGTGTTGGCGATGCATGCCGCATGCCACCCTGGTAAAGTACCGGCACGGGTTGTTGGAGCTCTTAAGTGACATGCTACAAGTTTATCGAATGATTGGCGTGTCAGATAGGCGCTATCGGCCGGAGGAGGGCCGCATTACATCGCTCGCTTATTAACGTTTCGAGAGGCTTTCATCGTGAGATCATATATTACTTTTATTATTATGTCGGAATTAATATAGCGGGAAAAAAGTGTCTTAATCAGGTTTACTATTTTTGGATTGTGATAAAAACCAATTCAAGAAGTTCATCCGATGTTGTGTTGTGAAAAATGAATGAAGCTCTAATAACGTGTTACTTCTTTAGTAGTGGAACTTTAAAACAATACACTTCTTACTATTATCGTTAGCTGAAACTAAGGTTAGTTTACTGGTTTGCAGTCTAATAATTGAAGACATCAGTTGATAAAGGCACTATGTACACACTATGGTTAAAGGCGTTATGTGAATTAAACCATACAAAGCAAATAATTGCAATGTTTTAATGTTTCTTTCAATACCAGTCTCATTCTTTGATTAATATAGTATATTAAAAAAATACAGCATTATTAGTGAATTGCATGATAACTCAGAACATTTTATAAGTTACATAGTGCCTTTATCATCTGATGTCTTCAATTATAATAACAATAGAGAATGAATTGTTGTTATTATTAAAGAACATGTAATCCACGAAACAGGAAAAACAATACAAACAAAGCAGCTAGATTTCAAAGAAAGTACCTATCAAAAGGTTGTAGGTTCAATTAAAAAATCTCGACGTTATTGCTACTCGTATATATATTGTTATAAGCTAATGTAGCAGTTTGCACTATTCCCACAAATACAATGTACCTACTCTGTTCTAGGTATCTATGTTGAGAAACATTGTAAATCACATTAACATTTTCCAGGAGAAAGTTGATGAAATAAGGTTATTATTACAGTTAATAGGTGTATGTGTTGGATGGGCACGTATTGTAACGAGGTCAGAAAACAAAAAACATTAAGAGCGGGGCGCGGCATGTACCACAGAGCATCTCTTTAACATTATATTACATACTTTAAAAACTAAGTCGTCATCTCGGTTGTAGAATGGACACGGTACAATGCTGAGGCGCCGCGGTGGAGACAGACATCCGCTCATTGTTCGTTGCGTCGGCAATAGTCGGCATGATGATTTGTAATCATATTACAATAGAGTAACACACAAACAATATATTATAGCCCTAGATTGGCTTCCATACAATATATTATATTGTGTAAACCAATATTCACCTAAAACTTTCTTCTCTTTCAGTAGCACCCAGATAATACTTATACAAAAGTTTTCAGTTGCATTTGGGATGAATTTAACAACACATTTAAGCAGAAAAGTATTAATTTAAATAACTTTAAGAAAAAGTTCAGTGACTGGGGCGACACCAGGTAGAAGAAAATTGTATGACTTAAAATCTACTTCTAAAGATTCAAACTTTATTGAATATGTTAGAAACTATTCAAAATAATTTTTAAAAAGTCTGCATAAATGCTAAATCAAATTTTATTTCTAAAAAGAATGCACTTTCGAATAACAAAATAAAGACTAGGTGCATGGAATATTTTAACCAAGAAACTTAAAACTAAAATTAAGTCCAAAAATTAACAATAGTAAAATAATAGAATCAGATGGCGCAGTCGCGGCTTTTAAGGATTTTTTCTCTATGATACCTATGGACATAACTAGTAATATAAGTTCTCTCATACTGCTGTCGCTCTCCTCGAGTCAAGTGTTGATAAGTGCGGTGACAGTTTTTGTTTTAGACATATAAACACTGACACCATTTTAATAGCTTTTAAAACAATAAATATTTAAAATACAGAAGATCTGTGGGGTATCTCTACAAATGTTGCTAAAACAATTATTAATTCCTTAGCTCATCAATTGGCCGATATTTTAAATAGGTGTCTTGAAGAAGAAACTTTTCCAAATTTAATGAAGCATGCTAAAATAAAATAATAATAATAAATAAATAAATCTTTCCAACAATCACACCAATTATCTAGCCCAAGAGAAGCTTCGAAGAAACTCGTTAAATGGTTACTAGAC
This sequence comes from Scoparia ambigualis, assembly GCA_963921215.1. Classification (NCBI taxonomy): domain Eukaryota; kingdom Metazoa; phylum Arthropoda; class Insecta; order Lepidoptera; family Crambidae; genus Scoparia; species Scoparia ambigualis. The sequence goes on along the minus strand of OY992509.1, from coordinate 37,485,900 downwards.
AACGGATAAACATACTTAAAATACTTAAATACATACTTATTATACATAGAAAACACCCAGACCCGAGACAATTTAGAAAAACAATATTTTCTAAATTGACCCGACCGGGGATCGAACCCGGGACCTCAGAGATAGCGACACCATGAAAACCGGTGTACAAACCACTCGACCAAGGAGGTCGTGAAAAATCATTACATTGTTTGAAGCTGGTGACAAAAACAACTCCTCTAACGTTAGACCAATTTCTATTTTACCAGCTTTTATCAAAGTTTTTGAGAAAATTATTTACAATTAATTACTGTCTCTGCAATTAATAAAAAATTTCATGAAATACAGTTTGGTTTTATTTAAGGTAGATCTACAACTGACGCTGGAGTTGCACTTCTTAAACACATTTTTTTGACGCCTGGGAGGGTTAGCAAGATGCAATAGGTATTTTCTGTGATCTCTCAAAGGCATTTGATTGCGTTGGTCATGAAACTTTAGTAGAGCATTATGGTTTCTCAAAAATAGCACAGAGCCTAATACAATCATACTTTTCGAAAAGAACTCAAAAAGTTAACAACTTTTGGTGCTGTGTCTTCAGGAGCACCCATAACTAAAGGCGTGCCCCAAGAGTCAGTATTGGGACAATTACTTTTTTGATTTACATAAATGACCTGCGCTACTTTGCTAGAAACTTGTGTAAGACTGTACCATTTGCAGATGATACGTCTCTTATTTTTAATGTTAAAAGAGGCCTTGAAAATGTTGACGATGTAAATAGTGCACTTTCAAAAATATTACATTGGTTCAAAAAAAAATTTGAATTTGGAATTTTTGAATTTTCCTCTACAACTACAGACGAAACCGTTAAGACTTTTCTGTACGAGACGATGTTAGTGAGTAAGTCCACTGGGTCCAACACTTTGCATTTATATTTTTTTTAATCCATTATAAATTTTTAAGAGGTCCGTGCTTTGCAGGCCCGTTGCCATTTATTTCCTAACAATTTACCCTGTATATATTTTTGCTATTTACCCCAGTTAAGTGTTAGGTCTTAGCAGGGTCCATGCTGTACACTGGGTGACACTGGCTACGTACAACATTAAATGAAATATTCTCGGATAGATCCTCATTAATAAATGTCGGAGCTCGTCCGTGTTTACTCAAGTGATAGGACGCACGCTGACTCACTGCGGTTTATATTGTATGAGTAAGTTATTGGTTTTGTTTTAATATGTCGTAGTGTAGAAACAATATAAGCTCCCATCCATTGAAAAAAATGCATTAATACTTTGGTCACTTCCGATCGAATTTGACTGATATTAACAACAATGCCGTGTTTAGATGATAAGTCATTCTTGTAACAGATTGTATTATCTGACCACAAACCTTGATCTAGCGAAGATAAACTTATCTGAGTCGAGCTACACCGAATGCCTTTTACACGGCCACTGCGAAAGATTACGCAGAGTGTCAGAATAATGATGTGACATGTCATATTGCCAATGTGTAGCAGCGTTGGGTTGGATGGTAGTTGGTACTTGATAAAGAATGCTCTTGTAGTCTTTTTTCGGATTCCTTAGCGGTGAACGTGCCTGCTGCGGTGATACATATAAATTTGCCTGTGGTTTATACATTCAAAATATTTATCTTCAGCAATTATTTTATACACAATAGTACCGAAAGTGTAGGTATCTAAGATGACAAATTGGTAGGGATTAAAAAGTGTATCTTACAGCAATAAAAGTGCAGTTTCATTAAAAGTGTATCTACGGAGAAACTGTATCTCTGGGGAATAATTCACTTAATGCAGTAAAATTACTAAAAGTACGAACTCCTCTTATTATATTATGTGGAAAGTACGGAGATTTACAGCTCCAATGTGAAAGGATATATTGCTAGAGGGCGCCCCAGAAGGACATTCAGCGACCATAATAATGATGTCCTCAAAAAAGGACGTGCATGAAAAGGTTGATGGATGTAAGGGAAGCAAGCGAGGTGTGTCAGGGCTGGAGATCCATCGTCTCTGCTTACCCCTGTAGGGACTAAGGTGTGAGCAATATGATGTATTATGTAAATTACTGTAAAGTAAATTTTACTATCTGGTCTTAACAATTCCAATCGTCTCTCATACTGCTGTCGCTCTCCTCGAGTCAAGTGTTGATAAGTGTGGTGACAGTTTTAGTTTTAGACATGTAAACACTGACACCATTTTAATAGCTTTTAAAACAATAAATATTTAAAATACAGAAGATCTGTGGGGTATCTCTACAAATGTTGCTAAAACAATTATTAATTAATTCCTCCTATTACTAACTCCTTAGCTCCTCAATTGGCCGATATTTTAAATAGGTGTCTTCAAGACATTTCAAGACACCTATTTAAAACATCGGAACTTTTTCAAATTTAATGAAGCATTCTAAAAATCATTCCATTGTTTAAAGCTGGTGACAAAAACAACTCTTCTAAATTACTGTAAAGTAAATTTTACTATCTGGTCTCAACAATTCCAATCATCGTGCTTCTATTGTGCGATACACCAGGCGTACTTTGCCTGTCTTTAGTCCCGGCTTTCGTTGTTCATTCCTCCTGGCGGCACCCTATTGTTATGCAGGCGGTATCTTTAACGGGACAGGCCGGGGAGGCACGGGATGGGAGATGCGTTTGTATTTCTCCCTGCATGTGTCGTAATTTTGTGATTATGATACCGTCACTATGATGTGACAATACTACATTATTGGGCATTCGTTAATACTATGTTGAACAGGTATCAATCATTAAAGTACTTATAGTTATTTTTACAAGTGATTGCTTGAAGTAATGTAATTGCAATGTTGGATCTGATACTTACAAATTTGTAGATCTGCTGTGCTGGTGCTTAAAATAAAAAAAATGGCTTTTACGTCTCTATACATACAAGGCGAGTGGTACTATACAGTATGCACAATTACGTGTATGAAACTACATGATAAAAGTTAATAACCCGAGGTTAATGTACCGATTTGAATTTAAATGAGGCGTTATACTTTGTGCTTTCTTTGTTATTATAACATTTTGCATTAGCCATGCTATACCAGGCAGATAGCTGATACTTTCTGCTAAGTGCTTTTTAGTCTAATGTTTAATATTCATTACGATGAATCCTTGAAATCATATTCTAATCACAGTTTTGTAAGTGGTTTTGAATTACTTACATTAAAACCTATTATGAATCTTTTAGTTTGAAAATGCTTTCACACTTGCACTTGTTTTATGAATACAAGGTACGGAACTACAGAAGCACGGTAATGGGTCAGAGTGTGTACCATTTTACCACCCACCGATTAGATCGATTACAATGACAAACGAAGACACAAGGGTGATTTGATAAAAAAAAATATATGTATAATGCTGTGGTATTTTAATAAGACACCGAAGCAGATATTTTGCCTGATGCTTTATTTAATAGACGAGGATTACTATTCCAAGATTACAAATTAAATACTACCATGGATGGTTGTATCGTAAATGGAGCCGAACCGCGGCGTAGGGCGCGGGGCGCGGGTTGCGGGCGGCGGGGGCGGGCGGGGGCGCGCGACCGGCTGCCAATGTCAAGGCCGGCCGCGCATGCGCACCGCGGCCGCTGCACGCGGACTGCGTTCACGTTTTATTATTAATCTATTTTGTTCCTTTTTCCATTTCTTTTTGGAGCAGCTTTCAGCTGCGGCGGAATGTGTATTTTTGTTGGCCGTAAGTGATATCGTGGCCATAAATATGCCTGCCGCCTGCCGCTTTAAGTGTCGTCAATATTGTCGTGGGTTAACTTTTATTCCTAGTGTTGTAGTTCTTAAGTATCGTTGTGCTGGTGTCGGATATGTACCTGAGATCGCTGCCTACTAAAAGCCAATCTTCCAACATTTACTAAATCTAGAAAACAAAAAACGGGTTCATCGCATCACATCGCATGGCCGATGGCCACAGTATCGACAGCTTGCACCATCGAAAGGTCATATCGGCGGTATATCAAATCGAATATCGCGGTATCGACTGTCACGTAATCGAATGGTCACATATATTTTACAGGTTTTCAACATCGATTTGCTGATCAATGGACGGTACGCCATATTGAATTATAGCGACGTAAAAGTAAATAAAAATGTATTGCCACTAGGACATGCTCCCGGGAAACCCCGATCTCGAAAATACCGGGAAATCCCGGGACTTTTTAAACAACCCGGTACTGGGTCTTCAGCGAATGAATCCCGGTTCTTTCGATACTTCATACGTACATATCATTCTCTCACTATCTGTCTTTCAATATACGATAAAATCATATAAATATTTTTGTTAAGTAAAATTTTTAAACAAAAAAAAATACGATAGATACGAAATCCTCAGGCGGGAATCGAACCACGCACCTTCCGCATTCCGGGCGGCTGCCTGCTAATATACACCGAGATTTTTAATTGTTTTTGGAGCCGAAACCCTGTTCATGTTTATCATCATTAGAAGCTATTTAGCTTGTAAAACTAAAAATTATTAAAAAAATATCAATAAAAAATGTAAGATCCCTTAGTACCGGTCGATCTTATGAAAGTCAATGACCGAGGCGCTTCAAACGCTCCGCCTACCCCCCGCCCCGCCGCCGGCGCAGGCGGCCGTCCGGGAAAGTTCACAGGGGTCGTCACGGTGTATGAGTAGTTAGGGAGAACGTTACTACGTGTTTACGACAAAAAGTCACTTTTACAACTTTTTTTTCTTTGCTCGTAAAGCGATTATTATTTCATAAATAGGTACAACACTTTTTTTGTATAATAACGTTTTCGGCTCCAAAACCAATGAAAAATGTCGGTGTAAGTATATATATTTAAAAAAAAACATTAATTATATAAATAAACTTTTTTTTTAAGTAATCATCAATTCATAAAGAACATTTTTATTCAAAATAAATACTGAGAATATTCGCACAATTTTACTTGCATCACATCATCATCATCATCATCAGCCTATACTCATCCACTGCTGAACATAGGCCTCTTCAAAAACACGCTACTGAGCACGATCCGCGGCCACTCTCATCCAGCTCTTGCCAGCCACCTTGCGAAGATCGTGGCTCTACCTTGTTTGAGGGCGCTTGCCGATACGCGGTCTCCACTCCAGAACTCGTCTACCCCAACGGTCATCAGTTTTTCGACTGATATGGCCGGCCCACTGTCACTTCAGCTTGCTAATCCGGTGGGCTATGTTGGTTACCTTGGTTCTCTACCGGATCACCTCGTTTTGAATCCGATCCCTCAGAGAATCTTAGACTATAGCCCTTTCCATAGCCCGCTGACCGACTTTAAACTTGTGAACCAGTCCTACCGTCAGTGTTCACGTTTCGGCTCCGTCTGTCATGACGGGTAGGACGCATTGATTGAAGACTTTCGTCTTTAGACATTGTGGAATTGGCGACGTAAAGACTTGACGTAATTTCCCATACGCAGCCCAGTCCAGCTGTATCCTTCTGTTGGCCTCTTTCTGGAAATTGTTTCTACCCATCTGTAAAATTTTTCCCGAGGTAAGCTTAGACATATTATTATTATTATTATTCATTTAATTTCGGACAACATGATCCATGGGTTAGTATAAAATGGTTTGATAAAATAGGTGTTATGTAAATGTGTATTCTTCAACAACTTCAAGAGCACCGCCTTGTATTGCAATCGGCTTCGGGATGACATGTTCGTTGAACATAACCTTGGTTTTGTCCAGTTCATCCGAAGACCGATGTGTCGAGAAGAATCAGCTGGCCTAGCTGATTGTACTGCATGTGTTGTGTGCCACCAATGTAATAAAACTCATGTATTTATAATAGTATTTTAAAAATACATTTAATATTATGAAAACGTCGAATAAACAATAATACTTACAAAATACTACTAAATAAATAAATACAAACTAAATAAATAATATACAATATCCCCACGTGCTATTCACGTGGGAGGCCTGTGCCCAGCAGTGGGACGTTTATAGGCTGATTATGAAATAAATACTACTAATCATTATAATGTTTATTTTAAAAAATAATATTTTACAATATAACATAAGTACTTTATCTGTCTTTTATATCAATATTTTTATTTAATTATTTGAGGTTATTACGTCCATTTAAACTTTATCTACCTTTATTTATACTTTCAACGTCATGATTAATCTATCTGAAACCTTTCGATTCCAAGATATTCGCTGTGTTAAACATTCAATTCAGTGATTGTTCGACATCAAGCCACATGAATAAATACCCTACAGAATGCAAGCTGCCTATAAGCGGCCCGCTGTAGGTGTACTCATACATAAGCGCGGCGATGTGTGCGTGACCTCTCACAGACAGGTTCACCGACGCGCCGCCGTGGTAAAAACTGGTTTGCGCCGGTTCAATTGTGGTATGACGGACAGGGCCGCACGTTCGCGCGCATTAGATGAGATTCAGCTATTCGAGTGATGTTGTTGACGAATTTGGGATTTTACCATTACAGTGTTTTAAATATTTATATACATACATACACATAATCAGGACTTTTATCCCCGAATGGTTATTTATTACAAGCTTTTATTTAACTTGCAATGTATGTAATGTATGTACTTATCTTTTTTTCGGGTGGAATTTTGCAACTCAATTTTGAAGCATGTGTAAATCGCGTGACAATGCAATATTATGATGACATGGTGCTGACCTGATGATGGAGCTGGAAGGTGGCCATAGGAACTTCGCAATGAAACGACACAGCCTCATCGAGCTTGGGCTCGTTTGAATCGTTTTGACGAGTAGTTTGTCTTTCAATGGTAACCAGGGTCTGATGATGGAGTTGGAAGGTGATCATAGGAACTCTGTAATGAAACTACGCAACCCCATCGAGTTTCGGCTCGTTTGATTCGTCTTGACGATTTCTTTGGTGCTAGATGGTAACCAGGGTCTGATGATGGAGCAGGAAGATGGCCATAGGAACTCAGTAATTAAACAACATAACCCCATCGAGGATGGGCTCGTTTGATTTGTCTTGACGAGTACTTTGGTGCTACATGGTAACCAGGGTCTGATGATGGAGCTGGAAGGTGGCCATAGGAACTCAGTAATTAAGCACACAATCGCGTCGAGTTTGATTCGTCTTAATGGATAGACCGTTTTTGATGGGTAGTGAGTGGTGGTGGTTTGGAAGACGTGAATAAATTCTGTAGTATACCTACACGTTCAGTGAGATGAACAGATGAAAATTAGTTATCCCTGGACACGTTTCCAAGAATAACTAAAAAGTAAAAAATAGTTTAAAAGTAAAATACCTTTTTAAACAACAAGCTTTTATTTAAATGCGCTGCTAAATAGAAAAAAATAAACTTTTACTATAATAACAAATTATATCGTTATTACACAATTTATATGATAACTAAGGTTGTTCCGAGATTTATACTATATATAAACAAGTAAATTAAATAACTTGATGCGATAGTTTTTAACTATTAAAATTTTCAATCTAAGAAAATACTAGTACATAAATCTCGCGACAACATTTTATATCATTATAAATTGTGTAATGACGTTTTAAGTTGTTAGTAAAAGTTTTAAAGTAAAAGTTTATTTTTTTCTTTTTAGCGCATTTAAATAAAAGCTCCTTTTTTAAAAAGGTTTTTTTACCATATTTTTTTTATTTTCACTATTAGGTCTACCAACATTTTTACATTACAGCTTATATCTAAAATGGTAATGTGAATAATAATAGTTACAAATCAATGCATTACATTACATTAAAGGCAAACACGACATGACAATAATGAAAAATAATCAGAAGTAATTTCGGGAAAATGATATGAAACTTAGTTAATTGAATCAGTACTACAAAGAATTCCAAAAAGAAATCACATTAAATAAACAAACATAGCATTAAGAAATATAAAATGATATTAATAATTAGTCAGAGACTAGGCAATGAGGACAGCAAAAGCAGTCCTCTACCATAGTCCACTTATCACCAAATTGCGACTGCACATGTGCTCAGCGTGACAGGTGGTGAGCCCATCGCCGCTGTTGGGCGTATGTGCAGTGTTTAGTCCGTTAGTCGCCTTTAATGACTCCTAAGGGAAGAGAGGGGATGGTAGTATAAATGATAGTAAAAAAAAAACAAAGTCGGGTTAGTTACACAATTCCCAACTCTTGCACCGTGTGTATGAATAATCCCGAATAAAATAAGGATATTTCGGTAGGTGAAACGGGTGTCAGCCCTATCAGAATAGGTATGAATTTTGCGCGTTGATAGAGAGCTTGCACTCTGTATAGCAGTTACTCATGTGATCAAGCCGTGCGATGTCGCGACATTCGATGTGGCGTAGGTTTGACAACTTTCGATTTCTTGTAGGGAACCCCAAAAAGACACTTGTCTTAAGATGTCTTCTTATTAATAATAAAAAAAAACCACCCACCTAACCCTTTTGTCATCGTGGTGTCACAATAACGAGTGTACGATTCGACCTAAAATAAAATATGGTCAATTAATTAAAGTTACTCTTAGTAGTATTACTTACAGATATTTGAAATAAACAAATAAGTAATACCTACTTGTTAACGCTTGACCTGCCCGTCAAAGTACAGACAGACATACAAGCGGGAGCCTGCCTGACTATATAGCCAGTAGTATAGTTTCGGCACCGCCGACCTACGACAACAAGGAATTGAATCCCGGGAGCGGCACACGCACAGTCGAGTCGCACACACACATCAGATAGGCGCGTGGCGCGTGCGCACGCCCGCAGGCGCGCCGCTGTCACCCGGAAATAGATCCCCATTCCCCATTGGGGTGCATAGCGCTACACAACAGGGATGTATAAAGCTCGGATAGGCCCAGCCATTAGAGTCTTTTTATTAACCACACGTTTTAGTAATAATAAGTAAACAAAGTAGTAATAAATTGGTTGGAAGTAGGTAGGGAAATAATATTGATTTAATAAATCAATTTTATCCTTTCCTTGTCCTACGAGCACGACCGGAAAATGGGTAATCATTTCAATTACTCATAAGTAACTACAGTGTTGATAAATCCCACTAATATTATAAACGCGAAAGTTTGTAAGTATGGATGGATGTTTGTTACTCATTCACGTAAAAACTACTGAATGGATTTGGATGTAATTCGGCATACAAATAGTTTATAACGTAGATTAACATATCGGACACTTTTTATCCTGATATTCCCACGGGAACGGGAACCACGCGGGTGAAACGGACGCGAACGGCCGCTAGTGTTATTATAAGTGACGTTGCAGCTAAGTACCTGATCTAACCATTAATAAAGTTGTAACGGCACACTGGAAAATGTGATTAGCATAACACAGCACAGCACCACTTACACATAATTTGTGAATATGCAAATAGATTGCATGCTCATTGCTGATATAATAATAGGTACCCTATCGCGCCCCCGTGCAATCGGAGCCATGCCAGCCATGCTACGCGGATATACTCGTAGATGTAGTAAACATTCGTTTTTTTAAAAATTTAACAAATTAAAGTAAACATGAAGAGTGTAGGAAGCAAGATTAAAATTATTTTAATACATATTAACTTTATCCCATAAACTATATTTTAATTATTTTCTACATACATCAACCTGTGTTTGTGGTCGCCGGCGGCGCCGCATCCATCCCGATTATATTCCCGACCTCTTTCTCGCCCAGCTGTATGGCCCGTTGTTGGGACGAATTAATTCGTGGACAGACAAATGTGCCGCGTTAACAACTACTGAGATTAGTAATGATCTGTCGTCGCCCGTATAGGTTAGTTTACGGCGCTGCTTGCTACTAGTGTTAATGTTTGTTATTGTTGTCATGAATCTGGTCTATGGTAAGTGTCGGGGCTTAATAATTATGAGCTAAGCAAATGGACTTAGTTATCTAAGGGTCGTTGTTGTTGTTATTATTATTCCAATGTAAGATTAAGTTTCTCGATTCGCCTAGCCTCTGTGACCGAGCAAAGCACTCGGTCCTCAATTCCCAAGTCGGGCAAGTGCGCTCAGATACATGCATCAATCTTAGCATGACTTGATTTGAATCCTTTGGCCAGCATAAGCGGGACAGTAAACAGTATATATATGCTATTACTGGACTTTACAAGTTAACCCTCTGCGACTGACGTGGATAATTTTTTACAATTCTACGAGACACCATTTCAACAGTAAATATTTTTATAGAATTAAATTATGTAGCTATTTTATTAATATTTATAAGTTTCTTAGCCTTCTTATGTCAATTTAACTATAAATAAAATAAAAAACAACTTGTATTTTCAAAATTAAACAGTGTTTATTGACCTCCTTGGTCGAGTGGTTTGTACACCGGTTTTCATTGTGTCGCCATGTCTGAGGTTCCGGGTTCGATCCCCGGTCGGGTCAATTTAGAGAAAAACTGTTTTTCTTAATTGATTTCGGGTCTGGGTGTTTTTTCTATGTTTATGTATATTTATCCGTTATCTTACCATATTAACGAGTTTCACAAGAATACTCATCTTGGTCTAGATAATTGGTGAGCGTAAACAATTTTTTTTTTTTTAATTTATTTTTTCTCGAATATCAGCCTATGAATCTCTACTTAAACATTATGACATAGAAAAAAAACAAAATCAACCTTTTTTTAATTTGACATTAGACATTTTAAAAATTAACAATTATAATAATCAGTCTAGGAAATATTAGATATATTCATTGGTTGACTCTAAAATTATATAGTTTGAAAATCACAGCTTTGTTTGACAAATTATCATACATAACTTAGTGGCTTGGAGCACTAAAACAGATTGGGTTCAAACAATCATAACAACAATATTTAGTTTTGTCTTTTTATTTTTGTTGGGCAAATCGAACACAGTTTTCTGCCACTTGGTAGAACAGACCGAATTAGTGGTGGTGGAGGGGGGATATCCTTACCTAAGTAAAACCCAAGTGATAGTCATGCGCAGCTCTCTTGGCAATCTTTCATTGTATACTAGGGTTTTAAAATTATTCAACACTCATCATCATCAGCCTTTTATCGTCCCACTGCTGGGCACAGGCCTCCCACGTGGATAATAGCACGTGGGGATATTGGGACTTCACCCACCACGATGGCCCAATGCGGGTTGGTGGGTTTTAACGACTGCCATCTTACGACAACAACGGAGGAGCTCGAGATAAGATAAATTAAACTTTTTCACTGATGTGGTTGTTTAGGAGACACTATGAAAATATAACCATTTAACTGAGGTGGTAGTATAGTAGACTCTTACCTTAACACTGATGTGGTAGTCTAGTGGTCACTTTCTTCCCGCTACGCACACTTGAGCTCGCTACGACCGCTCCCCATGCCTGACCGGCGCGCGAGCTCATCACAGAAAGGTACTAAGAGCGGTGGCGCTCAAATTTGAAAATGTACGGCTATAATCCAAATTATATGTTTCGCGGTGTCTGTTGGCCTACCACGTCAGTCGCAGAGGGTTAAATAAATGTTATTTTTAATTGTCGGCGTTAACAATAAAAAATAAAGTGTCCAGCGAGAAAAGTGATAATTAAAAATAGCCAAATATGAGCTCAGCGGCCGTAAAACCAAACACTTCGAGAATCTTGTTAGATCCTCTAGAAGAGACGTGACAGACAGGGGAATAGGTAGCTATGTTGATTTTTCTAAACTTAAAATGTCTTACGAAAACGGATAAATGCCGTCATTGGCCAACAGCTTCACACCATACTCAAATTTTACCGAGACGGTCGTGTGTAACGAAACGTGTCTGTCACGCGCCGGTGACTCCTAAAGATTGTTACCTACCGTACAAGCCCACCACTAACTATTACCATCACCACTACTAGGAGCATAGGAGCTGCCACCACGGACCACCAGCAGCGCCTGCGCCGCCGCCGCCGCCGCCGCGAGACCAGCCGACTCATTTAGATTAGAATCTTGTTTTACGGTCGTTTGCTGAAACGGTATTATCGCGATTAGACACGATTGAGGCTGTTGATGGCGGGCTGGTTACAGCCGAAACAATAGTGTTGAACGAAGTTGTAACTAATCTAATTCAGTCACCACCGTTTTGCATTTGCATAATAATAATTTAGTAGGCTACTTACTTATAAGAAAGTCTAAAACGGAATCGAAAATAGAACAACTCACTTTTTTCACAAAAGAAAAAAAAACAATATTAACATAACAGGAGATTTTTCATCATAACAATCTCTGTTTTCATCATTGGAAACTATGGAATCATTTTCGGATTCCATAGTTTGTTAGTTCTTTTGTGATGTTGCTGTATTTTTACGAACTATATAGAGAACAAAATAATTAAAGATTGTAGATATCACTGTATAAATAGGAAAGTGAAAATGTCAATTAATCAAATATTTAAGTAAAATTTAAGCGTTAATAAAACGCTAAAAATATAAAACATTAATCTATAAACGCAGCTTCATCTTAACCGAATGTTCAAATATTTGTAAAAATATTTCTTTCGGATCTCAGAGGTGAAAACTTCTAAGATTTGATGAAGCAATGTTGACTAAAAACATAAGCATCAAGCACTGACAAATTTCGACGGTTGAAAGCCAGACCTCGGTAGCCAAGTAAGGCAGCCGCCCGGAATGCGGAAGGTGCGTGGTTCGATTCCCGCCTGAGGTTGTCGTCTTTTTTCAGTGATTAAAATTTTACTTAAGTATATTTAAGCGTAAATAAAACGCTAAAAATATAAAACATTAATGAATCAAATATTATTAAATGCCTTAATAATTGTATTTGTGGCGAGCAGGGGGCTAATTTGTCTAACTTCAACATCTATCGCAATACCTTTCAAGTAGTAGTACATTACTTTGCTAGTTTGATTATTTTAAAATTAGTTATAAATAAGCAACTAGCAAACTAATATACTAACTAGTACTTGAAAGGTATACATTTAGCCCCCCTGGTCGGCTTGTTCAGCGCAGCAGCTGACAGCGCCGAGACAGTCGCCGCAGAGCCGAACGGGTGCATTGACCCGGCTAAAGTCTCCTCTACACGTCTACATATGCGTCCGCGGACATTGGCAGATGCGTACGCAGATGAATTTCCACGAGCCGTCCACACGTCTGTAGGTCGATCAGTCTATGTTCATTCTGGGCAGACGCAACTCGCACTTGCACATTCTAGTTCCTATGGCCACCTTCCAGTTCGATCATCAGATCAGCACCATGTCATCATAATATTGCATTGTCACGCGATTTACACAAATTACAAATTAATCGAAATAGGTACTTAGTTAATTAACTACTATTTTGATTTATACGTAGGTAGTATACGAGGGGCGTTCAAAATATTCTCGGTATGTGGATAAAAACAAACAAGTACGAAAAGTTTGATATTTTTATTTTTCAATATACTCCCCCCCTATGTTCATACACTTATAAGATCGATCAATTATTTTTTTTAATCCCTCATAAAAATATTTTTTATCTTTGGTGTAAAAATGCTCCTCCACGGCCGTCTTCAACGCTTCATCGTCAGAAAATTTATTTCCACGCAGATCCTTTTTAAGATTGGGGAACAAAAAGAAGTCGCTTGGGGCTAAGTCTGGACTATAGGGTGGATGAGTAACAGTTTCAAACCCACATTCAACAATAGCTGCCTTGGCAATATGAGCAGTATGGACAGGGGCGTTGTCATGCAGAAGCAGAACACCTTTGGTTAACTTTCCTCGCCTCTTTTCTTTGATCGCATCTCTTAATTGACGTATAACGTTAGCGTAGTACTGCCCTGTGATATTTACACCTTTTTCTTTATAATCGATAAGCAAAACTCCTTCACAATCCCAAAATATTGTGGCCATGACCTTGCCAGCTGACGGGATTACCTTGAACTTCTTGGGATGAGCTGAACCCTTAATGTGCCACTGCATGGACTCCTGTTTGCTCTCTGGGTCATAATGATGAACCCAGGTTTCATCTCCAGTAACTATTTTTTGCAGTACCTCATCGGGATTTTCACCACACAGGTCGATAAAATCTGAACAGCAAGCCACACGCATATCCTTTTGAAGAAGCGTCAGCATTCGCGGAACCCATCTTGCACTTACTTTTGACATATTAAGATGGTCATGTATAATGTCATGTACGGTACCAATAGAGAGATTGGTTACTTGAGCTATAGATTTTACCTTCACTCGGCCGTCTTCCAATATAAGTTTTTCCACTTTATCAATATTTTCTTGTGAGGTAGCCACTACAGGCCGGCCAGGTCTAGGGTCATCTTCAATACTCTCCCTTCCACGCTTAAATTCGCTTGACCATTTTTGAATAGTAGATAAAGAAGGAGCAGACTCACGGTAAACACAATCCATTTCCTCTTTTATGGTTTTTTGATTTTTACCCTGTTTTGTCAAGAATTTTATGACGGATCGGTGCTCTAATTTCGTTAAAATTGTTAATTCGCTCATGGTGTTCATGTTTGTTCGGCAATTGCAGAAAAACAAAAGAACATCTCGGTTCCAATTTTACTTTTTTTTAATGTCAATGGATGAATCTTAGCGGCCAGTAACAAATATATATATAAAAGAGGTTGTAACGTATCAATACCGAGAATATTTTGAACGCCCCTCGTACCTCTACTTACAAGATTTTTATTCTTGTGATATTTATTTTTAGGATTCCATAGACAGTTTTCAGCTTGATATAGCTCAATAAACCTAAAAGTTTTCGTTCAAAGTGATGCGTCGGCAGACGTGTGGACAGACGCGCCGGACGTTGGCGCCCAATCCCTTTGATGCGTGCCACAAAAACCGACAACAGTCGGATGCGAGGCAGATGCAGACGTTAAATATCTACCACAGACGCGCAAATCAAATCCCCCTTTAAGCCTCCTCTTCACATCGGCAGACGCATCCGCAGACGTCATCTGCGGCCGACGTGTAGGGGGGTGGTTTGCGCGTCTGTGGTAGGTATTTAACGTCTGCTGCGTCTGCAGACGTTAAATACCGCAATTTTTAGCGCTAATCACCCGCCTACACGTCGGCCGACGCATTCACAGACGTCTGCAGTCTGCTGCTGCGTCTGCCGATGTGAAGAGGGGGCATTTCACGTCAGATCACAGCAGATGACGTCTGCGGATGGATGCGTCTGCCGACGTGAAGAGTACTAAGTACACGCATGTAAACGCGTTGCTATGATTACTGATTAAGCGTAGGTAAGCTGTTAAAACTAGTAGTTGAACTGAATCAGATAACATATAAGTGTTTTGGATTAAGAAGTATTATTTAGGGTAGGCAACGCCTGGCGTGAGTGCAACAAACGTCTATCCATAAGCAGGCCGTAGGTATGCCTGATTGCCACTGCCTTCCACCGCAAATCAGGTGCAATATAAACACGAGACATGAAGCTATTTACAATGCGTGGTGTGGTGTGTACGCAAACTATACAACACAATATTTCGAATTATAAAAGTTAATTAATACAAAACAATTCAATGTTCCCGACATACTTGTACAAACTTACTGTTTTGCCAATAAAACAAACAGTTATATTTAATGTAAGTACTTACTATAAAATTTCAATGAGAAAATGTAACTTTCTAAATTGATATCTTAAAATAACTTAACGTCATCTTTACGAAGCAATAAAATATAGCAGAAATGTGATACTGCACTTCTCAAGACATAATGAATTTGACTGTCTCTTTGTCGATCGTTATAAACGCTATTAAAAATAATGACCTTCCTTTTCGAAACAACGGCAGTTAACTAAAGATTTACTGTTAGAACGGAGTCTGGTTAGGTATAACTATGTATTTGTTCGCGCACATCTCTCTAACTGCAAAGTAACCTAGATACTAAATAACTGTTTCGGTTTGGTATGGAGGCTCAGCTCAGGCTCGTCTCTGCTGAAACACATTCTGCAGATAAAGCGATAAAGGTATGATTCCGAACTCCGCTACACGAAGCAGTAGTGCCGCAGCACGCCATTGCAAGTGATGCGGGAGCACAGCCCGCCTAACTCCTGAAACCGATCGCTATTGGATCGGATTGGTATTGTGAATTTTCGTACTCCTAAGTTACGACACCAGAGCTAATATGGAGTCATATTGCGTGGATATTGAGTGAAAAAAATACAAAACTCAATGCCATTTTGTTTACCCAATATGAATCCAAATTAGCGCTGGTGTCGTAACTTAAAAATACGAAAATTTACAATACCAATCCGATCCAATAGCGATCGGTTTCAAGAGTAAGGGGGCTGGTGCGTGCAGCGGAGTTCGGAACAGACCTAAAGAATAGCCAACGACATTCATAACATGGTCCATGACAGGTCCATGACAATGCGTTCGTCGTCTGTTCATATTGGATTATTGCATTGAGGTGCTTTTTACATCAATGGATTATTGGCTAAACAAGGTTCGAAGCTACTAACTTCCACATTCATTTGCAGAATATCTGACAATGTGTACACCAAGTTTCAGGTTAAGAACTAGAAGCATTCTAATTATCAGTCTCTTGTTGAGAAAGTACCGTATTTGTTAGTCAGCTCAGCTTAGATAAATGAGAAATGAGTTATTAAGGTCGATGTGCATTTGAATCGTTTATAATTATATTCTCCGTACTAAATGCATGGCCACAATAAATCAGCCGTAACTTACCTTACTCAAGAGGACAGATCGACTGGCCGACAGACAGACGAATGGCCGTACCGTTACGGAACCGGTTTACACACTGCGGGACTCATAAATCATCATGAATCAGATTCAAAACTGACCCCAATTGTGAGGAAGCGCTCAAAACAAATTGAAATTCCAATTTGAAATAAGAGTTTTAGTTCCATTTTATAGATACTTATAATTTGACCATAATTTACGAGTACAACTAAAGATTGAATTTTTGTTTGGACAATAAAACTGTACGTTAAGTTTAGAAACAAAAGAATGTGCGCTACGTACGTTTCGAAGTTCATCTATCTGTCATCTACGAGTACTCGTATGTGTAGTGTTGCCATGCCAATGTGTCGCGATAAGATAATGCTGTCGCTGCATTGTGTCGCTTGTCTGCGGGTGTCTGCGGCAAGGACCGGCACTAGCTGTCTGTCTGAGTCTAAAAGGAAGTCTACTTGTATACAGTATTGTACACGAGTTACTGCGATCTATTCTCGTAGAAATCTACTAGGAATACAGAATAAAGCAGCTTTTGTCGATTCTCATTTTAGTTAGTTCTATAGCTTTCACCACTTTTTGTTCAAAAAAGTAACATAGAGAAACAATATACTCGAATATGATTAAGATGTCTCTAGAGTCTATATACTCGTACACGCTGTATTTATAAATAATTTGCTGGAATTTCATAGATACCTATAGTGCTAATCCACAGTTTCGTTAATAGATCTTGGAATTTTGATACTTTGTTCAAGGTCATATTATCTTCAATTGATCTTATGAACGTTTATATGCAGTGATTTCCGATTCCGTCGGCCAATGCCTGGGTGCCAAGGACGGCGGGCTCCGAATGTCGGGGTTGGTACCGTTGCGGGCCGCACGAATACCGCGCGGGCGCGACCGGTCCGACCGGCCCGAGTTTACTAACATACGGCAGATCGCGAGACGCGACATCATTGCAGATTCAATGTTTGTTTAGGAAGTTTACTTGAAAGCAGAACGGCGAAGATCAACTAACTGAATTATCTCTGAGAGGAATTTTGGTCGTTTTAATTTTATGATCATGAATATGAAGTTACACTCTATGTCTGATTGTATTACAGATTACGGAGTTTCCCATAAATATTAATTTACTGATGTGTACAACTTTAATACATCATGGCTTTAGTTAAAAGCTGTGAGAGCAAGCCCTCTTTAGTTTGTGCCACACTGCCCACACTCCCGTTCCCGATCGTGTATTAATTGCATGTTGATGTATTCCCGGGGGGGTTGATGACTCTTGCACCGAGATGATAACGAAGCTAATTATAAGTTGCTTGAATCACGCTCGCACGACGATAATATCTCAGCTTGTTCAACTTCAAGTTTCCTAAAGTTTATAATATTATGTCACGTTGATTTTCTTTTTGATGTGTATTTATTTTGGCTCGTGTATGTTTCTTAATACTTCAATGTTATAATATTTTAAAAAGCTAGCAATTTAGCCACCATACTTTTCGGTTGAACATTTTTTTTAATGTGATAAGAAACAAGACAGATTGTTTATGACGGTTTACGCATTTCGGTTTCCCATACAAACTTCCAAGTCGACATTTTTAAAGACCAATAAGCCATTTTTTATGAAACTTTGCATGCTATAGTAAAATACAGGGATCTAAATAGTTTGTTGAAAACATTTAAAAAAAAAAGTTTATTTAGCCGAGTTATTGTGATTTAAAGTCCACTATAGAAAGTTTAAAATCGTAATAACTCAGTTAAATAAATGTTTTTTAGAAATGTTTTCAACAAACTATTTAGATCTCTATATTTTACTTCAGCATGCCGAGTTTCATCAAAATTGGCTTACTGGTTTTTAAAAATGTCACCTTGGAAATGGGAACCCGAAGCGTAAACCCTCTTAATGTCAGGGAAACTACAACACTATTATTTGTTTGTGTCACAGTACGGGAGAAATGACAAACACTTTCAGTTCGTAATTCGTAATGCATCTCTACTTCCAATAAATCTTGCTTCCGCCTTCGAACGGGTAATATCTCATTTCGCACATTGAGTTAAAGTACATTATTAACTCAATGATTTCGCACGAAAATTAAGCATCTTCATCCGTTGAATGACACGGTAAGTGTATCGACATCTTTATATGCCAAGATAATTAAATTTAATAGGTATGTCTTAGGAGATTCATTATTTATTGATGTAGAAGCCATGTTATTAACCTCGCTGCTGTACGTCCACACGTTTCATCATAATTTAATATTATTCTGAGAGGTCGGTCGTTTTCGCACCAATTATTATTATAATTTTGTTTTGGAAATCTCCTAAAATAGCTATTCCGTGACCGTAGTCTAACCAAAGCTTAGAATAATTAATATGTTGGGAACATAAAGTAAGATGCTTTGAAAGTAGAACTCTTTAATGTCACTTTCACTTTCAAGAGTGATAGATGATATCACATTAAATAAAAGTGGAACCTTGGCAACAACAAGACATTGCTTTTTGTTTTACAAAATAATGTTTCATTCGTGACAAAATAAATTATTACTACTATTTAAGAAAGGGACGTTTTGAGCATGGGGTGCATTATGCGAAAGGTACAGTCACCAGCATTAAGATGTGATGACGCAAAAATATCTGATCATTGGTGGAAAGCATATTATAGGCATATAAATGCCTTCCACCAATAATCAGATATTATTGCAGGCGGTCAATAGTCACATCTTAATGCTGGTGACTGTACATTCTGCGACTGAGCCGTACGCAATATAATATAAGTACTTAACTTACAATAAAACAAGAAAATTACTCAAGCTTGGTTTGCCATTGCCACGATCGCGTCGCTATCCTACAAGTGTGCATAAGTTCCACAAACTAAATTTTGTGTAAGTAATTGTAATATATAAACCAGTAGGAAGAGTTTGATGGCGCAGCGGCTAGCGCGTTCTGTTTGCGATCTTGCCCGTTAAGCAACTTTCGCAATGCTGGGTTGCTGGATGGGTGACCAAATTAAAAAACATCTCGAGCTCTTCCGTGCTGTGGAAGACACGTTTAGGCCGTTGGCCTCGGTTGGTATCGTAAGATGGCAGTCGTTAAAACCACCAACCTGCATTGGGCCAGTGCTGTGGGTTGTGAGTGACTGGGGATGCAGTACCGATTCCCTCTCAGAAACCGGGACTGGATTTTCGGTGCTGTACAATTGGAACCGGGATTTACCGGTAAATTCGGTACTTGTTTAAATTTTGCTATTTAACTTCCTAATAACTTAATAAATATTTTATTAATTATTCAACTTTAAGAGTTTCCGGTTTGATGTCTATCTACTATGCCTTTATCATGGCGAAATTAAAAATAATACTAACTTTTTAACAATGTTCAAATAAATGTTTGTGTGATGCAAGTATAATTTCCGAATATTCTCAGTATTATTTCAATTAAAAATGTTCTTTTTGAATTGTTGTTTACATAAATAAACCGGACAAGTGCGAGTCGGACTCGCCCACCGAGGGTTCCGTACAAATTTGTAGGTGCATATTACAATTATTTTTTTCATTCGTCAAAAATCGAAAACTATAACAACATAAATATAATTAAAAATCTGTTTATGCTTGTGCCAATGAAGCCCTTCCATACGATATCCCACATGACACGGTTAACTCAATTCAAAATTTGGACCGCCGTCCCTGGCATAAAGACCCTGCTTTTTAATGATTTAATTACAAATGTATAGTTTTCAGATTTTTTCCTATACTTTGTAGTACAAGGCGGTAATAGGTACTTCCAAATTTCATGTCAGATTTTTAATTATTTTTATGAAGTTTTCGATTTTTGACGAAAAATGAAAAAAAAATTATAACATGCACCTACAAAGTATGGAGTTTCTCGGTGAGCGAGTCCGACTCGCACTGTCCGGTTTTTTTTTCGTTAACTTAGTAGTTTGATTTTTTCACAGCTTCAAGAGACTGTAGACCTGATTATATCGTTTTAATTTCAACTTGATACCTCCACGCGTTCCCGAAATAAAAGGTCTTGACTTGACAAACACGACAGACGGACAACAAAGTGATGAGAATGCACGAAGTGAGAATGAGAATGAGAATATTTATTTGTGAAACATAGGTATTAAATTGATGGCATAAGTATATAAGTCTCACTACATTTCCACCTTAATTAAGGTATACAAATACAAGTTTAAAAAACTACAGTCTAAAACAATATATGGTAGTCTAAAAATATTAGTAATAATAAATGCCAAAATAAGGCAAAATGTTATTATTATCATAAATGTCAAAATTAAGCAAAATGTCATTATTATCAATATAAATAACTACAAAAAATAAAGTAACAAAAATAAAATAAGAAAAACATGTCTAAATTATTTCAAAGATTTGTCAGCTAAAAATTCCTGTACTGAGTAATATAGCTTTTATTAATAAGTAACGCTACCAAACGTTTTTTAAAAATACTGATAGGCAAGGTCTTAAGAGTTATAGGAATCTTATTAAAGATCTTGTGGGCCATTCCAAACGAGGCGTGAAGAAGCACTTTGTGGGCCGGCAGAGTGAGGGTGACTGATGCTACGTCTCTTACGCTGCACCAGTTGTCCTTGCGCCTGGACTTAATTTCCACTTAACATCAGATGGAGTGGGGTCATTTGCCGGGCTTAGTATATAAAAAAAAAGTTACTACTATTCTATAAGGGTTCCGTTTCTTCCATTTGGGGTACAGAACCCTAAAGAAGAGTTCCTAAAGACAGAGTGAGAAAATGATATGCACGTATGAAGTACCGAAAGTATCGAAAGAACCGGGATTCGTTCGCTAAAGACCGTATCGTACCGGATTATTTAAAAAATCGGGATTTTCCCGGTATTTTCAAAATCGGGATTTCCCGGGAGCATGCCTGTGGCCCAATATCCCCGCGTCCTGTTGTCCACGTGGGAGGCCTGTGCCCAGCAGTGGGATATTTATAGGCTGATGATAAAACCACATAAAGCTATAACATTTAAAAAAAATGGGGATAATGTTAACGAATATCGTTCGTTTAGTCTGTCGACTTGTTAATGTGATGATAAAACCAATTTCCTCATTATTATATTTAAACTACTTACAAACTAATTGCTGCGTATAGGTAGTTTATACCAGTGCTTCACGCTCAGTGATAGCAGACTTCCTCGTAGCACACAATAGATATGGTTATAATAATATGTAAACTGTAATATAATAAACTATTATAAAATATAAACCTACATCATTATACCGCAAGAAATGTTATCAACTGACCTCCAAACTTCATTATGAAGATGCACATGAAGATGACACCAAGTGATGATGATATCGATTGTTTGCTATGGTGTTAGCAAATGATGGCGTCGCACAATGTGGGACTTGGCTTGAGTTACGGCCATGCTTTTTTACGTTTTGAACAGATAGCCTGGGGCAAACAAAAGCTTCTAGTAGAACTCCCGTTAATTTACAATCGGTAGATTTCGAGATATTTTGTTTTTCTGAAAACCCGATAAAAAAAACAATAGAAACGTTTTTGCGTTTTTATGTGTATGTATTAACTAAGTTAAAAGTTATAAATATAAGTGAAGAATGAACAAAAGCATAGTTTTAATTTAGAAAAAAATGACAAAATTTTTATCGAAAACGTTCAAAATAATAATTTTGTGTTTATTTTTAAAAAAAATTCTTGAGTTTCCTACAATATATGGATTTTATTTTTAGATGAAAAGTAACATTTAATTTCGGTTTCAAAAAACTAAATAATAAATCTTGAAAGAGCAGGACGGCCGAGATTGTTGCTTAGGGTTGTCACCATTTAACTCGGGCGTCCTGCTCTTTCTTCATTTATTATTTAGTACATTTAAAAACCGACTTATTTATAATGTTACTTTTCATCTAAATATAAAATCCGTTTATTGTAGGAAACTCGAGAAAAATAATGATAAAAAAAACACAAATTACACAATTATTTTGAACGTTTTGTATGAAATTTTTGTCAATTTTTCTAAATTAAAACCATGCCTCACTTTATTCCCCACCTATATTAACTTTGAACTTAGTTAATATATACACATAAACACGCAAAAACGTTTTTCACGGGTTTTCAGAAAAACAAAATGGTTTAGGCGCAGAATGTCCAATTCGCAAAATGTCCAGCGGTCGCAAAAAGTTCAAGTCGTCATTATTTATTTAATTTGTCCGGCACAATAAAACGGTATCCACGAGTTATTTTTATTGTGCCGGACAAATTAAATAAATAATGACGAATTGAACTTTTTGCGACCGCTGGACATTTTGCGAATTGGACATTCTGCGCCTAAACCAACAAAATATCACGAAATCTACCGATAGTAAATTAATGGGAGTTCTACTAGAAGCTTTTGTTTGGCCCAGGCTATCTGTTGAAAACATAAAAAAGCACGACCGCAACTCAAGCCAAATCCCACACTGTGCGTC
Source organism: Scoparia ambigualis (assembly GCA_963921215.1). NCBI lineage: Eukaryota > Metazoa > Arthropoda > Insecta > Lepidoptera > Crambidae > Scoparia > Scoparia ambigualis. The sequence continues at coordinate 37,462,827 of OY992509.1, read as the reverse complement.
GGCGTCGCTCCCATTCAGAAATGTTATTATTTGTTAGGTTGACGTACTGGCGTATGTACTTTATATAGCCGTAAGCACGGTAATAGATGATATTACCGTGCAGTAAGTAATAACTGCACTAATAAATGCATAGTCATAGAATTAAGAACGGCTCGTACCGAAAACGTATGAAATTTATATAAATAAAAAGAATTTAATAATCTATTTTATTATTATTTACTAATGCCATGAACTTTTCATGTCACTAACATACCTATCTAATATACTGACCTACCCGACTTACTAACATTATACATAACATAACTATGACATTTTAAATTATTTCTATGTAATATAAGTTCGATAACTCGAGTTATAAAACGATAACGAGTTGTAAAACGTTTAATCGCTGAAAACATACTGAAACTAATATTATTAAATTAAATTATAATAAAATTTAATGAATTGAATAACGTAAATGTATGAGGTACTTATCACTGTAGTTTATACAAATAAAAATTAATATTTGGTAGGATAACCATTGTTTGCAATTACCGCACTGCATCGACGAGGCATATCTAGACTATAAGAGTTTGGCAAGTTTCAATAGAAATGCCGTTCCACGATTCCACAAACGCATCGTAAAGCTCGTTCATATTACTTACTTGTTCTTTTAGCGGATACGAGCCACTTCACTTCACCAGTTTCACCACAGAATAATATTCACGCCACAAATTTTGATTGGATTGAAAAGTGTGTTTAGGGTCATTATCATGTTGAAATATCCAGGTCACTGGCATTGAGGTACATTAAATAGAGTAGACGTCCCATACAAAGATTGTGCTCCGCTAGATGACAGCGGGCATCGTGTGATACGTTGGGGAGGGGCCTTGGTTGTTATAGAATAACTCCGAGCGCGCAGATGCGACATACAATTAGTACAGTTTTATCGTGTATTATGAGAATATTGTTAAAAATATAAAAATCAATGGGAAGTTACTTTTTATGTTTTATTGAATGTTGTTAATTGTAATATTTTAAAATAAGTAAAATAATGCTAAAAATGTATAAGTAAATAATAAAAGGCTTGTATCCACTAAGAATAAATCGGGTGGAATGGCGTTTCTAATGATCAATTATGATTTATAGAAACAAATTATCTAAAATATTAATTATAAAAAATTGAGATTATTAATATTTTTAAAGTAAAAAATCGACAAATACACATTCAGTCATAAATATGACATTAAACGGAAATCAGAAGCCGTGACATCACACCGTGTCAAATGTAATTTATTGTAGTGATATTTCTATAGAACAAGCCTCGAACGAAACGGATGCTTGGTACGGCGTGACGTCATTTACTCAACATGGCAGTCTTAAGCGTTTTTGCGGTAAATTGAAATCGGAATATAAAAACGCAAAATAAATATTATAAATGATCGATTTTTTGAAAAATTATGTATTTTTTAGGATAAAATAGGTAAACAGGTATCGTTTTAATATGATTTTGAAATTTAGTCCACTAGCCTATTTATAAAATCTTTTTCTTTTTTAATCAATCAGATGTCAATAATATATTAATAAGATATGAGGTCTTCCTGCTTCATCTGACATTACTTATTATACGAACTTATGTAGGTACAAATTTTATAAATGTTTCCCTATCTTTACGGCCCAGGCGTAAAGATTGAATAAACAAAATGTAACAAATTATCCCAAACAAAATTCAATAACTATTTTTCGTCTTGTAATAACCACAGTCAGTTATTTTCTAAGTATGTGTAAAATTATTACTTTCCGCAGTAAAAGAAACGTCAACTAATTCTACCTACACTTGTTACATACATAATGTCACATCTTAACTTTTTTACTCTATGACAAATGACGCAACATGGCGTCTCCGCTAAATATTTTGCTTGAATTAAATTTTAAAATGATTTGCTCGTTACTCACCGACGGAAAGTTATTCCTTTGCACTTCGCTGTATTACTAGAGTTATTAGTGCAATATCGCAACACACACGAAGGCATATTTAATGAGTTTTCACCGTTTTTTTTCGTTTTAAAACAAACAAGTTTAGACGCTCAAGAGCTAGCAAGCAACTGAGTGAAGTGCGGCCGGCTGGCCGCACTTGAACGGAACACAGTAGTGATGAGCGGTGTCTTCTCTATACGTAGTAATAATAGCTCAATGGTCACTGGTAACGTCTCCTCAGCGTAAGGAAGCATCAGCGTAAGGAAGCATTATTTCTTCCAAAATGTTCTTGTATTCACTCGTAAATCGATCTAGATTACTTTAAATTTTTTTTCATGGGGCCCACACCATATCCAGAGAAACATCCCTAAACTTTAATGTTTCCTCCTCCATGATTTACTTGTTATGTGGTGTATTTATTATTCAACGCTTGCTTTGTAGGACGTCGCACTTACAGTTTACCATCAGAACTCAGTCTATTTATTTTTGACTCGTTAGAAAATATACATATTTCCATTGATTTTCCGTCCGTGCCATACTTTCGATCGAAATCCTATCTCGCTCGTCGGTGCTGCCTGTTGACAAGCGGTTCTTTCCGTGCGATTCTTCCAAATAATTTTGCATCATTTGGGGTGGATTCGACCAAACTGGAATAAGGTCTTATACCTAGATTAAACGCCGAATTTGTATAGACTAATCTCGGAAGAAGTCTTATTCCAGTTTGGTCGAATCCACCCTTAATCGTCTACGAATTGTACGTGCGGATACTCCTTGCCTGCTGCCAAAAACTTCCCTTCCCTTCTTATCGTTTTTGAGCCCCTAAAAATGCCCGAACCACAGATTAAAGCGAACAATCATAGAATCCTCTCGAGATGTCGTTTTCCGAGATTTAGGTTTGCGACATACGTTATTGGTAGTGTGAAGTTTCCTAAAGTGATGACCGCTTTAAAACCTTTAGTTTTTTATGATCAGTAAACTTTTTGTAAGACCAATCACGTTCATAAACTGCAATTATAATATTTTTGTTGCCGAAGAATCGCAACTTTTAAGCTTTCTCGTGTTTTGTAATAAGTATTATTAAATATTTAACATTTTGTAATTTTAGACTTTAAAAAAATTGCGCCAAAATACTCCCGCAATTATAGCATAAAAAAAACTTTTTTAACTTTTGAATTTAGAACCATTTTAAAAAGAAATTTGCGTTCCTAATTATTAGTCCAGCGCGGACAGTAGGTACATTGCAAAAACATGTGTTAAGGCTAGGTGTTAGTGAAAAATTAAAATAACACGTTCTTAGAATTACTTTTTAAAGCAGTAAACAGTAAAATTAAAATCTGCGAAAATTATGAAATATTGTTGAGGCTTTATTCTGTGAAATACACCCGATGGAAACACGATTTTATAAAGTTGGCTCGATAGAATAAATTCACAAAGTTACATATTTTTGTGTCATTTTATCTTCTTTTCCAGGTTTTATTCTTAAAATAAGTGATTAGATATTATGAGTCATTTACTAAAATGAAGCTCGTAAATAACTTGAGTTATTATTACCGATGGTTTTTTTATTTAATACATCTATCAATTTTTTAAAATATAAAACGCGATTATTCGCGCCGCTTCGCTGTTATACCCGTCCCTTACCGTTGTACCGTCGAGAGAACGAGAGGGAAGCGCTCGAAATACCTCCCCTTAAGTAGGTATTTATTTATTGGCTCGAAACATGATAAAATGTTATTTTATTTGTATAAAATATTCTGAGTTAGAATTTATAGGCATGCATGATAGTACATTTTTACGCGGTTAAATAAAAGTTATTGATAATAAATCTGTGCAAAGTTGTTTGAACTAGATTTCAATTGAATTGAATACTACCCGTTCCTAATTATATGACCACAACTGTATACATACAACTGCCTAACTCATCTAGTTATATGACCAACATATATATGTTTTAACTTCAATTCTTAAGAAAATTATTCCAATCACCAAGCGTTTAGTTAAATAACTACAGTGTCATAATGCTAAATAAGGCATGCCCAAAACCCGCCGCCCGCGCCTTGGAGCCGGCCGCTCGGCCGTAACGCCGCGCCGCGCCGTGTCCTAGGCGCGCCTATGCCATTCATCCGAGATAGGGCCCAATAAGTCCAGTAATCACTCCATTTATCTATTTGTAGGTGGGCCGCGGCAGCCGAACATAAATAAAGCGCTTTAGTTGCGTGCCCATCTATTTACATAGTAAACGACTCTCTTTAGGGTAGACATAATTGAGGTCAGGAACAAGAGGTGACATTTATGCATACGGCTTAATTGATTCGTTTTTTTTTATCTGAGTCATAGCCTTGGATTTTTATTTTATCCTTTTATGTAAGTATTCAGTTCAATTAGTAACATATCTCACGAAAAAATAAACCTAAATAAAAATAAGCACCTAAAAGTCGTATTTGATTCAAAAAGTCAAATTCAATCCTACTAATATTATAAACGCGAAAGTTTGTAAGTATGGATGAATGTTTGTTACTCTTCCACGTAAAAACTACTGAATGGATTTGGATAAAATTCGGCATACAGATAGTTTATAACCTGGATGAATACATAGGATACTTTTATCCCGATATTCCCACGGGAATGGGAACCACGCGGGTGAAACCGCGAGCGGCCGCTAGTATAGAATATAAACAAATTATTTACAATTATTCTTTGTGCACATAATATCTAGTCAGTCACTTGGATTCTCATAGGTGGTTACAAAATTTTCTTTGCATGCCACAATCGTGACAGTTTCTTTTAGATTTCATTAGTGCACTTATGTTGTGCGGACTTGTGCGTGACGTTCGATGATTGATGTTGACACGTATTTGCTCTGTTGAGATGAACCGCCTCTGTGGTCTAGTGGCTAAGCTACCTGTTTCAGACCCAGAGATCCCGGGTTCGATTCCCAGCGGGGGGTGCATCTTTGTGTGCTCGGTTTGGTTGGTGGTAGGGCTGTTAAGCCCGCCTGGCTAGCTACCACCATCTTATCTAAGTCTGTCGCCATAACAACGATGTTCATAGCATTGTTGTGTTCCGGCAGTTTGAGATAAGATAGCCAGTTTCTCAGTAGTTGAGGATTCCAGGTGAAGCGCGCTTCCACCTTCGGCCTTATCGTCACTTACCGTCAGGTGAAATGAAGGCCAAGCGCTTACCCGTTGCCAATAAAAAAAAAAGTACAGTAACCGCGACAATGACAGGCGAGCCTTTGGCCCAGTAGCGGCCTTGGCAGCAGGCCTCGGCCGGGCCTTGGCGGTGCGCGGCGGCAGCGGGCCGTGACGCCGTGACGCCGCGCCCGTGTCCTGCCGCGGAGTATTGTTAGATAGAGCTGTGATTTTGTTACGGATAGTGCCGTGACGTGAGTGCGTGGCGCGCGCCGATGAGAATCGTGACACATTACCATAGTGAGAAAAGGATTCTGAAACTGGTCTTAATCCTCAGAAAACACTATCATAAACGTATTTGTAAGTAGAAGCACGTTGAGAAGTTCCATACGATAAGCGTATACGTTTTTGCCGAGTTACTGATAGTAGTAAAGTATAGATGAAAAAATCATGGGATAAATAAACCTTCTCTCCAGTAGTAGGTAATATAGCGTTTTACGTTCTAATCCAATCCAATCATAAGTTAAACAGTAATCTTGTAGCGATTGTGACCAGCTCGCAATTCTTATCTACTGCACCAGACTGGTCGTAAAATATTGTACCAACCAGTTTTCAGGCCGTTAACCTTAACACCCTAAAGTTGAAAATGAGTGGTAGCAGCCTCTCCGTAGGTTTGTCTGGTTTGTGAACCCGAAACTAGCGAGTGATAGTCTAGCTAGCTGCTAGACAGTCTATGTCTAGACACCGCCGCGCAGCGACCTCCGCCGAGAGGGGTCCCGCGCACTCCCGCACTCCCGCACTCCCGCACTCTCGCACTCCCGCACTCCTGCACTCCCGCACTCCCGCACTGCCGCACTGCCGCACTGCCGCACTCCCGCACTACCGCGCCCGCGCCCGCCCGCCATCACTGCACAGATGGACCACGCAATACGTAATGTACTATTGTTCCAACTCTTCCGACTCCGCGCCATTGTCGGTTATCTGAATGGCAACTTTAACGTGTAGTGCACATTTCCATGCAAATGAGACAAATTAATGAACCTACTCGATCTGTTTCAAAGATACGAGTATCTAATTCATTTACACATATATGGAGACTTGAGTGGTTAGTCTCTGCTTTTAATGAGACTTTATTTAGTTAGTCGCTGATTTATTTGTACTGCTGTGATTTGAATTATACAAATAAAACCGTAATAGTTTCCTCATTGTTTTAGACTTAGAATATAAGGTTTTAGAGAAATTTCTTCAAATAGTTTTTCTACTTTCTTATGTAGGTAGGTACACCATTGTTTTCTATGAAAAGCCTTGTGAATTGTGACTTCAAGTGAATGACACGAATGCTAAGGGAGGTGGTAATAGCCGCCATTGTGTTTCGGCCATTTCCACGAGCTTTGACAAATGAACCATGGGATTGTCCGCCGCAGCACAGAGCCCTCTCTTCCATCGTGGCGTGCTTTCGTGACAGACACAGACAGTATTCTAACAGTTTCTCGCTATTATCTTACGAACGACTCATAAAATATCAAGTAAACTGTCTTGTATTTGTCGTATAAAATTTGTTCGTGAATAATTCGACATAGTATACTCTATTTAGTTTCACTGTAATTCATATTTTGTTACATTTTAGATAAATTAGATTAGTTTTATTAATGATTTAATAAGTTCACAACCCACAACGCATGCCGTGGCTGTCTGTAATTAAAAACTGTGCTTACTAACATAAGGCTTATGTTTGTAACAGTATCATTGTTTTTGTTAGTATAATTATGTTTTTGTTAACTGTCTATATAATAAATAAATAAATAGTATAGTGTCAGTACAGGAATTGGTGTGTTTATCCGTGGCTTGTTGCCATTGATTACCCGCCTGCGATGCGCACACAGATCTATTTACATATTGCGTAATTTGCGTACAAACGCACGGGTAATGAATAATTTCTTGCCGGGCAGTTCGTACAATTGATAAACATTCACGATTCGTACATTTTTTTATCCTGATGCAGTGTGATGGTGTGAGTACGGTGCGGAATCCTTGAACCTGTCCAAAAGTCAAAGCTCTGATAGATGTCAAATAAAGAAAGTGTTTCTTAAATAATTTTAACCACATGCATTTCATTTTTTATTTTTTTATATATGGATTTTAAGTTAAAACATTAACTACTAAATCTACTTAGCTATTAATTGGTATTCGCATAATAATATGGAAAAATTATTCTCTTATTTAAAATAAATAAGTCCCCATCAAAACCAAACAGAACTGAATTATAATTTACAAATTTCTTCTTCCACCAGGGTCACCATGAACGGTCTCAACGGTCACAGCAATGGCGACTCGAACAGCGCGGGAGATATCATCACCCAGAACCAGCAGAAGGGCTGGTGGACCATCGGGCTGATCAACTCGCGCTACCGTTACCTCACCGCGGAGACCTTCGGCTTCAAGATCAACGCCAACGGCACCAGCCTCAAGAAGAAACAAATATGGACCCTGGAACCCGCCTCGGGGAACGCCAATGACAGTAAGTAGGAGCGTTATTTTTGCGTACATAAAAATTAATTGCGTCGGCCGGCACCCCGCGTCGTGCTCCAGAAAGTCACTTCGTATGCCGATAAAAAAACTGCAAACATTAGAGTGTAGTAAGAAGAATGATGTTTATAATGTTTGTATGATGAATTGATGAATGATTGATGGATGACTTATGTTTGATTATTGGCTTTTAACAGCGTCTCTATTAAAGCTTCTAGTTAGAAATGTCGATTTGTTCGAAGTAATAGTTATATTTTTTAATTGTTAAAATATCCTACTAATATTATAAACGCGAAAGTTTGTAAGTATGGATGGATATTTGTTACTCTTTCAAGTAAAAACTACTGAATGGATTTGCATGAAATTCGGCATACAGATAGTTTATAACCTGGATTAACACATAGGATACTTTTTTTCCCGATATTCCAACGGGAACGGGAACCACGCGGGTGAAACCGCGAGCGGCCGCTTGTTCTCTCATAAATGTCTGTACAGGTATCAGAGGTCGCATGTCTTTTTCTTAAGAAACCCTGAAGCCGGCGCGGCGGTGAGGCGGTGACATCTCGAAGTAGTTGCTGATCTGACGACGGAGGCTTTCGTTGTTAGCTTGGACAGATTTGTTTCCCGCAGGGAACTGCCGTCGCTGATTAACGACCTCCTTGGTGCACCGGTTTTCATGGTGTCGCCTTCTCTGAGGTCCTGGGTTTGATCCCCGGTCGGATCAATTTAGAAATTATTGTTTTTCTAAATTGTCTCGGGTCTGGGTGTTTTCTATGTATAATAAGTATGTATTTAAGTATTTTAAGTATGTTTATCCGTTGTCTAGTAACCATTTAACGAGTTTCATAACGAAGCTTGTCTTGGGCTAGATAGATAATTGATGTGAGTATGGGAAAGTTTATTTATTTATTTATGATTCTTTCTGATAACAGAACCAATTATAGATGCCGGTGGGTGGCGATAATACTTACATAATATTATGCACATAATATAACAGTTCCTGCCTGATTGTTTGCTTACCATATGTAACATACTAACGATGTAGTCAATAGTCAGCCTATTATATTTGCTCAACTCCATTAAGCTGTATTAAACATTTGAAGAGTGATAAGATTGAATTGTGATCGGTCGGCCAAGCGTGCACTATGACCGACTCGACTGTTGGATACAGCTCGCACAGCACGCAGTGCCCGAGCAGCAGCGCCGATAAGGCTGCCTCGCATTACCATTAGGCTAATGGCTCTCGGAATGTGATGCTCATTGCTCATGGACATCTATAGACAGTGTCTGTAGAACGTATAGGACACGGCTTTACTTGTATGTGACTTAATCCAGAAACACCCTTAATCCAAAGTTTTTTTACACTACAGAAAATGCATCAGACTGCATAGGTAAGGTGTACCTATGGTCGGAGGGCATTGATGATCCACCGCTCTAACGAAGCCATTACCAGAACCCATAGAAAACTGCATTATTAATTAATAAGTTTATGGCTACCCTGGCACAATGTTTAATTGTCATAATATGTCAATGGTTAATTAAGGTAATTTGTGTTTAGACACTACAGCCCAAGTTAGGTATAAGCAAGCACATACCGTTTATGGTAATATGGAATTATGGAAATATATTTTAGACCATTTTTATTAGGGTTCCGTACCCAAAGGGTAAAAGCGGGTCCCCTATTACTAAGATCTTACTATCCGTCCGTCCGTCCGTCCGTTTGTCTGTCACCAGGGTGTATCTAATGCCCCCTCTTTACGCCGGCAGACGCATCCGCAGACCTCATCTGCGGATGCGTCGGACGACGTGTAGGGGGGTGATTAGCGCGTCTGTGGTAGGTATTTAACGTCAGCTGCGTCTGCAGCGGTAAATAACTACCACAGACGCGCTAATCACCTCCCTACACGTCGGCCGACGCATCCGCGGTTGACGTCTGCCGATGTGAAGAGGGGGCATCATGAACCGTGCCAGATAGACAGTTGAAATTTTCACACATGATGTATTTCTGTTGCCGCTATAACGAAAAACAATCAAATAAATATTTAAGGGGGCTCTCATACAACAAACGTAATTTTATTGTCGTTTTTTGCTCGATAATATCTAGCAAATAACGGCAACAGGTACGTTTGAAATATTCACAGAATATTTTGTTGTGTATTCACTTTAAAAATAAATAAGTAATTAAATTAAAATTAAATAAATTAAGTGACTTATTTGCCGTTTTTTTTCTTAATAACGATCCAGGTAGAAGCTTGAAATATCTTTATTATTGAGATTTTGCATTCACAAATGCTATATTAGATATAGAAAAAATCATCCTTTTGATTGTTGATTTTTTTTCTAGTAAACATTTTATCCTAAGCTTGAATTATTTATAGAATATTGAGATTTAAGTATATTGACTTTATAAGTAGCATCTAATGTTGTATAGATAATGGTACGGAACCCTTCGTGCGCGAGCCCGACTCGCACTTGGACGGTTATTAAAAATGTCGCCCCTCGTCGCTTAAATTATTGTTTACTAATAAATAGTAGGTTTATTTTCACTTAGGTAAGTAATTAAATCAATCAACTTGCTACCCATTGTATAACTTAAGACAATAGAACCGCTCGAATCTGTCTTAAACATGCCATATTTTCGACCTTATCTGAGTATTTATCTTATCACTGTTGATCTTCCAATTCAATATGAATAAGTTATTTATTAGGGAACTTATTGATCAACAGTGTGAGCCAAGCCACAAGATGAAACACGAAAGTGATACAATGACTCCGACACGCGTGGCCGTGCGCAGCTAACCGTACAGTCACACTCATTATTTCTTTATATTGTACGTCGTGTGTATTTTTAACTAAATTCGGTGCCAAACCCGGCATCCTTCAATAAGTATTAGCTTATATCAGCTAAGCTCAATGTTGTTGACCTTTCCCGCGGTGCCCGTGTCCGCGACGTCCGCGTAAACATGGAGATTTGATGGATGCCGCAGTAATAAGCTATGTTGTTATGTTTTGATTGTAACCGCGCTCTCCGTCACATGTCTCGTCTCCCAGCCCTCCCAGGGCCTCGCAACACCATCGCGCCGAATCCAAAACATTAAGGTCACTCAGGTCGTTGACTCTAATCGAGATATAATAAGCCATTACAAATACCTCCGTGGCGGGGTGTAATGTAACGCGATAACGGAATGTTTTAAAAAGTTTAATTTAAGCGACATTAAGTGCTCATCAAGCTGATTTAGTATTAACATGTAAACTGAATGGGTATAAAGAAACTACCTACAAACATGTTGATTTTAAATTTGATAAACTCACTTGTTCATACTTTAAAGAATTTAAAAAATTTATATAATTCACCTATAAATTCCATTCCATTCCATTAATTGAGTAATGGAATAAAGTTCTTACTATAAAGCTTTCCTACAATACATTTGTATTGAAACTGAATAGGTATAAAGAAACTACAAACATGTTTATTTTAAAATCTCATCTTGTGGTGTGAAAGCCTCGCTCCGGGTGCGCCCCTCGACCAGCCCCCGGGCTCCGGCGGCGGCGGCGGCGGCTGGCTCCCCTCACACCTCGATCGATAGCGTTTATTCTGTTTATTAGCACCATGAACAGGTGAATTGTGATGGCAGTCGAATGCCAAGTCGATATCTTAAGCACACCTAGTTACCTACCAACAACGAACAAAATGGTATGATTACTATTTATCTATAATAATCTTCATCTTAAATATCAATCAGTAACTACCTATAGACACAAAACTGTGCTATAGAGAAATAAGATGAAATATTCGGATAGTTCTAAGATGCAAGCTGTAGTAATAATACGGCGCGTAATGATGGCTTCTTCAACTGCAATAGCCGCAGTGTTGGTTGAGTAACTCTTAAATTATAAGTATTATTATGAAACTAATTTTAAATAATGAGATGCTAAAACTTATCATTGTCATTAAAACTACTTTAACGGGACTAAACACGATTAATTTTGTAAGTAAGTACATATCTACTTACTGCTTGACGTTTCGGCCGCGATGCTGCGGCCGTGGTCACAAGCGAACGAACGAAGCACGAAGCGTTCGAAACGTCAAGCAGTAAGTAGATATGTACTTACTTACAAAATTAATCGTGTTTAGTCCCGTTAAAATAGTTTTAAAGCAATGCAACGCGATAGTTTAAAGTCTTATCTTATCATTGTCAGTTGTTCGACTTTATTTTAGCTCTTGATTATTTATATGAATTCCTAGCTCATGCTTTCAGCTCCCATTATTCTTTTATTCTCAAACTTTAAAAGATTTTCTTTTAAATGTCATTAAAACAACAATACTACAATACAGTACACTATTTGGATGACACTCTGTATAAAAGTTTTAATATCGCTATTGATGATTAATGTGGAGCATTACGTTTGTGCAGGCATGATCTACTTGCGGTCGCACCTGGACAAGTACCTGGCCGTGGACTCGTTCGGGAACGTCACCTGCGAGTCCGAGGAGAAGGAGCCCGGCAGCAAGTTCCAGATCAGGTAGCCAACAGGCACTTTGCACACCGCACGCCATTCGGCACGCACTGTCTTATGTACACACGACCTGCAGATCAACCTCACACAAAATGTCACGTCACTCAATTTTTAAGTTTGTGGTCCGTCTCGTCTGCCGTCTGTCGGTAATTCGGTATTGATCCAACATTGGAGAAATTGGACAGTTTTGGGTACGTTCGTCTGCTTGCGTGGTACGCGTGAAATAATAGTAGTATTGTCACTTATCATTCTCATTTTCGTTCAGCGAAATTCGTATAACAATACACCAAACATGGTAGTTAGGCAATATCGGTGTGCTGACAGCATCTGAACAATATCTCCCTTGTCCTAGCACGTTGACTATTTATATTTTGTCTACTGACGCGCGTGAGGCAGGCGGAGTAGCCTCCGATAGGCGTCATGAGCTCTTTCTAATGTCCATACTTCCAACACGAAATGCTTACAATATTTGAAGGTCGTTGGCACCGCGCCGCGCCGGCCGCCCGCAGCCGGCGAGGCATGTCGCGATGGTCTTGTGTCTGCTTCGCTAAGCCTCGTATCTCGTACCGGAAACAAGGGGCATATTTTTTGCGACCCTATCGCATACTAATCCGCTGCACCGCGGCTGACTCACCGGAAACGAGGTTTTTGAACGTGTGATTTTTTTATATTTATTACTCTTTTTTTCATGTGTCAAGACACCAAATATATTACTTTGTGTGATGATTACGTGCTTGCCGATTGATTGTTTTGTTGCACGTCTTGCCCAATATGATTAGGTATTTATGCCTATTGCCTATGGTTAAACCTCAACAGATTAATATTTTAACGCCGGATTGTTTCCTATGTGGCTATGTGTGACTGACTGCTAGTCACTCTTTATAAACGACTTGACATAAGCTGGCAGTAAATTCCATTAACTTAAGTAAAGGAGACTTCCATGAATTACTATTTATTTTATCAACAATTATATCATAAATATAACTGTTTCGTTGTGAACGGCATGCTCACGAAGCGCCGGATAATGTTGACGCGGTGAGCGGTGAGTCACGCCATTTCTCCGATAAGTAAATAAAAGAGATGAAAGCACTCTGACTGACTCATCCTTGAATCATTGCAGCCGGGCTGAAATAACATCGCCCGCTGTCTTTCAGTCGGATGAATGTTAATTTATGTCCCTAACGGACTTCATAAACTTTAGGACTGAAGAAAGAAAAGAAAATTGCAGTTGCGTATGTTTTGACGATTTGTTGTTTCTGTGTTTGCCCCGCATTCGTTTCTAATCAGATTACGATCAAACTTTTGTTTGTTGAGTGTATTGTAATTTGTATCTTAAATTCGTTATGGAAATAGCTCGCTTAATTTTTTTTTAATCTACAACTACCACAGCAGGTTCACTAATAAACGCCTTTTTAAATTATGTAAAGTATTTAGAAACGACATCAAAATTATTGATCCTCCACAACAAGTGTAGTTACACTTGTGTCCATAAGAGGGTTGCAAAATTGGGGGTGCCTTCATACTTGACGGGATAATGACAATTCCCGGCGCATGCAGCCTCGCACCTTAACGTTACGGCATAAAACCCAAATTCGTTTGATCATGAAATTGAGTTTTAGTATAGATAAGTGCGAAGTGTTGTGGCTATAGAATTTTAATGAACGCTTGACGAAGTTACGGCTCTCAAATTGTTTGAAAGGTCCCTCGCGTAGGGCGATTCATAATGTCCGGAACAATGCATAGGTAAAGGCAGGGGCATTTTAATTGAGACTTTTAAGATTGCTACGGTTGGAGTTGTTTATTTTTTGAAAACAACCACACATTGTAGACGAGGGTGCCATTTGACTTGGTCATGGATCTCCTCGAGCAGGTTTGAGAGTAAAGCTTGTTAATAGTGTCAGGGCTCGAAACTACAAACATAAATCAATAATTTTAGAACGTACGTTCATAAAAGATTTTGGACGATTTAAATAGCTTACTTATGTCATAAATTTATTGAAAAAGATTTTCACTTTTGACTTGAAATAGTTAAAAATGTGTACGGTGCGTTATGAATATAAATCTTTGCAAGTAAAATTGTAATCGTCGAACAACCTGTTGGACGGAATGCTCGTTAGACAAAATGTATATTGGACCAAGTAGGTACGTGTTGGTTAATTAAATGTTAGACGAAATGAGTGTTAAAATACAATTTGGACGAACTGCTTATTGGACCTACGGCTAACAAATCGTATAATAGTATCTGTTTACCATCACACACAATACATTTTCTATTTATTTATTTATTTATTTATTTCAATTGGTACACAAACAGATTTCGGTCAATGCCTGCGTACAATAACACTTTGTTGACTTTTATTTGCTAGACGGTAATCTTTAATCAGTGTACACAGCATGATATTTGTATAATGTTTGGAACGTTACGTTACAACAGTATTTACCGGTCTTAAATAAACTAATACTTACTTAAAACTAATATTTATAAAAATTATTGAAAAAAAATAATGCAAATCTATTAATTATTACTTTTAAAAAACAAACGAAATAAGGTGGGTGACCCTTACAATCGAGACAAATAAATCCATGACTCGACTATCTGCCACATTGAGCAGACGTAGGAGGAGGTTGAGAACACTTGGCGTACATAATGTTAGTGACCATCTTTTTATATTGAGGAAAGCTACTAAAAACGTCCACATCTCCATCATGGCGCAACAACTCATTAAAAGTTCGACTCATTCTGACTAAGGGATTATAATAGGATGTGTGGTTTTTGAACACACGTATTGCAAAAGTGCTCGGAAAACGCGTTCTATATATGGTATTAATATTCAGTGATGACAGCAGATTTGGAGCATCGATGGAAGAGTGCAGTATTTTATGGAGACATAATAGGTCGTATCTCTCCCGACGAGCAGTCAAAGAAAGTACACCAAACTTAGACAACCTTGCATTGCAACTGCCGAGTGCACGCCCAAGGCCACATCTGCGGGTAACATACCTTAGGCATCGCTTCTGAACCCTCTCTATATTTTCCATGTGGACCTTATAGTAAGGTGACCATATTGAACAGCAGTACTCCAAACCGCTTCTGACCAGACTATAAAATAGCGCAAGAACACCTTATTGTGTGTGGTATTACGAAAAACGAAGCGTTTAGTGTCTCGTATAAATGTTTTACCTGCCATTATTCGGCAAGCAGCGAGCGGCCGCGGGTGCAGCGGCGTTATCGTATATAGCGCCGCGCTATTTGTATGGACCTGCGGCGTTATCGGATATAGCGCGCGCTATTTGTAAGGACCTGCGGCGTTATCGGATATAGCGCGCGCTATTTGTAAGGACCTGCGGCGTTATCGGATATAGCGCGCGCTATTTGTAAGGACCTGCGCCGTGTCAGCAGCCCCGTGTGCTCTTTATCGTAAATGCTAAAAGCTTTGGTATTTTAGCTCTGCAAAGGGCAACATCATATTTGATTCTGTAAAAAATATTAAAAACTAGCAGCCCGCCCGCCACTTCGTCCGCGTGGACACGAGTGCCCGTGACGAATTTACAAAGTTGTCTTTTATACAACCCTTCTCCTGACAATCACAGACAACAAAACGGCAAAACATTTCGACAATTCATTTTTATTTATGTAGAATTGTAGATAGATGGTTTCGTTTCTTAAATAATATACATAATTCTACGACCGCATCCTTGAGCTTTAGGTAATTAGTCAAAAGGCAAATAAAAGAAATATTTAAGTCGCCGAACGAAGATGCTTATTGTAATTCTCTTATATAAGATCTTCTTTAATGTTTATTCCACGTTTTCTTATCTTTTGCGTTATCTTTTGTAAGCATATTTTTATATGACGGCCTGATATCTAAACTAGTTCTGGGTTCAACTTCTAAGTCGGGCAAAGCGTGTTTCGGATATTGTTCACATCCTTTGTTCCTCCTCCTTGTTGTATTTGAAAAGCCCTTTAATTCACTATGAAAGAGCTAAAAAACATGGACATTTCCTGCCTTACCCACTGTAATTATTTTATATGACTACAATTCCACAAAGGCCTGGCTTTCCTGGTGGTAAGTGACAAGGGCGGGTGGGTGCGCACGAACCCAAAATCTTGAATACAAAAACACAAAAATATAGAAAAGCATTTATATTATCTTTAAAATAAATGCTTTAATTGAAAAATTGAATAATCCAGCCAGGGACAGTAACTACTTAGAAAACCTTTTTAAAATCAGCAGTTTTTCCGTACGTATAAGTAGTGCGATAGTTTTGCTTTGCAATAAGATTAACACTTAAACATCGAATTATATAAATTATTAACGATGTAAGAAATCACATGCAATTACTATTAAATTGATAATTAATAGACAATTACCTTGATATTAATTTAAATAAATGTTATAATTTATTTTATGATAATAAATAAATAAGATAAAACATGACTTTGAAAAGCTTGTTTTCACCTGTAAGTAAATCAAAATGAGTAAGTAAGTAATAAGAAAGCCGGAGAACATTTTATTGTACAATTTGCTTTCTCAGAGTCGCATCTCAGTTTCATGACTAAGCATTATTGAAATAATTATTTTAAAAGTTTTATAATATATCGGTTCGAATGTTTTAATGTAGTAAAATTTTCAAATAATAGATGTTTACGTTTTTGTAGTTTTAAGTTGTATTGTAAACTGTACTGTCACGATTTAATTTTAAAAACTTTCCCCACAGTGGGTACGGGTAGTTGATTTTTCTGTCGACTTTAATTATGTTGATGATGTATACAATATTTTTTTTTTACGTGTTACGGGTAAGCGCTTGGCCTTCATCTCACCTGATGGTAAGTGACGATAAGGCCGAAGGTGGAAGCGCGCTTCACCCGGAATCCTCAACCACTGAGGAACTGGCTATCTTATCTCTTGTCGGAACACAACAATGCTATAAACATCGTTGTTATGGCGACAGACTTAAATAAGACGGTGGTAGCTAGCCAGGCGGACTTAACAGCCCTACCACCAACCAAACCGAGCACACAAAGATGTGCCCCCCGCTGGGAATCGAACCCGGGACCTCTGGGTCTGAAACTGGTGGCTTAGCCACTAGACCACAGAGTCAGTTACTTTATTAATAATAATAGGGAATTGTATACAAATAAACGTAAGTAATCAGCAATCACTGGCATATTCATTGCAAGTATTAGCACAGATTAACTACCGTAATCGTGAAATTTGCCCATCCATCCATTAAATTTAGACGATTCAAAATGCTTTTTTTTACGTTTACTAAATAAAGGAAATTTTATTTGATTTGTTTAGAAAATAAAATAAGATTTACTTACCCGTCCTAACATAATGCAAAATTAGTTCTGGAGACTGTGATGTGTGGGGAGGAAAGGGAAGTAAAAGGAAAGGGGACTAAATGAAAAGAGTTAGTTAAAAGGTACTTACTTAGATTTTTTTGTGGGATACTAATTTTCCGTACCGAGGAGCAGATTTAACATGCCAGTTATGGTTTTTGCTTCATTTAGAAACATCGAATTAGTTTAAATGGTATAATTGCACGGAATGTCGCAACAATCCTCCCCTCGCTCGCGCCCGCGGCGGCACTCGCGCACTAATGGGCGCGCGCCTCGCACGGAAACACACGCGTGGGCTGGAACTCTTTCGCATGACACTTCTCAATAGCTTTAAACCATTAATATGTCCACGCTTTAAAGATATTTGCATTTGGCATTTTGCTTAGGCAATTCCTCAGAATAATAATTATTCTGAGGGCAATTCCCATTAAATATCAAATTAACAATGTCGATGTCGTCGTTCATTCAACAGTTTATAAAACGCGTCGAGCGAGATCGCAATCGAAAGACCACTATCTATCTCTCCAAGCGTGTGAAAGTTAGTCTTTTGATTCAACAAGTCAATGAAACATTAAAGAAGATAAGTTTAATACACGAAATTGATTGGTGGTAGGGCCTGGCCTGGCTAGCTACCACCATGTTATCTAAGTCTGCCGCCATAACAACGATGTTTTTAGCATTGTTGTGTTCTGACAGTTTGAGATAAGATAGCCAGTTCGTCAGTGGTTGAGGATTCCGGGTGAAGCGCGCTTCCGCCTTCGGCCTTATCGTCACTTACCATCAGGTGAGATGAATGCCAAGCGCTTACCCGTTGTAGAATAGAATAAAAAAAAATTGAAATGAATGGCAATTGGCAAGTGATTACTTTGAAGAAGATAATCCGCGCCTGCCATTACGGCGCGGCGCTGCAATCGCCTGACGCGGGCGTGATGTTACACCGGGCGTGCGCCTGCGCCGCGTCCGGGATTAGCCCGCACATGCATTACCTACCAACTTTATCTGCAACTCGATATATTATTATGATTATTTTGTTATTTTGCTCTCTCAGCTTCAAGCTATGGGTAATTGGGTATCAACTGTTATTACAGTTTGTGGTGTGAGGTTTGTATGTGTTCTGTGAGTGTAGTGGTTTACTCTTCCAATTCCAGGAACTTTCTCGCAATTATGTAGGTATTGAGGATACCAGATTTTTAGGATGTACTTTTATATTTTAAGTGTATTATTTTAGCTTTCTTTCAATGTTGTTTGGTACTACGCTGGACACTAGCCGGTAGTAGGATGAGTGTGCTTTCTATTATTATTGTATTTATAATATGGCACTAATACATAACTGTAAGCGACGGTAGCCGAGTAGCTCCTTTACCTAATAACCTATTATACATGAATGACACAAGCGTATTAGCTTTCCGGATTGGTAGACTATTATTCGAAGATGATGTAAACTGAGTGATGTTGTCGGCAGTGTATCTGAGGACAACAGCGGCCGCTGGGCGCTGAAGAACGTGGAGCGCGGCTACTTCCTGGGCTCCAGCTCCGACAAGCTGTGCTGCACGGCCAAGGTGCCCGGCGACGCCGAGCTCTGGCACGTGCACCTGGCGGCCCGGCCACAGGTAACGGCTCCAAGCACTGGCCTTGGACTACCACCAGACATGGTAAAGTCTGTCGCTATAACAACGTTGTTAATAGTATTGTTGTGTTCCGACAGTTTACAGATAAGACAGTCAGTTCCTCAGTGGTTGAGGATTCCGGGTAAGCGCGCTTTCTCTTTCGGTCTTATCGTCTTTTACCATCAGGTGAGATGAAGGCCAAGCGCTTACCCGTAGAGGATTGAAAACGGAGATAGAACTTCTTGTCCAGCTGGCTAACTTAAACCATTTTATCTAACAGCCTATCTTGCTTCTATAACAGGTACAAACATTAAAAATAAACTTAAAGCCATTGAGATTACATTATAACTCAATGCTTAAAGCCTACTATTTAGGAAAATTACAAAATATTTAATAATTGTTTTTGCCCACTTCTTCAGTGCCTTACGTAAATAGTAACTTTGTTTAACAATAAGATAAGTAAGTTTAAATTTCAGAATTTTATTGTGAATGCAGTCGCATAGACAAATCTTAATGGTTTAAAAATGTGATTAATAATACGTTTGTAATTATGTAAGTTTTTTTAATACGGTAAATAAAGGAAAAAAAATCTATCTAACATAATTTGTATAGGCCAACTGATAGATTGACTATTATTTTCCAACGCAAGTCGGCTTAAAACTTACAAGTAGTTAACTAAAACAGTGTTCAAAGAGCTTTTATTGTAATGAAATATCCGAGAATTCAGTTCCATTTTATTAAAACGTATTTTGATGGCCAAGTAACTTATTTGTGAAAGTTTAATCGTAACGGTCTCAGTAACCGTAAAATGATTGCTATAACGCTGACGCAGCACCGCCTCTCATGCTGCACTGGCGCTAAACGCGCCGATCGCCGATTTAGTGAAACCTCGCATTCCCGCGCAGCCATTACCATGATTTCATCTCCGCATAGGCGGTATGTGATCGGCGCGATCAAATGTATCCGGCTAAATAACCTGTGGAATGGCCACGGCAATCTTATTTAACGTTACCCACCATTTAGTATGATTAATAGCGCACCTGGCCCGGATTGGCAGAAGGGTGCTGGTTCGAGTCCTGTTCGAGGAAATTTTTTTTCAACATTTTCCGCTATGTAATATTTAATATAACCCCGCCAATAAATTCCCACTCTTTCTAGTAGTTAAATATAGTTTAGATGCCATAACTACAACGAAGTCAATTAAAATAGCCTGCAGCGGGCATGGAAATAGCTAGACTTACTATCGGTTTGCGATGCACTTAAAAGTAACAATCTAGTATTTGCGAATGGTAGTAGGTACAATTAATTATAGATGGAATAAAATGTTTACTCGAAAAAAATCAACCAGTCTCAGGAAGCTCGAATGGGATTCGAACCAACGACCTTTGGATTGCCGGTCCACTGCGAGGGTAGACTTCACAGTGACGTAATACCGCTGGCTTGCAGCGTAAATCAAACTACTAGGAAAGATTCAGCGAGTCTTCTGGGGTCTCGGTAGCTCAGCGGTTAGAGCAGTGGACCGGCAATCCAAAGGTCGTGGGTTCGAATCCCATTCGAGCTTCCTGAGACTGGTTGATTTTTTTTCTAGTAAACATTTTATCCTATATTTATATAGCATTGTGAATGCAAAATTTTAAAAATAAAGTTAATTATAGATGGCAAAAAGCAATAGGTACAATAGGTCAATAAGCAATACATCAAGCTTACAGTTACAGTCGGAGAGCAAGAATACATTTATACCGTGTGCAAATATTTCAAACATCTATAGGCTTATCGCTCATTCACTAGCTCAGCAGCAGAGGCGTGAACTGTAACCGTTTCCCAGGTGAACCTGCGCTCCATCGGGCGCAAGCGGTTCGCGCACCTGTCCGAGTCGCTGGACGAGATCCACGTGGACGCCAACGTGCCCTGGGGCGAGGACACGCTCTTCACGCTGGAGTTCCGCGTCGACGAGGGCGGCAAGTACGCGCTGCACACCTGCAACAACAAGTACCTCAGCGCCAGCGGCAAGGTCAGTGCCCCATCCGGGGATGCAACCGGCTCCCTCATACATGCGGTCGGGGTACTTTCCGGCCGATCACTTGTAGGCGGTATTCCCTTGCACACGATCTACGCGCTAGCTGCTGCACGTACGCGCGCAAGGAAAGGAGCGCAAGCGATAATCGCCGAAATGTGGTCTACCGGGAACTTCATCAATTGTAAATTCCCGTCTTTTATCCCCATATGGTTAGCCAGGACTAGGCGATGCAGGCCGCAGAATAGTGCACTGCCACACTTCCAAACAACAACTGAAATCTCCTCGGCGCGAGCGAGCTCATCGCCGCTTTATATTGTTAGGCTGAATCCTGAGTGGCGGCGCATGCGCAGGCGGAGTCCGCCGCGCGCCAAACAAATCCCGACATGTATTGTAAGAACCTGTCCCAACTGCGAGTAGGCGCGCTTGCTTACTTTATTTCTACGCTCCGCAATTCGCTTTCGCGATGCGCTGTGACTCAGGACTGGGGCTTAGAAGATGTGTCTCCCGCTCGTTAGTCGCCATTTACGACTCCTAAGAGAAGAGTTGATGAATACGGTCCACATTTACGTGGCGTTACTGTACCTTACCGCGGGCGTCAAGGTCAGACCGCCCAACCACGTGCGCAGGAACCTGCTCGGAATATCAAGTGGCACCTTATGGCAAGGCACAAAATGCCTGCCTGTTTGAAATGAGAATGTGGAATATAGGTATATATCACAACAACTGAGATTTAAAGGGTCAGACCTTTGACATTGCCACAAGTTTCAATGATTTCGTTTCAACGATTTTAAGTACGTAAAACGCGTTCAGGCGAAACTTCCATGTGGAGCGAATTCGATAAATCCGCGGTTCATTACACAGTGAATGGAGCAAAACGCGAAGCTCCACGGCAGGTCATAAAAAGTATAAACATGTCCGCGCCGCGCCGCCGCCGTGACGCGCCGACATATGCCGCGCGAATTGTCAACGCCGCGCCGATGCAGCACGCACTGAGCTAGGGCTGCTGCACAACGTGTTATTTTCTGTTTTTATTACTTTTTAATAGTAACGAGCAGATGTGGGTCCAGTGATTACGACGGCCTATATGTCCAGACCCAGAGGCCCCGGACTCGATATCCAGTGGGGCGACATGACCACTCAAAACAATCCCACTAAACTGCACATACTGTATCCGGTGAATTCACCGGGGGCCAAAGGAATTGTTCTTATTTGATTATCGTTGAGAGTGCTTGTGTGGCTTTTGGAGAGGGCTAGCATGGCATAAGATTTAAATAAGTAATTATTACTTATTTTAATGGTTGTCAAGTTTTCTTTTTTAAGAGTAAACAATAAAAACTGGCAACCCTAAGGCGAGACGACATATTTAGCAAACAATGGGTCTTTGGACAAATCGCTGTGTTATTATTTCACTTCGATTTGTTTGAGTATCGAGTGTGGGAAGCCACCTGCGGCCCGCTGCTTGTGGGAGCGGAAACGCACGCTTTAGAAATTGCCATCTAAGTATATGAAACAACACACAATTTGCATGATTGCGCCGCGACGACCCGAAGGAAACGCGTGTTTTGTGTAAAATAAACTTTTTGATAGAAAAAAGAACACATAACATTAAATCACCAAAATTTAAAAGGCCATAACCATAGAAAGGCATAATTTAAGCATATGTAACAAAAGGCATATATTTTACTTGCCATAATGTTCAGAAGACAAAATATTCAAAAAGCATGATGGCAAATAAACATTATGCGTTTCAATGTGTCACCTGTGGCGATACCACGTTACCTAGCCGCTCCCACACTTTCATGCGTCTCGATATACTCTGCTACTAAATTATTGATGAAAAAAGCATTATCGCCAATGTTGAACGCGTAAATATATAAATTAACTATAAGTAGGTACCTATTATAGTTTTAACTGCCAGCCACCCCACTTTCCATTGGTTTTTGTACGAGTTTCTGGACACAACATTGTCCTGTGAGTGTGAAGCTACTCGACATAATATGCCAGCAGGTCCACCTACCCAAACCTCACAAATTTATATTATCAATGTTGATTCTTGTATATACCGCACGGTATCAAACCATCCGCCTATAATCACCCCAGCTGGCCACAGGCTTTTGTGCATGGACAACAACGCATGTGGACGTTCGGCCATAACCATCACGCTGGCCCAATGCGGCTTGGTGGGTTTTAACGACTGCCATCTTTCGACGACAACCGGGACCAACGGCTTAACGTGCTTTCCGTGACATTCAGTAGTAGGTTGAGCTCCTGTGTACATAGTGACGGCGTTATCTGGTGACAGCTGCTGGACACGTGCACTGCCGCGTGCCTGTTCAGCGCGGAGTACCACGCTGGCGCGCTGGCGCTGCGCGACGGCTCGGGCGCGTACCTCGCGCCCATCGGCTCCAAGGCCGTGCTCAAGACGCGCGCCACCGCCGTGACGCGCGACGAGCTGTTCTCGCTCGAGGACAGCCTGCCGCAGGCCGCCTTCGTCGCCGCGCTCAACGAGAAATACGTCTCCGTCAAACAAGGTAACCCACCGACCGGCCGGCTTAACACTGCTGTAGGCTAGCACTGCTGTAGAGCGATTCTGGAAACTCATAATTACAACCTGGAAAACGATGCTCCCGGAGAATAACGTCATATCTGCAGTGCAGATAGTTTTATCGTAGATATGACGTTATTCTATACCTTCTTTATTATCTTCGATACCATCGAAAAGCTGCTTTCACCCTCAGTGAAATAACGCCGAGTGACGCATATTTAGATAGAGAGGTACTATTAAAGTGAGTTCCGTCATCTGAGTAAATTCGTATTCGAGTTCGGATTTTACAGAATCGCTCCAGTTTTTCCCGTTTACACGCCTACAGTAGGCATCTATAGTAATTTCTTATGATTGCTTACATCGTAGGAGATCCTAATTCCACAGTAGGTAATTCTATATTTGTTCTACCTGTGTTATTGTTCCGTTGTAATAACTTAATTGAAGTTCCTATAATCAAAAACAAGAACTCTGCGCAATCCCCTTTTTAGCTTGCAATCTTTAATAACAGTAATACAGAATTACTAATACCAGATGATGACATTGTAATTTTGTAAATAACCGTAACCCAGAACTGATATCGATTAGCTGTGCTGTTACTCTCCTCCAGTGGAAGAAACAGTATATGATTATCCAGCGGCG
Organism: Scoparia ambigualis; assembly: GCA_963921215.1. Taxonomy (NCBI): domain Eukaryota; kingdom Metazoa; phylum Arthropoda; class Insecta; order Lepidoptera; family Crambidae; genus Scoparia; species Scoparia ambigualis. The sequence goes on along the minus strand of OY992509.1, from coordinate 37,438,544 downwards.
CGCGGAAGCTTCCGCCGCCGCGAAAGTTAATCGCCGCGCAGGTGCGGGCGCTGCCGGTGCCGGTGCGGCGCTTGCTGCTTCCTAGCGAGCGCAATCAGCCGGGTTTAGTTCCGGTGTTAGATGGACACTTTTTCAATACCTACGTCAAGTAATTGTCTTGTGTTCTACACAGACACGAGTGAAGGTTCGATTCCCAGCAGGGTGCATCTCTGTGTACTTGATTTGGTTGGTGGTTGGGCTTGTTAAGCCCGCCTGGCTTTACTTGATTTGGTTGGAGGTAGGTCAGTCCGCCTGGCTCGCTACCTTACTGACAGTCTGGCGCCATAACAACACCGTTAATAGCATTGTTGTTATGGCGCCTCTTTATGTGTTCCGACGTTAGCGATAATGTAGTCAGAACGCCGAGTGTACGTTGAAAATGTGCAAACGTTACCATCGCGTTTGAGTTAAGTTTTGACAGATAGATCTTAATGTTAAGTAAATAAGATCGAGAATCAAAACTCTTAACTCAAACGCGATAGTAACGTTTGCACATTTTCAACTTACACTCAGCGTTCTGTTCCTTGGCGGTTGAGGATTCCGGGTGAAGCGCGCTCCCACCAGTCGTCACTGACAGTCAGGGGAGATGAAGGCCAAGTGCTTACCCTTAGGGGATAAAAAAGGATCGAATCGTCCGTATCCTATATCAATATTACAATATTACCAACATACTAATCACGACTCATCCCCGAAGGGTTAGTCAAAAAGGCAATGAGGACCGCAAAATTACTTCTCTACCATAGTCCACTTTTCACCAAATAACGACTGCATTACTGCACTGCATATGTGCTCAGCGTGACAGGTGGTGAGTCAATCGCCGCTCTATGCTGTTGGGTGTATGTGCAGTCTGTAATCCGTTAGTCGCCTTTTACGACACCCAAGGGAAGAGAGGGGGTGGAACTATTCTTGCATAACTACACGACACGGTTAATTACCAATAATGACCAACCAAACTCACAAATCCCCCGCTGGGCATAGCAAACGGTGCTTCGGGCCCGAGACCGGTGCCCTAACCACTACACATGAACGGTTATTATTTAACTGCAAATAAGATTTACATTTATTTTACCTAACACGGCAAATCCCGCTATATGTAACCGTTGCCTCAACACCATTATGAATATGTAAAACCTTTCTGCTCAGTTGTGCTGACGCAAACTTATTGAGACAACATCCGCACAATTCATCTCGTAACAATCGTTGCATCTTTCACTCGGCCTTTTCACGAGGCGATGGCTTAGCTAACTGCGGAATTATGCGCGTGCGCGGACGCATTGTGCGCTTCTTAGAACGCCATTGCGCGGCGCGCAACCCCGAGCGTTGACCCGCCGCACGCTGGGGCAGATAGCCTCTAAACATACCGATAATTCAAAAAAAATTTATGAGATTTCAAGATACCCTCTTATAATGAATAAGTAGCACACTAACTAAGGTACTTGTAGATATCATTTAGATGCTTCGCAACAAACCGAGTTCACTTGTACACCACGTCAAAGTTCAACAAATAGACTGTCCTAATTTTATTTGTGATTTTCTGCATATGTTCAAAGTCAAATCTCTTTAAATTTATCAAATTTAAGTGTTATCTTGATATGGTACCTTCTACTTCAGGCATGTGATAAAATTTTGACATATTGTATTATGTAGGAATATGAACAGCTTAAGGTAGGTAAGTCATATCAAATTGAGTCCTCAAATTGTTTTAACTGGCCTATCTATTAGACAAATTGTTTAGGTATTTAACTGAATTTAGCTAAAGGTTTTATGCAACAATATTTAGTATAGAATAGGCTCCCAGAAACTATCAACAAAGTTTGCTACTTTTTGCTACTTTCCGATTTATATCGATTTTAGTAGGTGAAGATTTTAGTACTCGAAGAAAACGGTTTTCTCTTATAATTTCACATAAGTAAAATTAACTTATTTGTTGTAGGAATTGCTTCTAATACATTATTTTTAACTAGAAAAAAACTGTATAACAAGCAAGCAAAAGCCAGTAAAAAGTAAAGTTAAGAATATTCCTAAAGATGCAATGTCTTTATTAAAAGCTCCATCCTATAATACATAGTATGATATTGCCCTAGATGATGATGATGATGATGATGATGACAATTAATTGAATTATTTGTAATATTACGTGTCAAAAAATGTTTTTTTGTTTTTAATAATAAGTACTTAATTAATTTTTATTTTTCAAAATAAGAACTTTTATTGTTATACAAAATTTAGAAATATATTTGTATGAAAACATGTTTCATTATACTAACAAACACATATAACTGAACATATTAACAGCATTAAACATGTTCTAAAACCAAGAGTTTATTTAAGGGTACGAATTATGGTCTCCTACCCCAGTGTGCGCCGCACCCGCCGCACTCTTGCTGGCCTCTCAACGCTAACACAATCAACTTGTAAACGGCATTCACAAACATAGGTAATGTCAGGCAACAACTAATGAAATCTTTAACAATTATGAATGCTCTATAAAAAGAGTTTAAGTAATAAAATTATAGTATTTATTTGCATTTGAAAAGGTTACACTGTGGATGTTTACAATAAAATTAGATTCGTCTTATTCAGCCATAAAAATAGCAGCAAAGTATATGCCGGCAGCTAAACTGTAACGAATGCCGCAAAAACGCTGTTAGATCATTATATCTGAGGAGCTTCAGATAGTGAGCTTACTTGAATCAGAGCCAAACGTCAAAAGAAATTGACTTATTAACACTTTGGCGGACACTAGACTACTATAGCAGTTATAACAATAAAACTTTTATTGTCTGGAATACTGTTCGCCAATGTGTTTAGTTGAGCTCTGGAAAAAGGTGTTAAAAGTCATATACCTAACCTAGAAATGTACAAACTCCTAGGCCAATTTTAATTAATTGTGTAACGGTGGCCTCACATCATCCAACCTCATTATTTTCATTCCACATTTCATTTTTCATATTTTTTAAAAAGAATATTGTTTTCGAATTGACATTTGTCACTATTCCTTGCTTTTCCTTTCTCTATCAATCTGTTTTGTACTTTACTTCTTATTTTTACACATCAATTTCTGTCTGTATTTATTTAAAATAAACTATGATTCGCCAATCATTATAATTTATTATTACGAGTTACACCCGTGTCGGACCCCTACAAACCCTGAGGGCACCACAGAGGTACACAGCCGAACTACGTGACATTGGCGCCCAACGTAAATAATATGTTAACGGTGGACGGCGCAGACGCGGTATTGCTTTTTTTATGTCAGTTCAGCTGTGTACCTCTGTTAGGTGCCTTCAGTGTTTGTAGGGGTTCGATGCGGGTGTGACTCGTAATAATAATATTATAATGATTCACTAACTAGTTTATTTTAAATATATACAAACAAATTAATAAGTTAAAATAAGAAATAAAGTACAAAACAGATTGATAGAGAGAGGAAAAGCTAGGAATAGTGACAAATGTCAATTCGAAAACAATATTCTTTAAAATATACAGGGTGTTTGGTGCATCGTGTGCCAAATCGAATGGGGTGATTGGAGGGGTCTTTGGCTACCTCTTCAGCCCCCATAAATAAAAATCTTGGTCCAACTGAATTTTTTATGCTGATTTTAATTTTTTTTGGGTGAAAATTTATAAAAGTCTACATTTAAATTTTAATATACAAAAAATTGTTAGGTCTAGCTTTATTTTTTTTAAATCTTTATTTTGTAACGTTGAATGCTTCTATCGATACCAAAATTAATAGTCTAGTTTTTTTTACAGTCCCGCAAAGTGTTTTTAAGTAAAAAAAATAAACATGAACGTCATTTTTCGATCTCAATTAAAACGAACTAAAAGTGATCTAGTTCTTTCATTTTTTTTAAAAAGATCTCTGGACTGTCCTTTTTATAATATATGAATATAATAATAATATGCCATGAAAATAAATTAGTAACATCACATATTTGCAATTTTTCTGAACTTAGTTGCAATTTTCTAATATTCAACAGGTAAAATACAAACATGGTTTTTCGTTAATAACACTCACAAGGCAGGTTACATTTTCTTACTCTGTCATAAGGTGAATAGTGAACCGCCCGTTGTTTGTTTTAAACAGGTGAAATTTGTTTTTTCACTCAAATTTTTTTAGTCAGGTCATCACTGCCGTTGCTGCCTAACGTGTGTGCTAGTTCACTATACTCCACGATTCTTTCATTTAGTTGTTTTGTTATAGTTACCTTTGTTGTTTTTTCTAAAGGGTGGCCAGTTTGACAGACGAGTGCATTTTTGACAGTTTTTGTTACACACGGATGTTGATGATCCTGATTTTTTTAAATGAATACTGTGGACGGACGAAAATCTAAATATACCAAAGAAGGGATTCTTAACTTACACAATTTGCACCACACCGAAACCGGAAAACCCACGTGTCAAAAGACAGAAATCTTTTTAAAGACAGTTGAACCTTTGGGCAGGAGTGATTGGAAATCAGGTAATTGGACCGCATTACCTGCCCGATAACCTCAAAGGCGATAATTATTTAGAGTTCCTCTGTCCTGTATCCGTCCGAATTATTGTACGAGGTGCCTGTATTTAATGAAGATGTTCCCATAGTCTTTCAGAATGACGGCTGTCCCGCGCATTAGCGTTTGACTGTGAGGGAATATCTCGATAATGTGTTCCTCAATGCGTGGATAGGGTGCGATGGGCCTATTGCATGGGGCCCCACTTTTATGTCTGGGGACGTGCCAAAGAGCTGGTATACCTACGCCACAGAGGTTCCAACGAGGAAGGTACTAGTCCAACGCATAAAAGCGGCCTTCAGTACTATTAAGGACGAAATACAGCTTCGCACAACAACTGTGGAAATACTAAAAATATGTCGGGCCTGCGTTCGCAACAGAGGTCAACAATTTGAGCAGGATTTATAAAACTAAACTGTAAAAACTGTGAAATAATTGTTAAATGTAATTTTCTTTTTTATATTTCAAGTAAAACCTACGAAATTTTTAATTTTTACCTGCCTTGTGAGTGTTATTAACGCAAAAACTTGTTTTTATTACACATGTTAAATATTGAAAAAATGCGACGTACAGAATCATTGCAAATTAGTGATGTAACAAAATACTTTTCATGGCATATAGCACACCATTAGAAAGGGGACAGTCCAGAGATGTTAAAAAAAAATTGGAGAAACTAGATCACTTTTAGTTATTTTTTTTATTGAGATCGAAAGTTGACGTTCAAGTATATGTTTTTTTACTTAAAAAACTTTGTTGGGCTGTAAAAAAATATTAGATGTTGCTCGCGAGTAATTTTGGTATCGATAGAAGCGAACAACGTTACAAAATAAAGATTTAAAAAAAATTAAAGCTAGACCTAACAAATTTTTTTTGTATTAAAATTTAAATGAAGTCTTTTATAAACGTTCACCCAAAAAAAATTAAAATCAGCAAAAAAAATTCAGTTGGACCAAGATTTTTTATGGGGGCTGAAGAGGTAGCCAAAGACCGCTCCAATCACCCCATTCGATTTGGCACACGATGCACCAAACATCCTGTATATGAAAAATGGAATGTGGAATGAAAGTAATGCGGTTGGGTGATGTGATACAACGCACCGTTACTATTGTTTCATTAAAATTGGCTAATAGCTAGCTTTGTGTAATTTCGAACTTGGAAGTTTGTTTCGTATTACCATAAAGTATATATAATGTTTAAAGCTTTTACACGGCCAACAAACCTCGTCGACAAATCATAAGGGATACAAATAATAACAACGCTCCAACGAATAACCGAGCACCGGGCAGCTCGAGAGCATAACTCATGAAGTGGACAGCTTATGGGGATGCGGAGGCACGCGCCGCGGCGGCTCGGCGCCGGCGGGCGGCGCGTTATATTTATTTAGTTTTTCTACTCCCAAAGTTGTGCTTTGGATAATACAAGATTCAAACATCATGGACAAGCAGCTGTATAGCTTAATGTTGTAAGTCGTAATATTGGAAAATCAACATACCTACTAACAGCTTCTGTACGATTACTGTACTTAAAAACTGCTAATAGCATTCGGATCACCTACCTTATTTATAAACGTAATAAACGGTCATGAAACAATAAACAATCATGAAAGTATGAGTAGTTTCATGGCTGTTTATACAGGTGAACACACCGAACAGGTCTCCTAGAGCGGCCGACCCTGCTTCTTTTAAGTAGTTGCTAAATATCTGACATTATTTAATAGTTAACTAAGTACCTATATAAAAATTGCCCGCTTTAACTGGAGCCCGAGCCGCTTACAGCCGCGCTGCCTGCCCATGAGTAGTACCTATCAGCAGTTTCCGTCACGAACCAAGATCTACTTAGAAATATAGATCTGTGGGTACGTCACGAGTCCTGGGGTTGCAGTCCGCTGCACGATTCGCTGGTTTGCTTTTTAATGGCCTATAAGTTAGATGTCGTGGTTTTATTTGAGTCATTTATAGGAAAGTCACTAAAAAAGATCACTCGGTACCTTGTATTTAACATTATCGGTTCTTACAGACCAAAGCCTTTGTCCCCAAGAGAACCAGCAAGCAACTTAGTGAGGGTTTCGATTTACGGTCGTTAAAACGGCCTGCTATAAAAAAAAACGTCATTCTTGTCTTGTTAACAGCGGAACGCGGAACGAATTCTCTTTCTATGTTATTTATCTAATTGTTGCTTTAATAAAGTGTAGGATTAAGCCATACCATGTGCCAGCCGCGCCGCATATGCTAACGAGCTGACGCGCCGATTATGCGGCCGGCCGCGGGCATCGCCGTCATTTATAATTTCCAGTGGCTGCTCGCGACTAGAGGCTGCGAGAGGCTCCCATAATTGGTCGTTTACAAGACATTTAATATTTTAATCATTCACGGTGGCGACGCACGCGCCTAATTAGAACTGAAATCTAAATTGTAATTGTATTAATTTAATAACATAACGGGATTGCGTTAAATTTAGCGTAGTGGTAACACATCCATAGTGTATAATTTAAAGCTGTTTCGTATATTTGCAGACGGTGTAGTAATTGGAATACACACTTAATTATATATTGTGTTAGTAAAACCTATTTTACATTCTCTTTCTCGATGATGTGATGAGTTAATGACCCATTAAACCACAAACTATTTTACCTTAATTATATCCTACTTATTTATTTTATTACAATTAATAATAATTCCATTTTAAATTCTACGGATCGACAAACAGTTAAAATTTTAAAGTTTACATTACAATCTGATTATGAATTCGATATTGCTATATTTTTTTCTATAAAGCAACTGCGGTTCATATAATATCGGCTCTAAGTTGACCTACCCCCGCATTCCGCCGCCACATAGTAACGGCGGCTGCGCTGCGCAGTTATTCCCCGCAAAAAACGCGCCATTGTGAGACGTGCTTTCTAACGTTTTCTCCTCCACGGATGCCTGCCCCGCATTTCGTGCGGCCGCCGAAGAGACGCCAATAAAATTTTATTAGATAATTATCTGACAACCGTTGATTTTACACGACGGCTGATGATGTTGCAGCGAACACGGAAACGGCCAATTTTATAACAGACTGAAATATAAATATGAAATATATTCATTCTTTGCCTAAATATGTTTACTTATATACCATTTGGTAAGTTACTCCAACTCTTAGAAAATTTCATCACTAAACTTAACACAAAGGGTTTTGCTACAGAACGGTGTTTAAAGTCAGCCACTTCTTTAGCATGCGCTTAAAATGTTACACATTTATATCTTAAACGATTGGCCAAAAAGTGAAAGCATCTTTAGACATTGTCTAACTTTATAGCTTAGCTATTAATGTGAGTCTTTACCCGTGGTCCCGGTGGGTCGACCCATTACCGGGTTCACGGGTAATTTTAATTACCCGTGGTCCCATGGTACTAGGGATTACATTTGGATGAATATTTCGACTTCGATTATATCGATATTAAATTAATTACAACCATGAACGATTATGTATTATTATGCACATACATCCTACAGCATAAGAGGCGATGGGCTCATCAAAATAATACTACCAACCCCTTTCTTCCCTTGGGTGTCGTGAAAGGCGACTAACGGACTAAAGACTGCACATACATCATCACTTAGGTACTTACTTAGTAAATATGTATTTTTTTTGTTTATTATACTTAATTACTTATTTTTTATATTTTTCATGGTTGTAATTAATTTAATATCGATATATCGAAGGCGAAGTATTCATCCAAATGTAATCCCTAGTGCCATGGGACCACGGGTAAAGACTGATTAATGTTAGCTTACAGAACCAACGTGACGTAAATCACTGAATTAAAAATCCACCGAGTTAACTTTACAAGGAGCTTAAGACGATTATAAGGAAATCATAATTATACTCATAGATCCCAACACTGTGAGTTACAAAATGTATAGCAAACAAGTGAATAATACAGGAAAGAGGAAAGAATCGGTCGCTCAGCGTCGTCGTTGGTCGGACACATGCAAGCCAGTGTAAAAAATATGTTGTAGTTATTGGCAGCCCGATGGCGCAGAACGCGAGGGCGAGCGGCGCCGGCGCATTACTGTACACTGCTGGCTGGCAAGCTGCAGGCACAGGCATAATAATAATAAGCTCTCTATTCAAGTAAACTTAATAAATTAGTATTTTCGAATCGTTCAAAAACATTTTTTGTGTTCAGTGCCTCGAGTAAGTAATGCAGGCGATACGGCAACCGCTCGCTGAGATACCGAACGTCCGGCATCTCATCTAAACACTACAAATTACTGATCTCAAGATGATGAAACTTATAGACATCATTCGAAAGACATTTGCTAAGACAAGATAGTTTACAGCAAGCTGCTCGATGTCCTTTCACACACGCTCACAAGCTTTAAATTTGTTACCGTGTTGAACCCAGGAATGAGCACGTTATGTCTTGGCCACCGCTCGCTCGGCGCGTGAGGCGGCGCCTCTGTTTGCGGTACTCTCACTCAGCTGACTCTTGAGAGCACTGCTAACAAGGAGCACTCGCTAACCTGGGCTTTAACTTTAAGTGTATGATGTTCATAGCATTGCATACAAAAACAAAAGTATCTTACGTAAAGATTTTGTATTGAACTGTGGGTTCTTCAACACTTCTTCTTTACAGGTCAAGTAGAAGCGTGAACCATTTGCAACCAGATGCAACTCGGTCGAGCATTGTTTTCTATGGCTTTCATTACTTTTTTAAAAGTACATACTTCTATCTATCTTTACTAATAATAAGGATTACCTTAATAAATAACATTTTACTTCTTACGCGATACTCCCTAGCCGGTTAGCATAAGTGTTGCTGATGATTGAATGAAAATTACAAATATCAATCAATCAATGGATTGGTTTCAGGAGTGGACGTGACGGCCAACCAGGACGAGATCTCGTCGCACGAGACGTTCCAGCTGGAGTTCGACTGGGCGACGCGGCGCTGGTACATCCGCACCATGCAGGACCGCTACTGGACGCTGGAGACCGGCGGCGGCATCCAGGCCAGCGGCGACAACAAGTCAGTGCGCCGCACGCGATTGCACAGTACACTCGATATTGAACCCTAAGCCTCAAACTCAAACATTAGCAAAAGAACAATGGGTCATTTTGTATGGAACCATTGGAACCCGTACCCACCTTGAAGCATTTTAGACTAGATGTCACAAAAGAAGGCAAACAAAAGAATCTTTACATACGAGTGGATACTACGACAACAAATGAAAATATTGGCTATACTAGTTCATAGAAATAATTTGAAACTATCAAATAATCATGGCACTGAATTTTTTTTTCATTTTTCATACAAACTAAATCTTTTATAACTTAACTTTGTATGAAAAGTTTAAAAAAATTCAGTGCTACGATTAATTTCATAATTTGAAATTATTTCTATGAACTATATTATAGCCAATATTTTCATTTATTGTCGTAGTGTCCTATCCACTCTACTACTATACCACCTTATTTTTTCGTAATACAAAAACAATTAAGGGTGATTAATGTTTTATATTTTAGCGTTTAAATATACTTAAGTAATTTTTTTTTTTAATTATTTGTAAAAATATTTCTTTCGGATCTCAGAGGTGAAAACTTCTAAGATTTGATGAAGCAATGTTAACTAAAAACATAAGCATCAAGCACTGACAAATTTCGACGGTTGAATGCCAGACCTCGGTAGCCAAGTGGTTAAGGCAGCCGCCCGGAATGCGGAAGGTGCGTGGTTCGATTCCCGCCTGAGGTTGTCGTCTTTTTTCAGTGTTTAAAATTTTACTTAAGTATATTTAAGCGTTAATAAAACGCTAAAATATAAAACATTAATCTATAAACGCAGCTTCATCTTAACTGAATGTTCAAATATTTGTAAAAATATTTCTTTCGGATCTTAGAGGTGAAAACTTCTAAGTAGGGATGTAACGATTCCGATACCGATACCGATATATCGGCATTGCCGATTAAAATACAACCGATATCAAACAGTTCGAAAAGCGCGCGAAACGAACAACGTGACGTTGCCACTCCGTCGGTCGTAGCGTATTGAGATTGAGAGAAAGACGCGGGCGGCGCGCGGCGCCTGCTACGCGGTTGATAGTTATTCACACAGTGAGGTGAGGACTGTTATGTTATGTGAAAACAATGGCGATGCCTTTGAAACGTACAAGTCATTTTCAAATAAAACAGGATGATGACACAAAACCAACTTGTTAAAACTGCAATGTCAGCGTTTCTCGTGGTAGTAAGGCAGTTTATTATCTACTAAACCATCGATATCGGTATCGGTATCGCCGATTATTTACTACAATAATTGGAATCGGTATCGTATCGGCAGAATTATATATCGTTACATCCCTACTTCTAAGATTTGATGAAGCAATGTTGACTAAAAACATAAGCATCAAGCACTGACAAATTTCGACGGTTGAAAGCCAGACCTCGGTAGCCAAGTGGTTAAGGCAGCCGCCCGGAATGCGGAAGGTGCGTGGTTCGATTCCCGCCTGAGGTTGTCGTCTTTTTTCAGTGTTTAAAATTTTACTTAATTAAGGGTGAGTTCCACCCATGAAACTGAACAACTTTCTCCAAGAAACATAAGTGCAAAAATGACAAAAAAAATTCGTCCTCCCATACAAAACTGTCCGATCAGCTGACGACATTAGTATGGTATGGCAGATCGATTTTTTTTGTCATTTTTGAACATAGGTTTCTTGGGACAAGTTGTTCAGTTTCATGGGTGGAACTCGCCCTAAATTGTTTTAGTGTTACGAAATATTAAGGTTGTATATTGTTTGCCATTGCCAGTGTTTCAAGCGCATGGGAAATTCGATAACAATTTAAAAATTGCGAAAACAGGAGAATGGCGCTCGTGTTGTACACACAAGGGGTTTTCGCCATATTCAACGTCGGATAACTGGTTTCCCTCAGGCTGAGAACGTCAACTTCCTAAAATGACAAGTTCCGAAAACGACCACTTCCTAAAACGTCTATTCCAAAATAGTCAATTTCCAATGTCGAATTCAGAAAATGACAATTTACTAATAGGGGGGGGGGGGGGGGGGGTACTTATTATGGGGTGTGAATTTCGACCCTCAGTGGTGAAATGTCAAATTAACACGTATTAGATCGTAGCGTATGGTCTAAGTGTTCCGTAGTAGCAAGTAATATTTGACTGGATGTTTGTGTTGTAACTTTGAATTAATATTTTAAACACTGAAAAAAGACGACAACCTCAGGCGGGAATCGAACCACGCACCTTCCGCATTCCGGGCGGCTGCCTTAACCACTTGGCTACCGAGGTCTGGCTTTCAACCGTCGAAATTTGTCAGTGCTTGATGCTTATGTTTTTAGTCAACATTGCTTCATCAAATCTTAGAAGTTTTCACCTCTGAGATCCGAAAGAAATATTTTTACAAATATTTGAACATTCAGTTAAGATGAAGCTGCGTTTATAGATTAATTTTTTATATTTTAGCGTTTTATTAACGCCTAAATATACTTAAGTAAAATTTTTAAACACTGAAAAAAAGACGACAACCTCAGGCGGGAATCGAACCACGCACCTTCCGCATTCCGGGCGGCTGCCTTAACGGATCTCAGAGGTGAAAACTTCTAAGATTTGATGAAGCAATGTTGACTAAAAATATAAGCATCAAGCACTGACAAATTTCGACGGTTGAAAGCCAGACCTCGGTAGCCAAGTGGTTAAGGTAGCCGCCCGGAATGCGGAAGGTGCGTGGTTCGATTCCCGCCTGAGGTTGTCGTCTTTTTTCAGTGTTTAAAATTTTACTTAAGTATATTTAGGCGTTAATAAAACGCTAAAATATAAAACATTAACTTTGAATTACTTAAGTACTTTGTTTTTCATAGTGTTTGTAATAATGACAATGTTGTCGTTTTTGGATATTGTCATTCTAAAGTGTTGTCATTTTAGGAAGTTGTTGTTTTAGGAAGTTGTCATTTTAGGAAGTTTTTTATTAGGAAGTTGACGTTCTCAGCCTGAGGGACTGGTTTATCTTGTGATGTAGCTGAGTTGTGGCCATACAAGCTAAATATGTTTTTAAACACCTTTGGAATGGTACTGCCTCAGTTTGCTACAACAACAATTTGAGACACATTTTGTACCTAAGTTATTTGTAACTTTAAGTGAAGCGTGGCCGCGTGGCTTGCTCACGCTCTTTCCTTGGCCATCATTTGGCGAGAGCGCTACGAGGTTGACCAAAAGCCTGACAAAAGCCGAACAGGTATATAAGGCGACTGCTAGAACCGCAAGAAACTTCAAGGGCTGGTCAGGTCAAGTGTTTTAAACATGACAAAAAATAAATTCGTGCTTTTTTCGTTTTTAATAAAATACTTACTTCATTTTGTGAATTTTAATTAGATAGTCTTTGAGTATCTAATTTATTTTAAAGCAATAACATAAGAAACATACAATGAAAAACAATTAAAAATAACGATTGTTTACAACGCGCGGGCAGCGATCGGTCGTTGACCCAACCGTCTGTTGGCGCGTTCGCGTCAGCCGGGCGATAAGTACCTACGTTAGTCTGCAATGAGACCCCATTTATTTTCCTATTACGAAATGTGCGTATTTTTCTTAAGTTATTGCTTCAAAATAAATTGGATACCCAAAGACTATCCAATAAACATTGGCATAATGAAAATTTTAAAAGCACGTATATCTTTTTTGTCATGTTTAAAACACTTGACCTGAGCAGCCCTTGAAATTTCATGCGGTTGCTAGCAGTCGCCTTATATATTTGGCCGGATACTTGGCAACCCTGCGCGCGACTGCCTTGGTGTATCGATGTGCCTGTAATACCGTGTTAGCCATGGGCAGGCATTGACAATATAGACAAGAACGTTCATACAAACCATTTGCTCAAATTCTGGAATGAGACACCTAAAGTTCGCTGCAGCCGCTGCAGCGCTTAAACATTTAAATGTCGTCTAATCAACAGACAGACATCGCAGCGCCGCAGCGCCAGATCGGTCAAAGACAACGTAGTGTGTATCAAGATGGCGTCCCAAATAGATTGTCAATAACAATAATTGAAAAAATATCTTTTCTATTCTAATAATACGATATAACTACATAATAATGACTTGAATAACAATTAATTTCACTTACTTGACAACTGAATTGTAGTAAATGTCTAGGTGTACAATTTGAAAAGAAATAAAGAATTATTTTCGCCGCTCCGCACGCGCGAATGTCAAAGCCACATTAAAGCAAGGTGCCGAGTCGACTCCGCAGATGAATGGAACATAGTGCGTGTTTGGAAGGGCCTATCTAGTGTAACGTATATATCGCTGTGGGCAGGTCGTCCAACGCGCTGTTCGAGCTGGAGTGGCAGGGCGACGGCGCCGTGGCGTTCCGCGCCAACAACGGCAAGTACCTCATGGCCAAGCGCTCCGGGCACCTCTACGCCAACGCCGACGCCATCGACGACAACTGCAAGTACTACTTCTACCTCATCAACAGGTCAGTGAAACTGCAGGGAGACACTGCACATACTGCTACACGGAAATTAGAGCTATCGATCAGCACATCCCTAATGCCACCGTACCCCAGCACTAGTTGCCGATGTTTTTTTTGTTCAATTCGATATAATTTATTTAACTGGCCTTTTGACAGTCGTAACAATAAAATATGAAATATGTCAGATATGGTAGTTCATAATTTAACATTAATTACCCAATAGTTTTTTATCAATATAATTTGTAAATATATTATTTTTACAAAACAAATTTGCTATTTTTAATTGTGGAGTACAAGACCCGAAACGCGGGCGGCCATGATTGAGCTTCGTGTGATGTCACATTTCACAAAATAAACAAAAACTATCTGTCAGGTTTCAAGATAAAATTTCTTTGTTTAGTGAAATGTGACGTCACAGGGCAAAATGTCACGTGACCAACCGTTTTCGCGCGTAATATAAAATTAATGAAGAAAAATATGTTGTTTTTTCTATTAAATATTGCTTTTCGAGGAAAAAATATTGTAAGAGGTATAAAGTAAGCGTTTGTAATTTTCAAAATACTTTTCCGAGAACTGTCAAGTAGCCAATTTAGGCTACAATGATTCGGTTCGTTATATCATCGGTTTGTTACTCTATAAAGCGAGATTGTTTGATACTTGTGTCACCGCGCTTTTGATAGCTGTTGTGGTAAAATACTTAGTTGTATAGGTAGGTAATTAGAATAAATGGTTATGGTAAAGAATCAGAATAAATGGTTATGGTAAACACTGAGCCATGAGGACCGCGAACGCAGTGCATGCCACACTACACAATTTCACAAATAACAAGTGCACATGTGCGCAGCGGGATAGGTGGTGAGCACATTCGTCGCTCTGTGTTGGATGACCAGTGTTCAATCAGTTAATCGCCTTTTATGACATCTACGAGAAGAGGTGGATTTGTAGTATTTAATGGGCCACCAGCTGGCAGCTCCTCGGATACTTCTCTTTGTGAATGTTAAATGTTTGTAATGCCTCCGCAAGTTAACGAGCTACAAAGTGATATCCCACTTAAACGGATGTTATCACATTCCGTAGTTAGATGGAAACGACGCCGGTTTCAAACCAGATATTACTTTATTTTTCCGTGAGGTTAAACTTGTGGGCTGAAGTTTCTTATCATCATCATGAGGGAGAATCTTCAGCTACAGCTACAGCTACGGTGTATTCGCATACAGTAGTAGGCTGAAGTTTTACATCAACTAAGCAGCTAACACACGGCGGAGATACGATAATATTTAATTACCATCTGAAGATAAAATATCGCTCACCAAACAAATCAATGGACTATCACATACGGCAAAGACGTTTACGTATCTTAAGATACGATAGCAGTATGGAAATGCTTGTAATATTTAGTTGTTTCTGTGTTTCTTTCACGATGCTCAATACAAAGACATAGTAGATGGTTTAGTTCAAAATTTACTCAATAAGAAGCATGAGTCCACGGTATAGAATATATAATAATACAAGTGCAGAAGATTCACTCCGTTAAGTCATTTAAATAAATAGCAACTCTTGCTAAGACACAATAAAGTGCAATTCAGTTCGCACACCGCTCCCATACCCACAGTTAAATTCACCTAGAAGTTGCCTCTCTTTCTATCGTGTACTATCGCGTAGCTCTTATCTCTTCTAACGGCTGCAGGCTGTTCGCGGGCGTCCGTCCGGTCGGCTACGTGTAGCTTCATACCTAAAGCGCGGAATGCGCCAGGCCTGTCCACGGTAGCTTAATTAGAAGAGCACTGTTCGAATCTTGTTTGTGGATTTTTTTTTCAACATTTTCAAATGAATAAGAAGCATTGAAATGGGTCATATGTTGATGTGATCGTGTTCCAGGCCGATCCTGGTGCTGAAGTGCGAGCAGGGGTTCGTGGGCCCCAAGGGCGTGCGGCTGGAGTGCAACAAGGCCAACTACGAGACCATCCAGGTGGTGCGCGGCGCCAAGGGGGTCGTCTACTTCAAAGGTAAGCCGCTGCTAACCAACGCGGGGCCGTTGGAACCGCTTCTCGACGAACTGAGGGTTACGTCCGGGTCACAGATATAGATTTACATAGATATCGCAAGTATCACGGTTTGTATTGATATATAGTGATATTTTGGCGGTGACGTCACTGTAGGTGTTAAAAAGTCGGCACGCTTGGTTTCACGCACGGGCACGGGAAATCCAAAACGGTTCAAAGACTATGCCTAGTAGTGTCAATGTGAGTAGTCGCGCTTTTGAACGGTTTCATTCTGTCGACGCTTTTAGATACTTTCGCATAATCTAAAATAAGTTTACTAAATTATATTTGTTGATATTTCTTTGAAATACAAGGCATTAGTATAGACGTGCATGATAAGTAACAGTAATTTTATAAAACATAAAAATTACAAATCGATTAAGAGCGTTGTAACATTTTTCGTCGACCAACCTTGCCGCTTGGTCGGGGTTCGGACACGCGAAGTACATGCATTTGCGTTATCTATGTAAATCTATATCTGTGGTCCGGTTCATTACCATCCGTACAATTTGTAAAGTCTATAGACACGCATTGAAATGTGGTAAAAACGGCTCTAAGCTTAAGATTTCTGTTTGTTGATAGTCGCAGGGCGCTCGTGCACTAAAGTCTAGTTCGCACCTGTGTTAATAATTGAGTTAGCTTAGCAGCGCCATCGCTCGAAATACGCTTTTTTAATACCTATTTAATTTAAATAATTAAATAGGTATTAATAATTATTTATTTTATAATACCCAAAATTAACAAGGATAAATTAATAACAACAATCAAATTATAAGCAAACATACGAGTATATTTAAAAAAAAAATAACATTTTAAGAAGCTGTGGAAGCTGTGTATTTCTTTATTGGGAGTATTTGGTGTGCCCCGCCTTGTCCGGCAGCGAGTGTTTGGCAATGCTATAATCGTATGTACTCCGTGTCGTTTGTTTACCGTGTCGACTAGCGGTGAAACAATATTACCACCCCCCAATCCCCAATCTTCCCTTGGGTGTCGTAAAAGGCGACTAACGGACTAGAGACTGCACATACATCCAACTGCATAGAGCGGCGAAGGGCTCACCACCGGTCTCGCTGAGCACATGTGCAGTCGCCATTTGGTGAAAAGTGGACAACGGTAGAGGACTGCTTCTACGGTCCTCATTGCCTAGTCTCTGACTAATCTTTCGGGGATAATAGCAGGGGGGTGTCACTCCGCAGTTTAGGTAGGTTCGTTTGTCGCGCCTCCGCAGTCCGGCCGCCGGCGCATGGCAGTCAAGGTTGCCGCGAGCCATAGTACCGAACACCGAGTAGCAACACGAGTAATCCCTGCGCGCGCAAGTAAACACAAGCTCTGACGTCAAATAGATATCGAGTCAACGTTGCTTAACGGAATATGAACGCTCGGGTCACACGATAAGATTCAATTTCGCGTGAAAGTCGCTAGAGAGTGAACCTTCTGTACGATAGTACTATTAAAGGGTCTTCCAATAGGCACGTCCGAACTTTGACAGTTGGTAGCGGCCATCTTGTTGAAGGAGCTCGATGGCGCAGCGGCTAGCGCGTTCGGCTTGCGATCTTGCTCGCTAAGCCTCTTTCTCAATGCCGGGTCACTGGATGGGTGACCAAATTAATAAAAAAACATCTCGAGCTCCTTCGTGCTTCGGAAGGCACGTTAAGCCGTTGGTCCCGGTTGTTGTCGTAAGATGACAGTCGTTAAAACCCACTAACCCGCATTGGGCCAGCGTGGTGGGTTATGGCTCAATATCCCCATGTGTGCTATCGTCCACGTGGGAGGCCTGTGCCCAGTAGTGGGACGCTAATAGGCTGATGATGATGATGATCTTGTTGAAGCTACATCTGTCAAATTGGTTGTCATTTATTCATTCTGTTTTGCCAAATCATCATGGATAACTATAGCATTCAACAACACGTGCAAATGATAAATTGTTTCATCAAAATGAGTGTTCTGTTCGGGCAACGCACCGCGCGCTTCGCCCATTTTACGGTCGCCATAATCGTTCTACCGAGAGGACTATTCGTCGTGTGGTGGATAAATTTGAGTCCACTGGTTCGGTAAATGATCGACCAACACCCGTACGTCAACGAAACGCAAGGTCTGCCGAAAACATCGCCGCTTTCCGTGAGAGTGTGCAGGAGAATCCGAGGCAGTCCGCGAAATCGACTGCCTCGGATTTTCATTTTGTTAAAACAATTTTATCATTTGCACGTGTTGTTGAATGCTGTAGCTATCCATGATGCTTTGGCAAAACAGAATGAATAAATGACAACCAATTTGACAGATGTAGCTTCAACAAGATGGCCGCTACCAACTGTCAAAAGTTTGGACATGTCTATTGGAAGACCCTTTAGTTATTCTGTGATAATATGTGTGTGTGCACTCCCGCAGGACAAAACGGCAAGTTCTGGCACGCGGACAGCGAGGGCGTGACGTGCGACGCGGCGGCGGCGCAGGGCTTCCACCTGGAGCTGCGCGAGCCCACGCGCCTCGCCATCCGCGCCGCGCACGAGCGCGCCTACCTCGCCGCCGAGAAGAACGGCAACTTCCGCCTCGCCGGCGCGGACCTCGCCGCCGCCACGCACTGGGAGTACTAGCCGCCCCCCCCCCCCCCCCCCCCCCCCGCCCCCAGCCGACTCGTGTCTAGACGACGTTGCAAACACCATATTATTATCGGTCTGAATTACCATCCGCTGAGATAATTTCATATGACTTTTCAAACGAATCCGATCGTCGTTCAGTTTTGAGAGATTATGTATTTTATCACATTAGAACACTGACTCCATGTCCGTTTTTGTTACGTCGGCTCTGAACATGCTTAAATTGTGAAAGCGCCGATAGCCGTGAAAGGGCGTCGCGGGGCGTCCCATCCCGCTATGTTATAATAAGTTCTCGGTCGACCCGCAAGTTTCGTCGCGACCCAGAATGTTTAGTTAGGCGGGTGAAAATACCGACACGAGTCGATCTAACTAAGTTTTGAAATCGAATGTATTTCATTTTGTGTAAGACAAATAATACGTTAGTTCGCCTTTTGATAACCACAAATAGCTCGGTTAGTTCGACCCGTCGGTGTCTCGAGCGAGATGTTCACTGGCGAGGGTGCCGTCTCCGGTGAATATGTCCAGCCGCCATTCTTCCAATAGTGTATTGCATCCTGGAGCCAGCTCGGCGTGAGACTTAATGTCGATTGGAAATGTGAACACGGCGTGCGAACGTTTTCAGTTGGCGCCATTCTGAACACAGGTCGCCGCTTGCCCGCGAGCAAATGAGCTGGCGACTTCCGAACGACCCAAGCAGCTGATTCTGGACGGAATCCGCTGCGAATGGATTTTATAATAAATAATAAAAACCGGAATGTAAGTCAATGAGCGTGTGCATTGTCGTCATACATTTCAGCAATAAAAAAAATACATTCACAAGGGTGTCAACTGACGCGCCGGCGCTGCATTTAGTACGGTTAAGGTGTGTATCGCGCGCGAGTGCGAATGTGATCATGTGAAAATATCGCTTTCCTTAATTATTATTGATAATCATAGATTATTTTCTTATTATTGGTAGATCTGTCGCACTATTGCTTGTTTCGAATTTTTATTTTTTTACTTTTATGTGACCGGTAACGCGTAATGCTTAAAATTATTTATTTTAGATTTACGGTATCGATGTGAAGTTTATATTAGTATCGGGGACATTAAAAGGGAGTTTTTCGAGAGTATTTATTGGATATTATTGTAGTGTCTAGTCGATGGATTGTGTATGTTTCACCATCTCGGTTCTCGTATTCCGAACATATTTGTAGGTTAGTGACACAACACCATGAGACTGAAGCCTACAAACTGCTTATAAATTAAAAGTAAATTCGTTGTACCCTAATGATTTAAGTTGAACAGGGATCGCCGCAATCCCAGACGCGTGCCTGCGCTTTGCCCAGTAACTGCCGTCTGGCTATACCTAGTTATGAGAAGCTAGTTAAGTTAATGTAAGTATCATTGCTAGGGTTAAGCTCTCCGAGACAGCCGCTTCCATCCATTCCATGCTTTTATACCGAATGACGTGGGATTTTGAGACTTTACAATTTTAAATGAAAAAGATTTTTATAAACTGGTGCATAACATTGTCTTGTATATAAGCGATTTTTCAGCGTCATATCGTTTTGAAGTGTCGACTGTACCACATGTGCAGAAGCGTATCGTATAAGTTTCTAATAATGAACAAATAATGTTGTATTAAGTATTTGTACCGTAAAATGCTGATCCTGGAAAATAATATTTGTACGATAATGTCTTTGTAAACTATTAATGAATAAATTATAATCATATTGTACATGAATGGTGTTTCACTTTGTGTTACCCGTGCCATAGACAAGCGAAAGAGGAAGATAAGTTACACGCTACCGCGCGCGGTGCTTGCTGAGTGCATACCACCGTGACAGTCGTCCATAGGACAGCGACTCGTTCGCTTGGACATTCTAGTTCGTACCTACGTGTCACACGTACACGTTTAGTTATTTTTTTTGTAAAAGCGTTAAAAATGTCTGTCTCCTCATTTACGCAGTGCGTTTGTGTGTACATACATCCTCAGAGCGCAAAAACAAGACGCACCAAAGTACACCAAAACGAATTATTCGCTATCTTCCTGTTTTGCTTATATCTATGATTATGAGCTATCTTCGTGTAGGAGTGTTGGGGGTCCAGACGACGGTGATATGAGAGACAATGAGGACAAAGTATGAATCCAATGCCCGAAGTAAAGCTAGCTACTACTTTTGTTAGTATAATAATAAAATAATGACATGACCATAATGCCAGAAGATTCGGCGTGGCAGAGGGACACTCCACCGCCTGGATTGACTATAAGAAGGCCTATGATTCGGTGCCACATTCATGGTTGGTGATTATTTTAGAGTTATAAAATTGATTTAAAATCCTTTTTGATGTCATGTATGCGGCAGTGGACCACGGTCTTGTGTCAACCAGGAAGTCGAGATAGTGTTTCTGCCACGCAGGATTTTATAAGGATAGAGCGTGGCATATTCCAGGGCGACAGTCTGAGTCCTTAATGAATTTGCCTAGCTTTGAATTCTCTCAGTACTTTGTTGAGAAATTCAAGGTTAGGCTGTCGACTGCGGAGAGGGGGTGAAGTTATGCCGCATTTGTTGGATATGGATGACCTCAAGTTGTTCGCACCAAACCGTCAAGACTTGCGTGAAACTACCTACTGAGACTTTCAGCAGTGCCATCAGGGTGGAGTTTGGTGTGACGATAAGTGTGCGGTTATGCATGTACAGCGTGGGAGAGTAGTAAATTCAACTAATTTACAACTCTCCGAAACGATAAACTTCAGATCTCTCTCCGAAGTTGAAACATATAAATATCTTGGTATGTCAGAGTCTTCGGGTGTTGAGGACGGGGACATAAAACAGTCATTACGGGAGCGATTCATTTGCCGGCTAAAGGGCCCCACAGACGATCAGGTCGCCGGCAGGTATCGGCCTGTCAGTTAGTAGTACAACGCACGGGCGGCGGCGGCGGGCGGCTAGTACTAACTGACAGACTAATACCTGCCGGCGAGCGCCACATACGATCAGTTCGCCGGCACACCATTAGGTATCAGCATGTCAGTTGGCTGATACCTGCCGGCGGGCCCCACACACGATTAGTTCGCCTGCAGGTATCAGCCTGTCAGTTCCGCCGCCGCCGCCCGTGCGTTGTATTACTAACTGACAAGCCGATACCGGCAGGCGACCTGATCGTCTGTGGGGCCCTTTAGAAAAGTGCTTAACTGTCTTTTATCGGGTGGCAATAAGACGCGTGCTTATAATGGCTGGGTTATGCCTCTGCTCACATACTCCTTTGGAATACTAAGATGGACTTAGACCGAATTTGACGTCTTGGATAGAAGAGTCCGTCAAATGCTCACGACTTCCAGAATGCTACACCCGCGCTCATCTGTTATGAGGCTGTACATCCCGCGGAGATGTGAGGGTCGCGGCTTTTTAAATGCCAATGACCTACATAACCATGAGGTGCCGTGCAGTCTCAGAGATCATTTCCTTAACAGTGAGTGCGGGATGCATTTGGATGTCGTGGCAGTCAGCAGTTGATAGGCACTTTACGCCGCTCTCCTTGGCGACAGAAAACTGGCGCAAACCAGTGGTGCTAAGCACTCTCGATCGCAGACATGGAAGAGCAACGTGCTACACGGGCGCTACTATCGGGCTCTAACTGGGCCTGATGTAGATTTGCCTGCCTCGGTGAACTGGCTACGTTACGATGACCTCTTTGGGAAAACCGAAGGTTTTGTCTGTGTCATTGAATATGAAGTTATCAAGACGAATAACTACCGGAAATATATCAAGAGGGACGGTACGGTCAACATCTGCAGGGCATGTCGCCGTCCTGGAGAATCACTCCGACATATTATTTCCGGTTGTTCTCATCTTGCTAACGGAGAGTATTTGCACAGACACAACCAAGTAGCTAGAATAATTCACCAGCAACTTGCTTTTCGATATGGCCTTGTTGAATCAGAGGTGCCGTACTATAAGTACGCCTTGCGCCAGTTCTCAAAAATGGTCATGCAACGCTCTACTGGGATCACTCTATCATCACGGATAGGACTATTGTCGTCAATAAGCCTGATATCGTGGTGGTCGACCGATCTCAGCGCCGGGCAATATTGGTTGATATCACCGTACCTCATGATGAGAACCTCGTGCAAGCCGCGAAGGACAAGCTCAGTAAGTACCTTGCAGTGACGAAGGTTCCATACAACTCGATTCCCACCGGCTTCCCTTCAGAAGTTTAGAACACAACCACTCTCTACTTGAATTGAGAAATGGCACAATCAGTAATTAAAAAAGTAAATATATAAAAGAAACATTACAAAACGCCTACACTATGGACATTAAATCAACAAAATTTGCTTTTTAACAACATATTGCTTTAAAATAAGCCGCAGGCGCGATCGGCTTTTAGGCAGTTAAACTTCTGTACAAAATAAACGTCATGACGTCACATAAAGGTCAATAAACCCACCCGCGTATTAGCAGCCGGTAAGCCGTCTTTATCCGAGTTACTTGATAGAGACAGTTATACAATTTGCGTACGCGTGAGCGGGATGGAGGAATATCGTTTTCGGTTTGTGTTCTGTTGACAGATAATTTGACGTAATTGCAATTCATCATTGAATGCATGACTGTGTTTTATTAGTATTTGAATTTATTAGTTAGTTTCACCTATTAGAATGATTAGTATTGTAGTTGGACTTTGTTTATTTGTGTTGTGTGTAGAAAGTAGTTACGAAGACGTACGTTGTAATTAGGTATTGGCGGTAAGTAGATATTGTAATAAGTTGCAATTACGTATTTAGAGTAAGTAGATTTGCAAAGTAATCGGTGGAATTGTAAGATGTCGGCATTAATAGCTTTAGATTCTTCCCGGCTTTTATGATAATGTCTTAGCGCACTTTGTAAGAAAGAATAGACGAATAGCTTTAGAGTATAAGTAGTATTATTAGTACTTAGTCGATTAAGTTTTGTTTAATTTACATCATATCATCATTTCACCACAAACGGCTTTTATCAAAGCCACTTCTATTATGCTTGCAAGACACTGTTTCAATATCTCAGTGCTTACACGTATAGTAAAAGTGGACTGAAGATACATCTGCCTATACAAGACTGAAGCCAGGATGCCAATCACAGATTTTCGGTAAGGACTCAAGACTGCGTGCCCGCGCTCGGAGTAGGTAAGCATTTTTTTTTTGCTCCGGCTTACCTCTCTCAATATTTCACGCTTCGCCACTGGTACCTTGCCTTGGTTCACTAGGTTACCGCCATGTGGGATGTGGATTTAACCATTATTGTACCGATAGTCGTTTCGGCAAACGGTCTTTTAGCTAAGGGCCTCGATCAACACCTATAGAGGCTCTCGCTGAAAGGTTGGGTCAAGGTTAGATGCAAAAGGCAGTACTCCTTGACACGGCACGTATCGTCAGGTTCCTCACTCTGCAGCCCTAACCACCGATAGCTTGGGTCTTTCCCCGCTGCCGGTGGTAACCTAGGTTAAGTTTTTTTATAATATTTTATAATGTATAGGTAGGTCCTTACACTCCTTACCTCTAGTTCTTTTGACATTAAGTTCTTTGGTGATATAATTTGTCCTAGGTAGGTGTATAATACTCATTAGCTTTATTAATATTGTGGTTATAAATTTCTACTGGCTTTTGTATGCTATTTGTCATTATTTTTGTTTTATCAAAGTTAAAAAGGCCCACTCTATGACTTTCTTCTTCTAGCTGGCTTACCATTTGCTGAATTTCTTCTTTGGTTGATGCCAAGATTATCAAATCTCATGTGATTGAGTTTTTCTGTCCATAGCTGTTCCAGTTAAGAGGATCGCCCTAGTCTTACCCCTCTTTCTATTTTAAATTCTTCTCCCTCTCTTTCTAATTTAACTTTAGCCGTGCTGGTTCTGTAGATGTTTCGAATTATTCTTGTGTATTTGTCAACTACCCCCTGATTTTTCAGTACTATCAAGATACATACATGTATTAGTAAGTCGAAAGCTTTGCTATATTCTACAAAGCAACAGTAGAAAGGGATGTTGTATTCTTTGCATTTTTCAAAGACTTTTTCACAGCAGCATTTGTACGGAATGTTGTACTTTAGTTTATCAGGAGTAGTATTGCTAATTAAAAACATATTATTGACGAAGTTAGTTTTTCGAATTAAATTAGATTGTCCATATTAGACACAGTGCGGCGGCCCCGCTCGCCCTAGGTACGGTAGCGGCCAAGGCAGCGACGGGGCAGGGGGTGCTAAGAATCTCCGGCAGAGACCTGGCTACCGCCAACAACGAACTTTGGCCCTGGCAACCTACAACACGCGTACACTGCGAACCGACGAGAAGGTTTGCAAACTGGAGGAAGAATTGAGCAAGATACGGTGGGGCATCGTGGGATTATCTGAGGTCCAAAGAGAGGGGGAGGACTGGATAATCTTGTAGTCTGGTAACTTGCTCTATTTCCGGGAGGGCGAACAACTGTCCCAGGGTGGTCGGGTTTATCGTCCACAGCTCTCTCGTGAACAACGTTGTCAAGACCGGAAGTGTGTCGTCGAGGGTAGCGTACCCAGTGGCGTATTTTAATATTCTGCGCCCTGGGCCTGTAAGGTTTGCCGCCCCATAAATTAACGGAAAAAAGTAAAAACATTTAAGAGGGTTTACGCCATTCGGTTTCCCATACAAACTTCCAAGTCGAAATTTTTAAAAACCAATGAGCCAATTTTGATGGAACTTTGCATGCTGAAGTAAAACACAGGGATCTAAATTGTTTGTTGAAAACATTTAAAAAAATGTATATTTAACTGTATTATGGCGATTTTTAACTTTCTATAGTGGACTTTAAATCGCAATAACTCAGCTAGAAAAATGTTTTTTAAAAATGTTTTCAACAAACTATTTAGATCCCTGTGTTTTACTTCAGCAATATTCAGCATGCAAAGTTCCATCAAAATTGGCTCATTGGTTTTTAAAAATTTCGACTTTGAAGTTTGTATGAAAAACCGAAATGCGTAAACCCCTCTTAATCATAAAATAAATCCAGCAGTATGTAGACGTGGGCTGTGAATGATGTTAATAAATGAAAAACTAAAAAGGCCATACAAAGAAATAAACACCATTTATTTATTTACATTTTTTTCGATGGACGGATAGGTTAACAAATCCTTCAATGACACTGTCATAATATGAATAGCTAAACTGTTTAAACGTTCTTCGCTTAAACGGTAACTTAGATAATTTTTTATTCTTTTATGTACGGAAAGCGAACGTTTTGCACTGCAATTTGTGTATCCGTCAGAATGGCGGGTGTGTGACTTCCAAATTGATCAAAAATAAACTATGTAAATGTACGGAAAATGTACGTTTTTGTACTGAAAGAAGTATAAATGTACGTTTCTGTAAGCGTAGCAACAATCATTTTAAAGTGAGCCGCCATTATGATGTGAGGTTGGCGGGTGAAATCTTATACAAATAACTTTTGTCAAATTTAACTTTAGGAAAAAAATTTACGTCAATTGTACTTAAAGGAACACTATTTAAAAACTTCCAAAATGGTACAAACGCTCTGATATTGTAAAACGTGCGTGAGCCCGCTATCCTGACGTCAGAATGGCGGGTTGTTTCTAAGCCAATCAAACTATTTTGATCCACTAAATAACAAATAAATGTACTTATGTTACGTTCTTGACAGATAAAAAAACAAAATTGGATGGTAAATTCATAGCATGATTTAATCAATTTTATAACATTTGATCATAGGTACAGGGTGGAAAGATCGAATGCCACATGGATGGCTACTACCTTAAATATTGGAAATAGCACATTGTGTAAAGGAGACTTTCCTTTATTTATAAAACCAATAAATTCTGCATTTATGGATTTTTGAAAAATCGCTTGTCTTAGGCGGGACTCGAACTAGTCAAATGCGACAAAAAATACATGCTGTATTTTATGATGCAGATAGAGAGAGTTACTGACAAGGCTCATTTTTCTCTAAATAACAAACACAATCAAAATAACGGAAGGTCATGAAAACTAACATTTACCTTTTAATTTTGGTTTCACCCGTCACGTGAAACGCATCGCAACTACTTTAAATAAAGGAAATAGCAAACGGAATGGAGACTTACTTTTATTTTAGAGAATAATAAATACTGTAAATGTGGATTTTTCAATTATATTGAAAAAAATTACTTTTTGTAGCTCTTCGCAGTGAATTGTGGTGAATATTTAATAAAAATTCACTGCGAAGAGCTACGAAAAGTCAATAGCCGCGTCCACTCTACACCGACGGAGCACGGGTCGCAGCCTCGTCGAGGCAGCCTCGCGAGCCATGTCTCAGCCGGTGTGGCACGTCCACACCGGCTGCTCGGGCTGCCTCGGGCGCACGTTGCCTCGGCCGAACGTGCCTCGGGGTCGAGCCGTCGGCTGTCGGTAAACCGGACGCGCTCAAAGGTGCCACGAGGTGCGCTGTGCGCTCGGTGTGGACGGTGGTTCTCGGGGACTACTATATAGCTTGGCCTGCTTCGCGAGGCTCGCCTCTGCGTTTCGGTGGTGCATCTCGAGTCTGCCTCGCGAGGCCATGCTCGCGAGCAACTACTTTGGGGCTGCCGCGCGAGCCCATGCACCCGGTGTATACCCGGCTAATTCAACTCAATTTGGACAACTAAATTGATTAGTTGGCAAGGTTTTAGTAAGTTTATTAAAAGAATACTGCAAGTATGGATTTATTTAAAATGTTTAATTTTTAAATTACTTACCTATGCAAGCAACTATGATGACTAGTTATAATAATAATAATTGATGCAGTTCCTTATTTAAGAAGTAGATTACTAAAGAAGTTGCATTAGTAATCGCAACTAAACCGATAGGTAGTAGATCAGTGTAGCTCATTTAAACATCTTGCATGCCAGAGATTAGAGTGTGTTGTTATTTCAGTAAGTATTCGTTAATTGATTAGGTAATGAAGTTACAAACCACAATACAAGTAATTCTTAATTTTCAAGGTCTTCATTTAATCCATGGTACATAAGTGTTAACAATCAATATGAACGACCCTTTCGATCTGCATCATAAAATACGGCATGTTATTTTTACCACATTTGATCGGTATGATTGCGGTTAAGACAAAACAAATTTCAAAAATTCATAATTGCAGTATTTATTATTCTCTAAAATAAATATAAGGCTCCATTGCGTACAATTTTCTGTTTCCAATAATTAAAGTAGTTGCGGTGCATTGCACGTAACGGGTGAAAACCAAATTAAAAGGTAATTGTTACTTTTCATGGCCATCCGTTATTTAGATTGTGTTTGTTATTTAGAGAAAAATTAGCTTAAGCCTGTAGGCTGTAGGGCAAATTTTTCTCTATTTTTCCCTTTCGACGTGCATCGTAAAATACGGCATGTTATTCTTGTCGCGTTTGACTAGTTCGAGTCCCGCCTAAAACAAGCGATTTTTCAAATATCCATAAATGCAGATTTTGATTGTTTTTATATTAATGGGAAAGTCTCCTTTGGACACAATGTGCTATTTCCAATATTTAAGGTAGTTGCCATCCATGTGGCATTCGATCTTTCCACCCTGTATGGTCAAATGTTATAATATTGATTAAATCATGCTATGAATTTACCTATCCAATTTTGTTTTTTAATCTGTCAAGAACATAATAAGTACATTTATTTGTTATTTAGTGGATCAAAATACTTTTATTGGTTTAGAAACAACCCGCCATTCTGACGTCAGGATAGCGGCTCACGCACGTTTTACAATATCAGAGCTTTTATAACATTTAGGAAGTTTTTAAACAGTGTTCCTGTAAGTACAATTGACGTACATTTTTTTCCTAAAGTTATTTGTATAAGATTTCACCCGCCAACCTGACATCATAATGGCGGCTCACTTTAAAATGATTGTTGCTACGCTTACAGAAACGTACATTTATACTTATTTCAGTACAAAAACGTACATTTTCCGTACATTTACATAGTTTATTTTTGATCAATTTGGAAGTCACACACCCGCCATTCTGACGGATACGTTTGCACCGCAGTGCACAGAAGTATGCGTAATGCTATTTCAGTAAATTGAAATGCTTTCTTTAAATATTTTTTTCAAAAGGAGTCGTCTCTTTAACCTGACACCTACTTTCCGCGTGCATCTGTGCCTGTTACCGACAGTCTCGTCCTTCTGAGCATGGCTTCAGACATCAACTTCGTCACCAGCATCGAGTCCAAGGCTCAAACTGCAGCCAAAAAGCTGGGCGTCCTAAATAAGGTCAAGCGATATTTCACGCTGGGTCAGTTTTCAACTCTTTATAAAGTTTAAGTCCGATCTTGGATGGAATATTGCAGTCACCTATGGGACGGCTCAGCGAAATACCAACTAGCTGCACTGGACACGATTCAACGCAGAGCTGAGAGGCTAATTAATAATAATAAATAATAATAATAATAATTTATTTCCAAAAATTACAATTTGCACACTTAACTACTTGCGGTCTCTGCACAAAGCAACGCTTGATTTGCAGCAACCAAACATTCATAACATAAAACCATTTATATTGTGCTAGTTAGATGTTTGTTCAAACTACTACTACAAATAATAAAAAATTTAAATTTATGGACATGCAATTACATAATACTAAAAATAAGGTAGCAGACATCAATCATAATGTGTGAGTCTGTGAGTGAGATGTGTTTGTGAGTGTGGTGTGTATGTGATGTGTGTATTAAAGGCTTGGAGGTTCACGTTGGCAGAATACTCTCCGTCTGAGCATAACTCAGGCCCATGAGCCAAGACTCCAGAACCCGCTTTGCAGTGCGGGTGGTCACGTTCCTCAAATCAATTTTTCGGCTTACGATGTTATAAATACGCGGAATAAGAAAGAGAGATTGACGGTTTGCAAAGGAGGTACGGGTAGGAGGAGTTGGAATCCTATAAACACGTCTGCCAATCAATAGCTCGTAGCCAGGCGATTCAAGGATTGTAGAGTGCATGGCTGTTACTGCCCGAAATATGTACAGCTGCCTCACTCGTAATACTTTGCACTCTCTGTATAGTTCATCAGTGCTGTGCCTGGAGGGTTTACGTAGCATCACTTTTAGAACCGACCGTTGAGCCCTTTCGAGTTCAATAAAATTTGTCTTGGCAGCACCTCCCCAAACTCTGATACAGTACTGTAAAAGCGACTGGCAAAGAGCCTTATAAACAAGAAAAAGAGTGTCCCTCGTCGCGGAGTATCTTAGCGATTTCATTATAAAAATGGTTTTCCTGATCCGCGACGACAACTGATTAATATGGTGTTTATAAGAGAGCTTCTCGTCTAGTATTACACCTAGGTACTTTATCTGGCCGGCTCTTTCGACCTCACAGCAGCTGAGCATGCTGAGCCCTGGAAGAATTAATCACAGTCATGTAGCTTTAAGCGATGTGATGATGGCGGTTGGGATGCAATCGTTTTGTGGAAAGCTAGATATTTTGTTTTAGCCATGTTTATCGTAAGGAGATTCTCTTTTAACCACTTAGAAATCGCTATCATACCCCTCTCGGCTGTTTCAAAGACTTCCCCCCAGCAAGAGCCTCGAATAAGAATGACCGTATCGTCCGCGTAGCAAATGATTTCAGAGTTTCTTATCTGTAATTCCAGAATGTCACTTAAATACACGAGAAATAGTGTAGGGCCCAAGATACTGCCCTGAGGCACTCCGAACTCTACAAACTGTAGGTCGCTCGTATCTGTGCCCACACGAACACACTGTTCACGCCTACTCAAGTAGCTTAAGAACCAACTCTGAGCAATTCCTCTTACTCCCAAGGCACTCAGCTTACTTAGCAAAATTGGA
The DNA here is from genome assembly GCA_963921215.1 of Scoparia ambigualis. NCBI lineage: Eukaryota > Metazoa > Arthropoda > Insecta > Lepidoptera > Crambidae > Scoparia > Scoparia ambigualis. The sequence goes on along the minus strand of OY992509.1, from coordinate 37,408,102 downwards.
ATCGAGACGGTGTCGAATGCTTTAGCCAAGTCAATAAAAACACCGATACAGCGCTCATTACTATCCAATGCGGCTGAAACCGTGTTGGCCACTGCAAGCACTGCATCCTCCGTAGATATGCCACATCGAAAACCATACTGCCTTTCTGGGATTAGGTTATTTTTCTCCAGGTACTTTACTAATCTCCTGTTCACGATCTTCTCAAGAAGTTTGGAAAACACTGTTAGTAGCGAAATTGGCCGGTAATTACCAGGGTCAGATTTGTCCCCGTCCTTATGGATTGGTGTGACAATCGCTACCTTCCAGCATTCAGGAAAAATTCCCGATGATATGCTCAAGTTGAAGATATGAGTCAATGGTCTTACAATTACGTCTCTTATTTGCTTTATCAAAGATGGTGAACATTTATCTATACCCGGCGAGCTGTCAGGTTTCAGATCACTTATAAGTTTGCAAACTTCATCTTCATCCGTAGGATACATAAAGACAGATTGGGATGTTGATTTAATCCTCTTACCAGCGGCTGTAGCCAGTGATTCCTGTGACACTGACAAATAGTTCAAGATTCGGTTGGCAAGTTTTCTTCCTGCATTCACGAAATTGGTATTGCAGTGGTTCAAAGAGGATTTGAGGTCAGATTTCGTTTCAGATAGTTCGATAGGACATTTTTGAACCTTTTTCAAGTGGCAAATGTCTTTGATAGTGTGCCAAAGCTTTTTGGGGTTATCTTTGTTGGTGGTTAGAGTTTGGTTCTCATAACTAGTCTTTACTTTATGAAGAATACTATTCAGAAAGTTGCGGTAACGTTTATAAGTTATTTGCACCGTCTTATTCAATGGGTTCCGCCTTGCCTGTAAATGTAGCCGGTCTCGTTGCTTTTGACATTTAATAAGCCCTGGTGTAATCCAAGGTTTTATTATAAATTTGGAGCGTGATATTGTGACCCTTTTAGTGTGTGAGGTTATTGCTGAGTCAATAATTCTGCTTAACGTTTCAGCAGCTTCATTTACATCTTCACTTTCGGTGACCGCCGTCCAGTCGGCAGCGCAAAGTACCTTCGTCACAGCATCGTTATCGATCTTAAGGTATGAACGTTTTAACTCCTTTTTTGCTCGTCCAAGTGCAAGTCCCAATAGGCAGATATAGTGATCCGTAGTGTCAGTTCCGCATACCAAGCCCAAAACCTGCACTATTTTCTTTTTGACGAAAAAGTGGTCAAGACAGGCATCCTTTCTCGTTGGTTTGTCAATAGCGGGTAATAATTGATGCTCCGTTAAAACCGACATGTACTCAATACACTGCTCACTTAGAGGTACAGAACAAAGGTCAAGATTTAGATCTCCAGTAACTATAATGGCATCCCTATTACTAAATGATTGAAGTATTCGGTCCAGGTCTACCAAAAAGTTCGTTATATTGAAGAACGAAGGAGACCGGTAAATAGCGAAGTTGCAGTCCGTGCAAGATGACTCAACCACTTGGGCATTCAAATTCTCCCTCACATATGCAGTCACACCGCCACATTTGTTAATGTATTTATGTGTACGAAAGGATTCATATCCAGGCAATTGTGGGATGATTGTGTTGTCACCTAACCAACATTCTGTCAAAACAATCACATCAAAATCAATATTAGAGCGTTTTAGGGTTACTAAGAAAGAATCAAAATTCTTCTGTATGCTTCGGATATTCCAAGTGTTGGCGCTTAAGGCACCAACATGCGGCGGAGTTAATGGGCTGAAGGCAGGAAGGCTGAAGGAAGGATGTACTTACAGGGATGATGAGTCAGGAACCGTCGTGCGAGCTGACCACGGGCGGCGAGGCTTGAGGGGCGGCGATGTAGGTTGGTTCCTGGCGCACAGTCACTTCACTAAACAGTTCACTAGGGGCACTGGTTAAGGGCGTTTAGGTCGAGCTCTTCACTTTAGGTTCAGGAGTCACTATAATAAGGGTAGATACCAGCGCGCGTTATTTTGTGTGCGTCTCGCATTAGCTAGCAAACAGACTGGTCGCGCGCGCGGCTCACCAAGCTAGCGGCGGCGGCTCGCGCAGCGGTGGCGCCGCGGCAGACAGGCGGACGCGGTCGTCAACAACCGCTGAGTCCGTCCCGGCTTTGGCGGGAACATCCTCCGGGGGCCAGGGGGGGCTCATCCACTGGGAGCCTGGCGATCCGGAATACAGGCCTCCGAAGATGTCCGTTCGCGGTGTCCAGGTCTACCACCCGCACGACGCCATCCTTCCCAGGCAGGGTGCGAGCAATGCGCCCCAGTCTCCATTGGAGGGCAGGCAGGTTGTCCTCCTTGATGAGGACGAGCTCGCCAACTCGGGGAGGGGAGGATGGGGACAACCATTTGGAGCGGGTTTGGAGGGTATGAAGGTAGGACTGGGTCCACAGCGTCCAGAAGCGCTGGGAAAGGGCCTGTACCATTTGGAATCGCCTACGTGTGGAGATCGGCCTATCTTCCACGGATAGTTCGGGAAGGGCCGTTAGTGGGCGGTCTATGAGGAAATGTCCGGCTGTAAGCGGCTCAAAGTCTGAAGGATCAGACGAAAGTGGGCAGAGAGGTCTAGAGTTAAGGACAGCTTCGATTCGTGCTAAAAGTGTAGAGAATTCCTCGAATGTGAGGTGCTGTTCGCCAATTACGCGATATAAAAGTTGCTTTGTTGATTTTACGTTGATCTCATGTAACGCACCGAACCATGGTCCCTTAGGGACGTTTAACAACCAAGTAATGTGCTGACCAGCGAGCTTGTGCGCAATCGTGTCATTATTCAAGGCAAGAAAGTTTTGTACTTCAATGAGCTGATTTCTAGCGCCTACATAATTTGTACCGCAGTCCGAGCGGAAGAGAAACGGGGCACCGCGGCGTGCTATAAAACGCTGTAACGCCGCGAGGAACGCTTCTGTGCTGAGGTCCGAGACCGGTTCCAAATGAACCGCCTTAGTGGAGAGGCACACGAATATACAAAAGTACGCTTTTAAGAGTTTAACATTACGTAGGGTACTAGATTTAACGAGGAATGGTCCGGCAAAATCGGTCGTGACTTGACTAAATACTGGCTGAGGCGTAACTCTATCGGCTGGCAGGTCGACCATGAAGGGCGCTTGCGGCTGGGCCCGGCATCGAAAGCATCTAATGCATTTAAAAACTCGGTGTCTAATAATACGGCGCGCGGACAATATCCAAAATTGTTGGCGTAGGATAGCGTGTAAAGTGTCAGCGCCAGGGTGGCAGTGTATTTTGTGGTAGTGGTCAATGATAAGGTCTACAAGTGGGCTAGAGCTGGGAAGTATGAGCGGATGCTGCGCGTCATATCGGATAGACGCATGGGACAGTCGTCCACCAACTCTAAGGAGCTCATCTTTAATGAGAGGTGACAGCCGCTGGAGTCTGACGGAGCAGATTTTGCCAGTTTGAAGGCGGTGGATGTCTTCCGCAAACTCATTGTGCTGAACACTGCGCACCCAGTAAAGTAGGGCATCTCTTCGTTCACTGACGTACAAGGGGCCTGAGCGTCGCGAATCTGGGTGGTGTCTGCAGTTGTGCAGAAAGCGTTTTAGACAAGCTGTCACTCCGACGAGCTTGTCTAGCGAACTGAACCGAGTGAGCAGGTCAAAGTCAAGACCGGGCACTGTGACCAGTGACGGGACGTGTTTGGGCTTAAGGCCGGGCAGGGCGTGATGGCCCAGAGCTAAGGGCATCGCAGGCCAAGACTCACAAGGCTGTCCAAGCCACGTGGGAGACCACCATAGGTCGTGGGCTGACAGGGATTGCGCAGACATTCCTCTGCTTGCGCAATCTGCCGGGTTGAGCTCAGAAGGTACAGGTACATTCTGGTGAGCCTGAGCTGATTTTGACTACCCTGTTGGCTTCAAAGGGTTGAAGACGGTGAAGCGAGTATGCAGCTGAGCCTTTGCTTGCACAAACGTGCCGAGGGAAGCGAATGCTAGACAACAGCGGCAGATCCTCCGAGATGTGGTGCCACTCCGTTTGCACTTCAGAGGGAGTGGGCTCATCCCATTCCAGCTTCAGTAGCCACAATTGCTGAAGCAGCAGCTTTGCGCGGAAGATAACGGGGGAAACCCAGCCGTTTGGGTCATAAAGTGAGGCTACGGTGCTTAAAATAGACCGCTTTGTGACATGTGTGATGGGGGGCAGAGAGATGCGGTAAGTGAACTCGTCTGACTGAGGGCTCCACTGTATACCCAAGACCTTAATGGACGTGGATTCTGGGTTCATGTCCTTGGGCATGTCACATTGGTTGTCGGGAAATCTCTCGAGCAGCTTAGGCGAGTTAGATGTCCACTTACTGAGCTGAAAGCCGCCTAGGTCTAGCAGACTTATCAACTCGTCCTGAAGTGCTTGGGCGGATTCAACCGTGTCATGACCACACAAGATGTCATCAACGAAGATAGACTTGCGAAGAACCTGAGCGGCTCCAGGGTAGCGATGGCCTTCATCATCAGCCAGCTGGAGCAGGGTGCGGATTGCATGATATGGGCTTGATCTTAAACCGTACGTGACTGTATTGAGGGCGTAGGTGAGCAGAGGGTGATCTGGTGAGGACCGCCATAGTATCAGCTGATACCGTCTCTGGTCTGGGGCAACCAGCACATTTCTGAACATCCTCTGGATGTCAGTGCTGAAAACGACTGGATGCGTTCTGAAGGACATGATGATGTCCACAATGTCCTGTTGAAGGGCGGGGCCTGTGTGTAGGCATTCATTTATGCTGACACCATTGGAGCTTTTGCAGCTACCATCAAAAACAATGCGCAGCTTGTCCGACCCTGACTTAAATACGCCATGGTGAGGAATGTAGAAGTGAGGTTTATGGGCGAATGTATTTGGGTGACAGGGAGCCATGTGTCCTAAGTCGATGTATTCGGCCATAAAGTCGACGTATTTAGAACGCAGGGACGGGTTCGCCATTAGCTTCTTCTCAATATTGAGGAATCTGCGTAATGCGATAGGGTGAGTTTTACCTAGTTGAGGGGCGTCCTTTAGAAAGGGCAGAGCGACCGTATATCTGCCTGAGGGATCGCGTGTAGTGGTAGAGCGGAAGATTTCCTCGCATTGTTCCTCCAGGGGATCAATATGAGTGCGAGATTGAGGGAGGGGCTCCTCAGACTCCCAGAACCTTTCCAGACTCTGACGTATGTCCTGGACTGATTCAGCTGAGTCTGGTTGTGAGCTGACGACGTGAGCTGAGTTAACCTGCTGCGCCGGCTGCGCATACAAGTCCTCAATGGGTCCTATCAACGCGAAGTCGAAAATCGTGCCGAAGGCTATGGGCTTGCCCGGGCCCAACGAGACCTTAGTCCCGTCCAACACCTGGCCAAGAACGTCCGACCCCAATAAGAGGTCGATCGGGGCTGGTGTGTGGTAAAGCTGGTCAGCCAATGGCACGAGTGGCTGGCCTAGTACGTGGGAAATGTTTGGTACCTTCTCTAAGGGAAGGTAGCCAGTGACGTTTTTTAAAATGTGAGCTGTGGCAGTAATTGTAGGAGTATCATTGTGAGTGGGTCGGCATGCTATTGTTATTGCCGCCTTTGACTCATGTTTGTGCTGATTCCCAACTCCTGTAATTTTTAAAGAAGTGGGTTTTAATGGCAGGTTCAAAAGTCGTGCCATGCGTGACGTTATTAACGTCAGCATACTGCCACAGTCCAATAAAGCCCTGGCTGTGTGAAGATGGCCATGTACGTCCGCGACTCTTAGTGAGACGGTTGGCAACAAAATGGGTGTGCCAGTGGGCACAGAAGGTGAGTGAGCTGATTGAGTATCAGCTGAAATTGTATGAGCTGAGTATGTATCAGCTGTGTGGGCATGGGTTGACTGGGCATGGGCTAAATCTACCTCTTCGCTAGGGTGCTCTGTGATAGTAGGGAGTCATAATTGCTGGCGGCGTTCGCGGGGCCTACCTGGCGAACCGGACCTGGGCGGGCTGGCTCTGTGAGCAGAGCTGGGTTGCGCCTGTTTGGCATGTGCGGGTTCGTGCCGCCTGCTGTTTCTGGGACGCTCCCTCGAGTGCTCTGTCAGCTGTGGTGGGGGCACATGTACAGACGACGAATGAGCTGAGTGCGTTGGGCCGTCTGGTCGATGGAGGGACGTGTGGTGGTTCGTACTCCCACAGTTCTTGCATGCCCCCCTTGACCTGCACTCGCTCTCGTAGTGACGGCCGAGACAACGCTGGCAGCGCTCGCGTGCCTGTACGAAATCCCAACGGCCCTGTGTTGGCTGGGCATTGTACCATCTGCACGTCATGAGCGTATGTCCCCTAATGGCACAATAGGGACAGTAGGGCGTCGAGCGTGAGGAAGAGGACGATGACGATGATGAGGAGCAGCTTTGCTGGTAGGCCGAGTAGACGGGGAAGGGCTGACTGCGAGCCGGGGAGGTGGACGGGCGGTGACGCATTTGCTGCGCTGGGCGGAACGGTTGGTGAGTAGGCTGCTCATGGGCGCGGTGAGGCGATGGAGCTGAGGAACGGCCACGGTAATGGTCGGGTTGTTGCTGAGCCATCTGAGCATAAGTGCGATGGGGCAACTGAGGAGGCGCGCGGCTACGAGAAGGGCCGGGCTGGGGCTGAATGGGTTGAGCCATGGCTATGTTGGAGAACTCTGTCTCAACACAGCGCGCGTGCTCCTCGAGGTAGGAGATAAGGTCCCTTAACGTGGGCAGGGTGTTACTAGACCCGTGCCTGCGTTCAAATAGCGTGCGGAGCTCGCCCTTGAGCTTCCGCACCACTATTGACACAAACACGTAATCGTCTCCTATGGGCAAGTCTAAATTGTTGAGGGCACACTGAGCCGATATGAGCGGCGTGAGGAACAGTGTGCGGATGTTCGAGCGCGTATGGATGCTTGGCAGCCCCAGGATGATGTCCACAAAACTATCAATGAGAACCCGGCGGTTCTCGTACCGCTTGGTGAGGATGTCCATGGCCACGGCAAAATTTTCATTGGTGACCTTTAAGTGGGACACCATACTTAATGCCTCACCGCTGAGACATGAGAATAGGTAGTGGAGCTTGACTGCGTCCGACAGGGTCGCCATGTCGTCAGTCAGACTCCTAAACAGCGCAATGAAGGAAGGCCAGTCCTCCACTTTTGAGCTGAACCTGGGCAGCGCTATCTTGGGGAGGACGGCTGTGGGCGTATTGACGCCGAAACTGGGCTGAGCGCTATGGGTTGGGGATGACGTGGAAGAGGGTAAGATTTCCTCCCTAGCCACAAGAATCCCAATGTACGCCCCGGAGGCTTTTGTGTGGTTCTCAGTGTATGCCTTCTCGGTCTTCTCGTCCAGGTCCTCCTCGTCAAGAATGCTATAATACACTGAGTCCAGCTTCTCCTTTATGCCCTGTATCTGTGCGAAACGCACGTTGAATTCCGTTATGGAATGTTTGGTGTCGCCAGCAATGATCAGTGATCCCATCTCTAGGAGCTGGTGTAAAGCTTTGGCGGCCTCCCTAAATATCGCGGCTTGTGACTTGGTCGGCATCGCGACGAATAAAAGGAGACAAAAAAAATAATAAAAAATAAAAAATTAAACAAATTTAAAGGCAGTAAAAAGAACAACACCCTGTATATATTCTATAGTTGGGCTGGAGGTATTTGTTTACTAAGGTAAGGGCAAATGGGCTAAAATTAACGCAACAATAAAGAAAGCAAAACTAAGTTGGGGCGCCTTGTATATGGCCTACGGGTGGGCAAACTCGTGTATGTGTAGGTATGTCTGTGTATATGTATGTATGCTTATTGAACGCGCGTACGTAACATTAGCCGACCGCAAGCCAAAAAACAAACAAAAACAACAAAAACAAAAAGAATCACGTTATCCGTAGCCCACTGTTGGGCAAGGCGCTCACAATCGGGCAGACCTGTTGCCGACACTGGCGCGAAGAATGAGTCAGTCGCAAACAAAAAAAAATAAAAATAAACTAATAATAAAAACTTAATTAAACTTAACGTGTGTAGAAGCGAAGGCGACGCACGCAAATAGCCGTAAGCGATATAAAAAAAACTGATGAAACTAAATGAAACACACTAAGCTCATGTGGTGAGCACGCACCAAGAATGAGCCGATCGCAAAGGCAAAAATAAAAAATAAAAAAATAGATATAAAATTAACACGAGCGAAAAAATAAAGCACGCTATTTGGCACGCGTGGTGAGCATGCACGAGATCTGAGCCGATTTAACACGACAAGAACATAAAAAATTCCTTAAAAAATAAAACGGGAAAAACAACAATATCGTCGTCTAGACGCGGGTGTGTTATTACGTAACCAAAGTTATATGTGCAACCGAAAAACGTAAAACGCAAACGTAACGCAATAATTTAACTACTAAACCTAACGCATCATTAGTACAAGTAATACACAATTAGTACACTAGCTCGCTCAAATCACACAGACATTGTATGACACCATAAAATCAACATCAACAACATAAACACTAAACTTGTTAGCGTAAATTAACTAGGAGTTAGCACGAATCGGATACTGGTACGAACTTTTATTTGGAACACGATACCCGAAACACGAATTTTTATTCGTGTAGGTAGGTCAACTTTGCAACGACTGTCGTGCAGAAAAGATTTTGTATGGAGATGAAATTATAAATGTTAGGAAGTGAAATAGATATAATTATGAAACATTATTTTTAGCGGACTGTAAATAATTAATCAAAGTTAAGGGCTGATTCGGGGCTGATTATGGTCGAAAGACCATGAAATTTAGAGGTATTCCGTGCTCGATTGGACCAAAAATGTTGGCGCTTAAGGCACCAACATGCGGCGGAGTTAATGGGCTGAAGGCAGGAAGGCTGAAGGAAGGATGTACTTACAGGGATGATGAGTCAGGAACCGTCGTGCGAGCTGACCACGGGCGGCGAGGCTTGAGGGGCGGCGATGTAGGTTGGTTCCTGGCGCACAGTCACTTCACTAAACAGTTCACTAGGGGCACTGGTTAAGGGCGTTTAGGTCGAGCTCTTCACTTTAGGTTCAGGAGTCACTATAATAAGGGTAGATACCAGCGCGCGTAATTTGTGTGCGTCTCGCATTAGCTAGCAAACAGACTGGTCGCGCGCGCGGCTCACCAAGCTAGCGGCGGCGGCTCGCGCAGCGGTGGCGCCGCGGCAGACAGGCGGACGCGGTCGTCAACAACCGCTGAGTCCGTCCCGGCTTTGGCGGGAACACCAAGTAAGAGCTTTGAAATTATGAACAGACGAAAGAAAGCTACCACAAACGTCAATGTTGTCGAGCACCCGGCAGTCAATGGCTAATGCTTCATCAAGATCACTAGCTAAAGTTCCTATTTTATCTTTTGTAATATGATAAATTCAACATCTAAAATTAGTTTTACTATAAGACTGCGTACGCTCAACAGTACCTTATTGCGTCCATTGCCTCTATAAGTGTTGTGTTGGGAAAGTGTGGGTTGCGTTTTTGAGCATGAAAAAATATTTTGTGTAGGTGAGTAACAGAACGAGAAAAGTGTAATAATATATTGTATGTGTGTTAACAATTTTGCCTGACCAACATTAATATAACAATTTTGCATGACTAATTGTGAAAATAATAATAATTGTACTAAAAGCGACTGTAACAAAATCAAAACAAGATCCAAGTCGCATCTACAATACTGCGTTTCCCAATAATTTCGGAGGTCCGACTTTTTCATCCAAATCAACAAGCGTAGAAATACGTATCGCTGATTTCCCATCAGCCTTTCTAACATAGACGGCGCCATTCCGAATCCAGCAGTATCGAAATTGATGTTCGTTTGTTCGGGTTCTTGATTGGCGAAATAAATATCTGTTCTCCTTTGTGAGCCTCTCATTAAGAAAAAAGGTTGAGGGTGGGCCTCCAGATACGTTTTCGGTAGTTAAGTTACGCCTAATCTTGGCGGCTTTGATCAGTTCATCTCTTTTTTGTTTTCTTACTAATCTAACGATTATAGGGCGAGGAGCCTGCTGTTGAGCTGCATCTGTGTGGCTTTTGCGTGTTTTTGAGCCCACTCGTAAAATTTCGTTAATATCTGCGTCAGACAGTTCAACACCCATTTTTCTTGAGGCTGATAGTACAATATGGTTCAAATTCTCGTTTGCCTGTTCTGTGATTCCTACTATTTCTAGGTCGTTCCTCATGTTGTCTTGATATTGTGTTGCTAATTGCTGCTGAAGGCATCCGACAGTTGATCTTAGGTGAGTAATTTCTAATTCTGCCTCCTGTAGTTTTTTAGTGTGTTCTTTTATAGTCTGCGTCAAAGTGGCAGATATTGACGACACTTCTTGTTTTATCTCCGTGTTCTGCTTCTTCACATCAGCCACTTCTTGTTTTAGTTGTCGTAGTTCTGATAGTATCGCTGAGGTCTCAGATGAGACAGGTGCACTCTCCTTCGTTGGCTTTGCCTTTACTGCCTGTGGCTTGCTTCCGCGAGTCAAATTTATATTTTCACTCGCTTTTGAATGATTGTTATTCTTTTGTGATGAAGCTGATACTCGGACTGGAGTAGAACTGTTGTCCACCTTTGGCTGCGAACAAATACAGAAGGGGCACTGCCAGTTGAGTCTCTGCTGTTGAGAAAGTTGGTCAAATTGCTCTATAGATAATTTTATACATAGCAAGTCGAAGCTCTTCTTGCATTTTGAGCACTCCATAAAATACGGATCACATATGGGTTCACCACATCCGGAACAGTTGGTACTCATTTTTGCTGCCCCGATTGTTTGGGGTCTATCCACTGTGCCGCAGGTCTATGTACAAGTGTTGTTAGTGAAGTCCCCGAATATGGGCAAAATTTCCAAGATGGCAACACTATGGCTGTGTCAAACTCAAATTGAAGTCTGTCAATCGAATTTGACAACTACAAATGCTAGTGTCTTGTGGGTATTCTACAAACAAATCGTGACAAGTCCCGATTTGTAAAAGATGTGGGTATAATAATCTGACTTATCTGCTTGGATATTTGAGTAAATTAGTCGGAATTTCTTCTTGCGAACGTTGGTGCAGCTCGGCGTCGACTCGCACAACACAAAGCAGGTACCTCAACAGCAATCCGTTTGGTTTATCAATAATTTTCGGAAAAATGATTACGAGCACAATATAAACAGAGGCAAGGTGTTGCCAGACTCCAATTGGCGACAAGGAACTGGTGAAGAGCAAGTTTCACACCCTAGCTCACCGCCGCAAAGTTGCCCGTCAGTCGATCTTTTACAGACTGTACTTCGGAGAGTGTGCTCAGGAGCTGCATGAGCTCATACCGCCATCCCCTACTTCTATCAGACATCCAGACACAAAGCGGGCTACTACCCTTTCTTGGTGGATATTCATAAATGTCACACAAAGTGCCGAACATTCTCGTCCCTTGCCAAAGCGGTTGAAAGTAGGTAATTTCTGCCAGCCCTCCACACCGCTGCTGTTAAAACCAGATGGCTCACATGCCCATACTGCGGCTGAGAAGACGAACTTGTTCGTTTCTCCTTTTTCGCAAAGTTCGCGTCTAGATGTCGCAGCGAAATCACCGCCTAACATACCTCATGACGTTGGCAGCTGTCCACATACGCCAAAAAGAGGTTTTAAAAATCCTGCGAACCTTGGACGTGAATAAAGAGACTCTGTAAGACTATGGGAGCGTGTACTCAACAACCGACTCCTGGCATACTTTGTAGAAAATAATGACCTCTTAAGTGACCGCCAATTTGAGTTTCGCCGAGGGCGTATATATATACGGGAGATCTTCTTGTGTATGCCACTCATCTATGGAGTGAGGCTATAGAGAAACACGGTGAGGCTTTTGCAGTGTCTCTTGACATCTCTAAGGCCTTTGACAGGGTTTGGCACGCTAGCCTTATGTTATGTATGCATACATCCTCCTTGCCCGATGTATGTTGATGAGTCTTCTTTGTGGTATTAAACGTCAGTGTGTTAATGGCCGTCTTGTTTTATTGTTCCCCGTTTTACATACTTTACATTGGCGACGAGGAATCCGGAATTAAAGAGTTAAAAAAATGTCGTATCAACTTCGGGATTTTAAATAATTTTGACCACAGTCTTCAAACGTGGAAAACCTGGAAGAGTAGATTCACACAATGGCTTATCGCGAACGATTTTGACGCAGTGAAAGATGCAGCGGGGGTAAAAAGGCGAGCTATATTATTAAGTGGTCTCAGCGAAGCCACGTACAAACTCGCATCAGATCTTGTACTGCCTAAGGAGATCCAACTGTGCCATTCGAAGACATATTGTCAGTTCTTGACAACCATTTTACTCCGAAATCAACGGGGTTTAGCGAGCGCCACAGGTTTTATGCCGCTACACAGAACCCGGCGGAGACTATGTCGCAATGGGCAGCGAGATTACGAGGACTTACTTTTCAATGTCAGTTTAGTAATGTAGAGGAGGCGTTACGAGATCGTTTCATAATGGGCATGTTGGCTGGTGTACAAAAGGAGAAGCTTTACATGCAAGCATTGGATGGTCTGACGCTAGCCAAGGCCGTGGAGCTGGTGGAGAGCCGCCGCAGCCAACGTCGCCGACCACGCCGGCATCGCAGACCGACAGCTATTCAAAATAGGGAAGCGATCTCCGAGTCGCGCTGCTGCCGTCCAAAGTGCTAGTGATAAGTGCACCGTGTGTGGTTACAAAAATCACCAAGCCGCGGAGTGTCGTTTCGCGAATTATGTTTGTAGAAGGTGCAATATAAAAGGTCATTTGCGTCGTATGTGCAAAAAGGTGAACTATGTTGCTACCGAAGGGGTGGACGAATGCGATGACGACGACGACGACGGTAAGATTTGTAACATTCGTTCATTGAAAGGCGAACCGTTAATTGAAACCGTGTTTATTAATGGAGTTAAATTACAGTTTGAAATAGACAGTGGATCGGCAGTAACGGTTATGTGTTTAGACACATTTAATAAGCATTTTAAAAACGTTATTTTATTGAGTACGACTAAAAAATTATTAAGTTATAACGGCGAAGAGCTGGGCTGCGCCGGGCGAGCGCCGCTGACGGTGCAGTGGGGCGGCCGCGCACACACGCTGGACGTGTACGTGGTTCGCGCGGGCGGGCCGCCGCTGCTAGGCAGGGATTTTATTTCCAAATTTCAATTAAAGTTAGCGCCCGTATACAAGTGCCAGTTTTCGCTAGACGAGTTAGAGTTTTTACGTCTGCGTTATCCGGACTGTATTTTCGGATGCTTTGGGTTGTTATAAGAAAAATAAAGTAAAATTAACGTTAAAGGATAATGCTCAACCGAAATTTTTTAGACCACGTCCAATTGCTTTTGCGCTAAGGGACAAAGTAGAAAAAGAAATCAGTCGGTTAGTGGATCTGGGCGTGCTCCGACCTGTGGAGCAGTCGGAGTACGCATCGCCGATCGTGCCGGTTTTGAAACGAGATGGTTCAGTTCGTATCTGTGCGGATTATTCAGTCAGCATCAACAAGCAGTTGATCGTTGAACAGTATCCACTGCCAACGATAAATGAATTGTTTTCTAAATTACATGGTGGTCAGAAATTTACAAAATTAGATTTGTCTATGGCGTACGGGCAATTTTGTCTAGAAGAGGAGTCCCAAAAGTTGACTTGCGTTGAATACGCATCGCGGCCTTTTCATGTATACGCGCCTCGTGTTCGGCTTGTCAAGCGCACCTGCTATTTTCCAGCGCGCCATGGAAACGGTACTTTCGGGGCTCGAAGGTACTCTGTGCCTACTAGACGACGTGCTTATCACCGGTTCTAATGATGCCCAGCACCTGCAAAGGTTGCATCAGGTCTTGCAGCGTTTACAGGACGCGGGCCTTACTTTACAAAAAAGCAAATGTCATTTTTTCCAAGACGAAATATGTTATTTAGGTTACATTATCAGTAAAGATGGGTTGAAAAAGTCACCTGATAAGGTAGAAGCCATTTTAAAGGCTCCGGTACCGACGAATGTAAGTCAATTGCAATCTTTTTTAGGGTTAATAAATTATTATAGGGGTTTTGTACCGGGAGCGTCAACCATCCTCAGTCCTTTAAATGACCTGTTAAAAAAACAAACGAAATGGCGTTGGTCTAGTTTAGAAAAAGAGACGTTTGAGAAAATTCGGAAAATGTTAGCTTCAGACCAGATATTGGCACATTTTAATCCTAATGCAAATATTATTTTGACTGTAGATGCGTCATCGAGCGGTTTAGGTGCTATACTGTCTCAAATTGATATAGACCGATACGAAAAACCAATATCATTTGCTTCACGTACGCTCAACGCAGCTGAAAAAAAGTATTCTCAAATACAAAAAGAAGCGACAGCAATAATATTCGGAGTCCGTCGTTTCCACCAATATTTATATGGAAGATCAACGCCTTTTGTTTTGAGAACAGACCATAAACCGCTGCTATCTATATTTGGTCCCCACCGTGGAATTCCAGAAGTAAGGAAAGTTATTAACTACATTTCAAAAGGTTGGCCCCGTAAGGTCATTGACGTCGCTATTAAACGGTACCTTTCCATCAATGTAGGTTGCAACTGGCTTACGAAAACGGTTGCGTAATGAGAGGGCATAAAGTGGTGATTCCGGAAGTTTTACGCCATAGAATTATGTCAGAGTTGCACTCGTCGCACCTGGGTATTGTAAAAACTAAAGCCGAAGCTCGGTCGAGATTTTGGTTCCCAGGAATAGACGATGCCCTGGAGCGCATGATATTGGCATGCGAGATATGTGCGCAGCTGCGGCCGTCACCACCGCGCGCGCCAGTGGTGCCGTGGAAGTATCCTCCGCACCCTTTCTACCGTGTACATTTAGACTTCCTCGGCCCGATAAACGGCCGCATGTTTCTTGTTATTGTAGACGCGTACTCTAAGTGGGTCGAAATATATGACATGAATAATACGGCTAGTGTTGCTGTCATTGAGAAAATGTACGAGTTTATGTCGAGGTTCGGGTTACCTCATACGCTCGTAACGGATAATGGCACTTATTTTTGTTCGCAAGATTTCAGACATTTTTGTAGTCTAAATCACATATCGCATGTGACGTCGCCGGCTTACCATCCGGCGAGTAACGGCCAGGCTGAATCGTATGTTAAGATTGTTAAGAAGGGAATTAAGTCGTGCCTTATGGGTAGTACGAACGCTAAAGAAAATAAACTAAAATTGTTTAAGTATATGTTCGACTATCGCAACTCGGTTCATGTGACTAAAGGAACGTCGCCGGCTCAATTAGTGTACGGTCACAGGTTACGGTCGCGGTTAGATTTATTAAATCCATTTCCGTTGTCATCGTTTTCGACTACCTCTTTGGCTAAAATAGTTAAATCCAACCAGTGTATGCAAGCTAAAAGAAAAGAGGGGAAAAAAAAGAAACTTTTTACCTGGTCAAATAATTATGTTTAAAAGACACTGCAGTAATAATAATAAATTTGTATGGGGATTTGTAAGGTGTAATTGTTAAGCAAATTGGCAAAAATGTGTTCATTATTAGAGACTGTTTATCGCTAAATGAATTAAAAAAACATAGTAATCAATTAATTATTTGTAGTCATAAAACTAATGTAACGAAGGCCTGGGATGATGATCTTGAGATACGGGTTGGGCCGCCTTTAACCACAGCAACGCCACCACTGCCATGTTCATCATCACTGCCTGCACCGTCGTTGAATGACTCTTTGGCCGCGGAAGTCACCTGTGACAGAGTTAAGGACAGCGGCGATGGAGAGAGAAGTGATAAGGTTGAGAGCCAGCGTTCGTCCTCACCAAGTCACGTGTCCGTACAGCGCCGGGTGCCAAGTCCGGTATCGTCAGATGCCACAGAAGAAGTAAATGAACAACTCACAAGTCAACAAAGAGTGGTTACAAGAAGGCGACCCAGGGTGGACTATAGTCAATTCTTCTGATGATGTCATGTGATGTCATAACTATTGAGGGAGGTGTGTTATGTATGCATACCTCCTCCTTGCTCGATGTATGTTGATGAGTCTTCTTTGTGGTATTAAACGTCAGTGTGTTAATGGCCGTCTTGTTTTATTGTTCCCCGTTTTACATACTTTACACCTTATAAACAAGCTTCCGTCATATGGGTACTCCCCATGGACTTCGGTCTATGGTTTTCGGACTTTCTGAAGGAGCGAACGATACGTGAAGTCTTAGATGGCTGCACGTCTGATCTACAGGCTATTGATGCCGGAGTTCCTCAGGGGTCTGTTCTGTCTGCAACCCTATTCTTGCTACACATAAACGATCTGTTGGTACTCGGAATTCTGGGGTACGCAGATGATAGCACAGTTGTGGATAGATATTTCTCAATTGCAAAAGCCAAGGGTTTATCGAGAGACCATGGTTGAGCGTTTGGACACGGCTCTAGAAGCTATATCTCCGACTGGGGTGATGCTAGCCTGGTCGACTTTAACGCCACCAAAACACAGGCGTGTTTATTCACTGCCAAACGGAGTCCCTTTCTACTCGCTCCGACTTTCCGTGATGTATCTGTGCTGATATCTGACCATCTTAGCCTTCTAGGTAAGACCAGCTCTGCAAACCTAAACTTCGGCCACTACATAGAGTCCATGGCAAAAACCGCAGCTTAAAAACTTGGCATCCTTTCTAAGGTAAGGGGTTTAGGGGGTTAAGTTGCTCGCGTCCGTAGGTTTACCCTTGAGACCCTACACGTGACCCCTGGGTGGTGCTAAATGAGTGACACCAACTGAGTGGTAGAGCCACGCTGCGTTGCAGCACGCATTGGGTCGGCTCGCCCGGCGTAATACCACCCCCTCACGAATTTTCGGCGTGAAACAATGGCACTCTGTGCTTTTGTGTTTCGTCCGGCGAGTGAGGGTTCCGGAGACCCCTCCCCCCCCCCCCCCTCACAATTGATATGGCAGCGAACTGTAATCTAGATTTACCCCAGGGGGGTACCGACACATCCAGTGTCGGAGAATCCCCCCCCTGAGCGTTCTCGCTCAGGCTGCCCTACGTATTCTGGGGAGGGCAAAAGTTCGCCCGTGCCAAGGCATGCTGCAGGCAGGAGAAAGGCGGGACAATTGGCACCCCCTCCTACGCTTCGCGTGGACTTCTGCAATATCAGGGGAATCCACTCTAATTTGAGCGCCGTCCATTACCACCTCGAGACGACGAAACCGGCCTTGCTCTTCCTCACCGAGACGCAGATATCCCCCCCTCCTGACATCTCGTACTTGCGCTACCCGGGATACAACCTGGAACATGCATTTGTGCCACGAGCCGGTGTTTGTGCCTATGTCAGGGAGGATATGTGCGTTCGTCGCCTTGGCAATCTTGAAGATAGGGACCTCTCCATCTTATGGCTGCACGTCGACTGCGGACGTCATCCTCGCGTCTACGCGTGCCTGTATAGGTCCCACAGCGGTAACATCGGAACTGACCAACTCATCGAGACCGTCCAAACAGCGACAGACTCCCTTCTCCAACGGATCCCCTCGGCCGAGATTGTGGTATTGGGAGACTTCAATGCCCACCACGTCGAATGGCTTGGTTCACGCACAACTGACCACGCGGGTAGAGCCGTTCATGACTTCGCTTTGGCCTACAGTCTGTCCCAATTGGTAACCGAGCCAACACGGGTTCCAGATGTGGAGGGCCATGCACCTTCTTTATTGGACCTTCTGCTGACCTCGCACCCAGACGGCTATCAAGTTTCTGTTGATGCACCACTAGGCTCATCAGACCATTGTCTGATTCGCAGCACTGTGCCTCTCACAGAAACTTCAAAACCGCAACCAGCGGCTAGCCGTCGAGTCTGGCATTATAGGTCGGCGGACTGGGATGGGATGCGAAGTTTCTTTGCGTCCTACCCGTGGTGGCGAGTTTGCTTCTCGCTGGATGATCCTGATGTCGCCGCTGACTCTGTCGTTGATGTGATACTGCAGGGAATGGAACTTTTCATTCCAAACTCTGTGGTTCCCATTGGCGGCAAGTCCCAACCATGGTTTGGTCGTTGCTGCAAAATGGCGTCTCGCCAAAAGCGACAGCATTACCAAGCCTGGGCTAATGCGGTGTCATCAAAGGATCCAAACACCAGTGCGCTCAGAAAGAAGTACAACTTTGCCGCCAGATCCTTTAAGAAGGACATCGCCAAGGCGAAGTCATCATTCATAGGTAGAATTGGCGAGAGGCTAGTGCGTCTTCCTTCGGGGACGCGTGCGTTCTGGTCTCTCGCCAAAGCTATCTTAGGGAATTTTTGTCAGCCGTCCCTACCACCATTGCACAAGACCGATGACTGCCTGGCCTATAATGCAAAGGAGAAAGCCGATCTCTTGGGCTCTCTTTTCGCATCAAACTCGACCTTGGACGATGGGGAAAACTCTCCACCAACCATACCGCATTGCGCTTGTACAATGCCAAACGTTCAGTTCCTGCAAAGGTCAGTTCGTAAGGCTCTTTTTTCCCTTGATATCCATAAGGCGAGTGGGCCAGATGCAGTTCCACCCATTGTGCTTCGGACGTGTGCTCCTGAATTGGCACCAGTTCTAACGCGCCTTTTCCAGCTCTCTTACACCACTGGCGTCGTCCCGAGCTCTTGGAAGACAGCCCTTGTGCACCCGATTCCAAAAAAAGGCGATCGCTCAGATCCGTCTAACTACAGGCCAATAGCTATTACCTCTTTACTCTCCAAAGTAATGGAGTCCATTATAAACCGCCAGCTCTTAAGGTACCTAGAAGAGAACCAGCTACTAAGTGATCGCCAGTATGGTTTTCGTTGCGGTCGATCGGCTGGTGATCTTTTAGTGTACCTTACTCACCGATGGGCGGAGGCAGTCGAGAGTAAAGGGGAGGCACTGGCAGTTAGCTTGGACGTAGCGAAAGCTTTTGACAGGGTATGGCACAGGGCTCTTTTCTCTAAACTTCCATCATACGGGCTTCCTGAGAAATTGTGTTCATGGGTTGCCAGCTTTCTTACTGGGCGTAGCATCAGAGTCGCAGTCGACGGTTCGTGCTCCGACATGAAGCCCGTGAATGCTGGAGTCCCGCAGGGGTGTGTGTTGTCCCCTACTTTGTTTCTTCTGCATATCAATGACATGCTGCATAACAACAGCATTCATTGCTATGCGGATGACAGTACTGGGGATACGCTCTACACCGGGCGAGCTAATATTTCTCTGGAAAGCGTCATCGAGAGCCGGAATAAACTTGTGACTGACACCGAGAACATGTTAAGTCATGTCTCGGATTGGGGCCGACATAACCTAGTCCGCTTTAACCCCTCCAAAACACAAGTTTGCGCATTTACCGCGAAAAAACATCCCTTCGTCGTACCTCTGAACTTTGAGGGAGCTCCCCTTGATACCAATCCGATTATTGGAATCCTTGGCGTCGATATTTCGAGTGACGTTCAGTTTCGTGGTCATTTGGAAGGTAAAGCTAAATTAGCTTCGAAAAAGCTGGGTGTGCTTAATAGAGCGGGTCAGTATTTCACGCCGGCCCACCGTTTACAACTGTATAAAGCACAGGTCAGGCCGCATATGGAATACTGCTCCCATCTCTGGGCTGGAGCACCCCAATACCAACTCCTTCCATTTGACCGCATTCAACGCAGAGCTGCTCGAATTGTCGGCGACGTGGTTATTTCAGGTCGGCTCGATCCACTGGCTCTTCGGAGAGACGTTGCGTCTCTCTGTATATTGTACCGTATATATCATGGGGAGTGTTCTGAGGAATTGTTCGGCTTGATCCCTGCCGCTAATTTCCTTCACCGCACTACACGCAATCGACTGTCATTCCATCCACATCGCCTTGATGGATGGCGGTCTACTACTGTAAGTTTTTCAAGAAATTTCTTGCCTCGAACTACAGTGTTGTGGAACCAGCTCTCGGCGGCGGTATTTCCGGACCGTTACGACTTAGGGATCTTCAAGAAACGAGCCTATTCCTTCTTTAAAGGCCGGCAACGCGCCTGCGATTCCTCTGGTTTTGCGGGTGTCCATGGGCGGCGGTGATTACTTTCCATCAGGTGACCCGCTTGCTCGTTTGCCTCCTTCTGCTATAAAAAAAAAAAAAAGAAAAAAAGGTAAGGCGGTATTTTACACCGGGGCAGCTGCTTTAGATTTACCAAGCACAAGTCCGATCCTGTATGAAATACTGCTGCCACCTCTGAGATGGATCTGCCAAGTATCAGTTAGACGCTTTAGACTATATTGAGAAGCGCGCTAAGAGGGTCATTGGCGACTTTAAACTCGACGAATCCAAGCTGCAGAGTCTTGAACATCGACGCAAGGTTGCCAATCTTTTGGTTTTTTGATCGAATGCACTTTGGCGAGTGTGCACTGGAACTACACGAGCTGATTCCACCTTCTCCTTTCTATCTCCGGGGAACGAGATGCGGACTGAGATCTCACCTTTACACTGTCAAAATACCACCTATACGCACAAAGCGCTCAGCGTCATCATTTTGGATACGGACAGCTATGGAGTTAAGTTAAGAAGAGAGTAGCCGTTAAAACCGGGAACGCGAATAGAACTAATTAGTTTCAAAAACATGTTTGAGCTCACGTGTCCGATGAACAAAAGTAACAGTTGGAACTTGGAACTAAGACCAATTCATCGATCAACAACACCGCTAGCACCAGAGGAACTAAATACCTAGTTCCGCGAACATGTTTACGGAGTTAGTTCCGTTAGGTAAATGAACGAACCTTGAAACTTACAACCGTTGAGTTTTAGTTATTGTTAATTAGGTAAGCTTTTTTAAATTTCTTCAGGCATATAAAAAAAGCGCACAAAGCTGAGCGCGAGGTGGGGCTTGCGCCGCCCCTCGCAGCCAGCCGCCCCGGGCCATGGCCCTTTTGGCCTTATGGTAAATACGCCACTGAGCGTACCTTATACTCAGAATAACCAAACGATATTCGTTGAATATCTATAAGTCTAATCTTATTTCTATAACAGTAATACTCAATATCGGCTACCGATACGAATAGTGGGAAACGAGCCAAATCAGAGGTCACATGACAGGCTTTTTATCCTTTTCTTTTCTTTGCCAACCGATAAAAATAAAGCTGTTTTTATCGAATGTTTATCGAATCGCGGATAAGAGTTATTAAATTACTAATATTTTTAATATGGAAACACTAGTCTTCAAAAAACAGACATGTTACTTTTAAAATGTCTACGCGGCTGCATAAACCATAATTCTTTTGCTTTTAAAAAAGGGAAATGTTAACAATGCCGTCACGTCATGTTTGATTTGACAGCTAGCGGCTGTCATTTGTCAACAACTGTCATTTGTTGACAGATATTGCCAGATTAAATGAATAACAGAAAAAAAATTTAAAAAGGTGTACAACATAAGCATAAAATGCCGGGTCTCCTTTGATGCCATGTCAACGCGAACGTCACGAACGTCACCTCAAGGAAATCCCCGATTGATTGTACGACTAAAGGTCAAGAACACAAAAATAATAAGAAATACCCTCAAATATAGGACAATTTTAGGTAATAGTAATGCATCGACATCCCATAATGTGCGAACAAGCCGCACAAAAATAATGTTATCAAGGCCGTTTCCCGAAAGTAATACACAACCCATGTATTCAAAACTTATATATTTTAATTAAATAGTTACATTAATCTTTACAGTTTCTCCCTAGCTAATGACACAAATCAGCATCGATGCATTTTATTGGTCAAAATTAATAATATATTAAAAAATAATTTATCTACATAACTGATAAACAAATCGATAACCATTTGAACCTGCTAGTCATTAGTACAAAGCAAAGACAATTATACATGTGTTGCCAGCTCAAAAGAATGTCATTAATAAATGTTATAAAATATTGCTTGTGAGTGTCTATGATATAAAAATGCGAGTTATGGAGTGGGCTAGGCCTTTTCTGAGCTGGCAACACCCGCAGAGACACAAACTGAACATACCTAATTTATCTCAAGTCGATCCAATACTAAATTAATCATGAAGGTTGTAAAAATATATAATAATAATAACATACACGTAAAATGGAATATTTTGTACACAATAAACACACGTTGTAAAGCGCAGGGTTTGGACTGGACATGGTACAAATTATGTTTTAAATATGAACTTGCCTTTGTTTCTTAGACTGAAGAGCGATCCAAAACATTGTGAGGCCTCAATGCCAGTTTGATTTTGAGTATCATCCATAACTCGTGTAGAAAAGGGATGAACCGACATGCGACACTCACTGATTTAAGTAGCTTAAAAAGCTTAATAACATTGTTGGTGTATAAAAATAAGCATTAAATTATATAAAAACTAAACAACATAAAGCAATACGTCAAAGGCAAGTTCAAAACTAGCTCTTAATGACATCACATAAACGATATCGATATATTGTTAGTTTATCCAATAAATCGATAGTTAAATAATCTCTATTTCGCCCCTTTTTACATAATTTTATCGATTGACTTATTTGAAGAACTGATTGTACAATTTATCGATATAATTAAGTGTCTGCTACTAAGTTTGCGTTCTGTAAATAAATCACAAATATAATAATATTGTTTCCGACCGCGAATGCTGACGTCATAACATTGAATTTCACCATTTCTGTAACAAATAGTCAATCCTTATGGTTATTGCGAACGAAAATTTCATTTATATACAGCAATTACCAAATAATCAAATAGAGATTTGTTAGTTGATATTTATGAGTTGCGTATGCGGGTGCCGCCAGCAGCTCGCGCTCGGAGCGAGTGGAGGGCGACGCACATTATCAAATTACAAAACTGGTATCTAAGGCACGATAACAACTTGACACCCGGCCGCCGCGCCGCGCCGCCGCCTGACATCGCATCATATCAATTCACTCAACTTCTTGGGTTTACAATACATATTGTATTATTGTTATAATAAAATATCAACAAAGAATGAACACTTTATATCTTTATGTACATTGTCTTCTGTCAACATGCTCCGATTTTTAATAATTATACTTTTCACAATATATTTGTCATTTTTATTCTATTATTTTTATATTATTTCAACGACAATGTTTAACTGACTATGCGAGTCCTCGGGTATGTTTCACACTTGGTCCATCCCTCTCACAATTTTTTGAGACCTTCGCACCGGGGCACTATGAAATACTTCATGGCTTTGGTTTAGTGCTAACAAAGGCTCCATTGTCAAAAAAAAACATCTTTGTAGTACTATTATTTGTTATTTATCTGTATTTCACAGAAACAAATACTATATTATTAGATACCTTGAATTGACATTAAAGTTATCCGCCATCTGTGCGGCAGGGTGGAGCCTCAGTGGCAGCGGCGGCGGCTACACGACTATTCCTACGGTCTTATTTCGTCGACTTTCGGATGAGGAACTTAGTCAAGTATTTAATATTTCATACTTATTTATATATTATTTAATACTCAATGTGTTAGTCTTCTTCAAAAGTCTGAATAATATGGTTAGTGTGGCAAAATCTCAAATGTATTTCCAATACAGATTAAATCCCTCATCCGACTCTCCGAAACTCAGCTTACTAATTTATTACACGACGTCACAGCGTAATCCAGTCTATGTAAAACCTTCATTTACATTATTTGTATATACGGTACCTAACTGTCTTACTTTAATTTGTTAACCTACACCAGTCGCGGGCAGCAGCGGGCAGCAGCGGGCAGCAGCGGGCCCGATCGGCCGGTTCATTGAATGAGCGTGAGGATTGGCGCCTCTGCTGCCCGCGACGATAACTTTAATATACTGCAAGTTCACGATTCCCACTCACCACGCAAAAAGGTATTAAAAATATGATGATAAATATGCAAGAAGTAAATAAGAGGTGTTCCGATCGCTCAATTTATCTGAAGCGAAACAAATACAGACAATCGTTCGCCAGCCGGCGCTTCCTGATCGGGGCTGTCAAACCTGTTAATGCATAAATTGTTCTTCGGCCGTAAAAGCAGAAGACAAGTGTATAAAATATCTATATAACGGATAGTGCCGACACCGAGCCCGCGCGTGCTAAACCGATCACAGATAAAGAAACGTCACACGCTAACTTTAAACACGCACGAATTTACTTGTTGATTAAACTTGTCACAGTTCAACCGATGCAATGCTATATTTTTAGTCTTTTCTCCTTCGTATAATGTTCCTGACGTCCCCAACAGGAGCTCGGCCGGCGCGGGCTCGAGCCGCGGCCGCAAACGGTCCTGCATCAAATTACACAATTTATTTTAAAGTCACATTTTGTTTACAAATCAAAGGAATCGCCATTCAATGAATTAACATTAACATAGAAATCTATGAATTGCAAAGATTTAAAGGTAGGATTAAAACGATGATAATTGCATTAAAAACTTAGTATAAGGCCCTTCGTACACAAGGCTACGCAAATCTCCGATACTAATGTTGTATATATAGGCAAGGATATTTCTCCACCTCAGAAACAATTTAATGGTTGCTCTGCCATCTTGGAAATCGCCGCGACTTAAGTAGCGGAGATCTCGACTGGCAGGTAGCGCGCGACGGGCGCGACGCGAGTCGCGAGACAAATGTCGGTGACGCGACTAGTGTACGAACCTCAATGGATTTGTATGGCGGTAGTTGCTTGGAGACTAAAATCGTCGAGTATCGTAGATCGCGTAGCCTTGTGTACGAAGGGGCTTAGACTCTCCTCTCAAAAATCGTCCCTTCGTGAAATCCCGTCACCGTCGCACAGTGTTGCCTCGCCAAAGAAAATCCGGACAATATTATTTTGTTGTTGGATTGTGTTGGAAATGAGTTAATATGTGCTTAAAAACAAGTTAATGCAAATACAAAATATTTAGAATAACAAAAACAATTTATTTTACAAAAAAATGGAGTTTATTCATCATCCACGACACTGCTGTCGCTTGATATTATATCATCCTTTGAATTGAAGGTGGGCTGCTATCTTGACAACACTAAGCTCCGACTGTAAAGAGTTTTAAATATAGTAAATATTGATAATTTTTTTATGAAACCGTTTAGTTGTTTACGTTATTAAATAATTCATCAGTGTTATTGTTTGTAAGAACGTTAATGCGGTTAAAAGAAATATTTTGTGATTTTAATAGTGCTGCTAGGAGTTGACAATATTCTATTAAGAGTGAAAAAACACATAAACACAGTGCAGTGGATCGTTAACTTTTGAGGTGATGCAGCAAAATTTGCTATATTTTAGCAAAATAGTGTAAACATTATGCAGAATTATCAAATGAAGTATTATCAGTCAGTGTTTTTAGTTTTTATGTGAGGTCAGTTCATCGACATCTTTTGTAATAACACCTCACACAGAACTGCTTTTTTATTCCGCTGCTCCAGTGACTTGCCTAAATAGACAATTTTTGCCACTAAACTTATCGCCAACGTAGCCGAGCCAAAGGACACGCTAAGTGACGAACATACCTTACTGCGTTCGTAGCGAGTCGTGGTTCAAACCCCGGGCCGTCTATGAAGACTTTTTGAACTTTTTAGATATTTTTTTGGACTTTTTACTTTATTTCATTTGCTGAAAAATTATAATATATTATAATTAAAGAAATGTCGGAGACCATAGGTACTTGTGCGGGATGCCCAACAAAAATAACTGGTACAGAATTTTTAAGTTGTACCTTGTGCAAACAAAAATTCGATCTACTATGCGCTAATGTATCTGAGAAGCGTTTCAAACTGATGGAGGCTAAGCGCAGAAGTAACTGGAAGTGCCATGGATGTATAATGAAGTTACCTAAAACCGACAACAGCAATACGCCGATTAGATCTGATGCGCGCAACATTTTGTCTGGAGGATCTAACGCTGACCATGCTGACTGTGCGAACGTTACGCTGCGTACAAAAGCAGCGAGATCAACCACTGAGCAGTCGTTGGAGAATAGTGCACCTATAATGCAGACAACCATTACGAAAGAGGAAATAAGAGGTTTATTTAGGGAAGAGTTTGACTTAATGCGTGCTTCACTGCTTTTGGAGCTCCGCCAAACAATAAGAACTATGGTAAACGATGAACTTATTGTGGTAAGAAAGGAAATATCGTCTTTGGAGGAAGGCGTCCAATTTATGAACCAGGAATATGAATATGAACAATACAGTACAAGAACTGTTAGGCCGTTTGCAAAGTGTGGAGCAGACCAGCAGATCTTGCAATGTCGAACTACAGTGTGTTCCCGAACACATAAACGAAAATCTTTTGACGACAATAACGCAACTTTCTAAAATTGTGTCCTGCGATATAAAGAAAGATGACGTCCACCACTGTACACGAGTTGCTAAGATCAACAAAGATTCCAAGCGGCCCCGAGCGATAGTCGTGAAGTTGGCTGCACCTCTGCTGCGTGATTCTCTCTTGGCACGCGTTATTAAATACAACAAAGCGAATCCTAACGACAAAATTAATACCAGCCACTTAGGTATGGGAGGAAAAAAACAACCCATATACGTATCTGAGCATTTATCACCGACTAATAAGAAGTTACATGCAGCAGCCCGCCTTATGGCTAAAGAAAAGGGTTATAAGTTCGTTTGGACTAGACAGGGAAGAGTCTTCATTCGCAAAACGGAAACATCGGAGTTCATTCATGTTAAGAATGAAAATGGACTGTCTTGATTTGTTTATTCCTTTCTTCTTTTTATTTTTTTTTAATAACAAAAGAAAATTCAAACATTTATTGTTGTAAGAAATGGCTCTGAACATATATTACCAGAACGTGAGAGGTCTACGTACCAAAACACATGATTTTTTCTGTAATGTATCTTGTGCTAGCTATGATATCATAATACTTACTGAAACCTGGCTGAACAGTAGTGTCTATGACAAAGAGTTACTTGATGATCGCTATGTACTGTATAGACGAGATCGTGGAAGTAGTGGCTTTCATTGCGGTAAAGAAGGGGGTGGAGTTCTTATGGCTGTATCTAATAAATTAAATTCTACTCGATTAACTAATTATGAAACTTTGTGTGAAGATCTATGGGTTAAAGTAGAACTATCCAATAATAAAACCATTCATTTTTGTGTTGTTTACCTGCCACCCCCGGTTAAACAGAATATTTTTGATTGCTTCGTTGATAATTTTAATGCGATCTCTGAAAACATTGAGCACGTTTGTGTTGTAGGAGATTTTAATATGAGTTTCGTAAACTGGGCTTCTCCTGGTTCAGATCAACTATCAATTAATAGGGGATCTTTGTTGGGTCAGCAGTTAGTAGATTTTGCTGCTCTGAACAATCTTTGTCAGTACAACCATATAGAAAATAATAAAAATAAGGTTTTAGATTTAGTTTTCAGTAATATCTCGAGTACAGTTGTTATGACTGCGTGCTGCTACTTGGTTAATATTGATCCTCTGCATGTGCCATTGGAGATTTCGATGAGTACTCTCAATCCTGTATTGCTTCGGCAAAATGATACAGTTAAAAATTTCAATTTCATTAGGGCTGATTATAATTCAATTATTTCAGAATTGGAGAGATTAGATTGGGTTGAGGAGCTGGCTGGGTGCAACGATGTTAACGTAATGCTTACCAAGTTTTATAAAATATTAAATAATGTTATCACTGAATATGTTCCTCTATCAAAATTTCGAAAAAGTAATTATCCTCACTAGTTTACTAAAAAACTTATAAAACTTAGTAAAGAGAGAATGAAATTTTATCATAGATACAAAATTTACAAAAACCCTTTGGATGAAATTTCTCTGAAAATGTTAACAAAACGATGTAAATCATTAGCAACTACTTGTTATAATGATTACATAAGTAAAATCGAAAATAGTATCAAAGATAACCCCAGATACTTTTGGACATTTGTTAAGCAAAAGAATAAAGGTTCAAACCAGTATCCTAGCAAAATGACCTTAAACGATACAACAGCGAATAATGGTGCTGATATTTGTAACCTATTTGCCACTAATTTTTCAAATATTTTTTCTGCTGTTTCGGACATTTGTGATAATGTTTGTGATAATAGATCAACGAATGACTCAAATTCTCTGAGCTCCTTGTACTTGTCTCGATACAAAATACTTAGGTTTTTAAAAAGACTTGATCAAGGCAAAGGGGCGGGGCCAGATGGTATTCCCGCTCGTTTTGTCAAACGGTGTTCTAAGGCTTTGAGTTGGCCGCTTTATTTGATTTATAACACATCTCTCAGGACTGGTGTTTTTCCTATGCTTTGGAAAAGGGCAAAAGTCGTTCCAATTTTTAAAAATGGAGACCCTTCCTTTGTATCTAATTATAGACCGATTTCTGTATTGTCTGTTTTTGCCAAGGTGTTCGAGGGACTGGTTTACCCTTATCTTCGTGAGCAGTTTAAGCAAATGCTTCTAAACAATCAACACGGATTCGTTCAAACTAGATCTTCGAACACTAACTTGGTAACATATAGTGATTATCTTGTCAATGCTGTGGATAAAGGCCGAGAGGTGGATGCCATTTATGTGGATTTTTCTAAGGCGTTTGACAGGGTATGTCACGGTCTATTAGTATTAAAATTGAAACACTATGGGTTCGATGGCGTATTGCTCCGTTGGTTTGAAAGTTATTTGCACGAGCGTTCACAGTGTGTTGTTGTGAAAGGTTTTCACTCTAAACAATACTGTGCTAGTTCAGGTGTTCCACAGGGCTCTATATTAGGACCCTGGCTTTTTAATCTCTTTGTTAATGACATCAACACGGCATTTGAAAGAGTGAAATGTATCTTTTTGCCGACGACCTAAAATTTTGCCGAGTAATTAATAACATAGAAGACAGCACAAAATTGCAAAAAGACATTAACGGTCTATCAATCTGGTGCAGTAACAATGGTATGACTCTCAATAGTGAAAAGTGTCATCACATCAAGTTTACGCGTAAAATTAACAAAATTAATACTCACTATCATATTAACAGCACGGCCCTACAGAGATGTGATACGGTGCGAGATCTAGGCATAACATTTGATTGTAAACTTACGTTCATTCCGCATATTGATAATGTTGTGTCTAAGGCATCAAGGATGCTTGGATTCGTTATACGGAATGGCAAGTTCTTTAAAAATCCTGCTACAAAAATAACTATTTACAACGCTTATGTTAGAAGCGCTCTGGAATATTGCGCGGTAGTATGGTCACCTTCATACGCTGTCCCCCAATTGCGCATTGAACGCCTTCAAAAACGGTTTCTTAGGCACCTTTCATACTCTGCCAATATGCTGAGAAAGTTGCCATCATATGAGGACAAACTCAGACATTTCAATATGATCAGTCTCGAGAACCGGAGGCTGGTCTTAGATTTAACATTTTTGTACAAGGTGCTCAGAGGTGTAATTGATTGGCCACCTTTGCTGGGGCTATTTAACCTAAGAGTTCCACGTTGTCCACCCCGGCGTCCAGTTGGTTTACTCTGTCCGCCTGTCTCTAGAACCAATTTGAAAAGTAATTCAGCAGTTGCTCGTCTTTCGAAAAATTATAATAGGTTGAGTCTCTCCATCGATATCTTCAGTGACAGCCTCAGATCTTATAAGTCTGAGGTAGTCCGAGCATTATGTGGCTAGGATATCATAGCTGATTTCATCTTTTTGTTTTTGTAGTTTTACTTTGATTGGGTATTTTTAGTTTAGTTTTGCTTTTGTGTTGTCAGATGTACCGTCACTTTAATTTTAATTATTATTTTTAGTCGCACGCTGTGGCATCTAAAAACAGTGCTTTTAGATTATTTGTATTGTGTCCTTTTAAATCTGCATGTATTATTGTAACTGTTACTGATTGTCCTTAAACAATAAATAAATAAATAAATAAATCCTTTAATTTTAGCATGTTAATTACATCCTGTGGTAAATGTTAATTTTTTTCTGTGGTTGTCGACGGATGCTTGAAATTAGAGGATCGGATGTTATTAATAAACGATTGAATACGTCTCTCATACACTTTTCCACTTGACGTCGGGAAAAATCCACAATATTTTCTGCAAGGAATAAATAAAAACTTTCTACAACATCCGCAAAATTTTATTTGTTTTTCCAAAAGTAGATAAGTTACCAAATAATTCTATGTAAATTATAACGTGGAGTCCAGTGGAGCACATAAACATAAATCTTCATCAAGCTGAAACATCATCAAATTAGTTATTACTAACAATCGAAATTATTTTACAATATTTCCATGATTACTTAGTGACCAAATATAATATTTGTTTCGAATAAAATTACCATTCCGAACGCACCCACTGTATTTTTAAATATCTGTGACAGATCGGCTGTCAGTGTGACACTTTGATCACACTTTTGCGTTGTGCGGCGACATGAAGAAGTTGAACTTGTCATTTGTTATGTGGCGGCACATATTTTTGTTTCGGGTGGCGCGTAATAATTAATAATTAAGTAGAGTGTTTAGAACATTAGTTAGATTTGTAGCCAGGGCGGGCTCAGTGTAAATTAGTTACTTGAAAGTTTCGACGGCGGTTGTCAAGCACGAGGCATTTGGCCTTTTTGGTTATAACACGCATGCGGCGCATCTCACGGTGAAGAATCACATATTTTTCTGGGGTTTGTCAGTACTGACGGGTTAGGTTGGAAGCTTAGGGTATTTAGGGCCACATCAGCACCAGCCACCAGGAGCGGCAGCCGGTGGAACTGGTGACTCCAGTACCACGCGAGGAGGCGCGGCGGTCTCAAACAGTAGATGTAAGTCGTTTCATATTAATTATAGTAAACTACTCAATAGTTTCATAGTTTGTTAGTAGGATTCTAAGTTGTTTTCTTGGTAGCAGAGTTTTTAGTTAGCAGAGCGTTAATTATCAGCAGGTTAATCGATTGACCCCTCTGGATCAAACATTTTTTGGTACGCAATAGCGTGGTTTTATTCCGGACCTCAATTAGTTAGTTATTAGTTTTAACGTTGGTTGGTTATACTAACCAAATACTTAGAATAGGTTAGCGTTAAGATTTTGTTTGCAACCGCATATTAAATTACATTCAGAATGCAATGTTAGTAGGTTGATTTTGTTGATTATAGCAAGTAGGTAGCGTAAGATTGTCTTACTGCGATAATTGTTTTGGATCGGTTGTCCTGCATTTAGAATGCGTTGAGTGTGTAAGATTATTCCACTGCGGAAAGTGCAATTGTCGAACCTAAATTGCTATAATTGCAATAAAATAGTCATATAAAATATTGTATGACATGCTACATTGATGTGTATTTGGAATTATCCCACTAAGGTTAGTGAAATGTAGGCATCTGTTTCTTGGTTCGTTATACATTTAGAATGTGTTTATTTGAGTTAGGATATAACTGTTGGTACAGTGCATTGCAAACATTTGGCTTTGGATTTGTTTGAGTAATATTAACTCGCCGGGGCGGTGTAAATGTCAGACATTAAACTTGCTTTAATGTCTGACATTTTGACTTTGCTTGTAAGTATTCGTTTTGAAAACTTAATTTAGAATTTAATATTAAAGTTGTTTGTAAAATTGTGGGCCCAGCATTGGGAATTGTTGTACTTTTGAGTTGGTTTGTTGTTTTAATTTTGAAAACATATTTAAATATAGTTGATTTACACTATCTGTAGTTTGGATGCATAGTGACTATGCTAAGTAGTTGATTTATTTGTATTGTGGTTTCGTTGGAAATCAATTTGAGTTCCATATATTTGTTGAACAATTCATTTGGTATAATCATATTGTAGTCACATATCAATGTTGTAGTTGCATTATAAATTGTTTGTTTACATAGTAAATTTGGCCTATGTAATATTAATTGAACATCCATTGGTTCATTGTGGTTTCCTTGGAAACAACTAGAGTTTTTATTTTTTTGTTACATTATTTGCAATTTAGTTGGATTACGGCAATACGGTTTATGTAATAATAATAGCAAATCTTGTTTTGTTTAATGTACCTCTATTTGTGAATACCAATACGAATTTATTTAGTTATTACATTGATTGAAATTTGGTTGAATAATAATTGCACATTCTATTTGTGAGTGCGCTTTTCGTTGCAAACCCGTTGTAAGTTTTTTTTGTACTTATTCATTTTAGTTGTTGCTACATTGTAACTAAAGGGTGTGTAGGGAACATTACCCTGCCTTGTGCTATTGTTGGACATAGAATCTCATCCCTCTTTTATTTGTTTTTTGATGAAAACGCGATGGCGGAGGCAGTCTTGGCGACGCAGCTGCGCTGGTTCGTGAAGGTTTGCTGTCTCGGAGGGACTGCGACGATGCCATCCTAGAGCGAGCGGAGCAGCTAAGGCAGCGAGAGTCTTCGGCTGAGACCGCCATGGTGGTTTTGTCGGAGACGGCTCCACCGTCCAACAAAAAGGTATGGTCGGCATACGAGGACGATTTTGCCCAAATAGTGGAGATCAACGATGATGTCTTCCAGGCGGCCTGCGACATTAAAAGGCGACGGATAGGGGATGCCAAACCAACCACAACACCACCAACGTGAAGGCCCACGATACCTGGTAGTAGGCTTCCTACACTACAGTTAGGAAGTTTTTTTTTTGGTTGGCTTAACTCAAGGTGTTTCTGGGCAATTTATCCTTAGGGTTTTGTATGTACATAGTATTTCCCCGCGAAAACGTAGGATACTAGGGAGAATGGGGATATTAGGTCGAAAAATAATTTAAGGGAACAGTTGGATAGGGGTTATTTTAGGATATTTGGTTATTTAGGGAGTTTAGGGATGACGACGTTAAAATGAAGCTACTATTTTAAAAATTTACTTGCTAAGACTTAAGGTCTTCGCTTAACTTAATTTAATTGCGGGGCACTATTTGAGGGGAAGAAAATAGAAGGAAATGAAAAGGAAGAGAAAGGAAGAAATAAGGGGAAAGTAATTGAAGACATTGGCCAAGCTTGAAACTGCAGCGGTTCTTATTTTAGGATTTAGTGGTGTGATTTTAGTTTATATTTATTTAGGTATATTTCAATTTCATTTAATAATTTATTTTAGATATTTAAGTTATTTTTAAGGTTTAGCTTAAGTTACAATAGTTTAAAAGTTATTTAAGGTTTTAATCGATTATTTTAAGTTTTATTCAATTTTATAATTTTAATATTAGTTTTTAAATTAGGTTTAAGTTTTATTTATTTTGAATATAATTTAAGTTACGATTTAAGTTCGGTTAGATTTAAGTTGTTATTTGGTATATTTATTTATTGAGTTATTTTAGATATTTAAGTTGTAGTTTTAAAATATTGGTTTAGGTTTTAATTATTTTAGATGTTGTTTAAGTTATGGTTTAAAGTTTAGTTTAAGTTTTAATTTATTATTTGATAGAATTGTAATTTAATTTAATTAGGTTATTTTATTAATCTAAGTTTAGTATTTAGGTTTAACAAGAGTTTTAATTTTAAGTTTAGTTTTAGGCAAAATTAGTTCTGTTTCCGTAGTCAGTCTAGCTCTGCAAGCGCAGAACCATCGACTTAAATCGGGGGCATTCGCGGGTGTTCGTGGCGTTGTGGCCGGTATCCACCTTAGTGCCCATGCGCAGGTTATGTGAACCGAGCAGTTGTAACATTTTGCCCCAGAGGTCTTGTTGGGGCATTCCGGCAACTGGTGGCCCCGGGCAGGCGCAGTGGGCACAAGGCTTCTTATCGGCCGTGCACTTTGCCTTAGTGTGGCCGTATTGCAGGCACTGATGGCACTGCACAAAGCGGGAGAAGTCCTCAACGTGGACCCTACTATGTTCCACGTTGAGCCGCCTGAGAGCAAGGATGGTATTTCGCGTCTTGAGGGTAACCTCAATCACCGCGTTGTACAGCGCTGGGTTCCGGTTTGAGGTCAGGAAGCAGATGCGGGTAGGCGCCACGTCATTCTGAGCAACAAGGACCTCCGCTAACTCCTCGCGGGCAATATCTTTCGATATGCCCTTCAGGATCATTAGCGGTGGTCTCTGTCTCGCCTGTTCGGCGGCGTAATAAGTGCTCTTGTTGTGACGGGCTATTGTTTCGTCACACTGCTTCCTGTCCTCAAACTCCACCCTCAGCTTCGCATTGAGTATTGGCAGGATCTTAACGGGTGCATATTTATGCCTCCGGAAGCTTATATCCTTCTTCCACCGGACGCCACCTCCGGAGGCTTGAGCGTGCAGTCATATGATGACACAATGACTGCTGGGTAGGTTTTGGGCGTAGGGGGTAGTTGCCTAGCGGCGACACTGGCATAGGTGGGGGTTTCCGGGAGTTTAGCTTCTTGGATAGTCTGAACAGCTAGAGCGCCGGACGGCGGACCCTGGGCGAGAGGAATCTCCTTCAGTGCAGCTGTCACCATGTTTGCGGTCAGCTGCACAAGGTCTTCGAGACGCGCCTGCTGCGCCATCATTTCGTCGACCTTTTGAGAGACCTCTCTCGCCGGATCTCCGCCGTTGCCTCGCTCTGAATAGCGACTACGGCGCTCACGCTGTTGTCCAGCTTGTGGGTCAACTCCCGAACGCTGTCCTCGCTTACATTCTCGTGAGATATGTCCGGCTCCTGTTCCGGTGGGTCCCCGTCCAGCAGCTTGGCCATGCTGCCCTCGATACTGCTGACGGACGCCAGGATTATGTCCTTATTGGCCTTCGTGACGTACTTGCCCGCACGAACCGCCGTGTAGATATCGTTGCAGTATCGTTGGATCAGGGACTTGAAGTCTCCCACCAGCATATAAAACCTCTCTGCCACAGGCGTCATTTAAGGCACAAGGCCACTCATTCCACCCGATGGCGGGCTAATTAAGTGCGCCATATTAAATTTATATTAATTTTTAAAGTTCATATTCTAAAGAATATTTTTATTATAAAAAATTTGTCAAATGTTTATTTTTGTAGGTTTTTAGATTGAATCTAGGTTAATTTTGAGTTTTTGAAGATTTAATTTTTTCAATTTTTGTCGAATTTTCTTATTTTTTTTGGTACTTTTTTGTTTTTTAATGAATTTTGAAAATTGTTTCAGAATATGTTTTAATAATTTTAAAAAGTCTTAAGTAAATTAGCAAGTAAATTAATTTGGTGTATATCGGGTCTAAGAAATTTTTGAGTTCCAGTTAGGAAGTTTTGGTGGCGCTGTGGAAGAATGGGTCGCTAACAAAAATATGTTCACCTCGTTGGTGGACACCCGAGCAGATTTGACACGGGGGCAAAAAATGGCGCATCTTTTGTCTACGCTGCAAGGCGAGGCTAGGGCACTCGTCCAGCATTGAAAGGTCACGGATGACAATTATGAGATAGCGTGGGAGCTGCTCACTAACAGATACCAAAATGTCCCGTTGGTGGTAGATGCACATGCCCGTCAATTGTTAGCGCTACCTAGGGTAGCTAACTGCGCGGACTTAACGACGTAGCTGTTGACGCCAGTCACAGTTGCGTGTAATGCGTTGCGAACGCTAGGGTTGCCAGTAGATGAGTGGTCGCTCCTACTGGTGCATATTGTGTTGGACAAGCTGCCAACGGACATTCGCTCCTCGGTTTGAGCGGGATACGGCAGCGAAAGAGGGGACTGCTCTGCCCGGGTTGGAGGAACTTTTAAAGTTCCTCGACGATGAGGCGGGGGTCGTGGCGACCTCCCAGCCTGATCTGCCGCCATCAGGGGCGCAGGCCTCAACGGGGCGCCAGGCGAACCCCACCGTACAGCCGCAGCCAGGACACACTACGGCGCGGCTGGCGGTATCGACCCGGCTCGTACACAGTGTGGCCAAACGGGCCATGCTTTGGTGCGGTGCCAGGACCGACAAGGGCTGCCAGTAATTGATAGGCGGCGTATGGCGAAGCGCAGCGGCATTTGCTTTGGTTATAGGCCCAAACGCTGCATTGCATGCAGACCACGCAACTTATTATTGTTTTGTGCCAACAGATCGAGAGCGGCTTCAACGACCACACAACAGCGGTGGCGGTGCTACATGGGCAGGGGCGCTCCAGGTCGGAGCACGCCTCCAGCGGACTGGAGGCCCCGTCATGCGCGAGGCGCGCCCCCACACCGGAAGGTGACCCATGCCTGGCCCCGCGCCTGCAGGCTACCATGCGGCCGGCCCGTGTGCGAGTTGGGTATCACTCGGGCGGGGGCCTGACGGTGACACGAGGGCAGGACCCCTCCCTGCACCGAGCTCTGTGCGCGCTAGCGTGAAGCAGCGCGACCGAGCGGTGCCAAGCGGTTCTCGCCGCCCAATATGGTAGAACAGCGGGACACGCCCCGTCTAGTAGGATTATGTGCACTCACTTGCCCACCACTACTCGGGTGCCTTCTTTGGGGATGGAGGACCAGGGCAGGCCATAGCTAGCCTGCCCCTTTGCGAGAGCAGAACCACGGACGGTTTTGCTTTCTACTACGGCGGCCGTGTTTGGGAAATTTAAATGAAATTTGAAATTTTGTGCCGATAATTTTTGGTGGCAGGCAAGTCAGGGGTTTGACGTGGCAAATCCAAGTCACCCTGCCATCGGTACATGTATCTACGAGGAGGATTTCAATTTCGGCCACGGTAATGAATTTAACCATTGTAGGCTAACAGCCTTTTACCGATTCGCCCTCAGGGATAAAGGCGACCAATATACATTGGTCTAGATCGGGCAGACCCACACATTGTCATCCGGCCCCAGTTGACCTACTCTTGGGCTTGGGTGTACTAGGACGGATGCTACTAGGCACCCAGACAGCTCTGGGTCGCTCTTCATTGATGGCAGTACCAATTATTTTTGTTTTTTTTTCTATTATGTACACAGTTTGACGACTCGACTCCGCATGAGTCTAGAGTTATTATGTTTGTGTCTCTTTCCAAAACTATGCACAAGTTTGGGAAATTTAGAAACCTCCCATGGTCTGTATGGTAGCCCCTGACCATGAGGAGTGTGAGGCCTTTCATTAGGTCAGTACGTCACGGTTGACGTCTGCTGGGTGTGTTACTAGGTAACATAATTTGTAATTTTGAATATTGTTTGTTCGGAGAGCCATATTTGTGTAGTGCTCTTCCGGTGTTTATTTTGTTTCAGGGTGACGGCTTAACTCATGCAGTCGCACACGAGGGATCTGCCTTGGGACCGAGTCACTCAGTCTCGTCCGTTCTTGGGGGTCGCACGCAACGGGTTTTGCTGGACCTTTCTCGGTAACACCGACCACTCTTCGCAACGCCCGGGTTGAAGGTAAATATTTTGTGTTTTTTGTGCCTGGCTACTAAGGCCGTCCTCTTGGGAGTTTAGGCGTTGTCCACGGAGGCCTTCGTCGTCGCGTTGGATCGTTTCGTGTTGCGTAAAGTTCTATCACACTTATTCGCTCCGACAATGGCAAGGGAACGGCTACCTATCTAAATGTTTGTTAATTTTTAGAAAATAAGCTTTGGTAAATAGGATAATTTAATATTATTTTAATTTGGCTAATTAGGTTTAGTATATTGTTGAAGGAGGCTAACTTGCCCTCCTTGTTTGGCGCCAGGGCCGCATTGTAAAGTTGCTAGTTGGCCAGTATATGACTCCACAGGCGTCGGTCAGTGGTTCGATTCCGCGACGAGCCACAGCAACTGTCTCTCCTTTCCCGATGGATTGAGCTAGCGATCGGAGCCTTCCGATCGGGGCAGGGGTCTGTTTCAAATAAAACTACCATTCTGAACGCACCTACTGTAATTTTAAATATCTGTGACAGATCGGCTGACAGTGTGACACTTTGATCACACTTTTGCGTTGTGCGGCGACATGAAGAAGTTGAACTTGTCATTTGTTATGTGGCGGCAGCACATATTTTTGTTTCGGGTGGCCCGTAATAATTAATAATTAAGTACAGTGTTTAGAACATTAGTTAGATTTGTGGCCAGGGCAGGCTCAGTGTAAATTAGTTACTTGAAAGTTTCGACGGCGGTTGTCAAGCACGAGGCATTTGGCCTTTTTGGTTATAACACGCATGCGGCGCATCTCACGGTGAAGAATCACATATTTTTCTGGGGTTTGTCAGTACTGACGGGTTAGGTTGGAAGCTTAGGGTATTTAGGGCCTCATCAGCACCAGCCACCAGGAGCGGCAGCCGGTGGAACTAGTGACTCCAGTACCACGCGAGGAGGCGCGGCGGTCTCAATGGAACAGTAGATGTAAGTCATTTCATATTAATTATAGTAAAGTATTCAATAGTTTCATAGTTTTTAAGTAGGAATCTAAGTTGATTTCTTGGTAGCAGAGACGATGCAGGGGGATCAATCGCAGGCCTCTCTGTATCATTCAATTTTTAGTTAGCAGAGCGTAGGTTCATCGACTGACCCCTCTGGATCAAACAATATTAAACTTTAGAACATACCTTCTGCTCCACGATTCATTTTAAATCTCACAAATAACTTTAAAACTAATATTTTATATGAATTTCAAAATAACAACTTAAGTACACGTAACTGCGCCGAGCAAGTCATGCAAGTTTAACGTTTCGTATCTTGACATTGCTTAAGATTTACCCTCAACTTGTTACACAATAAAATAGTGTCTTTATTAGAGATTATGCGTATGAGGTTATTTTACTCCTACCTTACATTTATTAAAATCGACTTTCGTCCGGCTTTGGCAACACTGTGCGTCGCGGCAATGGCCCGCGACGCAACTTTTAATTGGGCCCTAATGTTACCGGCTCAGCGCGGTAGGACTGTGCCTCATCTCCTCATGCTCCCATGCGGGATGGCTGTGCCCAGCAGACACATTTAAAGGCGCGTCGGCTCACCTGCGCGGGCGGCTAGGACAGGAACGGGTTTGGCGTGTGCCGCTGCGGCTGCGGCGGCTGCGGCGGCTGCGGCGGCTGCGGCGGCGACCACGGCGACACGGAGCGCGGCGCCGCCACCGGCGCCCACGGGTCCGCCCCCATCGTCATCGCCGCCGCCCCCATCGCCCCCGCCCCCGCCCCCAGCGCTCCCATCGCCCCCGCCCCCAGCGCGGGTGCGGGGGGCACCGCCGGCGCGCCGAAGGCGGGCGACGCGCTCGGAAACGACAGCCCCGTCAGACCCATCTGCTGCTGCTTCAGCTCGTTGATCGATAGTTTTGGCTGGAAGTGTTAAGGTTTTTGTACAATTAAGGATTATCGCCAATCATCGCATCGATTTGTAATCGTGTCATGTTTGCGAGGTGTAACGAGCGAGCCGTCCGTAAACGTCGCCGCTATTGCAGTTTTTCAAGCTTTTCCTTTTACTGCAATAAACTATTCCAACAATCACACTCCACCTGATGTTAAGAGGGTTTACGCATTTCGGTTTCACATACAATCTTTCAAGTCGATATTTTTTTAAACCAATAAGCCAACTGTAATGAAACTTTGCATGCTAAAGTAAAATACTGGGATCTAAATGAGCTTATTGGTTTACAAAAATTTCGGCTTGAAAGTTTGTAAGGGGAAACCGAAATGCGTAAACCCTCTGTTGATGATGGCAACCTAAATTAGATTGAAGTACTTTGTTTAAAGAATTAGCTATGTATTGGTACTTTTCTTTTTTTTGCAATGTTGGGTAGATATTAAATAAGTGTCACCGAGCGCACACACGAGTCCGCGAGCCCCCCCCCCCCAAATGCGGTAATAGGATGGCGTGAAACGCCAATTTTGAGAGCTTTTTGTGTAAAATTTCACAAAATATTAAAATTAAATTCAATCAGGTGAGTTTTTCACTGTAATCCGTAATTCAAGATTTATAAATGACATATCGACGAATAGTTACTGTTTAAAACCAGCAATGAACTGCAAAACTGCAATGAACAGGGTATGAAAATAAAACTGTCAGGTGACATTGACATTCGTATGATAATTTACGTACGTTTGAGCTATTTCATTAACATGTTGTAATACTTAGCTTTTATTATTTCGAATTCTTTTATTACTTTCGCTAAGTAATTGTCTTGCAATGCCATGTTCGGGTTTGACGAATATGAGACGAAATCTAGACCTTTGAGACTTCATTAATAATTCTTCAGATTCTTGCAAACACATTTTTAGCACTTTAGTAGCAAACAAGCATAGAATTTGCTTGATAAGACTTGATATGAATACATATCAAGTCTTATCAAGCAGTGTTTGCAAGAATCTAAAGAATTATTAATGAAGTCTCAAAGGTCTAGATTTCGTCTCATATTCGTCAAACCCGAACATGGCATTGCAAGACATTGACATTCATTGACACTTAACCTTTGGTTCGGAAGCGTAATGGCGACGGTCGGCTTACGGGACGCTAGTCGAATTCTATCGGTAGAATAGCGTCAAATCTTCGAAAATCGGTTAGAAAACCCCGCGAGAATTGCTTGCGTATGAAGTCCTGACGACAGGACCACGCGCTCGCGTTTATTGTAAATTCGATGTGATCAGTTGGGAAACACACCACGCGTCGGCGAGTGAGATTGTGAATTAACAGTTAATCGGCTTAAATCTTAATAATCTCCTTGTAAACAGCCGTCGGAGGCTGCGTGTACGAACGCATGAGGCAGGGTATATGTCGCAAATCCTTGGCGGATTAGCACGCGAGTGAGTGCTCGTGGGATACCAGGCCATTGGAGGCCTGAGGACTGTGTGTGCACGGGTCGGTGGAACGGACGTGTGTACGGAGGCGATTTGGACGAGCCTTCGAGGAGTCGGCAGGCGAGGCACGCTACCACCAGGCAGGCGTCACATCGCATCAGACAGCAGGGCTGCAACCATCCTGATTCCTTCCTCATCCCTGTCATTCCCTAAGGTTGCAAGGCGGGTCAACCAACGCATCGTTCGGTGAGTACATAGTATTTAATTTTAGTTAGTAAGATCAACCGCTGCGTATCGCAGCTAATTTCAAGCAAGCCCTGATCGGTGACCTGGTAGTCCAGGGTCTGTTTGAATCAGTTACTTTTAAAATATCGACAATTAGTGGATAACATATAAATAAGTAGTTACTGGCGCGGGCGGGTTGAAGGCGCTGCGCGCGGGCTCTGGCGCGGCGAAGGGGTTGGGCGGCGGCGCGGCGGCGGGCTGCAGCAGGCGCTCCAGGTTCACCAGTGACGAGTTCTCGCCGAGGAACGCCGACGGGGACTTCTTCACGGCACTCGCGGCGCCCGCCGGCGGCGAGCCCGTTAGCCCGTCACCTGGAAAACACTGCTTTATACGTTTCCGTCTGTGCAGTCTTCGAGCGCTTCGTGCGCACTGTCATACAACCGTTTTCCTTCATTGCACATGACAGACTGGGGCGGCGCCACTGCGCGCCTTTGGTTTATAACAGGGGTCCAGCGGAAAGTTCGTCGACTGTACATAGTATTGTCTAATAAATGCACCAACTCACCGAGCGTGCCGATGTCGAAGGGGTCTGCGGCGAGGGCGGGGGCGGGGGCGGCGCGCTGCGACAGCGCGTGGAAGTGGTCCAGGTCGGCAGACAGCGGCGACGACAGCTGCGACGACGGCGACTTGCTCTGAACGCAAAAGAAACTCGCTAGACAACTGTTTGAGGTTACAATGCACTATACAACTTATTTTCTACACGATAAGGTAGACATTTCGTCGATACAATTCGATAACCTTGCACCTTGCGAAGCGCGAATCAACGCGTCGCATCTCGGTGTACGCTACTGATAGCACGGAACGAGTTTTCACGATAATTAACTATCGTACTAAAATCTAAGATTCGATAATTAATTGGAAGACCAAGGCAATGTTATATGATGTGATACATAAAACACGGTACATATTATAGCCAGGTTTAATGAAGTTGAATCTTGTCTACCACTTCTGGAAACGGAATATATTATCCACAGGGATAGCCCACGACATTGATTTTTAATTTTTATAATATTATTTATTATATAGTATTTTGTAAGCTCTACTTGCAAGTTTGGCTAAAAGGAAAAAGCGGTTGAGATGTCATTTTGAAGATCTCGGGTTGTAGATGAGCACAAAAGTGCTAAATTATTATTTCTATCATTGTTAGAAAGTTTGCAATTTAAGTCAAAACGTCTCGAAAAAGTCCGCTTGTTTGTTTCAAATTGTTTACTTTTTAATAATTTTGTAAAATATGGTAGTGGAAAAAATGGAGACAGAAGAAGAATTTTTCTCGTTTTGGGCAGGAATACTTCAGAACAGGTTATAAAAACATCTCGATCGTTCCGTGGCTCGATTGCAACTCAAACTAGTTAAACTTTAACCAAACAACTACACCCAAAATGACGGAACGCACTCCTGATATGGCCGCCCAGCCGGTTACTTACGGCGAATGCAGTGGCTTTCTCATGGGGCAACCCATGCATGTTTTCTCATGCTTTCACGTGGGTTCTCTGCAGCCCAGTAACGGCAATTCTGTTTCATGACATGCCCATTTAAGTGAAAATGGGCTTTGTCGAAGAACAGAAAAGCTCGTCGTAAAATTGGGTTTTATACGGCTGCAATTTCAGATCTTTCAACAAAATGCGACGCAAAGATTCTGGATACCGCAAGTTCGGCTGATCGCTTGCGAGTCGATAGACCAGGATCACGTTGAACTGAAGCTCTAACTTGTTCAATGGACTTGGGCAAAATAAGAAAAAAGTTCATTTTTACTTTATACTATTATAGAAGTCGTTATTCTAAAACCATTAGTTTTTATTTCACTTTGATACGAGAAGTATTTACAAAGTTATTATACATAAATATTTGCATAAAACACTACTACCTCGGCTAGTTCGCTGGCACTTAACTGACGTGACGTGACGTCATCGTATCCGATAACCCCCGCCCGCCGCTCTCGCCGCCCGCACCCGGCGGGCGTCCGATTACATTACTAACTATTTTTACAATTA
The DNA here is from genome assembly GCA_963921215.1 of Scoparia ambigualis. NCBI lineage: Eukaryota > Metazoa > Arthropoda > Insecta > Lepidoptera > Crambidae > Scoparia > Scoparia ambigualis. Next base: position 37,365,450 of record OY992509.1, on the reverse strand, counting down.
ATTATTAAGTAATCTGTGGCACAACTGCACTGGTTCAGAGCAGACATATTAATAAAACGAAGTCGCGCGAGTCGCACCACCCGTGCGAGAGGATGGAATCCGATGACGTCACGCCACGAGATTCGCGCGTATTTTGATTGTCACAAAAACAATAGCGCGTGGTCATTTTATATGAATCTTTAAAAAATATTGTAAAGTATTTTGAAGGGCTACAGAAAAAAAATTAATGTCATATTTTAAGTTAAAATGTAAATATTTAAAAATTAAATAAATAAAAATACTGTTCCCAAGCTCATTGTGTCTTCCGTTCGTTGACTTTGGGCGTCCCACAGGCTTCAGTTTGAGAGTCCAACCAGTAGCATTGAACTTTCCGACCAACGATCGAATCACACTTTCCTTCGGACACTGATTTAGGTCATGTAATCCAAACTCACGCCGAAATAAACGCCGAACAAAAGCGCAGCAATCGCCCTTTTTGTAATAATGTTTAACGCAGAATGCACGCTGCGCTCCGGTGAAGTGATCCAACGCGACTAAATTTCCGAAAACCGAGCTTCTCAACCCCACCACCCGCGCAGCCCATCAAACGCAAGAGTGTTTTTAAAATCGTACGCTTTTCTGGTCCACCTGTATTACGCTCATGGCCCGCCATAATATGCGCAGCCTTTTAAATATTTAGGTACTTTGCATTTGAGTTCATCAGTGATTTTTTGTCACGATTTGCCGCCCCTAATATCTGGCCGCCCTAGGCCCGGGCCTACTGCGCTTTAGGGCAAATCCACCACCGGTGGAACCAATTAGTAAAGTATTACTATTTTTTTTGTATGATGCTATTATTTTGTGCTGTTGCTTTGTTGGTTACCCAATAAATAAAATAAATAAAAAGTGAAACTGACATAAACGGATCGAGTCAGCGCATTTGCGCGGCTTACCCAGCTTGTTGATAGATAGTTTTGGCTGGCAGTGTAAAGGTTTTTATAGAATTAAGGGTTATCGTCAATAATCGCATCGATTTGGAATTGTCTCAAGTTTGCAAAGCGAGGCGTAACGAGCGAGCCGCCATCGCCGCTCTTACAGTTATTCAAACTTTTCTCGATTGCAAAAAGCTATTTAACAACTAATTGCTGATATTCTTAATATAGTTATAATGCTTGGTAGTTGTTAGACTAGGCAGTGTATTAGAGTTGTGTGATTGTGTTGTTACCTGCGCGAGCGGCGCCCAGGGGTCTGCGGCGGCGGCGGCGGCGGGCGCCCAGGGGTCGCGCGCGGGGCTGGCCACGGCTGACCACGCGTCAGGCGAAGTTTCCTGCACACGGGAATGGCTCACTCACACGCACGGTCATGAGGCACAGCCTTGGACGTTCCCGGCCGACTACTTTCCGGCGATATTCGCTTGCACACGACCTACGCGCACGCTACTGTACGTACGCGCACGCTACTGTACGTACGCGCACGCTACTGTACGTACGCGCGCAAGGAATGGAGCGCACGCGAATATCGCCGGAAAGTGGTCTGTCTACCGGTAACTTCCATGACTGTTGTACAAAGTCCAACGACTGCTTAAGCTCAGTTAACACCTGTGCTAGTAATTGAGTCGAGTGGCAATACATCCACCAACCCGCATTGGGCCGGCGCGGTGTGTCATGGGCCTACCTCCCCATGGGCTCCCGGTCCACGTGGGAAGGCCTGGGCCCAAAAGAGGAATATTTTTAGGTTGATAATAATAAATTGCTTCGCTAATTTGTTTATTTAAAACTTTAAAACAATTTTATACTAGCGAAGCAATGTACTGCTACTCGACTAAATACTAGCGCAGGCTTTGCGCCTATTATGTGCGTTAGCTACGGTGCAGACGACATTTTTTGTACACACGATAACACTGCAGATTAACCTACCCAAAACTGTCCAAATTCTCCAATCGATAATGATCCTTAAAGCCAAACCATAAAGATCAAAATTGATTGTAGAAAATTTACATTTTATGGAACATATTTGCTGGCTTCTGTACATTAAAACCGCACATCGAGTGTATCAATTAGAGCATTTTCTCACTTACCATCGGAGTCACCGTCGCTTTACCAGTTCGCAGTAATTTTTATTGGTTTTTTGCCTATATAGACTTTATAGGATTTAATGAATTAGCAGGTTCTCTGTAGTTGTTCAAAATAAATATTTACATGCAAAAAAAAAAATAAGATATAATCCGTTTCAGACTTTTATTTTGGCCTTTTTTCGGGATTTTTTATAATCGAGTAAAGTACATCTAATCGCGTAATAAATTAGCAGTAGTATTTTTTAGGCAATATCCTTCCTTTAGTGTATTCTATTTTTTCTATAAGAGCATTTAATAGTAAATACATAAAACATTTGATCTAGCAAAACAGTTTTGCCCGCACATCCTCGGTGACTCGCCTTAACACATCCGCAGCGGCCAGCAGCGGGCGCCGGGCTTTACACCCGCTCGCGTGTTGCCGCCGCGGCGTGGTCGTTGTGCGTGCGCTAGCCTTTGACTTTGCGACCGTATTTGTCTCACACCTAATAGGGCAGTGTTTGCAATGCCACTGCTACACTCGATGTGCGGTTAGTGTAAGGCTTTGTGTTTTAACCTTTGTGATACAAGTTTTGGAGATAAACATATTCACTTGTACCAAAGTACTTGCCGACATCATCAATTTTAAAGTAGCAATAGAATCAACATGAAATATATAAACTAGCATGGTGCATTACAACACGACACACATCGGATCAACCGAAACATCCTACTAGCTACAGCACGCAGTGCACAATTGTATCACACGTGCAGCTGTCACACATGCTCACCATCGAATCCGAGAATATGCCGAATTCCAAATGCATAGACTGACAAATGTTGAAACAATTATTAATCTTTGCAGGTTCAATTAGTTGATGATTGAGAACTCAAAGGGTTTTATTAAAATATAGAAACACTCAAGGTCACCGTCGAATCGAAATAGCGTAGCTTGCTTTAGACGGGCCCCGTGACCACATTTGCAAATGGGAGGGGACGGCTTGTCGTAGGTGATTTCTAGATTTTCTACCTCTACACAATAGTCGGAAAGGGGGTACTAAGCCGCGGACAACTGAAAGTGCTACTATCAACTGTTATATTGCAAATATAAGCTTAGCGAAAAACGTTCATATTTGCTTCCATTCAAAATAAACTTTTGGTTACGAAATTTAGTACAACCCTGAATTGGGACGGGGCTAACGCAAGAAGCCCGCAATCACAGACCACTTATCCCATAGACTCCGCATACGAGGGTAACGTCACTCATACTACATATGCAGTCCATTGCATATGTAGGTGACACGCCCCCAAACCGAGATTCAGTCATAGTTTGACAGCGCCGCGGCACGCTACAATTCAAAAATCTATTAATAATATAAATATGCCGTATTGCGCTGTTAAATTGTGTGGAAAGTGAAGCACAACTTCTAGCTTACAAAAAGATAATATTTCATTTCATCGGTAAGTACAATTTTATGAGGTAAAAGGAAAAAATTTAAATTGGTGTAAAAATTCAATTATAAATTAAGAAAAATGCACGCGTTGATGTCTTTTAAAAAGTCCCTTTCATTTTGTTGTAAATGCATAAAGCACTATCTCCCTCTGTTTTGGTGAATGTTGCACAAGTTAGAACCTATCAACTTGTCGATAAATTTGTTACAAATATCGATAAATTTTTATTAAGTTTAGAACTTTGTTATACCGTTATGACATTATTCGGTTATGAGAACGAAATCGAATTCGCTGGTGTATTTTAGTAAATTCAAATATAACAATAAGAAGCTTTCACGTAAAATGTAAAGTCAACTTTAGCAATTTCTAGCAAAATATCATTTCTATACCTCGAGTTTTCGTAACCAAACCGAAGGTTTAGTGTATATGTACTAAAAATAAAGTTTTTTAGTTTGTTATTGGCATTGTATAATCAGTTTTAGTTGGTTTAAAATTATAGTTATCTTTTTATCAAAATATTCAATGCTGACTTTTTGTTTTAACTTCTTTATTTTAATTTATTATTTAAAGATAACTAAATTTTGTTGTAAAAGGTTTCCAAAATGCCCAAACTTGAAAATAAAATGGATAGAAGCTACAAAACAAGACGAAAATTGGTTTCCAAGCAAATATAGCATTTTGCCGCGGATAGCTATCAATTAATGAAAAAGCGGCGACTGTTGTTTAGTAATGCTGAACCCACGCTTATGCTTCCAACTGTGGTGAGTAATTATGTTCAATTTGCTACATAACTAACTATGAAGTACCTACTACCTACAATTTAAATATGCATTTCAATATAATGCGACGAGGTGAATATTCATATTCATCATCAGCCTATAAACGTCCCACTGCTGGGCACAGGCCTCCCACGTGAACAACGCACGTGGGGATATTGGGCCATAACCCACCACGCTGGCCCAGTGCGGGTTGGTGGGTTTTAACGGCTGCCATCTTACGACAACAACCGGGACCAACGGCTTAACGTGCCTTCCGAAGCACGGAGGAGCTCGAGATGTTATAAAATTTGGTCACCCATCCAGCGACCCGGCATTGCGAAAGTTGCTTAGCGAGCAAGATCGCAAGCCGAACGCGCTAGCCGCTGCGCCATCGAGCTCCTCGAATATTCATATTAACCTTTTTTAATTCTTCACAAGGTGAATTTGCTTCAGCCACAACTTCATATTGTTGATAAAATATTACGCGACCAATCTAAAAATGTCTTGTAAAACAATTAAAGACATGATATTATGGCAAAACATTTTCAAAATGGTTGTATTAACTCTAACCACCAAATAAGTTTTGTCTGACCTTTGAAAAAACCGGCCATTACATATTTATTTTTTTAAACTACTCCGAAACTGATTATGGCAAACAGATTGATTGACAAAATATAATACCTTCTTAACTTGAGTTTTGATATAAAAGTTAGTACCTATTAAATAAGAAGAATTGTTTTATTAACTTATTAACACCGTTATGTTAATCATCAAGTACGAAAAAAGTCCATCGATATCAATATCGACTCCTACCACATTACTAATTCGAATACATTTGAAAATGGTGTGTTACGTGTCACTAGTTTGACCTTTAAATATCCAAACACAGCCAGAGTTACACCCTAAAACTCGCTGAAAGCGACGTCTATGGGATAAGTGGTCTGTGCCCACAATGAACTCAAATCTGTCTGACCGCCAGGGCTACCACAGCGTCATTTCTTTTGAAATCTTAAAAAAACTGTTAATCTTAAATAATTTTAGATTAACAGTTTTTATTGTGTCGGTTAATATCAAAAGTGGCTAAATCCTTACTAACCATTTTTCACAAACTGCAATATTCTGTAAAAGATACCTGTAATTCGACTTGTACATTATAGAAACTAGAAGTAGGTTCTGCTTAACTTTTAAAGTATTTCGTGTAATTTCATTATAATGTACTATACTTATTATCTACATAAAAAGTAAATTAATTTTGGATTTAACCATGTTTGATATATTATTGTGGAATTAACTAGTTTTGAAGGAAAACATCCTATGAATTACTTCAAAACTAGTTAAAGTTAAAGTTAAGTTTAAAAAAGTTAAATCCACCTGGATTTAGCTAATTTTGATCTGACATGTCAGTAGCAGTAACGGCCATATTGAAAAAATGCGCTGCTGTGATTGGCCGTAATAATGCGTGGTGTGGATCAAGTTTGATATAAAATTGAACTTTGGACACGAATTAGTACAGTAAAACGATGGATTTATCCGCTTTTGACAACAGCGTCTTAAACCATATTAACATTACGATTGAATTGCTATAAAAAATATTTTTTTTCATTTTGGATTTATCCAATTTTGATATCCACCGACACAATTATCCATTTTTAAGGAAAAGTTCTTAGACAAAAGTTATTTATTTTCACGTATACTTTAGCCTCCTTTCGGCTTAGTATTCCCTTTCAGACTGACGTTGTATAGACAATAGTGACAAGTCTGATAGAAGTCCTAAGCTGCGCTACGCCGTGTTACGCCCCTATAAGAAACCTGAGAGGCTCCTTTGCCGTTCTGCCGTCCAAGTGAATAGTGCAGTAAAGAATATCGCGCTTTGTTACGGCGTAAGGCTCTCGCCGGAACAGCGACGTACGTAAGGAGTAGCGGGATAACTAAAGGTTGAAGGTACTTACATGGAACTCGGGAGTCACAGGAACAGGGAGACGAGCTGTCCACGGGCGGCGATGTAGGTTGGTTTCCTGGCGCACAGTCACTTCACTAAAGCACCGGCATTTAGGCGTTCACTTCACTTAAGATTTAGGCAATATGAATGAGTCCAAGGACGGAAAGTCCAAGGATGAGGACGTGAATTTCGGGGGCCGATGGCACGAGTGCTCGCGTCGAACGGGTATCCACGCGCGCGTGCGTATGCGCTGACGTTCCTCTGCGGATAGGTCACGCCAGCGACCACAAGTTCAATTTCGACACGACGCGGGCGACGATTGCGCGCCGTTAGTAGCCGTGTCGCGAGTGCAACTACGCGATGAACGGCTAGATGGCGCTGGTAGTATTTTAACCGTCGGGCAGTTGGCCCGTACATTCTCCGGGGCCCAGGGTGGGCTCATCCAGAGGGAACCTGGCGATCTTGAATACAGGCCTCCGAAGGTGTCCATTCGCGGTACCCAGTTCCACCACCCGGACGACGCTATCCTTTCCCGGCAGTGTGCGGGTAATACGCCCCATTCTCCACTGGAGGCCGGGGAGGTTGTCCTCCTTGACGAGGACGAGCTCGCCAACTCGGGGAGGGGAGGAAGGGGATAACCATTTGGAGCGGGTCTGGGGGTGGTGAGGTAGGATCTACTCCACAACTCCTCCCTGATTTTTGTAAATTCTTTGCAAAAAGAATTGGAATAAACTTTTTTACCTATTCGCTGTTTCATTCCTATTCTGAAGCAGGAACTAAACCGCTACATACTAATTGTAGGAGGTTTAGCCCCTCCAAACAACATCCGTCCGAAACCGCTGGGAAAGAGCCTGAACCAACTGGAATCGTCTACGGGCAGATATATGCCTATCCTACAAAGATAGTTAGGGAAGGGCCGTTAGTAGGCGGCCTATAATAAAATGTCCGGCTGTGAGCGGCTCGAAGTCTGAAGGATCAGACGAAAGTGGGCAGAGAGGTCTGTAGTAAGTTGAGTAAAAAAAGAGTAGTAAAGTCTGAGTTAAATACAGCCTCGATTCGTGCTAAAAGCGTAGATAATTCCTCGAATGTGAGGTGTTGTTCGCCAATTACGCGATATAACAGTTGCTTAGTTGATTTTACGTTGATCTCATGCAACGCACCGAACCCTGGTCCCTTAGGGACGTTTAATAACCAAGTAATGTGCTGACCAGCGAGCTTGTGCGCAATCGTGTCATTATTCGAGGCAAGAAAGTTTTGTACTTCAATGAGCTGATTTCTAGCGCCTACATAATTAGTACCGCAGTCTGCGTATGAGGACCGGGGCGGGTGCGTATCATTTCATATAATGACAAATGAACTAATTTAAAAGAACATAACGTTCAGTGGATATAATTTTAACTTCATCTAAATACACTTCCTATAACAACATTACGTATATTATTCATTTGATATAATACTCATATTCTCTAACAACTTATGCTATAAAGCTATATTGGTAGAATAATCATATTCTATAACTTCATTTGATATATTTTTTGCTTAAAAATAAGAATACCGTTTTAACCCTAAATTGATTTCAAATATTGTCTTAAAAAGTTAATACGTTGTGTTTTCGTTATGGTTGTGCTAAAAACGTCAGTGACAGAAACGAATCGCGGCAAAACTGACTCCACGTAGACTTGTCTGCCCTACGCTAGAGTGTAATTTAATCCCGCGTAGGCGCGGAGGGACGAGGCGGCCCACCGAAGCTGCGGTGGTGAGCGAAAGCCATCTGCGACGATAAGCTCGTGTGGGACCGCCGGAGTCCCGCAGCGCCGGAGCCGTGACAGAAAACATGCCTGCTGCATGACTGTTTGCATGCTGCATGCCTGCTTGCATGCTGCATGCCTGCTTGCATGCTGCATGCCTGCTTGCACGCTGCATGCCTGCTTGCATGCTGCATGCCTGCTTGCATGCTGCAATGCCTGCCTGCATGCTCCATACATGACTGCATACTGCATGTCTGCTTGCATGCTGCATGCCTGCCTGCATGCTCCATACATGCCTGCATGCTGCTTGCTTGCTTGCATACTGCTTGCTTATTACATGAGTAATGTTTTATATCATTTATTATATCAAATGTACATTATATCAAAAGTACATTATATCAAATGTACTTATATCAAAAGTACATTATATCAAATGAAATTATATGAAATGAAATTATATTATCTGAACGTTAGACCATAAGTATTTATATCAAACATTACACACCCCTACAAATGGGTTAGAGCTGGGAAGTATGAGCGGATGCCGCACGTCATATCGGATAGACGCATGGGACAGTCGTCCACCAACTCTAAGGAGCTCATCTTTATTGAGAGGTGACAGCCGCTGGAGTCTGACGGAGCAGGTTTTGCCAGTTTGAAGGCGGTGAATGTCCTCTGCAAACTCATTGTGCTTTTTTTTGGCGGTAGGCGAAAAAACAAGCAACATCATCTGCTCATAAAATTAATGTTTAAAAATAATAACTCTTTGAATTCTTCACTAGTTTTTAGTTTATTCAATAGTAAAACTTACATGTTACTACATAGTGTGTAGACTACAACTTCTGATGGTTAATTAGTGGACATCACTGCACATTCCTACCACCACTTGTACTCTCACAACAGTGCACTATTTCCACTTCTCCGAGTCATTCCACTACTTTGCGGCAACATGGACAACGTTTCGGCGATTATGGAGACTCAGAAGTCCCTGGAGACAATGCTCTTCAAGAAAATGAACGATCTGGAGGCACAGCTGCAGCAGTCTTCATCCACCAAAAAGGACACGGACAAGGTTGCTCGGATCCAAGAGAAGTTCTACAGCTTCAAAGATGTTGTATTCAACATATTGTCACTACTGCGTCAACAAATTAGTGAAGTGGTCAGATCACTTGATGACTTGGAGACACGACATAGACAAAAATGTCTTCTCTTAAACGGGGTACCGGAGAAATCTTCCGACGACCTGACTTCAACTATTGTTTGCCTGTTCAAGAAGCACCTTGGACTTTCTGATGTCACAGCTGATTGCATCAAATCCTGCTATAGGCTTGGTCGCTTCATCGAGGGTCGTTCGCGTCCTATAGTCGTCCGTTTCTCCAACCTGACTCATCGTTCTTCGGTATGGAAGAACAAAACTAAATTAAAAGGTTCTTCCCTTGTTCTACGTGAGTTCCTGGCAAAGTGCCGTCAGGCCACTTTTAAAGCTGCACGTGAACACTTCGGCGTAAAAAATGTCTGGACTTCGAGTGGGAATGTCTGCATTATAACACCCGACGAAAGCAGAGTGCGCATTGTTTCGGTTGATGAGTTGGGCAAGATTACAACTAAGTTTCCGAGGCCATCTTCTGCAGCTGCTGGATTGAATGTGGACCCATCGCAGTCAACTAGGTCGGTGCAAACAAGGGCGAAACGCTTAAATAAGAATGCAAAGTAAGACAATGTTTATGTACTTTCATGCTTCTCCTATTTTCTTCCATTGTGTCGACCGATTGCATTGCTGTGTGTCGATCTTCACTGTGCACTTTGCACAATAATTTTAGACGGTCAGTGATTATTTTAATTTTTACAGATAACCTTTATTATTTATTTTACTGTTTTTCATGGTTTTTTCTTGTTTTTATTTTCTCTTGACAGTTGACATTTCAATTGACAGTTGACTGAGTGAGTTGACAGTAAAGTGACAGTGAGTGACAACTAATTTGTATAACTGTCGTAACTTTTTCAGGCAAAGGTTTATGTTCATACTGCCTTATAAATATTTTTTTTATTTAAATTAGTTTTAGTGTTTAGGCCTTTGCCTTATTCAAATGGTTTTGTTTGTTTAAAATCTTCCATGTCTCCTGTACTCGTCTGAAGTTTATTTTAACCCACTTGTTCCTGAATAAACTTTTTTTCAGTAATTGATCTGAAACTTTGTAAACCTAATATTTATGTGATAAATAATTGCAGAAAAATATTTAAAAAAAAATCTGATTTCCAGAAAAGCTGGAAAATGCCGTGTCGTAAACGACACAGTAGGGGAATCTACTACTTTGATAACTTAGTATGTAGATTTCAATAGACTTTATTTCTATTACGAAATACTCAATAAAATTCAAAGAAAATATCAAAAATATTTTTATTTCTACTTTTTTAAAGAAAATCTACTTATTAGGAGTATGATAAGACTCAAAACATGTTTTTGGATGTAACGTGACATTACATTTTAGGCAATAGAAATTAGCACTTTTGTGGCAAACACCGCATCGCAGCCGACCCTCCCTGTACTTTACTAAATGTCCATTGTGACTATACCGCAATGCCCCAGAAACACTTTGTGACGGACGTCCACCTTTACTACTCTCAGCTTTCTTGTTCCTCTCTAGAAGATTTACAGCGACATTTCTCCGAAATTTCAGGTGATCCAACTGTCCGCCGTTTTGCTTGTACAATTGCCATGCATTATGCGTGGCCATATCCAGACAGTGACTGATAAGAGCAAAATACCATTTCTTACCACGAATGCTAGTCCTGTAAAGGCCAATGTTCTGATCGGAACGGTCCACGCCTCCCATATTCTCATTATAGGCCTTAATTATGGCAGGTTGGTCTACAAGTATGTACTTTTTCTGCTGCTGGGAAAATCGTTTAACTTTGTTGACAGGCTGTACCTTTACAGCATTCGAAGCGGCAGTGACAACGCTGTTATCATTCCACTTACAAACAATTATATTCTCTGCTCTAGTGGATTTATATTTATACGTACCACGTTCAGATTTCTGCAATTCTTTGTTGGGAGGCAAGGGACATTTCGACAATCGGTTCTCTCTTATTGTTCCGGTAGCTTTTAGACCGCGTTTACCAAGTTCGTGAATAAGTGGGATGGACGTAAAAAAATTGTCGAAAAAGAGATGGAAAGGTGCTTCAGAATCAATTTTTTTAAGTTCATCGGCGAACTGCAATACAACGCTGGCACCCAGGCCCAAACTTTTGTACTCACTTTGATTGCTGCCTTGTTGTCCCTGGTATGGTTGAAACCAAATAACATATCCTAGACGCGTTGCCCCCACCCAAAACTTATAACCCCATCTTATAGGCTTTCCACGAATGAACTGTTTACATGGATGCCCACCATAATAGGGTATCATGGCTTCATCAATGCTATGACATTCTTGAAATGGAGCAAACTTCAAAAAATTGGCATTCAATAAACGGAAAAGCGGTTCCAGTTTTGAAAATTTATCATTCATATTGAGCTGTGTATTGTCACAGCAATGAATATTAGACATAATAAAACTAAACCTGTCCCTTGACATGGCATTGATAATAATGGGCATACCGCAATCCGAAGTATTTTCCCAATACATGCTTCGCCTTGGCACCACCACGTAACCACTATAAAGTAAAATGGCCAAAAAGCATTTCATTTCACTGGTACTAACATTACCTTCTTTATTTTTTTGAGCAGCATATAAGTTCGTATATTTCACTAACATTTCTATTACTGCATCGTCAAACAGGCATCCAAAATAATCAATGGGATCCATACTATTGGCTGGACCATGCATGTTTTGCCACAAATTGTGTGTCGGTCGAATATCTCTTGAGCTCCATGTATAGGTATTTTTTTTCGAAGTTAATAGCCTTGGCACGCTCCCTGAAGTAGACGCAATCGGTTCTTCGGCTTGGGCAGGAGTAGAAGAATTTGTTTCTGGCTCTGGTGCTAAAGAGCCCATGGAAAAGCTTTCAGGATCAGAGTCGATGCGCCGCCGTTTGGAAAGCTGTTCTAAAGGCAAGTTGTCATCTTCGCTATCTTCAGAATCTTCCTGAATTTCAGCATGTGCCCTCAGTTGAGATCCCGGTAGATTTTGAAGGAATACAAAATCTTCATCTCCAGAGTCCTCGTCCGTAATTTCAGCATTACAATTTTCTGGAGGCATGATAGTTATGGAGTCAGGGACTTCTATCTCATCATTTTGCTCTAATTCCTCCACTATCTCATGCAAAGTGAGGGGCATTCGTAACTTCCTGTAGCAAAATAAAAAGTATTACTTATAATAGCACATTTCCCTACCGTGTCTTTTACGACACGTACAAAAAAAAACTAAACTACTGGCTGAATATGTTATAAAATAACTAATTTTTTTCAACTTGAGAAGTCTATAAGAATCAAGCTATCGTAATTATATCACATACAAACAAACAGATGTCAATAATAATATATCATCTTACCTTGAATAACTCATCGTAAAAATCTCAAAATTCGTCGTTAATCAGCACAAAAATAATTAACTGCAGCACGCTAACAACACTTGGTAACAACTAACCGAGACCTCGATAGCCAAGTGCGACGTAGAAAAAAAAGTTCAAGTACCCTCATATCTCTCAACATTTTTATAAAGTTGGTATGTCGTTTACGATACGGTAGGGTTAAGTGGGTTAATTAGTGTTTTTCCACTTGTAAACGGTTTACTGGTAGGATGTGTGGAGTCCAGAGAATTTTCATTTAGTTCTTAATTTTTATTGGTTTTAGTTTATTCGTATTTTTATTATTTTAGTGCAAATTTTATTATATTACTTATATTTAATTTTTTTTATATATTCATATCTTATTTCTTATTATATATTTTAAATGTCAGATTCTGATGACTTCGTTTCAGCCAGTGATAGTGATTCTTCATTTCATTCTTTTGATGATGCCATTGATGACTCATGTGACATAAGCAATCTTCTCTCACGTGAACTTGGTTGTTGCCATGAGACTCTCAACATCTGTCACATAAACGCTCAGAGCATTCCACAACACTTCACTGATCTCCTTCATTCCTTCTCTTCGAATACGGTTCATGCCGTCCTAGTGTCAGAGAGCTGGCTTAAGCCGTGTCTAAACTCCATAACTTATAACCTCCCAGGCTTCAATCTCATCCGCAATGATCGCATTGGCAAGGGTGGCGGTGGGGTGGCTATCTACTTATCTCACACCTTTTCTCACAAGCTTTTAGCCTCCTCTGCCTCCCGCCACGGCTGCATGGAATATCTCTTCCTTGAGATCGATGTAAAGGGCATGAAGGTTGTCCTGGGAGTGGTTTATTGCCCCCCCTCCGTTGAATTTCACCCTGACTTCGATTCTCTTCTTAACTCTTTCGCTACTGACTATTCGCACCACATTATTATGGGTGATTTCAACACCGACCTTTTAAAGGTTTCTGTACAGTCGCGCAAGTATCGATCCATAGTTGAGTCAGCAAACTTTCATATTCTTCCACTCGATCCAACTCACCATAATTTAACGACTTCTGACTCTTGGATCGATCACATTCTAATTTCTTTAGGGGACATAAGCTCATGGAGTGCAAACGGTACAATGCCCAGCCAACACAAGGCCGATGGGACTTTGTACAGGCACGCGAGCGCTGCCAGCGCTGCCTAGGCCCACGCTACGAGAACGAGTGCAGGTCGATAGGGAGATGTAAAGAGTGTGGGAGTTCCAAACATCATATATCCCTTCATCGACCAGACGACTCGGCGAACTCAGCCCATTCGTCAGCACATCTGCTTCCACCACAACTGAGGGAGCAGCCGAGGCAGCATCCCAGAAACAGCAGGCGTCACGAATCCGCACATGCTGAACAGGCGAAACCGAGCTCCGCTCACAGAGCCAGCCCGCCCAGCGGGTCTATCGGCTAAAAAATATGGATATGGGCATTGGCTTCATTTGACATTTGAAGCCTATATTTTGTCCTTATATGGGCATATTATGGGCTTCAAATGTCAAATGAAGCCCATGTCCATATTCATATTATTTTGCCGATACAGGGGCTGGTCCAGTTCGCCAGGTAGGCACCGCGAACGCCGCCAGCAATTGTGACTACCAACAATCACGGAGCACCCTAGCGAAGAAGTAGACTCAGCCCATTCAGCCCTTGCCCACTCAGCTGATACATACTCAGCTCATACACTCTCGGCTGCTACTCAATCAGCTCACACCTATTCTGTGCCCACTGGCACACCCATTTTGTTGCCAACCGTCTCACTAAGAGTCGCGGACGTCACACAGCCAGAGCTTTATTGGACTGTGGCAGTATGCTAACATTAATAACATCACGCATGGCACGACTCTTGAACTTGCCATCAAAAACCACTTCCTTAAAAATTACAGGGGTTGGGAATCAGCACAAACATGAGTCAAAAGCGGCAATAACAATAGTATGCCGAACCACGCACATTGATACACCTATAATTACGGCCACAGCTCATATATTAAAGAATGTCACTGGCTACCTTCCTTTAGAAAAGGTACCAAACTAGGCCAGCCACCTGTACCATTGGCTGATCAGCACTACCACACACCAGCCCCGATCGACCTTTTATTAGGGTCGGACATTCTTGGTCAGGTGTTGGACGGGACTAAGGTCTCGTTGGGCCCGGGCAAGCCCAAAGCCTTCGGCACGATTTTTGACTTTGCCCTGATAGGACCCATTGAGGACTTGTATGCGCAGCTGGCGCAACAGGCTGATTCAGCTCACGTCGTCAGCTCACAACCAGACTCAGGTGAATCAGCCCGGGACATACGTCAGAGGCTGGAAAGGTTTTGGGAGTTTGAAGAACCCCTACCTCAACCTCACGCTCATACTGACCCCCTGGAGGAACAGTGCTAGGAAATCTTCCGCTCTACCATCACACGTGATCCTTCAGGCAGATATACAGTCGCTCTGCCCTTTCTACAGGACGCTCCTCAACTGGGTAAAACTCACCCTTTCGCATTACGCAGATTCCTCAATATTGGGAAGAAGTTATGGCGAACCCGTCTTTGCGTTCCAAATACGTCGACTTTATGGCCGAATACATCAACTTAGGGCACATGGCTCCCTGTCCCAAATGCATTCGCCCATAAACCTCACTTTTATATCCCCCACCATGGCGTATTCAAGTCAGGGTCGGACAAGCTGCGTGTTGTCTGTGATGGTAGCTTTAAAAGCTCTAATGGTGTCAGCATAAATGAATGCCTACACACGCCCTGCCCTTCAACAGGACATTGTTGACATCATCATGTCCTTCAGAACGCACCCAGTCATTTTAAGCACTGACATCCAGAGGATGTTCAAAAATGCTGGTAGCCCCAGACCAGAGACGGTATCAGCTCATACTGAGGCGGTCCTCACCAGATCAACCGTTGGTCACCTACGCCCTCAATACCGTCACTTACGGCTTAAGATCAAGCGCATACCATGCAATCCGCACTCTGCTTCAGCTAGCTGATGATGAAGGTCATCGCTACCCTGAAGCCGTTCAGGTTCTTCGTAAGTCTGTCTTCGTTGATGACATCTTGCGTGGTCATGACAGTTGAATCCGCCCAAGCACTCTAGGACGAGTTAATAAGTCTACTAGCCCTAGGCGGCTTTCAGCTCAGTAAATGGATATCTAACTCGCCTAAGCTTCTCGAGAGATTCCCCGACAACCCATGCGACATGCCCAAGGACTTCGACATGAACCCAGTCTCCACGTCCATTAAAGTCTTGGGTATACAGTAGAGCCCTCAGTCAGACGAGTTCACCTACCGTATCTCTCTGCCCCCCATAACGGGTGTCTATTAGAATACAGATTTTTTTGATATCGCATTTCATTTTACCGAAAACTATTTCACGATTTTTAACATATTTTTTTTCAATTCATCAAATAGTTAATCATCGCTGTTTTATATCATCGAAAAACGTTTCTTTAAAAAAATCTTTTAAAGTTGTTTTCATTACCAGAAAAACGGTATATCGAACTTACATTTCATAAAAGTATTTAGTTATCGATGAAACTATTCGTAAAAACATATTACAATATGTATCGGAACCCATAATACTTTTTCACTTAACAACTTTTTATCGCAGTAACGTTTCATCGAACGATGCATTCGCCTGTTGACGATAAATTGTGTTGCGGTCAGTTCTATATTAATATTTCATAACGCATAACATGAATGGCCAAAATTGAAAAGGCATAACCATAGAAAGGCATAATTTTGATAAGCGTAAGTAACAAAAGGCATATTTTTCATTTGCCATAATGTTCAGAAGACAAAATATTCAAAAAGCATACAAGCAATAAGATAAAACGTATTGATAATATGATCAAACCAGCGTGCAGCATGTAGGCAAACATGCAACATGCAAGCAAGCATGCAGCATGCAGGCAAGCATGCAGCATTGCATTCCATGGCCACGGCAAAATTCTCATTCGTGACCTTTAGGTGGGACACCATGCTGAGTGCATCACCGCTGGGGCTGGAGAAAAGGTAGTGAAGCTTGACTGCGTCCGACAAGGCCGCCATGTCGTCAGTCAAGCTCCTAAATAGCGCAATGAAGGAAGGCCAGTCCTCCACTTTTGCGCTGAACCTGGGCAGCGCTATCTTGGGGAGGACGGCTGTGGGCGTATTGACGCCGAGTCTGGGCTAAGCGCTATGGGTTGGAGAAGACGTGGAAGAGGTTGAGATTTCCTCCCTTGCCATAAGTATCCCCAGATACGCCCCGGAGGCTTTCGTGTGATTCTCCGTGTATGCGTTCTCGGTCCTCTCGTCCAGGTCCTCCTCATCGAGAATGTTATAATACACTGCGTTCATTTTGTCCTTCACGCCTTGTATTTGTGAACGACGCACGTTAAATTCCGCTATGGAATGTTTGGTGCCGCCAGCAATAATTTGTGATCCTATCTCAAGAAGCTGAAGTATAGCTTTAACTGTCTTTTTAAAGATAGCGGCTTGCGACTTGGTCGGCATCGCGGAAAAAAAGGATGAGGCGATAGGCGAGAGTAAGAGAAAAGAAAAAAAATTAAAAAGGCGGTGAAAAAATCAACACCTTTATAAAAATGAGCTCGTCGAAAAAAAAAAATAACAAAAAATTAAAATATAGGACACACTGTATCTGTGTCCCACAAGTGAGCAAACGTGGGGGGTGTGCACGGAGATCGCTTGCCTAAGCTGCTCGAGAGCAGAAATGGTACGGCGAAAGGCGTTTGCGGATAGATTCCAAAAAATCGGATTCCGAGAAAGTGCACCTAAATTTGTGGCGATGTTCTTTACGCACTATACACTTGGACGGCAGCATTGTGGGAGAAGCAAGTAAACTTGAGCCCTGCAGGAGAAGTTTATAGGCTGATGATGACCATGAATTTATCGTATCGTATTTACCTGCCGCTGCGGCGTCTCAGGCAGCCCCCAGGGGTCGGGCGGCGCGCCGTTGGTAGCGGGCGCATGCGCGGGCGCGGGCGCGGTGGGGGAGCCCAGCTTCACATCCAGCAGGTCCAGCAGGTGCGACTGCTGCGGCTCCGGGCGCTTCTCCAACGGGTGTCCGCTGCCAAACAGATGACCTAAATTAACTAAACGCTTTACCGAACAAACTACCTTTTCGCCGACTTTAGCTACATAAGCTCTATCTGTTCCGATCATAAAATTACTTAAATGAAATTATTATCTTAGGTTCTTTTGAGACATGGGTATTTTGCGAATTAGTATAAAAGTCGCATAATGCCTAATTCGCAAAATGCCTACTATGTCTGAAAAGGACTATTCGCTTTTGAAAGTTATAAGATTAAGACTGCGACTGGCTGAGCGCGGCTGCAGCGGCCGGGGTACTCACGGCACGAGCTTGAAGTCGGTCTGCGACTGGCTGAGCGCGAGCTGCAGGCGCACGTCGTCGGAGCGGCGGCGGCGCTCGTCGCGCTCCGCCTCCTCCCGCGACATGGCGAGCGCCAGCTGCAGCTGCAGCTCCTCCTCGCCGGCGGTGAGCGGGCGCGCCAGCTCGGCGTCGCGGCCCGCCCACTCGCCCGACCCGCCCAGCGCGCCCGACCCGCCCAGCCCGCCCAACCCGCCGCCTACGCCCGATCCGTCGCCCTAAGTAACATACCAATCTCAGAACAGCCCGCTTACTCTTAAAACCGATCGGTATTAGATCGGATTGGTATTGTGTTTCGTACTTTTAAGTTACAACACCAGCGCTAATTTGGATTCATATTGAATAAACTAAATAGCGTTGAGTTTTGTATTTTTTTCACTCAATATTCGCGCAATATGATTCCATATTAGCTCTGGTGTCGTAATTTAAGAGTACGAAACTTCACAATGCCAATATTGATCGATCGGGATCGGTTTCAAAAGTAAGGGGGCAGGTACCGACGGTGCCTGATACGTGTCGGACGTCCGGTCCTATGTATACTGCGGCGGAACTCGATGAAGAATCTTTGTAAGTACACAAATTATTCACAATTATTTGTGCATATCTGCACACAGAACTGCAGCTGTTTGCCGTTCTAGCACAAATTAATAATAGCACTAGACTAAATAATTACAGCCCACATAAAAAGGTTATGGCGTATTAATAATGAAAAAACGAAGAAAAAAGCCAACCAGAGATGGTTGGCTTTTTTTATTTTTAGCACCAAGAACACTCGGTGTTTTAGTTTTTCTTGAGAGGATTCACGTGATAACAACTAACAATAATGTCTTTCTTTCAAAAAACAATAAAAATCCGCGTGACAACACGAGAGATATTAGCACAGAGAATTGTGAATAATTCGTTTACAAACATTCTTCACAGTCTTTGGCCGAGTACAAGTTTACAATCGTGCCACACGGACACAGATAGGCCGAAACTTACGAACGGGCCATCTGAAACGACTCAGGGAAGAGGTAACCGAC